>OX104063.1:132047904-132367527 GCA_944474145.2 Dicrocoelium dendriticum
CCTATAAAGGACATATTCAGCCACAAGAAACAACTTCACTCACCGACCCCATGACAAGTCCAGGGAGGATAGCTGGACAAGGTTTGCGAGCCGAGCATGAATATAATAGAAGAGCCGGCCTCTATTAACAGTGTGTTTACTCACCTGCATCATTATCATTCGACTCTTCGAATCTTGCATCATTGACCAGCTTCAACGACTGCTGCCGTATCAGTACTAAGCCATTCGGCCAACCAACGAATATTTTTGGCTGTCAACCGACTGCGAATAATAGAATGCAAAATCTGTCTATACGATGCATAACCGACTTGCACTACTGTTCAACGAAAGCTACGGCAGTGTTCCAGGACGTGGTGGGTTCTCGCCTGGCAAGCGTTCTCCCTATAAAAAGCCACAAATGTCCGCTTAACAACACTGCAACGTGGCGGATGTGACTTGCCACAAAATAAAGTCACAGCTAAGCATTTCACACTGACGCAGTCCTCAGCCTTCTACATCGAACCTGTGCAACTAATTCTGCTATGAAGAATGCTTTGTTGGAGCACAGATCATCTCTATCTCGTAATGGTTATTGGTTTTAACAAAACCTTGTTTAGGCTCCTGTGCTCACGGATCACTACCTGGCGAAACTACCCCCAACTTGTGTTTTGATGGATTTTTGCGCGCCACAGCGCCATAATGTCCCTGGGTCTGACTATTACCTGACAGTATGCTCACTCATGCGGACAACATCTTTTCTTTTATAACTTTCATTAAAACGAAATGTTTTAACATTTCACAGAAGCTATGCTTGTATGCATATTTGATCACGCCTTTACAGGTGTGTCTCGTTTTACCGAGAATATACTATTTATTTATTTATTTAAATGTCTCGTTTTCTCCACCCGACTATCCCCTTCTCCAATACACATCCTGAGAGAGTCTGTTCTCCGGGTCTCATCAACTTCAAGCGATTTGGGTTATCCCAACCAAACCAACTTTCAGTACTTGCTTTCTGCCGAAAAGCTGCCTATGTTGCTAACCGCGTGCTGGGAAGGGTAAAACGCGGCTTCAAACAGATCAACCCACGGACTTCCGCTTTCCTATCCCTTTCGGAGGTTCTCACTTGGAGTTTGCTATCCAGGCTTGGAGTGCCTAACTGCAAAAAGACCAGAGTATGCTTGAAGCCCCACATCAGGCGACAACACAAGTTCTGGGGCTCAGACACTGGGATTATCCGCAACTGCTCCGTCTCCTTGGTCTCTACTCCATGAAACACCGACGGCCGCAAGGCGACTTCATCCTCGGATCTGCAATAACATCCCACCCTGGGCACTCCTGCCGCCACTTACTGAAACTCTACCACTCATGCTTCCATTTTCGTGGTAACCCAATCTGGCTAACACATCAACACAGCCGGGTAAAGTTCAGGCGATATTACTTCGCTGTGCGAGTATGCCGACCGTGAACCGCCCTTCCTGCTGATGTAATCTCGGCATCTTCTGTGGATGATTTCAGGACTGGCCTGGACCATCGTCTTGCCGACCTGCATCGTGATCGCCCCTGAGACAACTACTTGCAGTTTAAAATACCATACCCCCGACTAGCCCCAGTCATCTCCCTGCCACTTCTCCCAGGCGCAACAGCTTGTTTCTCTACCTCCAACGCTCCCGATGTACAAGTCGTTGCAGACTCTCTTCCTTTAGGCTACCATTTATCTTTCCCTAGCTGTATCAGAGGGCGTGGTGAGGTGTCACGATTCAAACCGGAGTACATTCGGTTCAAATGCCACATAGGCCCGATGAAGGTATGGCTAATACGTGAAGCCAACACGCTATAAAGTTGCATGGTCTTTCCATATGACCCGACCCTATTTATGTACACCATATAAAAATAAAACGCACCTTCTAGGCCCCTTCATCCTTCTGTCAAGCCCGCATATGGTGTTGATAACAGAAACATGGCACTCGGCCGACGCTTCTGACGCCCCGCTCCACATTCCAGGGCACACGACTTTCTGTAATGAACGTGCCAGTAAACGTGGTGGCGGATGCCTCATATACGTCAAAAACGAGTTTTACGCATCCTCTTTCCACACTATATCTCTTGGCAACTCTGAAGATTCAGTCTGGATTCAGGCCATTGGAGGTCATCCGGACCTCTTGATAGGCTGTTTATACAATCCACCGCACTCATCTTGTGCTAGCGTTAACAAATTGGTCAGACTCTTTCAGGAAGTCTCATTTCTCCCTTAACGCTATAAGATCATTGCTGGAGACTTCAACATGCCTCATGTTTCGTGGCTCGGACAGTCGGCCCCACCCAAGTACAGGGCCCTTGTTGACACTATTTCCACTCATGAATGGACACAGCATGTGAATGTACCGACTAGCCAATCGAACACACTGGACCTTATATTCACTAACGGTATCTCGCACGCATGCGCCGGCGTGTTAGACAGCATACCGGGCAGCGATCACAAGGTGGTGAAGCTGTCCTTCGCGCTCCCTCAATCCCGTCAACATGTAGTCACGAAATATGAGATATTTCTGCCCCTCCAGCGCATTAACTGGGACCTCTTCTCCTCCCTCCTCCGATCATCACCCTGGGACGACTTCTTCCTCTCCGACAACATAGATACTGGGACCAACGTGCTTTACAACAATTTCACTAACTGCTTAGATATCCTTACTCCAAAACAGAAGAAAATCAAAAAGCGTCAAAATCTTGATGACTCCTGCACACGCAAACTGACCAACAGGCTCAAGAAAATGCGCTCCCGCTACATCAAGACCAAAAGCTTTCACCTAATCATCAGTATGAACGAATTGCTAGCCGACTGGAAAAATATACAAAGTACTGCGCGTACATTAGTAGAGCATGCAGCGCTTTGTACTGAAAACAAAGCAAGGTCTCTCATTCGACTACTGAAGCAGCGGGGTGGCAGAAAAGCCATTCCGATTACTACCTTAATGCTGCCTGCTAAAAGTATAATCACTGGTGCGGCTGATCTCTGCGAGTTCATTAACACACATTTCTGTAACTCCTTCACTAGCAATGACTTGGCACTGCCAAATACGATTCTTAAGTTCACTGAAGAAGGATGGCTAGCCGAACAACCTCCTCGTTGTGCCAGCTGGGTGGTTCGGGTTTGACCCGTCCCAGCAAATAGTTCGGCGGCAGTGTTCCAGGACGTGGTGGGTTTTCGCCTGGCAAGCGTTCTCCCTATAAAAAGCCACAAATGTCTGCTTAACAACACTGTGACGTGGCGGTCGTAGCTCTCCACAAAATTAAGTCACTGCTCCGTGGGTATCCGAATAATCCTTTCCAACGCACGGACATCCATCTTCTACTCGAGCATTGCCGACGATAGGAGAGTGAAAATTAGAGCAGCACAGTTACAAACAGGAACCTCACAATTACACACACACACAGCTACATAATTACATACCCCTTACATAAACATACACTGGTAAGGCAAACATAACGTATTCTTGCACATGCTTGACCGCGCTTTGTTGTCATAATGATCATGCCTGTAAAGGCGTGCCTAGCCTTGTCGAGAATAAAAACTTTATTTATTTATTTATTTACTATTGACTTTGACTTATGCACTATCATGCGAGCACGTTGCTCGTTGAAACTGTCACATTACCCAGGTCCCGACGGTATGCCTTCTTCCATTTTAAAACTCGGAGGTCGGGACATTCCAGTCCTTCTCCTCAATGTCTTCACCCTCTCAATGAAGAGTGGTCACTACCAGTCCAATTGGAAGCACGCAACCGTCATACCACGACACAAACGAGGCTGTCGCCTAAATATTGACAATTATCGTCCCATTAGTCACACAGCTATTGCGTCTCGACTTATGGAAAGAATAATAAAGGACGCGATGCTTTGCTTTCTGTTGCCACGCAACCTTATCAATAGGTCCCAACACGGGTTCCTGCCGACTAAATCCTGTCAAACCTGCCAGTTTGAATTCTTAAACCACGTGACACACTCCATCGACCTAGGTCAGGCACTGGTTATTATCTTCCTGGACATGAAAAAAGCGTTTGATCGGGTCCCACACAATGGTTTAATGACTAAACTAGCAGCATACGGTGTCTCCAGCCATCTCCTTTCATGGTTTTCTTCCTACCTTTCCAACCGAACGCAGTCAGTGCAACTGGGCGACATCTCATCCAAAAAGGCATCCGTAACCAGCGGAGTATTCCAAGGCAGCGTCCTGGGTCCTCTGCTGTTTCTGCTGTACATTAATGATGTATTCCAGGTCTTCAAACACGGCACGCCGTACCTTTTTGCCGATGACATAAAAGTTATTTTCTCATTTGACCCTAGCTGTCTACGTAATAGTCTCTCTAGCATTCAAAGCGATCTCAGTGCTCTTGAAACATGGTGCGATCTATGGAAACTAGAGTTTTCACCAACGAAATGCAACGTCCTTTCCTACCGATGCTCCATACCCCCAAACTATTAACTCTTAACGGTACACCACTTGATAACAGCTTCACTGTGCGCGATCTCGGTGTACACTATTCCTGCTCATTGAATTTTGCGGAACAAGCGAGCTATAGCTCTGCCAAAGCCAGGTCTATCATTGGTTATATACTGAAGTCAATGTGCTTGTTAGAGTCTCGACTCATGCTCTATAAGTTGTGTGCCAGGCCTATAGTAGAGTACTGCTCAATCGTTGTTACTAACTCACGTAAAAGTGACAGGATGGTTATTGAGAAAGTCCAGCGTTCGTTCACTAAACGTCTATTAGGAGCATCTGCGCTCAACTATCAAGGCCGCTGCAAGCAGCTTGGTCTGGAACCGCTTTGGCTGCGACGACTTAAAACCAACCTTGTTTTCCTATATAAGCTAATCAAAATATCGGACTCAAGTGTCGCTAGTTTTTTCAGCCGCCTGGCGATACACGTTATCCTCTACGCCATAAGGCACACTCATTTTCCCTACCCAACACACGTTGCTCCATACGTTCTAACTTCTTCCTCTATAGATATGCGCATGTCTGGAATAAGCTACCGGAAGCCGTCAGAGCATCTGATAGTATCACGCAATTCTCCACGGTCATAAATAGACTATTAAGCGTCCCCAAGGTAGCAGAGATCCTGGGCATCTGCATCCCCGAGGACGAGCTCTGGGAGAACGGCCCCGATCACATATAGACACACAAATTCTTCAACCAGCACTAATAAAGCTCCCTTCCTTCCGAAACCGTCCGCTCCTTATCGCGCTCTTTCCTTTCATTTCTCTTGCAATCGGATGGCAAACTCAGTGCACTGCATGACCTAGTCTCATTTGACCAGTCTGACTGCATCCATGACTACGGAGTTGCAAATGGTCTGGGACCTGCAGTCAATGTTAAGTCTACTACACCTTGACAGTCTGCTGGAATCGCTTACACTTATGCAGTTTATTCCTGTCCATTTCTGCTGCCCCTCCCTATTTGTCTTCTCACCTTAACTATACGCTTCAACCTCAACGCGCTGACTAACCTAGTCCTATCTGATCGGCGTCCTGCTCTACGACCACCGTGAATTCAATGGCCAATACTCGGAACACCGAGCACTCTATACCCCTTTACACGAGTGCCTCAATGTCATTCCCACACCTTATCAGTAAAGTACTTCCTATCCCAACCTTTTTCCTCTCCTAATCGCTCTTTTTGCTCTTAAGACGCGAGCATCGTTGGCTTCTCCAAATCCCAGCAGAAAACTTTTTCCATCCTGATCCTGTCATTTGCTGGTGCGTCTTCTGTTTCCAATCCTTCTTCAATCGGACTACCAACTCTCAGTGCCCTGCAATAACCTAGTCTCAGCTGACCAGTCTGCTTCCCTTCGACTTCTTCCATACTACCGGGATGTTAAAGTTCCAGGCTCTGTAGACTCAACGCAATGCCTCCCTCACCGCGACAGCCTGCTGCGCTTGTTCACCCTCTTTTACTGCAGCCACATCCATCTTTTACTGTCCACCTCGCGACTCACTCCAACTGCCTCCCCAAATGAACTACAGCCTCAATCACAATGCGCCGACTAATCCAGTCTCAGACTCCTGTGACATTACTGGCCATCGTTCAATCATTCTTCAACCGGACGGCCAACTCTCAGCGCCCTGCCCTAATTTAGCCTAATCCCATGAGCCAAATAATCTGGGACTACAGGTTAACGGGATGTTAGCGGTCTAGGCTCGGTCGATTCAAAGCCGCGTTTCCCTCACTTCGACAGCTTGCTGGACTTCTGTGACGTGGCCGACCATTGCTCGGAAGACTGAACGCTCTGTCTCCATTACCTCGTGAGCCACGTTAACTGTCGCACTTCTTACCCTAAAAGTCTACTCTCGACTCTGTCCTCCCCTCATCACGCTCTGTCTTTATTTCTTCTTCATCCGGAGAGCGTGCTCTCAGTGCCCTGCCCTATTATCCTCTTTGACTGCTTCCTGAATAACGAAATGTAGTTCTACGCTCTGCTTCACCAACACACAACATCTCACACATTGCGAGCCTGCCTGACTTGTATACCTTATATTCATTTACCCTCTTCAATCCGTAACCTGTCCATCTCTGCCGACTCTTTATTTATCTTCCCACCTCAACTGTACGACTTACTCTAAGTGTGCCGACTAATCCAGTCGCGCCTGATCGGTCCCCTGCGCTCCGAGTTCTCTCAGACTGTTGTGACGTTACCGGCATTTATTCGGAAGACCGAACGCTCTGTCCCCAATACCTCATGGACTTTTTCACACCTTATAAGTAAACCTCTTTCTATCCGGACCGTCTCCCCTCCTTACGGCGCTCTCTCCTTTCATTCCTTCTCTAATCGGACTGCCAACTCTCAGTGCCCTGTAATAACCTAGTCTCATCTGACCGGTCTGCTTCTTTGACCTTTTCCAGACCAGCAACATGTAGCCTCTTGCATCCCAAACCTATCCGTCTCCGCTGACTCTTTATTTATCTTCCCACCTTAACTGTTCGACTTACTCTCAATGTGCCGACTAATCCAGTCTCGTCTGATCGGTCCCCTGCTCTCCGAATTCATTCAGACTGCTGTGACGTTACCGGCATTTGATGAGAAGTCCGAACGCTCTGCCCCATTACCTCTCGAGCCCCATGGACTTTTCCACACCTTATAAGTAAACCTCTCTCTATCCGGACCGTCTCCTCTCCTTATGGCGTTCTCTACTATCATTTCTTCTCTAATCGGACTGCCAACTCTCAGTGCCCTGTAATAACCTAGTCTCATCTGACCGTTATGCTCCTTTGACCTTTTCCAGACTAGCAAGATATACCGATCTAATCTCTGTAGACTCAAAACTATGTCTTGCTTACATTGACAGCCGGGTAGACTTGTTTACCCTTTATTAATATAGGCACTTCCATCAGTAACCTGTACCCTCTAACCTTCAATCGGACGACCGACGCTTAGTGCCATGCCCTTCTTTGTCATCATCTGATCAGTGAAATTCTCTGGGACTACTACGAGGCCTAAGGATGTGTCGACTATTCAAGTCTCGTCTGTTCGGTCTCCGGCTCTCAGAGTTCTCTCAGACTACCGGGATATTACCGGTGATTTTTCAGAACTGATCGATTCATACTTCGCACGAGAGCGTCCTTGGCTTCACCACACTTTAGTAGTAAACCATTTTCATCCTGACTATCGTCTCCTAATTGCTCTCACGAGTTACTCTTCGCACTGCCGTCCGCATTCTTCCGCTCATAGCTGATTCTTTAAATTTCCTTTTCTTCTTGGAACGTTGCTTTACCTATGTTGCTCCCGCATTCGGTCTCAACCTAGTTGTCCTTAGTTTCACCTAAGATGCCGCTCGCATTCGGACTGCTGTCATCATCATCGGTTTACCTGTTACTCTCCAACAATCATATTAATCGCTTAACATTGTCAACACGCTTTGTTATATCCGTCTCTTGACCCTGCGCGTGCAGATCCTTCTTTCTACCTAGTAGTTGTAGTCTGAGTCACACCAGCGACGTGATGTAAAGAACGCGCTTGCAAATCATGTATACTAAACAAAATTACATAAATTTTAATGTATCATAGGCACCGTTGCGCGCCACCAGTCTGTGTTTGTGCTTCTTGATTCATTGCTGTCTTTCTGTTTGGCTGCCTCTTGTCCGTTGCCCGTTTTCTCCCGAGATTTCCACAGATACATCCGCCAAAACAAGAAGGTTTATCCACTGGGACTGGTCGACCCACCCTCAATAGCCAGCTGGTTTACATGCTTGATCTTTTCTCCGGGAGATGAAGAACCCACACATCGTTCCAAATGGAGCTCTTTCCGCCATTCTGGAGAAGCTACCACCACGGGGTCTAAACAAATGGGTTTAGCTCGCCTCGTACTCACAGTAGAACAATTTACTCACCTGGAATAATGTATTTACATGGATCCACTGTTCCACAACCGAAGACAGACAATTCTGGCGTGATTACCTTCACTGCCTCAAACATTCCGATTCTCCAGTCACCTGGAGCTTTTCTGATGTCATTTCACGGACAGCATTGCGCGCGTATAAGCGGCTTTTCCGATGATCTTTCATGGAGTTCTCACTTGGCCATGGAGACAATTACACTTACATTTGAAGGAATTACTAGTCCACTTTGCGGAGAATAGCATTTTTTCCTGTTATGGACATATTCAGACACAAGAAACAACTGCACTCACCGTCCCTATGACAAGTCCAGTATGGATAGCTGGACACGGGTTGCGAGCCGGACAATATAATAGAAAAAGCCGGCCTCTATTAACAATGTGTTTACTCACCTGCATCAATATCATTCGACTCTGCGACTCTTTTACATCATTGACCGGCTTCAACGACTACTGCCGGATCATTACTAAGCCATTCGGCCAACGAAGGAAGAATTTTGGCTTTCAACCGACTGCGAATAATAGAGTGCAAAATCGGTCTATACGATGCATAGCCGACTAGCACTACAGTTCAACGGAAAATACGACAGTGTTCCAGGACGTGGTGGGTTTTCGCCTGGCAAGCGTTCTCCCTATAAAATGCCACAAATGTCCGCTTAACAACACTGCAACGTGGCGGATGTGACTCGCCACAAAATAAAGTCACAGCTATACATTTCACACTGACGCAGTCCTCAGCCTCCTACATCCAACCTGTGCAACTGATTTTACTATGAAGAATGCTTTAGTGCAGTACAGATCATCCCGGCTTCGTAATGGTCATTGATTGCACTAAACCTTGTTTGGGCTCCTGTGCTCATGGATCACTACATGGCAAATTTACCCCCCACTTGTATCTTGACGCAACAGTTTTGCGCGCCACAGCGCCATCATGGTCCTTGATCTGACTATTACCTGACAATATGCTCGCTCATATGGACTACATCTTTTCGTTTATTCCTTTCATTGAAACGAAATGTTTTAATATTCCAAAGAAGCTATGCTTGTATGCATATTTGATCATGCCTTTAGAGGTGTGTCTCGTTTTACAGAGAATATACCATTTATTTATTTATTTATTTATATGGGTCATGTAAAGCTCCGGCTTATCAATGAAATACAAAGTTCTAGTGTTCCAAGTAGAAAAAAGGTAATGCATTGAGCTAGAATTATCCAGGGCTCAAGAGGTATTTTTAGCCATGATTTGCGTAATGGTTGCCGTGAGCAGGATGAAGAAAATTATGAGAGATACGGGAATGGGTCAATTACTGGGTACTGGTGATGTGATGATGGGAAGTCCTTCATGAGGGATTCAAGAAGTCATCAGCGCCTCGGAGACTAGCCTGAGAGAGGCATCAGTGAGCACGAGACTCTCAGTAGGCTGGGGAGTAGACAGGCATAACTAGGTGTGTTATAAGCAATACTGTCATTATATGGTCTGCATAAGAACCGTCGTATAGACTGGAAGGCTGTGATATAGAACCAAATGATGTAGGGAAAAGGTTAAAAAGCCAGTACTTATGGAGTGAGGTGGCCATACAAGTGATCAGGCATTCCGATGCAGAGAAGCCCGCGGTCTATGCCTTTCTTTCTAGTCGGACATGAATGAGACCCTTATAAACACATTCGGCCAAAATAGATAAGAATATGTCCGTACTGTTATGCTGCGGGAGTTTTCAGATAGCAAGCAACAAGTCAACAAAAGCTTAGCATAATGATGGCTATAGACGGTGGGTCAAGTAAGCCACCTTCGGGAATGATCAACTTGGGAGAGAATGGCAGAGTGCTGATCGATGCGGGTAAGCAGCGGCACTGGAGAGATCAGGCTGAGTGAGACGTCAGTGCTTAAGAGTGTCCGGTAAGCCCAAGGTGATTTAATGTCACGCGGCTCAACGGATTGTAAAATAATTTTGTAGAGTAGCCCGAGATGTTGTCCACGCTCCGTCTGGTGCAGTCACAAAATGCGGATCATCCGAATCGCAGACGTTAAAAGGCGTTTTATATTACCAAGCACACAATGTAATTTGACTCCTACTTAAAAGCCGGTGGATTGTGAAGCTTTCGTAACCGTGCTGGTACTTTTTTCCAAATATTTACGTAAGCAACTGGGAAGAAATGTGAACGTAGTTTCTTCCGCGCCGATAGCGGAGCAATAGTGCGGCGTCTGTTTATGAGGTTAACTTCTAATCCTTTTCTCAGTGTAATTTGGGTACGTCCCTGTATAAAGCTTTGTGTATTACCTTATGTAACAAGCATAGGTGCAGCAGGCTTTAGATCCGCCCGGGCTGTCTGAGTATATTGCGTAAAATATTAAATAAAATTACCTTCTTTTTGTACTCTCAGAAGTTGTTCTAGATTGATGATATGTGGGTTGCATTTGTTTGTCTGACCCAACACAGGCGTGAAATACACACGGCGTCACGGGTTGAATGCAACAGGCCGCACCATCTCCCGGTTCCTCATATTCTTTCTTATCTAACTGCGTCTTTCGTTGTCGCATTTTTGGCGTATACACGGGAACAGCGTGTACCACAAAACACCATCGTACCGTTAATTTCGTGTCTTCTTTTTTCCATGACTGGGAACGGTACTCGTCAATAGTCTGTTAGCGTTAGCCGGCAACTCTCGCTGCATTGGTAACCCCGACAGGAATCATTACCTGGCAATAAGCAGTTTCGTCAATGCATTGGTGAAGCTGTTACGAAGCATTCCCTACTACGTTAGAGATTCCGATTGGAATTATCTCTGCCTTCTTTTGATGAGTCCGTTCCAAATTTTCTGGTTCATTACCTGTCACTTTTTCATTCACTGCACTGTGGTTATTATGTTCGGAACCATGGAGTCACTCGCTAAGTATAGGAAGGACGAACAGTGTTTATTCAGTCACTCTGGCAGTTCTTCTGGTTATGGATAGAGACACTACTTATGGTTCACGACCTTGGAAGCAGAATTTGTCAATAAACACGTCACACGTGACTTTGATAAGTTCAACACCCTGTTATCTCGTCTCTACTTGGATCTCATTGTCCAACTTGGTGAGTTGATTATGAGAGTCGACCCGAAAATTGTTAAACGCTCTGATAGATGCTGTAATAAATAGATGCACACATTCAAACAGATCCCATCTGCAGCAAATCTTTTCCGGTTTGCAGTTAGGAAGCAAGAAACCGTCGACACTGCTGCTAGAGATGCGCCGTATCCTAAGAGTTTAAGCGTGGACGAATTTTTGCTTCAAGAACTTTGGTTGTAAGGTTTACCTGAGCACGTGCAGACTGGCTTATGCCTAGCCAAACCTAAACCGTAGCCAGACATTGCGGAAATTGCAGACAGCGCAATGGAACATTACCCTGAGCCACTTTGCGCTTCGTCTAGCATCACCCGGTCAGTAAAGCGACTCACCGGATGAAGGCCGTGGCTACATTAAACAACAACGCAAGCAACCTGCATACAAAACAGGCCATTGTGGAAGAAAGCGCTTCATTAAAACGAGTTCATTCCCTGTCCTTCTCCAGCCAATTTGTTGTTGGCATACATTCGAATGGCTTTCCTTCCGCTTTAACCTGTTTTCCGTTTGCCTTTCTTACCTCACGTGACCTGCACCACGAGGGCTGCTAGTGCAGGGAACGTGGGCAGTAACTGTTTGACCAGGGTGGGGTTCGGATGTTTCGTTTTAGGTCCAACAAGACCTCGTAGCACCTTAGCATTAACTGGCTTAACGATCCGCTCAAGAAGGAACGCTCAAGGGATTTTCCTATCGTTTCCGTCCTACCTGAATCTGAAGCTGCCTGAACGACGTCTAAGGCTTACTTGTTAACCAGCACGACCTTTTCTCAGCTTACAAGCATACTTCCGCGTAACTCGTTTAAAAGTATTTCGTACTTTGTCAGCATATTATGTAATACGTAGTTGGCGATTAAGTATGGGAGTACGTACCTTACGGACTCTATATGGGCCGAAGGTATACCGTGGGGTTTGGTACGATAGCTATTGTTTTGTCTTGTTGGGACCATTTTGGGATGAACACAAAACAAAAGGTGATACGTGCTTGCATCTAAGCTTGCGCATGTATATGGTTACCCGAACCACCAGCTGGCACCACGATGAGGTTGTTCGGATAGCCAGCCTCTAAGTATTATGTTCTCACAGTGTTAAAGTTAATTTATTTATAACTATTTTAGCTCTTATCACTTGGTGTGTCTCTATAAATTTGAGAATAAACTATTTATTTATTTATAAAGTGTTCCCTTTATTTTAAGTTTGAGTTTTCATTTATTTCATCACGATCCCCGTTCCTGCCACATATACACCACTGAACTTTTGGCTGATTCCGAGAACGCCTACTTCCAAGTGGTTTCCACCAGTCCGTGTGTTACGGGTTACTAGGTGTGCCTTGAGTCCGGTCGAGGATTCCGATGTCTTCCGAGTTCAGGGAGGTCGTAATGGACTTGTGGAACTGGAAGGCAAAACAAATACTCTGTACGCCGCTGGATGAACTAATCACCCTCACTAAGTAAGAGATCGGGATTAACATGAAGAGGGGCATATCGCTATCTGAAAAGCGGTTAAAGAGAGACAACAGCTAGATCGATAGTTGTGGTCAAAAGGCCACGGCTGTGGCGGAGAAGTAAAGCGATAAACAATAACCTGTCAGCTTTCATCTATACTTGAGGCCGTCGTTGATGCATGTGCTTAATTATCTTCAATAAGCAAATAACGAAAGAATCCAGTACGTCGTTTGAACGGCGCGTTAGACGTACCGCTGGGAGGTGTTACAATAACCCTCATCTTAACAGACGCCGTCCTCGGCGCTACTAACACACTTGACCGGCTGCAGCCAGTTTAAGTTCACAAAAATCGATGAACCCGGTACTTCAAGCTTCATGATTCGGTACTTCATGTCTGCTTATACATTCTCAACCACATACGGCTTTCACATTGACAATGGAATTTAATAGGTCGCCTGTTGGGATTACTAGTACATTGAGCCCAAAGGTGTCACCAGAGTTGAAAAGAATCCTGGAAGTTTTGCCTTAGAAGTACACATTCTGGTAGCGCTGCGAGGTGTGTAAATGCGAGTGGGCCAATTGGTGTGTATGCAGCAGACTGGATTGCATTTGAAAGATTGCCCAGACGCGACCAGGGGTTCATAGGGAGCAGTCGGCCGTAGCGTGTCCGTGGCAAGTTAAGCTCGCGCCCAGTCATCATCAGGTGCGATGTTTGGCCAGTCGACAAATCCACGGATCCTCGATAGGCCAGCAGACACCATGTTAAAGATATCCCAATCTCGAAGTGTTTCACTGTTCAGGAACTACTTCGGTAACGCTTTCGGTGTACGATTTGTGCGCGCAAGCAGTCCATTTTCTTCCGGATGGTATGTGGTAGTTCGTGTCAACCCGATGCCGAGTATATGGCACAACGCACTTATGAGCGTGCTTTCGAAGTCGGCTGCACCACCTGTGTGCAACTGATAGGGTGAAACCCACCTTGCCTCCCAAATGTTGAAGTAGCCTTTTGCGACGCTTCGGGGGTCAGTTTCTGTAGAGGACCGCTTCACAACCCTTGTGTAGTAGTCCACGAACACCAAAACGTAATGAACTCTAACAGTCCCTAGCAGGGGACCAATGCCGCCGATACCAACAACTCTTTCGGAAACCCCACGTCATTGGCTGTGGGGGTCCACGGCGCGTCGTTGGCAAGTTCTTGTTTCGTGCACAGTCTGTACATGACTGGCAGTAGATCGCAATATCTCGCCATAAGCTCGGTCATCATAACAGACTTCAAAATGTGTATGTCACGTTATTTTCAAAGGTGACTTAGCCAAGCTGAAGGCCACAAAGAGCATAATTTCGGCTTCACAAGGAAGTTACTATTCTGCACACGTTGTCGTCATCAACCGAACCCAAGCTTTTCCCATACCTCCAGCGAAGGAAGCTCAGCCTATTGGGGTCAACTCGCACTGTATATACCAATTTGTATGTGACTGCGGAGACATTTACATAGGCGGAACTAATAGGACGCTTTCTTCCCGAATAAAGGAACATATATATCAAGATGGGTTTAACGTGAAGTTGCTCAGGTTGCCCACCCTCGTCAGATCCCATGTTCGCGTAAACCACCGACTTTCTCGATAGGCAAATCCCTATTACACGCGGGTTACCGGAGAGAGCTAGGCTCAGCGTTTAAAGTTGTGTTATGCCACACTAACCGCTTCCTTTGGTTTGCTGAGATGATCGCTATAATTCTGATTAAGCCAGCCTTGTGTGTTCAGAAACAATTATTTGTTAACCTAACGCTGGCAGGGACCTAGGTATGAACTTCCGTCATTCGTACTGCACCGAAAGTTTGTCTGGTTGCACCCACTGTTAGATACATCTGCATATCGGTTGTTGTTAATGGTACTGAGGAGACAATACCACCTGCATGTATCTACCAGCCTTCGTCTTTGTTCCGTGCTTTTTGAAATGGTTAAATTGTTCAACAAACAATACAACCTAGCCTGCTGTTTTTCTGGCTAGCAATCCCTTAATTATTCCCCATATAAGATATTGCAGGCAATAATAAAACTATCCGAGCAGACAAACGTCAACCTTTAGGTCTTATCTACAATTTCTTGCCTTTTTTGCTTTAGATTTAGCACTTTTAACTTCCGTAATCGCCGGGTCCGTGGAACCATATTAGGCTTCTGGCCTCTGAGGTAGGCCCAGTAAATGCATCCTAACTGAACTTAGCCTTGTTTAAATTGTTATACTCTATTATTGATGCCGTCACACCTGAGGTTAGTATTAGTGTTGTCCGAAATGTCGTCTAAATACCACCTTTAGATGTAACTCTAGGTCCCTTCGTAAGTGTCAATTGCTAGTTGGTCTTACATGATGCGTTTCATTAAGCCAGAGTACTAGGTACTTTACTCCGCCATTACGAAATTTAAGCGGTATTCTTATCGCAAAATACCATATATATCTTCCATCTTGTCGATAAAGAGAACACGTTAAAAGTTATAGGCCTAAGAATTAGACATTTTGCTCTCCACTTATCCTCTACTGGTCACATATACTTAGCTTTCTCTTTCAAACATGTACGCATCACTCTTGGCAGCACTATTAAACAGGCATCATGAATACCAGATCCTCTTCTTCAAACGCTTTTACTAGTAAAACATTCACCTTTCTAGACTCTATTTCACTGGCACGAAAGCTGATCAGCGACAGAGGCCCTTGTCCCGTTGGCCGGATGGGCATCCAGATAAGTTTGACCACTACTTCGCCTTAGCTTGGCTGCTCGTGCGTTAGTTATCTTTTACCTGCCTACAAAGCCTAGCACGCATCACGCGTAATGGTGGATGAACAACCAGCTCCCACATTTTGTTACTTACTATCCTACCCTTACTTTAGTTTATCGCTCTTTGCTTAGGGTGCTAGAACAGCTCTCGCAAGAAAAACCACCAAGGAAATAGCTGGTGCAACATTGCAGTACTCGTTAACTTTGGTATAAGTTCAAAATAGGCATAGCTATCTAGAATTGCTTTATATAGCCCGTAACACCCCACAACAACTAGGTACGATATATGTGGCCGCAAAGCAACCGATGTTAGGTATGCGCAGCAAATATGGACAACTAAGCGATAATATTTCGCGAAAAGCCTAGAAATCCAGTAAGAAAGGTTATATATTCAAGCGACTTCGGGACAAATGTTACGTAACCCACGGTCAGCAGGCCACAGTGTACCATTTTCAGTGGATACTGAGCAACAAAACCATTAGGAATATAATGTTCCCATTAGGAATATAGTATTTTATTTGTAAGCCTCTAAGTGTTTGGGAAATTTATGTCAAGACTGCATGCGCAAGCTCTACCTGGATAATGCAGGAGGGCTTTAGGATCAAGTTACACGTTTTGGTCTGAGAAATGCACATAGTTCCTAGAGAAATATCGTCTTCATCTCTTAGAGCCGATTTTCTATAATCATAAAGTTATGCCTCCAAAACCAGTGAGCTAGAGTAGCCTGTCGCTATTAACAAAGAAATGAGTATCAGAAAATTTAGCAAAATTTAGCGTGCAGGCCAGTTGGGTCTGCGTTGGTGGGGCACAACCAACACTACTTCTGGGGGTTGTGCTTGCGCGAACGTGAGAGATTATTATACCTCATGAGTTACTGCACTATTTAGTGCAGCCCTTTGGCTAATTTTGAGCTATTTCTCCCCAATTTTAAGTTTTGAAGCAAATGCCAGCGGTGTTCATCCAGGTGACAAAGTTAACGAGTACTGTAATGTTGCACCAGCTATTTCCTTGGTGGTTTTTCTGGCGAGAGCTGTTCTAGCATCTTAAGCAAAGAGCGATAAAGTAAAGCAAGGGTAGGATAGTAAGTGACAAAATGTGGGAGCTGGTAGTTCATCCACCATTACGCATAATGCGTGCTGGGCTTTGTAACCAGGTAAAAGATAAATAACGCACGAGCAGCCAAGGTAAGGCGAAATGGTGGTCAAACTTTTCTGGATGCCCATCCAGCCGATGGTACAAGGGCCTCTCTGTCGCTGGTCAGCTTTCGTGCCAGTAAAATGGAATCTGGAAATGTGATGTTCTACAAGCAAAAGCGTTTGAAGAAGAGGATCTGCTATTCATGACGCCTGTTTACTAGTGCTGCCAAAGTGATGCGCACATGTTAAAAAGAGAAAGCTAAGTATATGTGACCAGTAGACGGTAAGTGGAGAGCAAAATGTATAATTCTTGGGCCTATAACTTTTAACGTGGTCTCTTTATCGACAAGGTGGAAGATATATATAGCATTTTGCGAAGGAATACCGCTTAAAGTTGGTAATGGCGGAGTAAAGTAGCTGGTACCCTGGCTTAATGAAAACGCATCAAGTAAGACCAACTAGCAATGGACACCTACAAAGGTACATAGAGATACATATAAAGGTGATATTTAGACGATGTTTCGGACAATACTAATGCTAACCTCAGGTGTGACGGCATCAATAATAGAGAATAACAACTTATACAAGGCTAGGTTCTGGTAGGATGCATTTACTGGGCCTACCTCAGGGGCCATAAGCCTAATATGGTTCCACGGACCCGGCGATTACGAAAGTTAAAAGTGCTAAAAGCCAAAGCAAAAGAAAAGGCATGAAATTGTAGATAAGATCTAAAGGTTGACGTTGTCTGCTCGTATGTTTTATTATTGCCTGCAATATCTTATATGGGGAATACTTAAGGGATTGCTAACCAGAAAAACAGCAGGCTAGGTTGTATTGCTTGTGGAACAAGTTAAACATTCAAAAAGCACGGAACGAAGACGAAGGCTGGTAGATGCATGCAGTTGGTATCGTCTCCTTAGTATTATTAACAATAACCGATATGCATAGATATATCTAACAGTGGGTGCAACCAGACAAACTTTGGGTGCAGTATGAATGACGGAAGTTCATACCTAGATTTAAGGCAGCGTTAGGTTAACAAATAATTGTTTCTGAACACACAAGGCTGGCTTAATCAGGCTTATAGCGATCATCTTAACAAACCAATGGAAGCGGGCTTAGTGTGGCATAACGCAAGTTTAAACGCTGAGCCCAGCTCTATACGGTGACCCGCGTTTAATAGGTGTTTGCCTATCGAGAAAGTCGGCGGTCTGCGCGAACATGGTATCTGACGGGGGTAGGCAACCTGAGTAACTTCACGTTGAACCCATCTTGATATATGTTCCTCTATTCGGGAAGTTAGCGTCTTATTAGTTCTGCCTATGTAACTGTTCCGCAATCACATACAAATTAGTATATACAGTGCGAGTTGGCCCCAAAGGCTGAGCTTCCTTCGCTGGAGGTATGGGCAAATTTCGGGTTCGGTTGATGATGACAACTTGTGCAGCAAAGTAACTTCCTTGTGAAGGCAAAATTATGCTCATTGTGGTCTTCAGCGTGGCTAAGTCACCTTTGAAAGTAACGTGACATACACATTCTGCTTGGTTGCCGTGTGCACCAAGCCCTTTGGCCTTCGCGGTTAGCCGTGTTGCTCGATAAATCTTCGAAAGTAGCCGTTCACCATTGGTGTTGCTGTACTTAACACTGGCACATCGTCCGAACAGCCGGCCGAACAAATTCGTCCGGCACGACTAACTAGAGCCTTCACAAGTGTCCGTTTGCATCACACTGGCGTGAAGCTGGTGAATTGCAGGTACTGACCGGACCAACTTGATTTTCGGTAAATGGAACTCTTAATTAATCCATTATCCCTGCGACTTATGAGTATGTCCAAATATACCCGACACTTGTTCTGTTCTAGTTCACATGTAACCCGTACGTTAGCACGAGCACCATTGATAGGTTCTACCAAATGTGTGAGCTGCTGCTCCGACGCACAGAACGATAAGCTATCATCGACCTATCGTCTGTCAAGCTAAAACCGCCATTATCGTAGGTTTGAACATTCGTCATGAGTCCTGCACCTTATGCTTGTATAGTTGCGCACACTGTTAGCTACATCTATGCATATCGGTTATTGTTTTGGTACTGAGGAGAAAATACGAAATGCATGCATCCACCTGCCTTCGGCAACATTCCGTGCTTTTCATTATTGCGACGGCAAACTTACTGCACAGCGCAGAAAAATTGCTAGCTTTCTTGTAGTACATATAGCGGTTCCGGCACTACCTGTTAACTCGCAATTTCATCGTACGAACTGATCACCAGTCCTTAAGCTGGTTGCAGAACTTCCGTGATCCCAAAGAGCAGACCGCGCGCTGGCAAGATCAGCTGCAATGGCTCCATCTGGAATGTCAGCACCGCCCTGGCGTAATGCATGCAAAAGTTGACGCGTTATCGCGTAAACCTACAACAATCACGGGCTGTGTCCGTCATGCACTGCAAAATGGTTATCCTCCTTCAGTCTCGATGCCCGAGAGCATGAGGAAAGGACTCAAATGCAGTCAACCGACCCGGAAATGAGCCTGCTATACAGTCGCACCTCACTAGGTGAGAAGGGACTCCGAAGGCAAAAACTTGGCAATGCAGTTTGGGAAACCAAATATCCTCGGGCACTCTGGCCTCACTTGTGCGTATTGGCTTGCAATAGGTACTTCCAAAACGGACCGACCAATTTGCAGCAAATATTTGTCACCACGGCGGCAACCAAGGGAATAATAAATAAATTAATGAGTATATTTCTAGACTGGCGAGATTCTGCCCGCGTAGAAGAGCAGATCAATGTTTACATTATTCTTATCCTCTTGCATGGGAGTAGGAAAAGTGTGAGTATGTGTTTCTTGTAGGCAATTACGACTGCACTGGTCTTGTTAGGTGTACGGCTGATGGGGTTTTACGCGCCCACCTTGCAATTCTTCTGGCTCCTTCAGGCGATATTGAGCTCCTGGATTTTGTTTGTTGTGAATGTTGCGCGGAGCCGTATTTTGCAGGTTTTCTTTAGAAACAGGATCCAATTAAACACGAGCTTCACTATACATTTCTGGACTATTTCGGCCCGCTCAGTCGTCACATTTATTGGTGCGCACATGGAAAAAATTTAGAGCGGCGGAATTATAATGACATGGAAAGTTTAAGACTGATTTCTAGAAATGCAATTACAAGTGCAACGCCTTCGTTGAGGGACATAGTAAGGAGGCGTACTATACTGGAACAATACAAATGAACAAACATTATAACCAAAAGTTCTTGCGCCATAGTTGACCTCTGGCGCTAAATTTTAACCGAAAATCTCAGAACAATGAAAACAGCTTCTCTATGACTAGAATATTACGCAAGGTAACCCGAAAATAAGCTGCACATAGCAAGCCTTCATCGCTTATTACGTTAGAAGTGAAAACAATGCAACACGTGCAGTAGTTCACGAGTTATTTGCAATTGTATACCGATCTACGAATAACGCCATTATTATTTTTTCTATACATAGTTGTTTGCAAGCAGATAACAGAAAAATGAAAAGAAAATGTAAAAAGTTGCGAAGCGGTATATGTTCTAAATAGGCATAGCTATCTACACATGCTCTATATAGCCTGTACTACCCCGCAACAACCAGGAAAGGCGTAGGTGGCCCAAAAGTAAACTTTTAAGGCATAATTCGCAACTACATGCAAATAAGCGATAATGTCTCGCGAAAGCATTGAGAATGCAGTAAGAAAGGTAGGATATGCAAGGGAGTGCAGGACAACTTATAAAAATAACAACATAACAATACTAGAAGGATCCGTGAAGAACTGGGGCATGCTGGGCATAATTACTTGGCCAAAGCATTTTGACGTCTGTTATGGTGACCAAGCTTGTGGCGAGATATTGCGATCTACTGCCAGTCATGTACAGACTGTGCACGGAACAAGAACTTGCCAACGACTCGCCGTGGACCCCTACAGCCAATGACGTGGGGTTGCCGAAAGCGTTGTTGGTATCGGCGGCATTGGTCCCCTGCTAGGGACTGTTAGAATTCATTACGTTTTGGTGTTCGTGGACTACTACACAAGGGTTGTGAAGCGGTCCTCTAAAGAAACTGACCCACGAAGCGTCGCAAAAGGCTACTTCAACATTTGGAAGGCAAGGTGGGTTTCACCCTATCAGTTGCACACAAGTGGTGCACGCTCATAAGTGCGTTGTGCCATCTACTCGGCATCGGGTTGACACGAACTACCACATACCATCCGGAAGAAAATGGACTGCTTGCGCGCACAAATCGTACACCGAAAGCGTTACCGAAGTAGTTCCTGAACAGTGAAACACTTCGAGATTGGGATATCTTTAACATGGTGTCTGCTGGCCTATCAAGGATCCGTGCATTTGTCGACTGGCCAAACATCGCACCTAATGATGACTGGGCGCGAGCTTAACTTGCCTTGGACACGCTACGGCCGACTGCTCCCTATGAACCCCTGGTCGCGTCTGGGCAATCCTTCAAATGCAATCCAGTCTGCTGCATACACACCAATTGGCCCACTCGCATTTACACACCTCGCAGCGCTATCAGAATGTGTACTTCTAAGGCAAAACTTCCAGGATTCTTTTCAACTCTGGTGACACCTTTAGGCTCAGTGTACTAGTAATCCCAACAGGCGACCTATTAAAGTCCATTGTCAATGTGAAAGCCGAATGTGGTTGAGAATGTATAAGCAGACATGAAGTACCGAATCATGAAGCTTGAAGTACCGGGTTCATCGATTTTTGTGAACTTAAACTGGCTGCAGCCGGTCAAGTGTGTTAGTAGCGCCGAGGACGGCGTCTGTTAAGATGAGGGTTATTGTAACACCTCCGCAGCGGTACGTCTAACGCGCTGTTCAAACGACGTACTAGATTCTTTCGTTATCTGCTTATTGAAGATAATTAAGTACATGCATCAACGACGGCCTCAAGTATAGATGAAAGCTGGCAGGTTATTGTTTATCGCTTTACTTCTCCGCCACAGCCGTGGCCTTTTGACCACGACTATCGATCTAGCTGTTGTCTCTCTTTAACCGCTTTTCAGATAGCGATATGCACCTCTTCATGTTAATCCCGATCTCTTACTAAGTGAGGGTGATTACTTCATCCAGCGGCGTACAGAGTATTTGTTTTGCCTCCCAGTTCCACAAGTCCATTACGACCTCACTGAACTCGGAAGACATCGGAATCCTCGACCGGACTCAAAGCACACTTAGTAACCCGTAACACACGGACTGGTGGGAAACACTTGGAAGTAGGCGTTCTCGGAATCAGCCAAAAGTTCAGTGGTGTATATGTGGCAGGAACGGGGATCGTGATGAAATAAATGAAAACTCAAACTTAAAATAAAGGGAACACTTTATAAATAAATAAATAGTTTATTCTCAAATTTATGGAGACACACCAAGTGATAAGAGCTAAAATAATTATAAATAAGTTAACTTTAACACTGTGAGAACATCATACTTGGAGGCTGGCTACCTGAACATGCTCAACGTGGTGCCAGCTGGGTGGTTCGGGTTTAACCTATTTCAGCTAATAGTTCGGCAGCAGTGTTCCAGGACGTGGTGCCTTTTTGCCTGGCAAGCGTTCTCCCTATAGAAAGCCACAATTGTCTGCTTAACACACTGTGACTTGGCGGTCGTGGCTCGCCACAAAATAAAGTCACTGCCCCGTGGATATCTGGATAATCCTTTCCAACCCACGGACAACAACCTTCTAGTCGCACCTTGCTGACGATAGCAAACATTCAAGAATGGAGCAGCACTGTTACGAAGCGCAAATTGCACAGCTACATAAACGCACACACAATTACATACTTACGTTCCCCCTGCACAAACAAGCACTGTTATGGCAATCATATCGGATTTTTGCAAGTTTTTGATCAAGCATTGTTTTGTCAAAATGATCATACCTGTAAAGGTGTGCCTCGCCTTGTCGAGAATAAAAGCTTTATTTATTTATTTATTCATATGCATGCGCAAGCTGTGATGCAAGCATGTATCATCTTTTGTTTTGTGTTCATCCCAAAATGGTTCCAACAAAACAAAACAATAGCTATCGTACAAAACCACACAGTAAATCTTCGGCCCATTTAGAGTCCGTAAGTTACGTACTCCCATACTTAATCCCCAACTGCGTATTACGTAATATGCTGACAAAGTACGAAATACTTTTAAACGAGTGACGCGGAAGTATGCTTGTAAATTGAGAAAAGGTCGTGCTGGTTAACAAGTAAGCCTTAGACGTCGCTCAGGCAGCTTCAGATTCAGGTAGGACTGAAACGATAGGAAAATCCCTTGAGCGTTCCTTCTTGAGCGGATCGTTAAGCCAGTTAATGCTAAGGTGCTACGAGGTCTTGTTGGACCTAAAACGAAACATCCGAACCCCACCCTGGTCAAACAGTTACTGCCCACGTTCCCTGAACTAGCAGCCCTCGTGGTGCAGGTCACGTGAGGTAAGAAAGGCAAACGGAAAACAGGTTAAAGCGGAAGGAAAGCCATTCGAACATAGGCCAACACCAAAGTGTAAGGAAGACAGAAAATGCATTGAAAGCTTGAAGAAGAATATTGTCAGAAAAAGGAAAGTTCTTGTGTTGCTACCTAATAACGTCTAACTGACGCGCGCAACCCTAATTATAGGTTCCCTGACTTCACTTTCTGGAAGCGGGTTTCAGCGCTCGATAACAGTACGCAATAATCGAGGTACCGGCCTGATCCAGTAATCGGATTGGGTCTGCGGTCGCAGAAAATTTCAATTTTGCTGGCGGGTGTACTGTTTGTTGAGCTTGGCAATTTTGATGCGTACGTTTCTTCACCAATCGAGGTGACATCATCAGTGCGTAGTTGAGTGGCTGCAGTAGTGTAGAGTAACGGATAGGAGCGTCGGTGAGTGTGCTGTGCTGTGTGTGTGTTGTTTCGCCTCTGTGGGTGGCCGTGGAGTCGACCTATTCTATTGGTTGGGACTTCGACTCGCGTTCAGCTTGATTAATAGGCAGATGACTTTTGACCTTGACCCCTTGTATTTCCTGGCATTTGTCTGCTTGCTCTTGTGAGGTCAGTTCTGTTAGCCAGTCACACGTTCCACCAGCTTTAATTGAACTATCGACATCTGAACAACCTCAGCTGCAGGTCTTTAATCCTATAGCCAACACAAGTTTGAGTCATGTTCTTCACAGGAAGCATTCACTACCCTTCATTCTTGCTGCCTTTCTCCATGGCTCCGGTCCAATAATTACATTCCAAAGCATTGAAGTCAACCGTGTACACATGAATTTGTACTCAAGTATGACTATTGAATCCCACGTTCTTTCGACAGTTGTCTTGACAGAGTGTGCTCATACTCTCAACGGATCCTTGACGGATCGTTTTAATAGGTGTTTAAACGCAGAATTATTCCCAATATTCGAAGGCCTGTCAAAAGAACGTCCGTTTTCAAGTAGAGATCCGAGAATTTCCGTTCTATCGCGCGTAAATCCGTCATGCTGAAAGTCCTCGAACGACTACTTGTGCCTTGGATCTCAACAAGTACTCCACCAGCGGACGCATCGCAGTTCACCTACAGAACCCGATGCACCACGTAGGATGCCGTAGCATATATTGTACAATCTATAGCATTTTCATTCGATGCGAAATGCAAGAATGTGCCGCTTCTATTCCTTGATTACGCCAACGCTTTTGGCAGTGTTACCAGATAAGTCTTGCTTAATCAGCTGTCGTCGAATGCTGTTCAAACAGCAGAGTGCAACCAAATGGGCAGCTACTTCTTAAACCGATCTCATTTTATCCAGCTAAAGGGTGAAACGTCCCACACGCTCAGCGCTGACTGTGGCGTCTTACAAAGAAAGATTCTCCCACTCTTGTTTGCTCTCTATTCATCGAAATGCTTGCAATTACTTCCAACTTTATTGGGCAACGTCGGGTAGAATTGCTCCAACTGCTGAATCCGCAGCGGCTTTGCAAATCGCTCTGCACGAGTTTCAGCAGTGGTGGTCTCCCTGATCCCTTAAACCCAACCCTTCCCATGCCCCGATGCAAGTTTCTCTATTGTTCGCACTGACTATCCTCTGACTAAATATAACACTTCGTCCCATGGTCGGAAGCGGCTACAAGATAGCCAGTTCGTCCACTGTTAAGTACTTTGGTGTACATATATCACACAATCGATGTGGCTTACCACACATCACCGAAACGTTCTGCGAGGAGCGGAAATTATCATTCTATGCTCACTGACTAAAAATGCTTCTGATACCCGCCCTTTAAGTTGCAGCCGCGTAACTGCCTGTGTTCTTCCCCGTTGGTTAAAGCGCTCGCCTAGCAATGTCATAGTCTTCTACCAAATGATCACATTGATTCTGTGTTCCCGTAAGCGCATGTACAAGTGTAGTGGGGTTATAGCGCGTCGGTATAACGGTATCTATCCAAAATTCAGATCCAAATGGCCAAGCAAAGGAGTGCGGAAGAACACACGGAAATAAGCTAGAAAAATATTTATTAGAAGGTTGCTAAGTCTTAAGACTTAAGATAAGGTACCGGAAGATGACTAGATAGGGAGTATGTGGTAGGGTGCTGAGTGTGATCTGAAAACCGACGTACTTGTTGAAGTCCGCGGACAAAGTCCGGAGGTTGTCAGTGTGTCTCATACAAACACGTGCACCATACGAACGCGCAAACCACTTACTTTCCTGCTACATGAGTAAACTATATTTCCTGGTAGTTAGGATTGCTTTACACCTTAAGCGGAGGAACCTGCAGGTCACTTCAAGGCCTCCTCCTAGAAGGGAAACCATGGGTGACTCTTTGATCTAGGTGAAGACAGTTTGTCGCCAGCCAGCTTGCTGCGGTCCAAGTGATGAGCCCTGATGCAACTGCTGGGGGCACTAGTGCGATCAGGCCCTAGGGGGCTCCCACCCGTGTCCTCCCAAAGGTGCCAAAAACACATAATGGAGGTAAGTTCGTGATAGTCAAATGTTCGCAACCTCGTGAACGTCAAATGTTCGCTTTCAGCTCATCCTCCCTGATTTGCACATGAACCTACAACAATGCTTGTGTCGTGAACATGGTAGCAAGAACAAACAGGAAATTGGCCCTTACCGAATGGCGGAGCACCGACAAACATACAAATTTGAGGTTTCATAACCTTTTATCCGTATTTCCGGGTTTTGAAACGTCCCTGACTATTTATGGCCTTTGTACGGCGTTGAACAGAAAAGTAAGGAAAGCGTGAAGAGAAGTACAAAAAAATGCTCTTCCAAACGTGCTGGTCAGTGAACTTGCCTACCTTGTCCTAGTCGATTTCTGCGGTTCGGGTGACGATGCTGCTGAGTTGCTTTGTATGTCGGATCTCGTGGCTGGTGAAGTGGATGATGATTTGCCGCCTGGCTCGATGAAAAGCGACGAAGCGGTAATAGAAGACGCAGATGGATTGTTATTCTTAAAGTCAGTAGCGTTAGGAGGAGACGTATCTTCCGTTATATGCTGCGTTGATCCGTCTGAAGATAAGCAGACATCTTCGTCGAGCTCAGGTTCCATGCAGGCAAGCCTGAGGTGGTCAATAGTAACTACTTCACGCTTTCCGTATCGGTTGATGATAGATACTCCGTCCTTGCATTGGAAAATCTTACTAGGACCTTCATAAGTTCGCTCAAGTGGGCTACGGAGACCAGCAACCCGAAGAAAAACAAACGGGCAGTGCTGAAGATCTTGAGGGACGAATAACTTATGCCGTTGTTCTCTGGTGACAGTAAACTTGATCTGATGCATGCACGTGGCTAGCTGCTGAGCGTACTTCGTGTCATGAAGGGGGCTTCTGGGACTCGGGAAAGAAGTCACCAGGTAAACATATAGGTTGTCCGTATACAAGTTTGGCGCTGGACGTAGGTCAATCGGCCTTGAGGGATGACCGCGTACCAGGAAGTATCATAAGCAAAGCTTAAATCCAAGTAGTACATTGGCAGCACTGAGTAAAGCTTTCAGCTGTCGGTGGAAACGTTCCACCATGTCCTTCACCTGTGGGTGCTAGGCGGTAGTAAGAATGCGTCCGCATCCCATGACCTTAAGCAGATCGTTGAAAATCAAAGATTTGAATTGCGGATTGCGGTCGGTAGTAACTATGACTAACCAGCCACGTACAGCGATTTAGCGCTCGACAAAAGCGCGGGTTCCGCGCTACAGGTTCCGCGGCTACGTCAGGAATAATTACGGCATCGGTCCAAAGGGTGCTATGCTCAATCATGGTCAAAATGTAGACCATTGCTTTGGACAGGGCCAACAGTAAAACTATTTTGAGGCGGATATAGGTGAGGTGCTTTGCAACAAGCGGGAAGCGACCAAGTGTTGGGGATAAGCACAGCTGGCTCTTGGCTTGCTGCAACGTGAGAAAAGTGCGTTCTCAACGCGTAAGCTCACGTTACCTCCCAGGCCAAACATATCGAGCGGATATGAGTTTGACGGTGGCTTTAATGCCTGGATGGGCCATGAAGTGTAGCTTATCAAAAATAAGACGGCTTTAAGTTTCAGGAACGACGAGTCTAGGTCATCCTGTAGAAGTGTTACATAAGACTGTGCCAACGGATGATGGTAGGGGTGTAAGATTATCTTCACGGAAGAATCGGAAAGCTCTGTAGTACTCTGAGCAGTTGGTTGCGCAGCTGCTGTGGCAGCTATGTCAATTACCTGCTGGGGGGCTGATTGCAGACACACTTGACAGTGCATCAGCGACAACCGTCTGTTTACAGGAAAGGTGTGGAATGTCGGTCGAAAATTTGGCGATGCAATCCAGCAGACGAAGCTCACGCGGTGTGTTTCAAACTGATTGATTTCGAAAGGCAAAAGTTAGTGGCTTGTGGTCTGTGAAAATGTCAAAGTGATTAGCTTCGAGGACGTGTCGGAAGTGCCGGATCACCGAGTAAACAGCCATCAGTTCTCGGCTGAATGTGCTGTATTTAACTGCTGCTTGTTGTAAACGTCTCGAATAAGGAGCAAGTAGCTTCCAACATCCACCAGTCATCTGCTGCAAGACCGCGCCAACAGCGGTGCTCGATGCATCGACGGCAATGTTAACCGGCGCTTTGGCGTCAAAGTGGTGAAGCATAACTTAGGCGACCGAAGCATCTTTACTGGCGTTACAATGTTCAGTAACGTCAAGGTAGTTTTACAACTCCGTCCTTGCGACCACGGAGTAGGTCGGTCAACGGGCTGAGGAAATAAACAATGCGGAAGCACTCCCCGATAGTAATTAATCATGCCGTTATAACGGCGAAAGACAGCTACCGTGTTCGGCAGCGGAAAGTCACGGGCAGCTTGGACCTTGTCGTCTAAAGGCCACATGCTCTGTTGATTAGTGTGATGACAGAGGAACTTTATAGACAGCTGCTAAAAGTTGCCCTTGTCTACATTGACAATGATACTATTGGCAGCGAGACTTTCAACGAGGAATTTGAGGTGCACTCAATGAGCTTCCTTGGATGCGCTGGCTACCAATATGTCGTCGATATAGGAATAGACAAAGTTGAATCCAAGGGTGACGGAAGCTATAAAACGCTGAAAGGTTTGCGCTGCTTTGCGCAAAGCAAGTAGCATGCAAAGCAATGCGAGCAAGCCAAACCGTGTCAGGACAGCGATTTTAGCTCTGCCTTAATCGGCGACCGTGGTCTGGCAATAAGCGCGTACCAGGTCCATCTTCTAGCACATACGGGCACCTTGTAGGTTAGCCGTTATGTCCTGAATGTGCGGTATGAGGTACCGGTCGGGAACAATTACGTTCTTCAGAACGCGGTAGTCGCCCCATGGACGCCAGTCTCCTGACTTTTAGGCACCTTGTGAAGCAGCGACGACCACGGCCTCTTCCAAGGCCGAACTATCCCTAGTTCGAGCAGATGCTTGAATTCGGCTTTAGCGATACGGTTTATCATGTGTAAGTTGTCTGGCCTTAACAAAAGCAGGCGGTCCTTTGTTAAGGTAATTAGGTTTCGTGGCATCGGTTGCGGCGGGAATCGGATTGGCAGCACGAAAGACCTGTGGAAAACGGTCATGGAGCATTTGCCCGACAGATTGGCTCATCTGAGTCGCGTACACGGGACTGCTTGACTCAGTACCGGTCAGCGTCCCAATGACAGAGACTCGTTAAACGGTCGTCGAGACGGTGTTGCTTTGTATCTACAAGCAAGTTGTAGTGATGCAAAAATCGAGTCCGAGGATGAGTGTTTGAACGTCTGCAACAAAGAATATACCTTTAAAAGATCTTCGTAATTCAGGAGGGAGCGTGCACGAACTTTAACCTTGCACTCAGATGATGGTTCCGTTAGCTGCTCGTAATGAGCTAGTCACCTTCTCAGTAAGGTCAGTAGGATTGCATGGGATAACGCCAACTTCTGCGCCTGTCTCAAAGTGGTAGCTTTGTCCCGTTTTCCGGTCGATAACGAAGAAAGGCGACTGCGATGGCCAGCGACGTCCGTCGCCCCTATGTGCTAGTCGGTCCGTTTCCCTGTGTTTGACGCTTAAATGAACAAGGGGAATGGCACGATCTGGCCTGCAGACCAAATTGCTTGTGGTACCAGCAATAGGATGGTCTAGGCGGGGACTTGGAAGTGGATCGAAACCGGGTTCGGCTTTTAGGGCAAGATCGGCGACTAGATACGGAAACTGAAATGCCTTCGAGTCGTTTAGTATATTTAGCCATCTGAGACCTGAACTCCGCTAACTCAGCATCAGAGATCGACTGGACCTAAGAAACTGGAGCGTAAAGTTCTTAAGTACGGTCGGCGGTGTCAGCTAAGAGGGACAATGGAGTATCGCCATCAGCAAAAAGCACGTGGAACATTTTACGGAGTAGGAGTCGTAACCACAGCTCCGGGAGAAAATCGTCATCTACAGAGGTGGGATTTTCTAGGCCCTGCATTTTTGTTGCCAACTGAGACGGCTTAAGATAACGGTGTTGCATTTCCCTCAAGAGTTTTGTTACCCTTTATCGATCGGACAAGCCTCTTTATTCAGAACTGCGGCTTTAATCGTTTCAATGTTTACTGATCCTCGGGCAGATCTACAATGTCCTCGAGATCGTGATAACATGTGGAGGAAACACGTTATTGTATGTGACAACTTTTCAGCCAAAACTTTAATTGACCCTGTTTACCCCTTTCGCGTCCTCTCCTGCTAGCCTGATCAATCTAAATTTAGGGTTTTGTTTTCTTGTACGAAATGTTATCCCAACTCTATATTATCGTATATACGTCCTTTTCTTGTGGACTCCAAGAAACGTATCAGCACCACGTGTGAAGGCACAATTGCGTGATATACATAGATGTTTTCTTTTTCCTACGCTTTCACTGCAATTCCGTGCCTACGTTATGCCTCACTACATCCGCAGTGCTAGTGTACAAAGGCTCAGAGTGTTTCCAGTCTTCTTCCTAAAGCCTATTTCGACTTAAGTTGACTATATTGTGAATACGGGAGTACAGTTCACCTGGTCCGGATAATCTACTGTTGGGTGTCGCCTAAGATGCTAGCCTGTAATCAATCACATGTAAGAGACATGCCAAATACGAAACGGTATAGAAGTTGGAGCAACTGAACCCAACGTGTTTTGTGCAAGCTACAAAAGCAGGAGGCGAGTCACCAAGAGCCAGAAACAGTGTAGCACTGTACTAAGCAAAGCAGTTTGTGAAAACAGAAGTGCAGTCAGTAAAACAAGTGGACGTTTTGTAGGTTAAAACAACAGTAAAATCCATTGTTGCAAACTATGGTAACAGCGGGTTTACAGATGCACTACAATACACCCCAAGCTATTGAAAGTAGCTGCCACGAGCTTTGGTTAACTGTTATCACGTTCGTTTAGCTCTATCTCGACGAGATGCGGGTTCCAAGTGTATGGAGGCGTGGAATGGCCACGCCTATTTACAAAGAGGGTAACCATGCTGTGCCCGCAAGGTACCGCCCGATTACTCTTCTTCCGATGCTTACTAAAATCACGGTAACTGTCGTTCCGGAAGCAATCTTGAAATATTTAGCGAGGTGCAATATCATCATGCAGTGGAAACAAAGTCCCCCAAAACCGCTTATGTACCACGGACCCTCTGTTAGCTAGTACCAACTGGACGAATTCCATTGATGCTGCGAAAGCAGTAGACGCCGTCTACCTTGAGCACGAATCCGCTTGATTGCCTGAACCGCTATATTCCTTTTTAGTTGTTCGGAGTTATGGAGTAGGGGATCCTCACCTTGGCCGAATACATGCACTCCTACCCTAACGCCGCTTGAAAGAGCGAGTAAGTAGCGCCCTGTCCAGCCGGATAGAAATGATGTGGCATTTCGCAAGCCTTGGTACCACGGCTATTCCTAGTTCAATAAATGACCTCGCAGGAATGCTACCATCAAACATGCTACCCTAGACGATCTCTACATTTGGCGCACAACCAAGAGAGTCGACGACCACATATAATGCAAGGTGAGTTCAGGTGCTGGGCACAGAACATGCCTTAGTTTAACCTTGTCAAGTGTAACAAGATAAGCATAAGCCACAACAGTACCCTTACTAAAGACTGGGAGAACACGTTTTACAGCACTTTTCTAATGAAATGGGTCTTAGGGGTGCTCGTGCACGATGATCCTTGCTGCCTAAGCCAGACCGAGTACGCAATGAACAAAGCTAGCCTAGCACTTTAGACCTAAGGCGGAGAGATTTTGAATGGTTAACCCCCACTGTTTTTCAAAAATGCCCAACATCTTTATGATTTCCTAAATGGAATACCCTATCCAGGTATGGTAGCATTGCCGAAAACATGACCTCATTGTTATTGAGAATCCGCAATGAAGGGGGCTCAAAATGTTAAATGCTTGCACCACCTCCCTTCACAGTCCAGGTTAGAGAAGGTAGGAGTTTTCAGTGGAAAACATCGGCTTATGCGAGGTGACCTCATATGGGTGTATCACATTCTCAAGGATGCTATCCATACATGCGGGCGCTTATTGAAACAGCTACAGCGTTTCGTTGAGAGGTCACTATATGAATTTGGCCTAACGGTACAGTCCCTTAGCGTGCCGCCGGAACATTTTTCCCTTCGCGTATCCTAGCTGTGAAATGTCCATTCGCATTGTGTCATTGTTCGCATGTTCGCTGAATTCGAACTTCGACTTGATGATGCGTTACAGCACCTGCATTACATGATTAAAATCAAGTTGATGGGACAGCAAGCAACGTAACCAAACTATGTTTACATATACATTTGCGGTAAGTCCGTCGTTATGCGTAATTTTTTATCAATACCTTCACCTTTTTCTCTCAATCTTTACTTATGGAACTTGCTAGGGGTATGATTTGGTTATCCGTGCTATTTTATGGCAGTGTAGATCCCGCCCTTCCCGCAATATCGCGGTATCGGAAATATTGAGATCGCCGAACCAACCAGTTTACGTAAACGATTGAAGTATGCAAAGCTCCAACATCCAGATGCTATTGTCCAAGATATCGACTGACGCAACATCGGTTACACCTGCACTTCCAACTGAATTACAAAAGCCGAACCGCCCTGAAGACCGATCCATTTACAAAACAATTGCCGCTTGATATATTCAAAGTGCAAATCTAGTAACTTCAGCTACAAAAGTGGTAAGAACTAGGTGCACGTTTAGGAACAGCACCAAAATTATCGATAGCAGTGGCTTCCCCATCACCGAAGACCAGGCTGAACTATAGTGTCTTAACACCCATAAAAAGCAATGTACCTGAATCTAATGGAAACTGTTTACAGGGTAAACAGCAGGACCACGTGAAAGGTTGAAAATTTCAGTTAAGACACTATTACTGTTGTGGTTAGGCCGACTAAACGTATGCGTGTCAACGGGTATTTGAGCTCGGTGAAATACGGTGAGGCCCAACCAACACGGTAGGGTCGAGGTCCACAAATTATGTCGAGGTAGTAGTTTCGTCCGTATATTACCTGTGGAGTGAAGGCAGTGGAAGATGCGTATTTCCGAAGGTTCCATGACAGAACGCTAGCGGGACAAAAGCAGTTCAGGCGACCACCACATTGGTAGTTGCGGAAGAATTATTTTCCTCTGTGGATTGCCCAAGTTGCGGACAGCTAGTGACGAGAAGGCCTATGCACGTTATCTGGAAGCATGGAGGGACATCAGTGAAACTCTCTGATAATGAGGTATAGTTTATTTTGCTTTCAGTACTACTCATGTCGCCTCACTAACATGGTAGCGGTCCGTAGTACTGAAACGTATTGTTCAGTCACAACAGAGGGCAGCGAACTTTATCCGCATCTAGCAGATATTGCCCGACATATTTCCTTCGTAATTACAACTAAAGTCAGTGGTTGGGAAACAGCAATCACTTGCTGTACTCGAGAAAAGAACGCCACCGGAGACTTAAGTTAAACAAACCCCTGACTCCGAAAACTATGTACTCAAAACAGTAGTTGTTGAGTAAGCCACCATTAAACTGCATACCGTATGTGCAGTGAGACTAAAAACGGATCGCAATTATGTAGAGAATTAGCATTGCATTGTTCACTGACAAGCCACAAAAATGAGGGAGTGCCGGCCTTTCATCTGTTAGCATAAAGTTACCCCCTTTCATGCCCTCTTTGTCAAGCCCTTTTGAGGTTCAAGGAGCTACCTTGTATGTACACTTATGCTCAGGGCATACGTAGCATGGTTGCCGAACTGAGACTCCGTCGGAGTTCATAAGCCTATAGACTCACACAGAACCAAGACATCGAAGCTGCAGTGCCACGCATGTTGGTTGTTCGGCATGATCAACCTAGTACAGGAATTGGGTTGGCTTTATACTGGCGCAGTTATCTTCATTGTGAGAATGCGGTCAATGTATTGAGGTTTCCCTCCGGTCTTATCTACTCATAAACAGCAAAGGCGTTTGCTGTTTTGGTGATTTTCACGCCCCTCTATATTTCGCGCTCGAGGTGGACTTCAAGTTAACATCCGCGCCGTGGCAGGCGATAAGCAATGCTTCCAGCAACACTCGTGGTACTGGTGATTTGAACATCCAGGTTCTAGAAACTCAAGCCACCCTAGGAGAACAGCTCAAGGCGGAGGTGCAAGAGCTTGTCTCCAGTTGTTTGCTTTATGGTCACAGCTACACTCCCAGTAGCTTCAAAGGAACAGATGGATTGTCTGTATTGAGTCGGAATTTTACCTATGAGGAAATCACGCTCAAAAGTTTGGTCATCGAAGTCCCTATGGGCCGCAGTAGTCAACTTACTTTTTGAATACATCTGTTATGTAATAGATCCCGGCGCGATTACTCGACTCGATTAAGCAACCAACTAGGATTTCTTGACAGAAGAAACCACGGCTAGTGAATGGTAACATTTCGTCAGCCAGTTTAATACCGTGGATGTGGAACCACCATAAACTAAGTCAGTCTACCCAAGTAACGTTGTCTCGTTTGTACGAGGAAGGACACGCAAGTGTATAGCAATTCGAAACACAGGCTGGTATAACTATAAGCTCTCTGAGCACCGAGAGCTGGATGGTAAACTGGACCCAACCTAACTACTGTACACAACTTGTCTGCGAGAATAAAATGGTATACCAACTGAAGTTTGCAATGCGTGTGGTCTTAAATCAAAAGCTGTTATACCAACATGTATACAATCAGTGCAAGGTGAAACGAGGAATTCGTCCTCTTTAAACAGCGGACGAAGTGACACGAATCCTGAAGGTCGTGGCGAATACTCTGAGCTTGCGATATGCTTCAACCACTCGGTGAATTCAGGGTGTTGTCTTAGTCCCAAACCTCACTCATACATCCTTCACGGTAGAAACTGTACTGAGAAGCCATTGAGTATACGTAAATACAGCTCTCCTGGAGTTGATAACATTCACCAGAAGTCACTCGCGAAGGTAGGGGAGATCTTAGCTTATCGTTTAGTTTGATTCTTCCAACAGTTTTGACGAAACCTACGTGCCCGACTTGTGGATAAACGGAACGTTTACTCTAATTCACCATGCAGGTAGTCGTTTTTATCCAACAAACTACAGTCCCGTAATTCCAAGACCGGTACTTTCAAAGGTCATGGAGAGCAACGTTGCTGATGCGCTAACGACATGCTTGTAAGAATTTAACCACCTCGCATCGGAACAGCATGGCTTCCGACGAATTCGATCCTACACTACAGATCAAGTACTAGCATGATGCAGCTGGACCGAGACAGTAGACACTGGAACAGGAGCGAATGCAGGTTTTCTCGACTTCTTAAAAGCACTCGGCCAGTTTGACCATAGCATTCTTCTCTCCGAACTCCCGACATTTTGTATCAATGACCCTATCCTAGGATGGATCAGAAGATTTTTCTACATAAACCCGCACTTAGAGGTTGTAGGACTAGTTAACACTAGTCCGAGACAGTGCGCGAAATTAAGCGCGGATATCAGAAGGCAACTGGAGTCGGACACAGCGGACTGTATTCCATGAGCTGCAATAAGAAGCGGACGGATGAAGCGAGAACAGAGCGAACACGTGAGCAGGGGAACTTACAAGACTATGGAGTGACGAGCCGGTTGTAAGGAAGATTAAAACAAGAAGGAGTAATGTACAATCGGTCAACAATTAAATTGTACATGAAAGATAGCAGTTATCTTTTAGGGCGCTACAGAGCTCCCCCCTGGAAGGCTGAACATAGAAAGCCTTCGAAATCGTAAAGGACTATTGAAAAGAGGTTCGTAAGGCAAAATCGTGCCGAGTAAAAATGAATGAGCGTTCATGTCAAGTGGGGGTTCTTTGGCAGTCGGAGTCCGCTGTGCCGTTTGTGATTCGTTATTTATTGATTGCAGGGCAGGGTGCATTTCGGCGAGCCGTTGGAGCGTCATCTGAGTAGATTTAATCTACTTAGCAATGTACAACGCGGATTCCGGAAGGGATTTTCGTGTCTGAGGAATCTACTGGTGACTCGCGAAAGTTGGGCGGATGCAGTGGATAACGGCCACACACTGGACGTACTTTTCGTCAACTTTTCGAAGGCATTTGACAAGGTACCCCATTTGAGGCTCGCGCAAAAGCTGACCTCCTACGGGGTATCTGGCCGCGCCCTTCATTGGGTGACTGCCTTCTTGGAGGGTAGAGAACAGTGTGTACGGGTAGGCCGGGGCCTATCGTTTAGGCAGTCTGTCCTCAGTGGCGTGCCGCAGGTCTCAGTCCTTGGACCGCTGCTGTTCTCTATCTATGTAAATGACCTACCCGCGGAGCTTGTGGTACCATCGCTGCTATTTTCTGATGACCTGAAGCTGTGGAACATTGTCGATATTCCTTGGGGTTCCGAAGCTATTCTGGGAGCATTGGATAAGCTTTGGAACTGGTCTACTTTATGGTTACTGCCCATAAATCAGGCAAAGTGCTCCGTTCTTCGAATTGGAGGAGGTTGTCCTCCTACGAAGTACGTGGTCGGTGGGGTCGAACTCTCCCGTGTATCTAGCCAGGTTGACCTAGGCGTCGTACACTCTTCGGCTTTACACTCCGGCGATAACTGGAAGAAGGCCGCAGGCAGAGGTTTCCGCATGTTGTGGTTAATACGACGTTCTTTCGGAGTCTTGACGGGCGGCATCTTTAAGAGACTGTTCTCGGCTTTGTCTTGGATACTGCGTTCAGGCTTGTCCGCCCTAGCGAGGGTTTTACGAGTGGGTACTAAGTTAATCGAGGGATTACGGGGCCGGACGTATCCCGAGCGTCTACTTAGTTTGGGAATGCATACAATGCACTACCGAAAGCTTAGAGGAGACCTAATCCTAACCTACCGTATTTTAACTGGGAAGGTTGGTCCAGATTTATCTGGGCTATTCAGTCCCGCTAGATTGTCTGTTCTACGCGGTCATTTCTTGAAGCTGGACAAACCGCGGTCCGATCGGATTAGGGCGGAAATCCGGCTGTCACGCAGAGTCATCGACCGCTGGAACATGCTTCCGGAAAGTGTTATCAGAGAATCTACGGTTAAGGGGTTTGAGCGGCAACTTGACGCTCTTGGGTGGCAACACGAAACCTTTCCCTTTTCCTGACTAACTCGCATCTTCATACTTAGATTTTCTTTTCTCTACTTTTCTTCACGCATCGGTATTATTTTCTTATTTCAAGTGCACTTCCTTATTCTGTACCTTCGATTTCTCTTCCTTTCCTTTGCTTACTTCACTTGGCTGCCACAGCCAGGGACTGCTAGGGCAGAAAACGTGGGCATTAACTGGTTGGCCAGGGTGCGATACGGGTGTTCCGTTTTAGATCCATCAATAACTGAGCACTTCATCAATTTCTGGCTCAACGATCCACTCAGGATGGAACACTCACGGGATTCTCCTATCGTTCTAGTTCCATCTGAACTTGAACTTGTACCATGACGATGACTCAGTGAACCATCGATCTTTAACTGAGAAGCTGACATGGTTTGGATTGCATCCTCAACTATTACTGTGGCTCTGAATTCTTACGTGGAAGGACATTCAGAGTCAGGGTTGGGGAAGCGAGTTCTAGTGTGGGCCATACTGATCGAGCTTTTTAGGTGGAATATCGCGAAGCCCAGTGTTTGACGAAACACTCGTGACAAAATTTGACCATTGTCAAATTTTCTCTGAGATCAAGTGCTTATGTCTAACTACAGTGTTTTCATTGTGCGAAAGTGGTGACTAAGGGTATGCAGTTCATTGCCTGCAAACTCTGGGCATGTGGCCAAAAGCGTTGCTCTCAACTTACTGAACCGCTCTTCAAGACCTATGCTGAGCACAAGGGTTTGCTATGGATTTGTCGATATTGCATCGATGCTGCTGCGTTGGCAAGGCGTCCGCCACATAAACATCCTGAAAGACGTTCTTCCGCTCCTTCTGCTAGGCGTGCCGGAAAGCGGAGCAACACATCTTCCAGCGACGCTCCAAAAGTCGCGGCCACCCCCGCTCCGTCTACTTCTCATTCGGACCCATTGACACACCCGGCTTGTCGAGCCTACGACGAAGTCATGTGCGGCCGTAGTGAAGGAAAAATCGACCTTGGCCTCGTGTGGCCTGGAAAAAGTGATAAAGGAAAATATATCATCCCGTAAGCCACCAATCCCAGAGCGCATTCAGCCATCTCGTGACCGCTGTCTCATCATCGTGAACGCGGCGGAATCGGACAAGGCTACCTCGGCGGAGCGAGTGTTGGATGATCAAATACTGCTCGAGCGGATGATTTCTCTGCTGTTTGATGCAGGCGAACAGGGAATAAACATTGTCTCTGCCTTCCGTCTCGGCAAGAAGCAGGAAAATTCCTCCCAGGATCGACCCCTCAAAACTGTATGCGGAAACGAAGAGTGCGCACGCATCCTTCGACGGACTCCACGTCTCAAAGGTGAACCTTTCTACGTGTTACGAGACCTCTCTCCCGAGGACCGAATTACAATGAAGAAAGCTGTAGTGGAGCTACGAACGCGCCGGGCAAGTGTTGAAACCGACCTACATATCGTGGATTTTTGCGTTGTTCGGAAGAGCACAAGAGTCCGCTGGAGACCGATTCTTGTCACCCACAGACAGTAAAGCATAAAAACGGACTACACGTGCTATCTGCCAATGTGCGCAATCTAAGGAATAAACTGGATGAAATTCAGTTGCTTACTTCGGAGACTCGTCCAGACCTGATGGCCTTCACCGAAACTTGGCTATTCTCAGATATCACGGACTCGGAAGTGTCTATCCCTGGATATCACCACTCCCGGTCCGATCGCCACGGAGTGAGGTCACGTGGTGGAGTAATTCTCTTCTGGAAGACAGATCTCAAAGTACATTTAGTTGAAGCTATCAGTGACCAGGATGACAATTTCGAAGCCCTCTGATGCCGTGTTCATGACGGATGCAGTTCTCTCTTGGTCGGTGTCGTCTACAGAGCGCCATCGGGCCCCGGAGCGTGCTTGTTGTGCTCGATAAGGATGTATGGTGGGCACAAAGACTGTCTGATCTTGGGGATTTCAATGCACCGGATATCGATTGGGACCTACTTCTTTGTGATCGCCGATCCGACTCCTTCGATGCCACATTGCTAAAGACCGCTCTCGACTGCAGCCTCGTTCAACATGTCTTGACTCCTACTCATATTTTCCCAGACCGGACCCCGCACATCCTAGATCTCGTGCTCTCCCCAGCAGATTCAGATGTCACGAACCTAACCGTTCTTCAACCCATAGGCAAGAGCGATCATTGTATTGTTTCATTCCACTGGACTCGCCGTCTCACGATCCATAGCCACGGTGGTCACCGTCAAAATTTTTGGCTTGCCGACCCACTCCGTCTGAAAACGGCCGCAAGCGCTACGGATTGGGGTGTCCCTGAGCACATTCACCTCGACGACGCGTAGAATCTTGTACTCTCTAAAATGACGTCGTTAATTGAGCAGGTCGTTCCTTCCTCCCATCGAAAGCCCTTCACTAGAGGTCCACCTTGGATGGATCGAGAGTTGAGGTCAACTATGAATAGAACGCGCAAATTATGGGACCGCTATAGGCAATCTCAATCAGAACCCAACTTCTCTCACTACAAGACTGTCAGAAATGTTTGTGTTGCGATGAAGCGCCAGAAACGCCAACAATACGAACTATCCTTGGCAAAACACTCCAGAATAGCGCCTAAAATGCTCTACTCTTATTTGAAAAGAAGCACTAGAGCTGGTAATGGCATCCCTGATTTGTGTTCCTGTGATCATCAAGCTTTACTTCACGAGGACGCTGAGAAAGCTAGTCACTTGGCTAAGCAATACGCTTCTGTTTACGCGTAACACCACTTAATGACAGAGCCGTATCCACCTTTCCATCTTCGTTGGCCCAAGTAGATATTAACACTGATTCTGTGATGAAACTTCTTCTTCAGTTAGATCCGTATAGCTCACCCGGCCCTGATGGATTGCATCCTTTGTTCCTCAGGACTGTGGCGGAGTACATAGCTTCACCCATATGTCAAGTCTTTCGTCGCTCACTAGAAGCTGGCCGTCTTCCTTCAGCTTGGAAAGTGGGTATCGTCAAACCCATTTACAAAGGAGGAAGTCGACATGATCCGGCCAATTATCGTCCAATCTGTTTGACGTCAGTAATATGTTAAGTTGTGGAACGGATCCTAAAACAAGCGGTTACTCTTCATCTTGGGAGACAATGTCATTTCTTATGCCCAGCATGGGTTCCAAAAAGCACGCTCCTGTACCTCGAACTTGCTCTTTGCTAAGGAGACCTGGGCAAGGTCGTTAGATTCCGGCAAACGCTTGGGCGTGTTTGATGACTTCAGCAAAGCTTTTGACAAAGTCCCGCATGAACGGCTTCTGTTTAAGCTCCAAGGAATCGGTATTTCTGGAAACCTCCTGTCTTGGATCTCCGACTTCCTAAGCGACCGCTCTATGCAAGTGAAGGCGATTGACACATTTTCTGCTCCTGTTATCATGACGAGTGGGGTCCCACAGGGCTCTGTCCTCGGTCCCGTACTTTTCATTATCTTCATCAACGACTTACCATCCACTCTTCAGACGGATTGCCTAATCTACGCTGACGACCTAAAGCTACGGATGGAAGTATCCAGCCTTGAAGACGCGAATAGATTACAAACTACGCTCGATCTACTCCATGATTGGTCGATTAAGTGGCAGTTGCCCGCAAATCGTGATAAATGCTCTGTTCTCCCCGCTGGCTCATCTAACCCATTTGCGGGACCTGTCGTATCCACACCGACTTCAACGACTGAACTTGTCCTCTCTAGGTTACCGCCGTCACTGAGGAGATTTGATATTCACTCCACGTATTCTCAGAAGAAAACTGGGTTGCGAGTTGCAGGACTACTTTCAACTCAACACAGAGTTCGACACGAGACCACCGCATGAAACTGTTCAAACCGAGGAATCTCCGTGTGCGGCTCAATTTGGCCTTATCAACTCGCATGGTGAATGATTGGAACCAGTTGCCGTATCCTATTGTTGATATTGAGACAGAGGAACGTTCCAAACAACTGTTGGATTCTCACCTGAGTGCGCTGGGATTCTGCTGCCTCTAAGACGCCATTATTATTTATTATTATTAAGACAGCTACAGTGGTCCTCTGCGGAACCTTGTGCCGCAGTCATCCACGCCATCTCCGCAATGATCGGGAAGTGAAGGAGCTGACAAAAAAATCCAATGATACAGCGGTGTCCCCCAAGGTTCGGTACTGGGTCCATTGTTGTTTCTCATGTTTATAAATGACCTGGCTCCTCTTCTTGAAGATTCCTGCTACATCTGCGCAGATGACTTAAATCTAGTCAGTAGGCGAAACCGAGCGACATTGGCTAATGACATAATCACTGTGGTGAATTGGTCGAGCCAATGGGATCCACCTCTGAATGCCAATAAATGTCAACTATTGACGAATAGTGGCAGCGGAATTGTAGTTCAGTCTCCTGCGGGATCTCTATGATTGTGGTGTACTGATGAAGCCCGCGATCTAGGTGTCATCATAATGAACAATTTTAGGCCTTCGGCACAGTGTCGCCATGCTGCCAATAAAGCGCGACAAGAGTTATTTCGTCTTAGGAGGGCGCTGAGTAACACTAAAGCAGAAGTATTCTTGCCGTTATATAAGGCAGTGGTTAGGCCACATCTGGAGTATTGTGTTCAGGCCTGGGCACCGTACCTCCGGTGTGACGTCATGTATAGAAAAGATTCAGAAACTTGCGACCAGGATGATCGAAGGTCAACGAGAAAGTCGTACGAAGATCGTCTAAGTAGTTTGGGATTAGTTTTCTTGGAACGGCGTAGGTTGAGGGGACTTGATAGAGACGTTTAAGATCATTAAGGGACTTAGTGATATTAGTCCCACCCATCTGTTTGAGTTGGCCATGTCAGACCATCTGCGTGGGCATCGCCTGAAGCTCAAACAACGTGGAGCTCGTTTGGACATCAGGGCAAAGTTTTTTACGAACCGAGTAGTTAACTTCTGGAATAAACTTCCTTCTGATTTAGTGGAGTGTGAGTCTATAGAAGCCTCCAAAAGGGGCTTAGATGAGTCTTGGTCTATCCTTTTTCCAGAGATATTGTAATTGTACTAGAATATGTAGTGTATTTTGGTGCTGACACATGAAAGTGCAAAAATTGCTCTTGTTCTTGCTTCATTCCAACCACTCGGCCGGTGGCCGAGTGGTTTGCACGTTTGCTTTCCAACCATAAGGTCACCGGTTCGAATCCGCGTAGGGGTGGGCGTCCTCGCGGTATACTCAGCCCGCGCGCGACTGGTGGTGGTCGCGCGGCAGCGAAGCGCCGTTACGGCGTATAAGCTGACACATTTCATTTCATTTTCATTCCATTGCAGAAGCAAGAAGAGACAATCCAACGTCGAAGTGCCGGGGGCCGCTTCACTTACCAGCCCAAGAAACTGGACGCTCGTTAGGCGAAAGCTTCTATCGTCCGCTTGACCTGACGTGACCTGACCTAACCCTTACCAACTTATGGGCCTAACTGGTTAGTTAGAATCCCGGTCCCTGTTGTCTTTTTGAGGTTTTACTTTCAAAGGACAGTTTCGGAACAGTGTTTACAAGTGTCGTGCAAAAAATTTATCTTTTGTCAAATTTCGCTTGATCCAAATAATTTTGGATCATCGTTTTCCCCGAATTACGTCGTACCGGTTTTCGGGTACTTACCAAGTTCGTTCAAGTTCGGGTGGGACTGGAACGATAGGAGAATCCCGTGAGTGTTCCATCCTGAGTGGATCGTTGAGCCAGGACTTGATGAAGTGCTCAGAGTTATTGATGGATCTAAAATGGAACACCCGTATCGCACCCTGGCCAACCAGTTAATGCCCAAACGTCGTCCATCTTTTTCGGATTCAGCCTCTGGCTATTTTCCGGTATTTTTGTGTTTTGTAATCCGTTTTGCACTTTGTTTTAACCCGTTACTGTTTCCCTTGACTGCTTGTCGGTTTTACCTTTTGTTACTTTTTCACACACTCTGAAAGCGTCATGTCAGATTCACTGAATACCGGTGCTAATGTATCTTCGGCAGCGAATCTAATGCTGTATGCGGCAGCGTGAGCTGCTCAAAGTCCGTGACGGACGAGTCTGGTGGCATGCAGTGCTATGTATGCAGCTGCTGGTACCATGAGACCTGTACCGATTTGAGCCCTGATCAGTACGCAATGCTTTCGACTAGCGATAGCATGCTGTTCAATTGTCTTCTATGCCCGTCGTAAGGAGACTGGACCTTAACGTGGTGCGACGGTTTGCGTACCTCATTGACCCATTGAGTGATGCCTCCGGGTGATGCCTCCGGGCACCTTGAGAGCTACTCCTACCAGGTTGGTCAATGGTGAGAGGTCAGACAAGCTCAGTCTCCTGGTCCTCCAGATTGGGGTTTGAAATGGGATGCCGTCCATTTCTAGAAAACTAAATCATTGCCACCTCCCCGCTGCCTTGCGAACAGGCTTTTGAGCCCAAGGCTTTAGATGGGGACTCTAATCGTCCTCCTGTCTAGGTCTGGGCAGTACCAAACCTTCTCCTAACCGAATTGTATCTTCAACGTGCCCTTCGTATTTTTAAATTTCTTTTTACACCTTGGTATTATCATTATTTAGCTGACATTCCTCCTATTGTATTCTTAGCTTACTCTTCACTCTTTTACTTCACATAAACCGGCCTTGCAGGGACTACTGGGCAGGAAAATGTGGGCAGTAATTGGTTGGACAGAGTGTGATGTGGTCTCTGTTTTAGGCTTTTCAACATCTCAAGCAGACCTAACAATTCTCGATCCAACGATACGCAAAAGAAGGAACATTCACGGGATTAGGCAATCGTTCCGGTCCCAACTAAACTTGAACTTGATGTTATTTTCCATTGCCAAAAATAGCGTATTTGTTTAACTAGCAAATACAGCGTAAAAGAGAAAGAATAGGGTATATGGATTGCGCTATCTCTTCTAAATACTGCAGGTGCAAAGTGGCTTAATATTACCCGTACTTATTAGGTGCGACATGGTTGGCCGAAAATCGGACTTTCTAAGCCTACGCGATATTAAACAGAAAAAAGTGAGGGAAAATTTTCCTAAAAGCTAAGAAGCCTGAAAAGAATCTAGTTGATAATCGAGGCCTTTCGACATGGCGTAATTAGTTATAGGTCGAAAGGCCTGATATTGAGGATTCGCATGGATACTGCGCGTTGCAAAGCACATAAGACTGAATTCACAAATTTTAATCACGCCTGGTGGTGGCGATTACAGTTGCGAAATTACAGAGGATAGGTCTGTATGCATTAGTCAGGGCGGCTCGTGATTCACTCAGCCCATATTAGTCCATCAGTGCTGCATATTTTCAAGATAGATAATGCGGGATGTTTGACTTCGTACAATTTTAATATAACCACTGACGTGGGGCTGTCTCTAGTGACACGTCAGAGATTTGTCACCATGAATAGGCAAATGAGTAACAGAAGAATAGGCGAGTTACTACCATGCGTACAATTCACTGCAGCTTGAATGTGTAGTGCAACAATGACTATGGTTGTGAGAGCTAGAATTTTCAAAAGCGAAGGAGTATTGTACTGTATTGTATTAGGGCACAATATGGTGAACTTCTTTGGCCATTTTGAGTCTCATCTCTCCTGTTAAGTAGGTTTGACGCAAGTGTTCCCAATGTAGGCCAAACCGATGGTATGGGATGTGGCTTTGGCAATAGATCAGCTATCACACTAGCGATTTATCTGACCGGAGCTGTTCCAGTACGTCCGAAAAAGTGAATGAATGATAATATAAGTCTGGAGTAGTAACGTATATGCAAAAAGTAAAAGATGGCTATCCACTCACCATGATATCTGTCACATGGGGTCCTTGGAGCCAGGTAAACGATTACTTTCGCATAACTGGCCAAGGTAAGGTATAGTGGAAGTCAAAATGTTCTGGATATGCAGCTAGCCGCGGTGACGGTATACTGTGGTGCGTAGCTAGCCTTCTTGCCAGCCTGATGGGATGCAAAATAGTGGATGTTAAGTCGGCATCAACAGCTATAGGAAAAGATCTGGTTCTATACGCCGTTTGGCAACCCGTGTTTCCAATTTTGTTTGTGAATGTTCAGCTAAGATACAAGCTGGCGAATAGTGGGCAAAGTGAGGAGGGAATGGACTGCAAGATGCCTGTGTCTGATGATTATGACGCTGACAGTGCCGTTTAGCAGGCCCGGTGGACTACATTTTTCTGAAATATACATTGTAGTTAAAAATATAACGGCGGTTCAACAGGCGGTAGTCAGTTAGGATGAACAGTATCTATGTGATGTAACTGTCGGGTGCGGGCTGTGATTGCATATGGAAGTGCGCTCCTTAACAAAAAGTTAGTTCTGTTTCAACGATAGCTTCTATTGGATCGGTGTATGCTTCCATTAACAATAGGCTCACGATTTTGACGTCTGCAACGTGGTCTAGAGCCTGTGGAACAACACCAATAGTCAAATCTAAAAGGTTGTGGGTATAAACAATATTCGAAGCCGCACGCGTCGAACTATTTGGGAAGTGGTAGAGATAATGATGTAGCTAAGCGGAGATAAAGTTATTGTGCAAGCTATGCACTCAATATCGACATACAGTGTTCATGTTGATATATTAAGATAGGAGAAAGCGATGAGGTACGGATGCGGATCAGAACCAACCATAAGCATGTGTTCGCTTATTTTGCAAGGCTGTTGGCGCTACGGTCTTGATAGTGTAGCTGAACGAAGCGCTTAAGCAGCAGTTGGTTAAGCATAGGCAGAGGCCAGACTTGCAGTTAAGGGGTTGTATGCAGTAAGCTGGATATCAGAAAGGTTGTGTTGAACACGTGGGATTCCCGCTGGCAAGGAACAAGAGCGAAAGGGACCGGCGAGGACTTAGAGCTGTACATATACACCCGATCATTGAGGCCGCGAACTATTTAACGTTTCGGAGGGGGCGGTGTCTCCCAACCACTTGGTTTTGGAAAAGAGTGTAAAAGCTAGGTTTGAGGCTCAAGATATGAATCTGGTGATCCGGACTGTCAATATGGTCCGGGTTGCATCGCCATACGGCAGGCATTCAAAAGAATTAGGGGCAAGAGCCGACAGAATTCAGGGGGTGGAATAGAGTACGGCTTATGTGATCACGGTACTCTTAATTAGGGGCAAGTATTACAGTGTTAATTGAGCGTGGTTATTAGGATAGTCAAGGGTAAAAGGTTCCCACTGAAACTGAAGCTTGGAGTCTAGATCTAGGTTGCTAATTGAAACAGACAAGCCTTGGAACCGTCATCTTTGCCATTAAGCAATTTGTTTATTAGATGAAGGGTGGGAGTAGTCGTCGCCTCTCAATACAGTTGGACTGATCCTTCAGGTGAGGTTGTCCGGGCGAGAGAAGTTTGCTTTATTTTGGGGAAGTGAAGCTTTGTGTAGTTGTTAGGAGGCTCGGACTGGTGGTGCGCCCCTTCTTGCTCAGGCCATTTGCATTTGGTCAGGCCGATATTGGGAGTAGGCAGAAAGGGATGCCTGGTAAGTGAGGTAGCGGATGTTGCACCAGTTATGATTCTGGAGTTTATTCTAGCGAGAGCTGTTTCAGTTCATCAGGCAAGGTTAATAACTAATAGTATAGTTTAAGAGTAGAAAAGTAGGCAAAAATGTAGGATCTGGTCATTAAGCCACCACTACGCATAACGCATGGCAAGCTTTAGAGTCAGGTAAAAGAAAATGTTATGCACGGACGGCCAAGATAAAGCAAAGCGGTGGTTAGAAAGCTCTGGATGCCCTCTAGCCGGTGTGACAGGAACCTCTCTGTTTCACGGTTAGCTTTTGTTCCAGAGAAATGGAATCTAGAATAGTGAATGTTGTCATAGCAAAGACGGTGAAAGAAAAGGAGCTGGATTTTCATAATGCCTGTCTACTAGTGTTTCCAATAGCACTCGTACCATTACGCGAAATGTGAAGGCATGAAATGTGAAGAATTTTGGTACGTGCCGAATACCGAGCTACTTTGCGATTCCTTCCTACTTGAAAAGTTTCTCCAGGATCGAGTGACACTCGTCATTCGCTTGACCATGCGACCTGCTCGGTTCCGCCCAATACTCCCATGCAGCCGCTGAACAATTGCTCGATTTGCGCTCGACGTGTGGGGCCTCGTTCCAAAGTCATCATATGCTCAATGTGTTTACATCGTGTTCACGCTTCTTGTGACACTTCACTCCATGCAACTGACATCAAACTCTGCCGCTCGCATCCGCAGCTTACTGCGCTACATCTGCTTGGTTTGCCTCCCTTCCATTGCGCATTCTGGTCGAGATTTCCCTAAGGACAGACCCTTCACAACGTTCCATATGGTGAGCTAGCTTGTCTGGTCCCCTGCCAACTCGTCCTCCTCATTGCGTAACAACGAGCTGGAGTCTATCGACCCGCAACTTCGGAATCGACATTCTCATGACTCCACCATGTAGAGCTCAAACTGTGACGCTGTAAAGCTTCCCGAGATTAAACCCTGCAATTTCACAAGATTGACTCGCCACCGTTCATCTCCGAACGCCGGTAAGCAAAAACTCCTTCATGTTGACTTGCAGCCAGGCACGGCCATGGAAGATGTTCTGCTGCCTGCGCACGTTCCCTAAAGCAACACTTCCCTTGGCACCTACCACATTCGTATCTTCCCCGACATCCTTTGGACTGAGCGCGCAGCGCGCAGACAGCAGCCGGCGCCACCCACCCAACCTGCTGCATCATATTGCACGGCGTTGCGGCACTGCATGCTCCTGACGCAATCTTACAACAACGACAGCATCATGACTGCGTCCAATGGCGTATTTTTCAGCAGATACTGACCATTAGCAATGTACCACAACGGAGATTCACCGCCTACGCCCTCCAACAAGTTATATAGGAACGGCCCACCGTCTCCTGAACGTGACTTTCCTCACCGCTAGCCTGGTAACCGATGTCCTCACCGTCTGGTATGCTAATAAAAGGCGAGCACCACCAGATGTCCGCTTACGTCCAGAAAGCCACTCAGTGACGAGGCGCGCGGTTTGCCACACACCCACAGCAGCAGCCTCTCGATATCTTCACCACACGCTGCCCTAACCGTATCTTGATTGCCCACTACTGAACCAACTGCCCCACTGCTTGAAGTCACCTGCTTTCCTACACACCCCTGCCGGCAGCCCCCGACGAACCTCACACATGGACCAACACCTGCTCCGATGATTCTCACCCTACACCGCCAAGTTCCAGCAACCTTAACGGCACTATTCCTCTAAACAAAAAACGGTGTACTACCAGTCACCTGTTGGCTGGCAGCGCGGTAAGTGCTCTCATACTCGTCACACAGAGAAGTCTTTTTTGCATTTGCAAGAAAGCACAGGGCCTCCTGCGCAAACTTCCGGAACTCCAGTCTTGACTTCTGTCAGCGCCAGCGGACCTAATAGCCATAACGGAAACATGGCTGTCCGGCGACATCACCGATAGTGAAATCCTACTTCCTCACATGTCCGTCCTCTGCCTGTTCCGCCCAAAGAGCCATACGGTGCTCCTTAGTGTGTATCTGTGCACCCGCGCTGTCTCTGATAGTCTGTCTGACGCCTGGATTCCTGGGACCAGTGGTGCGGATCAGCTGAAACAGCTTGCGGTAACTGCCTACTGCTCCTGGCTCCTCCATTTCTTGATCCTGACTAATCAACCAAGCTTCCTTGTCAGCACCTAGGCTCCGAGTAAGTTCGCACCTAATAACCCCTCTGGTCACATTGTGCTCAGAGCCAGCCGGGAGGTTTCCTCTAGATTCCAACAGGTTAACCGACCTCTCGGATATCTAGTGACTAGTGCGGTGACGATTGATAGTGCCACAAGCATGTGCTCCCGCGTCGTGCATGGCGGCCGAGATCATATTTCACTGAAGCTCAGTGTCAATAGGACAAGACATCGGAAGATTGGTGCGCAGCGCGTATGGATCATCATCATCATCATCATCATCATGAACAGGAGTACATCAGCCGTTTGAACTGATGCTTCGCTGCCATACAACCATAATGACCTATGAAATAAAAAAATAAGGGGAGAGAAGGGGGACTTACCGAAGAACTTTAATGCCCTAAACAAAGATTCAGGGTCAAGGCGCCTACACCTTGTGTAGACAACATACCGTCACAAAAAGCTAGCTATCGTGCAAAGATAAGGCGGTATCGGCGAGGCAGCTTCCTTGAGGATTTCATTGCCCCGCGTCATAATCAGCCATTACCTCGCAGATAACTCAGCCCTCAGCGTCTGGATAGGCTTGCCTGACCGAGAGCCGAGACAATTTCTCAGTGGCCAATCGATGGAAACGCTTGGTGCGCCTCCCGGTAAAATTCATGGAGAAACGACAGCATACTAAAGCATGATCAGAGTTGACGCAGGTATTCTAGTACGAGCTACAATCCAGGATGGAACCACGCCACCTGTAACTTATGGCAATGTGGTCAATTTGGGTCCATCGCTGGCCAACGACAGGAGGACGCTAAGTGGCACTTCGGCGCCCACTGTGTCTAAAAGCAGTGCTACTAAGAAACAACTGGTGCTCCGCACACAGTTGCAGCAGACGCTCGCCGTTGTCAGTCCGTTCGGAGTTAAGCCCATAATTACCACCCAGCTCAGCTTCTGAAGAGCTCAGACGCCCTACTTATGCGTTCATATCCCCTGCAACTACTATAATATCTGAACTAGTAGCACTGCGTAGTAGCGCGTTCAGTTCGTGATAGAATGTGTCCTTGACAGCATTAGAACTGCAGTCGGTGGTAGCATAAGCGGAAATCACAAACAAACAGCGTTTTGTACTACTTCGTGAATCCACCTTAGCTGATGTCGTCAAACGGGCTGCACACAAGCGGCTGTTCACCGGAATGCAATCAACCAACGATGGCTCAGCCTTGGAACTTAGAATGATACCTACATCAGCTTGACCCGTGAGTGCCGCATCGGCGTCTCCGGATGCGTGCAACCAATAACGAGAGGATAAGCCGGGTGCAGTTAATTCAACAACCCCATTAGGGTCATTATCCTAGTTTGGACGCATAACACACATCAATACCCAGTGGGTGTAAGGTGCGTGCGAGTGCAGCCTGTTGACCTATTTGTCTTACAGTGCGAACGTTGAACTCCGCCAGGGAAACGGGACAGCGTTGCATTATAAGGGACTGTTGCCGGTGGGTGTCGCGAGAAGGTGGCTGCAGATGGTTCTACTCCAGTGGCACTTCGGTTGCTGTCAATTAGACTGGGAATTATAAAAGGATTAAAAGTAATGGGTGTCGGGGTGGGAGTAAAAGAAACAGGTATAGAAGAGAGGCGCCAGCAGCAGCATGTCATCGCTTATTCGCCCTGCGGTATGCAGCAGATAAGGTGACCCCTGATACGCTGCGTGATAGCCGATGCAGGATGAACTTTATGTTTGAAGAAAATGTCATGGTTGTATGATGGCTGAGATACTGTCAGGGCGCCCAGACCTAGACAGGAGAACGATTTGGGTCCTCATCCAAAGCGTTTGGCTCAAAAGCTTGTCCGCAAGGCAGCAGGGAGGTGGCAATGATTTAGTTTTCCAGAAATGGACGTCATCCCATTTCAAATCCCCAACCTGGAGGGCCAGGAGACTGAGTTTGTCTGACCTGTCACCATTAACCAACATGGTAAGAGAAACTCGAAGGAGCCCGGAGTTACCACCCAGTATAGCTCAATGGGTCAGGGAAGTACGCAACCCTTCGCACCTCGTTATGGCTTAGTCTCCTCGCGAAGGCAGCATCACCGATAGTGAAATCCATCTTCCTCACATGTCCGTCCTCCGCTCCGATCGCGCAACCTAAGGTGGTGGTGGTGTCGCACTGTACTTCGGCACCTCCCTCGGTTGCACCACCATGGCAGACTCTGCTGTGCAGTGTCCTGACACCATGTAGTGCGAAGTCGTACTAACTGCCAAACACTCCCGCTGTCTTGGTATCCTTTATCGCCTAGCAGTTCCTCCAAGAATGACGCAAAACGTTTGCACGATATCCACTTCATTCTATCCATCAAATACACACACCTTATCACGGTCGATTTCGAACTACCCGGTATATTTCGCTTGGTTCCTACGAATGGCTCCTTTGCGTCAAGCCTCATGGAGCTTCTTCACACGCCCAGCTGTACAACCATACCTGTCAGCCAACCAGATTCCGAACCAACAACCAACCATCTCTCCTGGACTTCATCATCACCAACAATGAAATGATGGTTGTTTACGTCGAATATTATGCTCCTTTAGGGCTCAGTGATCGCTGCATCCACCGGTACGAATTTGTATGGTTTGCCGAAAAGCCTGTCGGCACGCTGACTTACACGAACCGCTGGACTGAGTACGAATAATTAGGCACGCTCATTTCCGCAAACAATTAATTATCGGAACCTCACTTGAGCGCCGACAAAGCGTGATCAACGTTCTGCACTACTCTACGCGGTGCTCCTTAACCACGACCTGCAAACAGGTTTCTATGGGGAAGAAACGCTTCACGCCCGTCCGAAGTCGGGCCATGAAATGCTATGCTAATAGCATATTTAGGATCGTTGCTTGAGGGGGAAGATAAAGGGAAGGGGAGGAACAAAGAAACTCAAAACACAAACGCCATTGAAGTCGACTCTTCGCCATTTCGGCTAGTGAATCCAACTAAATGGGTTCTTCGTCCTTGGGATCCAACCCGGCAGTTGGGAAACACCAACCGGCGTCAAGTTCGTAGTGAGGGACTTCACTACTCTTGACCAAGTCATCACTTGGCCTCTCCTCCTCTTCCATTCACATCTCCGGCTCGCAAACAAGGTACGATGCTGGTCGGTGTGTTGGCATGCGCAACACGTGGCCTAGCCATCGGAACCTGTTGCGTGATATAATGGTACTGAGCGGTTCACTCGTTCTTCCTGCACTAAATACGCGGCACCGAACACGCTCATTGCTCACGTGGTGTTCCCACCAGATATGAGCTAAGCTTCGAAGGTAACGGTTGTCGAACGTAACGAGCCTCGTTATGTCAATCGGCTTGATGGGCCAGGTTCCGCAACCGTAGAGGCAGGTTGAACGGACGGTTGCATTGTAAACTGCCCTTCAGGGCTATAGTGATTCACACCGGCGGCACAGATGACAGAGATTGGCAAGAGCGCATCGAGGTTTTGTTATACAGTTCGTGATCTCACCTTCCGTTCAACCGACGCTGATATCGCTGCCCAGACACTTGAATCTCTCAACTACTTCTAGATGATCACCGCCATGAATCAGTGCAGGAGTGGGTCTCTGCTAGTCTTGGAGAGGTACTTTACATTTCTTACATTTCTTTACATTGCAAAACGCCTGACAGACAAAACCAGTTTATCTAGTGCAACTTGACACGTTCGGGAGCTGTCACAGATGAGTACTATGTCGTCAGCATACTCCATGTCGAGAAGTCGTTCATCAGGGAGCAGCTTCACACCTTCCAAGTCGTGGCAGGCGAACGCCGTTTCCATGACTTCGTCAATGGCGAAGTTAATGAGGAATGGTGACAGCGGGGAACCTTGTTTCACATCGCTCGAAATATTGAAGATGGGAAAGTTTGCTGTAAACCCTTACTCTGGCCGAACTATGCGCGTACATCGCTCTTATGTCATTTACATATTTCTCGGGCGCACCTTTCCTTAGCAGACAGTTCCAAAAGGCACATCGATCAACCGAAGCGAAAGCCCCTTTGGTGTCTAGGAACACGACTACGGTGGGTCGCCAGTAAACATGGCGGTGCTCCAATAGTTGACGAAATGTGAAGATGTGGTCAATGCAGCTTCGATTTTGATGAAACCTGGCCTGCTCCTCGCGCATCTGGTTTTCACGAGTGCCAGTCAGTCTTTGGAGGATGACAGACGTAACTAACTTAAAGGCAATGGAGAACAAACTAATTCCTCTATGATCGCCGCATTCGGAACGTGAGCCTCCCTTGAAAATCGTAACAATTACGGAACGGCTCCAGTCTGTTGGGACAATCTCCTGCTCTCATAAATTCACTAGTAACTTATGTGAATTGTTCAAAAGAGCAGGTCTCCCGAATTCGAAGAGGGCTGGAGTAAGTCCACCTGCTCCGCCGGTCTTGTACAATTTCAGCCGCCTGATCTTACATTCGATTTCTGCGCGTGAGAGCGGGTCCAGTGCAATCATTTGCCGATGGAGAAGCGGTCATTTCTGACTAATTAAACTGCTCAAAGTGTACGACCCAACGCTCCAAGTGCTTCGACAAGCTGTGGATCGGCTGTCCACTCGCGTCGCATATGGTCTCGCTAACACCAAGTCTCCTGCTGCTCGTTTCTCTTATCAGACAGAATAACTTCCGGTGCTTACCAATGGCAGCGGCTGTTTCTATCTCCGAGGCATGATGAGACCGCCAGACTTCCCGCTCTCACTTCAGGCTAGCACGCAGTTTCGTCCTGAGATCTTTGCAGGTCTCGTTATATTCGCTTCCAGCTGGAATGTGTCGGCGAGCATCCAGATGTTTCAGATACTGCGTAGAGACGCAGTGTACAGGCTAGCGACTTGATTTGCCACATGAAGACATGCTTGCTGCTAATAACGTCTGGCGGATATGAGACCAGTGATCTTCAACTGTGTTCAGTGAGCGCTTACTCAGCTCGGATGCCAGCGTACTTTGATACGCATTCAGAACATCTGACTTCGCCAGTTGGCAAGTATCTATGCGCTCACGGCGCCGTTGCGGACGTGCGCCGAAACGCACCCGAAGGTCGGCGCAAACAACTGCTTGATCGGAGTCCAAGCTCGTGCTCCAAATCGAGCGACAGTTTTGAACACTGCTTCTCCAGCGGTAACTGGTCTCGATGTGATCGATTTGCTTCCATGGCTAGTCCGAGGCCATGTCACCCTACTGCGCGTGCTGTGTCGGAAGTTTGCTCGCAAGAAAGAGACGAGTATCTTCACACAGGTGTAGCAACCGCTCACCGTTACCATTACGGGAGCCTACATCGTGTTGACCGCCCAAATGAAAGTCATCAGTGGACAGTTTTCCAACTTAGGCGTTCACCTCACCAGCAAGTGCCACAGTATCCGCAATTTTTCTGTAACGGAGGAGCGCGTTTAATTGGTGACAGAACTCGTCTTTCACCGTGTCAGCGCTACAATTTGTGGACGCGTACGCTGCAATGACAAACAAGCACCGTTTGTACCCACGCGACTTCGATGCGTTGAACGAATCAGTCACTCTGACAGCGCACATCCGACTGTTCATTAGGATCCAATCGATCAGGGCGAATTCAGTCCGGGGGCTAAGAGCGATGCCCACACTGGCTTGACCGGCATTTGAAGCCGCGTCATCTCTGGACAAGCGCAATGTGAAAATACCGTCAGCGTCGCAGGGTAGCCACAGAACTCGAACTCTGCAGGCGAGTTTCTGATAAGCAGCAGATAGCGATTGACATGGTCTCCAGTGTTCGGGCAATTACTGCCTGTTGGCCAGTCTGTAACAAAGTGCGCACACTGAAGCATGCCAGTCTTAGGGAGGATTGAGGGCTCCAAGAAGAAGCAGATGAACTGACGTCCGTTTGGCTGGACATGGACTTGTCGGCTGGACCGGATAGACACCCCGCGATTGCGTTTGAGTCGAAACTAGAAGATAAACGATTACTGAACCAAGACTGGAGAGGGCCAAGAATTGGGAGTTGAAAACAGGGGGATAACATTGAAGTTGGAACGGGACGATAGCGATGAAAAAGCGCAAGAGGAGGGATAAGAAAACGGGTATGTTTGAGCAGTAGCATCCATCCTGCTCGATACAGCAGATAGGGCGCCGTTTATTACCATGTGCAACGGCCAGATGATCAAGAAGTTATCTGAGGAAAGATTCATTGTATTGCGTGGGCAGAATGCTGTCAGGTTACCTAGACCTAGGCAGGAGAACGATAAGGATTTACAACCAAAGGAAGGCAGCGGGCTACATTGAGTCCGTTTTATGAAGTTAGCAGCCACCCTCACTTGACCTCGGAATCTGGAGGACCAGAGTTTGTCAGGCCTTTAACCATTGACCGATCTGATCTGACTGGCTCTGAGGGTGCAAAAGCACCACCTAGCATAATCCAGTGGATAGCTGATGCACGCAAATCATCGCACTGCGTTAAGGTCCAGTCTCCTCGCAATGATTTTACTTGCATTACAATTTCAATTCTTCTGTTTTTGTTGGTTTCCTCTATCTTAGCCTTTACTCATTCACGTGATCGGTACTGCGGGGACTGCTATTGCAAGGTACTTGGGCATTGACTGCTTGCTCGTGATCTGACTCGATTGTATTGGTTTGCCTTTCTTCGGTTTCAAAGTGATTCCACGAACTCTGTCCCGGTTCAACGACCCACTTAAGGAGAAACACCCATGGGCATTTCCCAGTGTTCCCGTCTCAGTTGCACTCGATCTTGGGCCTATCCTAAAAAACCGTTGTCGTTTCCTCTTCTCTTTACATTCCCATTTCGCTTTCAGTATTGTTATAACAACACTAGGCTGTATTCAGAGAGGGCTATTCAGTCCGGACGCCATCGTACTTTGATATGCATTCAGAAAACGTGGCTTCATCAGTTTGCTGTTGATTGGGATTCAATCAATCAGGGCAGCTTCAGTCCGGAGGTACAGAACAATGCTCATGCCGGCATTTGATGTTGCGTCACCTCCGAGCAAACGCAATGAGATAGTACCACCATTGTCACTTGTGGAGGATCGCAGAATTATCATATGGCTCGATTCTTGCATCGGGTTTTCGATACATAGCAGATATTGATCAATAGGGTCTCTAGTGTTCGAACAAATGGTGCTTGTTGGTCACTGCAACAATTGCGCATCTTGAGGCATGCGATTGTCGAAAGTTCCAAGGAGGAATAAATGAACTGATGTTGTTCGCTTGGTTGGATATGGACTCGTCGACCGGACCGTAACGATGGCGTGCGATTGCATGTGATTTGAACCCATAAACCAAGCGACTATCGAATCAAGGTGGGCGAGGGCCAAGAATTTGCGGCTTGAAAACAAGAAGAAAAGTGAAGTTAGAACTGGACGATTCGGATGAAAAGAGCAAGAGAGGAGGTAGGAAGACGGGAAATTCTTAGTAGTAGCATCCTCACCCCTACCCACCCTGCTCGATGCAGCAGATAGGGCGCCTTCGGTTATCCGTTGCGACGACCATGGCATCAAAAATTGTTCGAAGTAGGGTTCATTGCATTGCGTGGGCAGGATACTGTCAGGCTGCTTAGGCCTAGTCTGGAGAACGACAAGGGTTCTCAACCAAAGTCTGGTTCAATAAACCTGACTGCAAGGGAGCGGGGTTTTGAGGTTTTGGAGAACGACTTCTTGACTTAGAGTATGCTGATGATATTGCACTAATCTGTGACAGCTTACAAACGTGCCAAGCGGCACTGGACAGATTAGCACTAGCTGTCCATCGCTTCGGGCTTTGCTTCGCACCCTCGAAGTGCAAAGCGTTCCTCCAAGATTGGTCTGGACCGCCCCTACGCTGACCGTTGGTGGGGATCAGCTAGAAGTCATTCAACAATTCAACTACATGGGAAGTTGTATCAGCGCACGTGGGATTGAAGATAAGATCACGTATCGTATAGCAAAAGCTCGAGGCGCTTTTGCTAGCCTTCTCTACTTATGGCACCGGCGCGACATCACTCTTGCCCTGAAGAGTAGAGTGTACAATGCAGCGGTGCGTTCGACCCTACTGTACGGTTGTGAAACCTGGCCGCTTAAAGCAGCGGACCTGAAGAGGCTAGTTACGTTCGACCACCGGTGCCTTTGTAATTTAGCTCACATCTGGTGGGAACACCACGTGAGCAACGAGCGTGTTCGACGCCTTGTTTATGGCACAGGAAAAGGAACTGAACCGCTCAGCACCGTTATTTCACGCATCAGGCTCCGATGGCTCGGCCACGTGTTACGCATGCCAGCCCACCGACTCCCGCGACGCGTGTTGTTTGCGCGCCTGGGTTGTGGATGGAAGAAGAGGAGGGGTGGCCAAGCGATGACCTGATCCAGAGGAATGAAGGTCCTCACTTCTGAGCTGGCCTCGGTTGGAACGTCTCGGCTCCCTGGTTGGAGTCCAAAAGACGATGAACACGTTTGGTTGGACACACTTGCTGATATGGCTAAGAGTCGACCTCAGTGGCGTTCGTGCTGTGAGTTTCTTTGTCCCACCCCATCCCTCTTAGCCTCCTCCTCCAACCACGATCTCATTATTTAGCCTTATATAATTTTGCATGGTAATTTTTTTGATACACAGTAGCCGGCTGGTAGCTTACCGGAACGACGCCCATCCGTTACCGGTAGCTCAACCAGCTTGCACCAGTTGCTATTTTTCTCCTTTTTTTCTATGTATTACGGCACAATAGCTGAGGTGTTCCCCACCTCTAGCTAACGTGTATGATGATGATGATGATGATGATGGAGTTTTGGCATTTGGCTACAGAGAGATCTTTTTATGGAGTTATGAGCCACGCTCACTTCATTCCCTTAACTGAATGGCCATGTGACTGTGTTTGTTTGGCCTCTAACCATTGCCCATTAAGGTATGAGTGATTCTGTAGTTGCAAAAAGCGCCATCCAGCGTAGCTCATGTTCACCGAGTCACACCAACCAGCGCACTATGTTGTGCTCCAGCGTCGTCGCTGTTGCTTGTAATTACCCCTCAATCTGCGAGTAGGTGTCTATTTTTTGGAGATTTCCCCATCCCTTTGGTCTGATCCTTCATGCAGCAGCGTCAGGGACGTTCGGTGCACTTTCATGGGCTGATTTTTCAAAGTCTGTTAGATGCGTTCATCGATCTCTTTACTAGGTAAACAGGCATCCAAGTGCCGTCTAGTTTAGATTTCATTTTCGCTAAGTCCCTCTACTTCGTTAGTGGGGTTTCATACACTACACTCCTCCGTCCCAGCGTTTATGTATGCACTTTCTATCATGTGCTCTTTCTAGGTATCACCTGGCTACCGTTGATTTACGACCGGATTTTTGGTATCATCATCATCATCATCATTACACGTTAGCTGGAGGTGGAAAACACCTCAGCTATTGTGCCGCAATACAAAAGGCAAGAAAAAAAGAAAAAAACAAAACAACAACAACAAACAGTGGCACGCCCGCTGAGTCCCCAGTAACGGATGGACATCGTTCCGGAGAGCTAACAGCTGGCTGCCGTAAAAGAAAGTCATATTGTGCCAAAGGATTTTTGGTACGTGGACTACAGCACAATGCGAGCCAAGACTTCAGTTCTGAACTGCTATACCTCGACGGACGACTCTGTCCAGTTAGCCTGGGAGAAATTTAGGACATATCGTACGGAGATTTCTGCTCCATACCTTCAACTCGTGAGGAAGTGTGAGATGCAGACAAAGCCTCTATGGACAAATTCCACAGACAAATACCTACTGAAGAAACGGTCTAGATGCTGCCCAACCTGCCAAGCAGCTTCATCAACCAGCACCTACGACAGTTATCAAGATGTTAGAAACACATGTAAACAACATCTCAGTACTACCAGCCTTAAGTGCGAGGAGGGTTTAGCTGACTCGATCGCAACTAGCCCGAAGAAGGGAACTTGTGAACAAATTTCTTTTCATCAAGTCTCGTCAATAAATTACAGTTATGAGCTGCATAATCACTGGAATAGGAGCTGTTACTAGCGATGCAGAGATTTATTGTGTATGCTTTGACTGGACGAACGATGTTCAGTCGCGTTTGTGTTGTGAGGGTCTTTGTCCCTCCCCTTCCCTTTAGCTTCCCCCTCCAACAACCATCACAAATGTGATATTAGCATTATGTTACGTTTTATAGCTTTTAAGTCTACATTGCTTAATGTCTTACTTGTTTGTATTGCGGCACATTAGCTGAGGTGTGTTTCTCACTATCGGCTAACGTATATTGATGATGATGGTGGACGAACGGTAGCAATTAATGTCAGTTTAAAACCACTATATCTGAAGTCAGCTAACCAGGCTATGTTCACGAGAGGATTAAATTTTGCACTAGTACACGCTGTTTACGCAGTTGCGGCTTTAGCCGCTTGATCGCATTTGCTTCTACCGTGGCCAGTAGGCGCTTCCTTAATCATTTTGGGCTGCGTTTAGATGCGACATGCATTATTTTGAAAGCATCTTTCATTTGTATTTGATGTCCACCTTCTACTAGGCGTTCCAGGATGGAGCTGTGGACATTCCTGGTCGTACCACGTAGTAAGACTGGGCAGTGTTCCATTATCCGCTTTGACAGATGCCTGGTCGTGTGTCTGAGGTAACTCGCACCACAGATGTGAACTGATGTAGAACAGATGATTCGGACTGGACCGGAATTCTGTCTTTTAGGCGGTGGATGATAAACGAAACGGTCCCGGCGGGGACGCGGACTCCAGAGGCCGAGTACCTTTGGTATAGCGCGGCTGTCAATTTCCTACTCAAGAGCTCGAACTGTGTCCCCTCAGAAGTGCACTGAGCGGAAGACGTCATTTTTCTCGCAGTCACTTTTGCTTCTGACTCAGTCCGGATCAGGGAATGCTTTTTGATGAAAGCAGTTGGGTGCCCGTTGCTTTCCAGTGTCTTGAGTATGAAACCATTTTCAGTTTCCAGCGTCTGGGCTGCAACTTCTTGGAATCCGGAATACAGGTAACGTACCAAGTTTCGCTTGTACTTCATCGGCTTGAAACTGAGGAAACGCGTGTATTGACCTACCCAAATCGTTTTCCGGAAGATCCATTGTTTTGTCGTCGCAGCAAGGTATCCAAAAAGGGCAGCCCACCGTCCCCCTCAATTTCACAGGTGAATTCTAACTAGTGCAAGTTGTTAAATTGATTCAACTGGTGAAATCACGAACGATGTACGTTTCATCCATGTAGGGTCATGATTAGCTGTTGTGCAGGTCTGATAGACAGAGATCCCTCTTTTATGTCGCGTGAACTGCTCTACTTTTTTTATAATAGTGAAATAGCAATAAGTCAAACAACCGCATCTCCTCCACAAGCTAACGGGCAAATTGATCGCCTGAATGGAACATGGAGAGCCGCTTCTCACTCTACGCTCCCGTGATCTCCAAGTTGGACAATGGATGGTCCTGCTACTCGATGCATTGCATTAGATTCGATCGCCCCTGTGTACTTCAACAAACGTGACTCCACACGAGAGGTTTTTTAAACATAATCTGCAGTCTTCGTCTAGTTGTTCTATTCCTACCCGACTGTAATCACCGGTCCCTGTCCTGTTGAGGAAGAACGTCCCCTATTAGAACCAGTGTAATTTATAAAGGGTAACCCTGAATACCACATAATCGATTTTTAAACGAGAGAGAGGAGATCGTGTCTATCTGACAACTAGCATTCATAGGCGAACGCCTCGAGCACGATAAGAGGAGTGTCGTCCGTCTAGAAATAATAATCATACCAGGAGAGGAGGAACAAGTCTGTTTACGCGACGAATTTTACATGCTTCCAGACCATCCTCAACTCAACTTTAGGGAACTGTTATTCCCAAGAAGCGAACTTGAGGCACCAACAACGCATACATCCATATTGTCACAGAAACAGGCTTAAGCACGAGCACTTTTTTCTTCGTGAAACATTACTATCCACTAGTTACAAATTTCCAGTAACGCTGCTCCCACACACTACTTCCGGCACAAGGAATGATATCATTCATCTTCGCATATTTGTCGTTGTCACTACACCTCTCCTAAGCGTTACACGTTTAGCTCTCCTCTCTATTCACAGACGAATATAGCTTGATTTCCTAGGTCTTGATTTCTCACTCGCTGGTCTGTCTGTCTGCTACGTTATACTACAGCCATCCAGTCAGTAATGGCGACGACTGCAGCTGACCAAACTAGTAGTCGCATCAATCAACCTGTCTTTCTTAATTGATACCAGTTTCGAGGTCGGCATTCTACTTCACCGAATCGAAGAGTGCTACCTTCCCACCAGCATTACGCTACAGACGGCTAACATTACTGATACACACGTATGCCCAAAGCTCGATCTAAGACTCAGGCGAATCTTTCCCTTCGTCACAAACGTCCAGACCAAGTTTGGTCTGTTTGTATATCTGAGCTGCAGAACAACTCGCGACAGTTCAACGTCTCTTAATGTCCAAGTTAAATTCACCTCGATCGATGTTCGGTTGACACTACCCACCGACAATGTATTCACTTGTTTTGTTTCGTCAGTTTCCTGTGCTTCGCCAGTCGCCCAGTGGATTTCTAGACCCTAAGTACGAGATTATGCACCATATCGTCACGAAAGGATCTCTTGTTCCTGCCCGACGTCGACAGCTACCGCTAAGGCTGAATGTGAATACATGCGGCATCTCGGAGTCGTTCGATCTTCTAAGATTCTACGGTCCCTAAGAAGTCGAGCGGGGACTGGCGACCACGAAGAATGCCTTGCACTAAACAACACTGTACCGGATAGGTACCCGATCCCGCATATCCATGATTTCTCCATCGGTTTACATGGAAAATCTTTTTTCCCAGGATTGTTCTTGTCCGAGCCTACTATCGAATTCCCGTCGCTCCTGATGACATCCCTAAAATTGCCACAACTGCATAATTTTATCTTTACGAATTATTCCGCATGCCATTCGACCTGCGTCCTTGACCAATCATCTGTTGATTTGGCCACCGGTATCATCCCGCTTCCTAAAACGCAAACCATCGCAGATTCTCTGACGCCTCAATCACTCTAAGTTTGCGCCGTTTTCTTGGTATGGTGACCTACTACAACCGCTTTTTCCCAGAAGGCTCCAGGCTTCTTCAACCGTTGACAGATTTTCCCAAAAAAAGTTTCAGCCGACGGCGGAAGCCACAGCAGCATTCGACAAGATTAGACGCACGCGTTCTAACGCTGCTGTGCTTGACAACTGATGTGGCCCGTAGCTCTAAGAATCACAAGCCCGCCTTGTAATCTGAGAGGGCAGGTTCGAGCCTGCGTAGGGACCGGGCGGCTCTCGCACTATCTATAGCCCGCGTGCGACCGGTAGTGATTGAGCGGCAACGAGGCATACTGCTGCCTTTTCTCACTCAAAACCTATAAATCGCCAACTGTTGTTAGTGCTGTGCTCCAGCAGGTCACAGATGGTCAGCCTGAATCACTGTCCTCTCGAAAGCCATGAGCTTCTTAGACGAGACATACTTTAGATGGAATACTTCAGTCATATATCTCGCCGTTAAGCATTTTCATCATTTCTTTGAAGGACGCTCATTCACCGTCCTCACTGACGATAAGCTACTCGCTTTTGCTCTTCATGTATCTTCCTATCGCTTCTCACCCCGAGAAAATCATCATTTGGGTGTCCTGCCACAATGTGTTACCGACATTTAACACACCTTTGTAGCCAACTCTCTGTCTCGCATTGGTGTTCACGAGATTTCGCGCCAAGCAATCAACCTACAAAATATCGACCATCAAGAAAGAGTTCCTGAGTTCTAGCAGTTGTGATAAAACCTTCTATTAAGCCCTCATTTGCCTGTTCTTAACTCAGACTTTAGAATTTACTGTGATATATCCACCGGAAAGCCTCGACCATTCATTTCGCAGCGGTATCGGCGAGCTGTGTTCGACTGATTGCATGGGATCTCACATCCGCGCCACCATCAAGCGGCTCACGGGTCACTACATCATCACAACATGCCTTCTGATATCCAGAGGTGAGCGAAACACTGTATCACTTGCCGGAATATAGTACATCGCTACATTTTTTCTGCCCCTCGCTCGCTTCAAAAACGTCCATATTGACATCGTTTGGACTCTGCCTCCATCTAACGGTTTTATCTATGTGTTGACATGTATCGATGGTTTCACGCGTTGGCCTTAGACCGTGCCGCTACGAGATGTCTCAGCCGAGATAATTGCACGAACGTTCATTGAAACTTGTATACCCGTGTTTGACACCCCTTCCATCATCACCACGGATAGAGGACCTCAGTCAAATTCTACCCATTTTTGCGACCTAAACCGCATGCTGAGCTGTTCTCATCTGCACACGGCAGCATATCATACGTCTATTAACGGTTCAGTCAAGTGTTTCCATCGCCAACTATAGGCAGTACCGCTACGCGATCGAATACCCAGTAATCGGAACATCTACCGACTATTCTCCTTGGTGTCCACAACACGGTAAAGGGAGATATCGACGGTTGTCCTGCAGAAATATCCTTCAGTACGACACTAAGTCTTTCTGCAGAATTTGTGTTGGGCTTAGGGGTCACTGGTTAAGTGGATCCTACGTAGTATGTTGCACGGCTGAAACAACATTAGCGCTGTCCGTCCGATGCCACGATTCAGCTCTCGCAGTCAACAGGTTCATTCCGACTTAAACTCTTGCTTATTCGTCCCCGTGCGGGCCGAAAACTTTTGACACCACTTTACGGGGTTCATACAACGTCATCACTCTCAAAGAGAAGTATTTCGTTGTAAACAGCAAAAGTTTACGACTCCGTCAGCATTAATCGCTTAAAAACAGCCTACATCGAATCCCAGTCGTTGCGACAGATTGCCGATGATTCTGGCAGAGCACTCCTCTCGTCCAACCGATGTATGATCCCAGTGCTTTCTTTTCTCCCCAACCCCCATCACCTGCCACGAACTCGGACACACAGGAGGGTACACGTGCAGTTGTTATCCCATCTAAAGCAGCTGTTCACGACCAGCGCGTATCTAGCGTTCATTTTCTCGACTCATCTTCCAAGGAGGAGTTCTGTGGCACTTATAAACTTTTACCTTTTCAACTATATTTTCCTGCTTCTTTTTACACTATTTGTAGTACTATTCGTTTTAATTGTCTGGACCCATGCACACTTCCTTAAATTTCATTTCGCGTTATTGATCCGGTTTACTGCGCGTGCTTTCATCGCAATTATTCGGCGCTGCTTCGTGGCATCGGTGAGTCGGAATTATCACGAAACTCGGATTGATCGTTTCTAGGGGAAATGAACAAACCTCTTAGTTGTCAGTAAGATTTTGGATATTCCGTTTGTTGACTAAAACAATGCTTTCTGCCAAGTCTCCATGAACTCACATACATCGGCATCGCTGGATCTCTGATTTCGTGGGCAACCGCATCATTCAGATGAAACGTTTTACATCTCTTCATTACCACTAGCGTCACACAGGATTCTCTTCTTGGACTCGAACTTTTCAACATCTTCATTAACGACCTGCCATCCGAGCTCCAGATGAACTCCTTAATCTACACGAATGACCCGCAGTTATGGATGGAGGTGTTCAATCTAAAAATTGTCAATAGTATACAACCGACGCGTGATCTACTACTGGTTGATCAAGTGGCAGTTGCCTATAAATTGCGATAAATACTGTTCTCCCAATTGATGTACGTGTCCAAATCGGGGTTTACGTTATTGATGGGTTCTTGCTCAGTAATGCCACTGAAGAGAGATCTTGGCATACTTGTCTTTTGACCCAGCATCAACTCAGGAAAACGTGTAGGGAGTCACCGGTGCCTGCAGGATGTCCCATGCTATACGAAGAGCCTTCTCTCACCTGACTCAGGAGCTCTTCAGACTACCGTTTATCTCACGCATGCACCCACTTCTCGAATACGGACAAATTACCGCCGATTCTCAAACGCAAGAGTGGTCACAACTTGACCACATCACAATGAACTACAGCTAACGCGGAAGTGTAACAGACTGCCGTTCGTACCGGTCAACTTGTCTGGTTCGCGTTCCGGAGGATTGACTAGGCATACGCACTACCGACCGAACGAAGAAAATCTACAAGACCCTATGACCTTAGCGAAATACCAGACTTCTCTATCAACACTGATCCGCGTAGGGGTGGACATCCTCGCGGTATACTCAGCCCGCGTGCGACTGGCGGTGGTCACACGGCAGCGAAGCGCCGTCACGACGTATAGCTGACACATCCTTTTATTTTCATCAACACCGTCTACCTCAACTCCTGACGACGATCTGAATGTATAATGGATACGCATCAGAGATGCTTTAGTTTCTGCCAGCATTGATAGTTGTGGGGTTGCCTGTCACCCACCGTATCAGGATGAGTAAAATCTGCCAGGATAACCCACTAACTCGATGGGAAAACAAGTTGAACCAGTGGTGTACAACCGAAACACCGTGGTTTCAGGAACGTACACGTGCATATGACGTGCGCACCAACCTTTCCATTGGCTAGCAGAACTGATATACCAATCAGGACAGCTAGTCTAGTTCTTCTGGTACTTGAACCATCCTTGGTTGATGTTCCGATGTTGCTCCTCCAAACACTGACACCCCATCCTTGGTTGACTTATAAATGTCCGTCGATTTCACACTAGTTTCCGTGTCGGCATCTGGTTCTGTAACACGCTTTAGCCTCCAGGCGTTGACTTCTGATTTCCGGCTAGGATTCAGACCTAACAGAGATTGAGACTAGTTCCACCGGAATCGCAGGCAGAGGTAGATCATAATACGCCGAAAACCTAGATCACCACTGTCTCCTTTTACCTGATGGACAGACGCCGCTTGGTCCTGGCCGATGTCAAACGTAGTGAAGAACGCCGATCCCTAGATCAAGAATTACACAGGTTTTACAAAAGGACCGTGAAACATTGTGGTGTGGACGTGCTAAAAAGATGGAACTTGTTAGTCTCTCTGACAATACCAGAAAACTTTTTCATCTTATCCGAATCATCGAAAGTTTTCGATTTGGTGTATTATTCATTGGAGTGGTAGTGAGCAGAAAAGAGATCCTGTGTCAGCTACACCACCTGTTCAGAGCGCGAATCCTTGCGATACGTCGTTCCGTAGGAAACCATCACGATCGCAGCGGAAACAACACGATCATTGCTTACTCAAGAGATATGAATCCAACAGCCGTCTGAAAATTTAACGAAACAATCTGCGAAGAGGAAGGCCCACTAGTCACTAATCTTCAACGACGGTTGGGACAAAGGACTGAGCATTTTGGCTCGCAGTTTTGCTGGCCGCCGGTTCCATCTGCTTTCCTTGGAGCGCTGACCGGTGCTGAGTGGTCTATCACCGCAGATCCTCTCTCACCGGAATATTTTGCGGAAACTCGGCCTACTGAAGGGTCATAACGCACTCGACTCTGATGGTTTACCTCCTATCCTATTTGAAGATGGTGGCTATTCACTGATTCGAGAACACACAGCTTTGTTTTCAGAAGTCTGGTTAGAAGAGAAACTCCCATCGTCTTGAGCTGAGTCGATCGTCGTCCCTATTTTCAAAAAGTGCCTGCGCACAATATGCTGCAAATACAGGGGTATGCGTAAGATTCCTGTCATCTACACACTTCTTGTATCCATCATACTTCGAAAGCTATCCCTTACTTGCAAATCACTACAGCAGAAAGAGCGGGCCGGATTCCGCCCTAGTCGCGGCTGCATCGACTAAATTTTTACACTCTGCCAAATCCTCGAGCTCCGCGATGTATACCAAAAGTCAACGATTGTTGTGTTCCTGGATATCCGCGCTTCTTTCGATTCTGTCGAGAGGACTGCATTGTGGCACTGTCTGTTGAGGAATGGCGTCCCCGGGCAATTCGTTTCCGTACTGCTTGCCATGTACAATCTGAATTCGGGTAAAGTTAGGGCTTATGACAAATATTCACCTTCCTTTACTGTTACCAGTGGAAGTCGACAAGGATGCCATATCTTCCAATTCCTTTTCAACTTTGACATTGAGGATTTTTCTTTTATGATGCTCTGAAAGTTTCGTTGAGCGTTGGAGTCGAGCTCCTCCCAGGTCGTCGATTTTTGGATTTGGACTACGCTGATAAAACCATCTTGCTAGTTGACGGTCCACAGACCGTTCGACTTGCACTTAACCACTTAGTCATTGAAGAGCAAAAATGCCGGATGTACTTTCCCTTATCCAAGTGCAAGGCTTTTTTCAAGACTGGTAGACGCCTGTGGATGCACTCACTCTTGGTGGTGGGACACCGGAGGTTGTGTTTTGTCTATGTCGGAAGCTACATCACTGCCAGTGGAGCTGTTGGAGACGAGATTTCATTGCGTATCTCAAGAGCTCATCTTGCTTGTGACGTCGCCATGACATCCGGCTACCCATCGAACGGTGGGTTTATTGTGTGAATCCGCGCTGTACTGTTGTACGGTTGCGGAACGGGCTGTTCGTACTGTCGGCTGTCTGTCTTCGAGCGCTGTTTCTTGCGGTCCACTGCCGGTGTGTGTTGGCTGCGCCAGGTAACCAATTTGGAAGTTAGACAGCTTGTCTTGGGTGGAGGCAGCCACTCGCACGAGAAGCGACTTGCACACGTATTGCGCATGTGCGTTCATCGTCTTCCGCGTCAGGCGTTGTTCGCAGTTGCTAGAGGAGATGGCGCGGTGGACAACCCATTACTAGGAGAAGCGGTATGAAAAGCTGACGAAACAGTTGGCTTCGGTCGGTTGTTCTCGGCTCCCTAGTTAGAGTCCCAGAGAGACAGTGTCGTTAGCTGCATACTCTGAAAGTGATGGCTCAAAACCGACGTCAGTAGTTGACATTTATCTCTGCGTGTTGCGGTGATTTCCTTTCCCTAATAAAACAAACAATTGAAAGAAAAACAGTAAATTAAAAACTGAACAAAATAGGTGCATGCGTTTCTTTTATTCCTACCCTGTTTTATTATTCCGCCATGATTCTGATAACGCAATATCTGCACACCATCTGTATCCGGCACGATGTCTGTACCACACACACACGCATGGATAAATATATATATATATATATATATATATATATATATATATATATATATATATCCCAGATGTGAAATGTTTTAGAAAGCCCAGCCGCGTGAATCGAAGTCCGCTTTCAGCGACTGAGTCTGTTCCAACTGGATTATCGTCGTCACCACGGAGATTTGATTTTGACCCTACGTTTTCTAAAAGGAGAGCTAGGTAGCAAGTTACATTGGTTCTTTTAAATCTTTGGTATTCAACACGTGGTTACCGCTGGAAACTGTTGAAACTCAGGAGGCTCCGAGTGCGATCTAATCTTGCTCGCGTGATAAATGGCTATAAATGCTTACCGGAGCATCGGTTAGTGCCCAAAAGCGTAAAGCGCCTGCTTTAGTATCCAGTTCGAATGTGCGTGGGTGCAGGCGATTTCGCAGTATCCTCGGCCCACACGCCACTAGTAGTGGTCACGTGGCAGCTACGCGTCGGTACGCTGTGCCGGTCTGCCGCAGATACATTTTTGCACGACTTGTGATGGTCGCGCGGCAGTTAAGCATCGGTGCAGTGCACCGGAGCCCGTCCTCAATATGCAGGCAGAGGAACATTTCAGATACTTTGGACTCCTGTTTTTTTCATTATACCAGGATTTTGTTGCTTCCAATGCAGCTGTAACGGTCCTTTGCGGAACTCCGGTTCTCAATGACTCGAGCCATCTCTACAATGATCGGGAATTGATTGTGACGAAGAATCTCCCTTATGCTCTCTACCATTCTGTGAACTACTTCGTTCACGGTTCTGTTAGATTAGCCATACCCCGTGCTTATTTTCCAAATCCATTCAGGTCAGACTCGATCCCGCTCTGCACCTATAGAAACGGCAACCAGCTGTCTACGAGGTGTTAACCAGACGCATGTCGAATCCAGTTTGGGCTCTTAATAAATGTTTATGATACTTTCATCCAATCACTTATGTGGTATTTATTTTGCGTTTCAGCCCTCAAGTCCACTACGATTTTACATATTGGACACGGAGGCCCTCGGAATCCTCGACAGGACGCATATTGCACTTTTCATCCATGGTTAGTCTTAGTTTCATTTTAACCCACCTGTATCAGAGCATACTATCATACAACGGCTCAGCTGTCATTGGAATGGCTGGAGAGGGTTGTGTGGCAATAGCGTCCGATCTACGGTTCGGCGTTAACTTGCAGACGATCTCCACTGATTTTACGAAGGTTCATCAGTTGTGCCCTCGAATCTTTGTGGGACTTCCTGGCTTGATGACAGACAACCAGACAGTGTACGCCATTAGCCATACATGCTCTTTATTTACTTATAAGATTTCAGCGACTGCAGTTCAGAAAAAACGTTTATGAGCTAAGGGAAAACAAATCCATCCGGCCGAAAACAGTGACGACAATGCTGTCCAATCTTCTTTACGAACGAAGGTAAACTAAAATCGCATTTACCCACTTTCAGATTTGGTCCTTACTTCGTCGAGCCAGTAGTTGTTGGACTTGACCATGCTTCGGGGAAACCTCATGTCGCTTGCATGGACCTCATTGGTTGTATCTCTGAGGCAGACGACTTCGTCGTTGGTGGTACATGCACTGAACAGTTGTATGGAATGTGCGAAACACTTTGGGAAGACAAAATGGTAACCTGATTCTTTTATTTTCGTCAATTTTGTTGTTGACTGACTGCACCAATGTACATGATGGACTTGAAAAACCACTGCGTTTACTGATCAAGCAATGAAAGTCTCTCAGTAGGGTTGCTTGCGTGACTGACCCACCTAGCCGCCAGGTTGTAGCAGCACGAAATCCAGAGGCAAATGTCACTGCACTTTTACTCGCCTAGCAATCACTCTGACAAAGTTCTTCACTGGTATCTTAGCTATAGCTGAAAGTGATTCAAATACCGGGTTCCGAGACTTCGTTGATTTTTGATTTCCACATACTGTCGTTAATGGACAACGCAGATTACACCTTATCCGCTCGAACCACTGAAACTTGGTTATTCTGGTTTCGTTCGTTGCAGCCCAAGAGCAGCATGTTCAACTGGTGATAACCAGCCCAAATTTAGTCGAAGCTTTTCTTACTTACTTTCGCCATGGTAGCGAGTTCAATTTATCTAGGCATCCATGTTAGAGTAGGTCTCTTAACCCCATTGGAGAACCCAAGTTTTGGGCTTCCACCTTTTATCGTGATCTTGTGAAGGCCGTTTCTGCGTGCATTTCGTCCACATATCTGACGAGTGCCGTATTGACAAACTGACATGGACACATCAGGCGATTGTAAACGACATGAAACCTACCTATCCTGGCCATCGCAATGAGGCTAGACCTTACCGTGGTGCGATGGTTTGTGTGCCTCAGCCATCCATTAAGCTATACTGGGTGGTGCTTCCTTTTTTGCACCTTCAGAGCCACTCATACTAGATTGGTCAATGGTTAGAGGCCAGACAAACTCAGCCTCCTGGTCCTCCAGGTTGGGGCTTGGAATGACGGTGGCTTCTTATTCCTTAAAACAGACTCCTTGTAGCCCAAAGCCAAACCCGTTGCCTTACGGACAGGTTTTTGAACCAAAGGCTTTGGTTGAGAACCCTAATCGTTCTCCTGTCTAGGCCTGGGCAACCTGACAGTATCCTGCCCACGCAGTACAATGAATTTCTCTTCAAACAGTTTCTTGATGCTCTGGCCACCGCAGAGGATAATCAACGGTGCCCTATCTGCTGCATCGAGCAGGGTGGATAGGGGTTTGGATGCTACTGCTCAAGTCTTCCCATCTTCTTGTTCCCCCTCTTACGCCTTTTTCTCTCTTACCGTCCCGTTTCATCTTCACTTTTATCCCCCTGTTTTCAACCCCCCAATTCTTGGCCCTCCCCCACCTTGTTTTGCTAGGCTTTTACCTTCTACTTTTAAACTCACCTGTGAACGCGGAGCGTCATTCCTGTCCTGTCGACAAGCCCATGTCCAACCAAACGGCCAAGCCCAGTTCATCGACTTCCATTTGAAGCCCTCGATCATCCTTCAGATTGGCATGCCTCAATGTACGCACATTGCTACAGATCGGTCAACAGGCAGCACTTGCCCGAACATTAGAGACCCTCTCGATCGATATCTGCTGCTTATCGGAGACTCGCCTGCAAGACTCGACTTCTGTGTTCGCTTTGCGATCCCCTTCAGGTGACACCAGCAGCACTTTCTCGTTGCGCTTATTCGGTGACGATGCAGCTTCGAGCACCGACCAAGCCGGTGTTGGTATTACCCTGAGTCCCCGGACTGAAGCTGCTCTAGTTGGCTGAATTCCAATCAGTAGCCGGTTGTGTGCGGTCCGTTTGGCTGGCTCGTTCAAAGCTTCGAAGTCGCGCGGGACTAACAGTTGTCTGTTCGTCATCGTTGTCTATGCACCCTCAAATTCTAGCGATGCTTCGGTAAAAGACGACTTCTATCACCAATTGAACGAGCTCCTTCGCCACAGAAGAAACTCGGACACTGTTGTGCTGGCTGGGAATCTGAACGCTCAAGTTGGAAAGTTTTTTGAGTGGGTGGCATATACAAGTTGACTGTTCTCAGTTGTGCTAGTGAATATATCCGGATATGTAGGCAGTCAACCATTTCATTCTCGGTTGGCATCCAATCAACTGCAGTAGTTTGCTTAGTTTATTCGCACAAACAGCATGTTTGCAAAGTTGCTCATCATTCAACAGCAACCGCATCGGTCTGTGCTGTATTTTTATCAACGTTGGTGTCGCAACTAGACTTGTACTTAATGTGGTGTGGAGGTAAAAAGTATCACCAGTACGGACGTTTCGCTGCCACGCGATCACAAGTGGTCGTAAGCGGACTTGGGATAATGCAAGATCTCCCATACTTACGCAGGCCTAAACCCAAGTGGCCTGTGCGTTGCTAGCCAGACGTCTGAGCCACTTGACCACCAGCCGGTCTAATGTTAAATGAAACTTTTGTTTGATCACCGATGCTTACGAAACATTGCTCACATCTGGTGGAAACACAGAGTGAGCGATGCTGAAATGTTTGGTGAATATTAACTGCTTACGTTGGTTAGGTCATGTCCTGCGTATGCCCGTCGAGCGACTTTCTCTGTGTGAATTGTACGCCATGGCTGCACCGTTAGGCGAGATTGTGAGGTATCCGATCGATGATGTGGCGTAAACGCATGAAGAAATTGACAGGTTGGATCAAGCTGGTGCATACCGTTTTCGTAGATGGGGCCCACTGCATAGCCCACACTAGTGGTTGATGATTCTATCCGACATGGCTCAGTCAGTAGCGTCCTTGCATTCGGTTGTTTACATGTAGTCGTTAATTTTCCACCCCGATTAGTTTTGCGCCGCTCTGTTCTGAGTCCATGTTCTTTGCATTCTATTTGCGTCCAACCCCACTATCTTGCTGTTGTTATTTACTTTAGTTCTGGTGACATGACGTAGCAAGAATGGCGCGACAATGAGGCACAATCTTTATTGGCGCGACCACAAGCTACCTTATCACTAATGTAGGCGTGCATTAATGAGTCACGTTTCCTCTCCACGACGCACCATCTCTCCTTCGTTCTGCTGGCGACACGTCCATGCACTTTGGGAACCTCGCGGTGGAATATTCCCTGCTCATTTCACCCCCGTATTTCCGCTTTTACGCCTCCCATTCTGCTCTGCCCGGAGTTGTTCGATAGCTCGTGACTTGCTTGACCGTGGATGCACCACTCTGCTTGGGGTTGGTCCGGTAGGATGCATTAACGGCGCTTTTATCTGATTTATCACGTTCTCGACGAATACCCTCTCTAAAATGTTTCGGAACACTGGTAGCTCAGGTTGATGATTCAGTGGCTCATTCGTTTGCGAGCGAATAGAACGAGTCATAGTAGACACTTTTGCACGGCATGCGTAGGACATGACCTAACCACCTCAGTCGGCGCAGAGGTATTAGTTTATCGAGAGGGAGGTCCATATTACCTGAGACGCGACGTCTGATATTGTCGTTGCAAACGTTGTGTTCCCAACACACACGAGCTATTCTCCGTAGACGACGGTCGTCAAAGGTCGAAGTCCGACACAAGTCATTTACACGGATCGGATAGTACTTAATTCCGTACAACAGTACCGCGCGAGCACAGGGATTGCAGACACTGTCCTTTACCGAGAGTGAAGAAATAAAGGCATTAGCAGTACGCCGGTACGCAGTACTGACACTTTGCTGCCGCGCAACCATCAGTCGCAGGTGGGCGAAGGATTTTGCGAGGGTTGCACAGTTCCTACGCGGGCTCGAACCCACGCCATCGGATTGCAAGGCAGGCTTGTGAACCTCAAGACCACGGGCCGGCTACTGAGTGTGAAATCACGACGCTATAGATGCTTTAGATTAGCGAAATCAGATCGAGCTTTGGAGTCTCCAGATGATCGGATCTTGGCGAATCGGAGAGAAATCTCTATTCCAATGGTGCCATCAGCATAAACGCAGCTTCTAAGCTAGTCAAAGCTATCCACTTGTTCAGGCTGCATCCCTTCGAGAATCGGCACCGGAGCAGGTGGCTGACAATCCTGGAGTAGGACTTCGTATTTTGAAGGGGCGAAGATCACGCCACACATGATACTTTCAATCATCAAGCAGTTTAGAATGACCTGTATAATCAGTCGATCGTGACCGAGCAAGGCAGTATCATCAGCATAGTCCAAGTCAGTCGCGCGGTTGCCTAGAAGAATCTCTATGCCCAAACCCTGGAGACCTTCGAAAGAACTTAAAAGGGCATCTTCAGCCACAAAATTGAAGAGAAACAGGGATATGGGGCATCCCTGTTGCACATCGCTAGTGATGGCGAAAGCTGAAGAGAGCTTATCGTAAGCCATCACTCTGCCAGAGACATTGTTGTATAAAACTTGAAGGATGGCGTTATACTTTTCGGATATCCTATTCTTTTGCAGACGACAGAGCATGCCGATCGACCGAGTCAAACACAGCTCGAATATCCAAGAAGTCGACACTGGTAGGCTGGCGATAAAGGTGATGACCCTCTTTACTTTAAACCCAATTGTGGGAAGTAAGCCTACGGAACATTAGCCGAGCTTGATTGGCTTCCCGCTTGACCGCTACAGATTGTCCCTGAATGTGTGCCAAATTTACATAATTCGCGTCTTCAGTGCCTCCGAGTCTGAGTCGTGACAATTACGGTACTAGAATAGTTCCCAGCAAACTTGCGGATGCTACTCTTGTGCACTGGATCCCAACGAACCACTTCTCGCACACGACTGGACTACGATGTTCCATTTGAACTATTAAGCAGTAGCTTAAGTGTTCAGGACGGATTTCAGCCGTCAGGATGATTCCTTACAAATGGCGACGGAAAAAAACTGGTAATGCAGCGAGTGTCTGCGAAACAATTCCAACAAGCACAAATGGCGGCAGAAATGAAGCTGGTCGAAACTTTGACGCAGCGTCTCAGCCTGCAGTCTCCAGAAGCAGCTTCGATGAGGGGTTCAGACGCTAGGAAGATATGTCCAGGACGGATTACAACTGATAGGATGACTTCTAACACGAAGGACAAACTCCTTTTTGTCGTTTCTGTATGCATCCCAACCGACTACACTATGAAGACTGTCGAGATGTATTCCGCAACCATCTCTTATTCCTACGTTGAATGGTACGGATATGGTGGTCGCTACTGAACATACGAACGCCCAAGTCAGCCGCCAACCAGCCTAAACTGGAGGGCATTTCGGGGTCGATGCTCATGGCGATCGTATCTGCTTCGACATCATTGTATTTACGACTAGCGTGTCTTGGAATTTTTCTTTGATTTGACTCGGTTAGGCGCACTCGCTTGCGGCAGAGCCTATATTTAAGTCACATGGATAATTGCATTCTTTCCTGAAACTTATATGCAACGACTCCGTCGGCTGTGGGCGCCTGCGGGATACCGTCCTCTGAGTCCGTCAAGTAAGAACGGCACTTTGGGGTCGTCATATCTCTCGCATCTAGTTCATGTTTATAATAGAGGTGCTCCTGAGTGACTGTCCTGCCTCACTCCTTTAAAGTAGTAATTCTGTTACGTGCTCGATTCATTTAGCATGCGTAGACTACTGTCTCCTTTGCATCAGAGCCATTTGCCACGCAAGTGTTGTTAAATAGACTGGCACATACACTGCCCTTTTCGGTATGTGCTTCGCACTTTTAGAGTGGATGTGCCGTAATTGGACTCGGATGACACAACAGTAGCCTTCACTTTCCTCGAAGCAACCATTTGAAGGGGTAGATCTCTATAAAAGTGATCAAGAAGGGTGATCAAGAAGGGTGTACGAACCCGTATCAATCGGTTGCTCAACCTCCAGGCACGTCCCGCAGTACCTCCCAGGGCCTCCGTGTCGCATTCGCCAACGTGTGCAGCCTAATGAACAAACGTGACGAACTGTGCCGCTTCGCTGTCTCGGAGCGGCCGGACATTTTAGGACTTGCAGAGACATGGTTGAACTCCGACATCATACCCCAAGAAGTCGTGTTGTCAGGATATTCTTGTTTCCGATGTGACCGAAAATCAAAGGCTCACGGTGGTGTTCTGTTGTACATAAAATCGTCACTATCTGGCAAACGTATCAGTACCTATCGGAGCGAGGATAGTTTATGCGAGCAATTGTGGTGCACAATCCGTCTCAGGCGCGCAGAACTAATTGTGGGGGGTTATCTACCGGAGCCCATTAAACCGTTGCTGCGATTGGATACCACATGTACAGAAGCACATGAGCCGCCCTCAGTTCTTACTGATGGGGGATCTAAATTTACCTAAGATAATTTGGCCAGATGTTCGACTTCTTCCGGTCATGGCAACGTTGAGGCTCAATTCGCTAAAATGACTATTGAAATTGGGGCAACGCAACATGTCATCCAACCGACGCGCGTAACTCCGTACTCGGCATCTTGTCTGGACCTAATGTTTACGAGCTGCGAGCAGAAGCTAAAAGAGATCAGAGTCATCGAACCTCTGGCGAACAGTGACCACTACTCATGTACAATCGTCTAAACGAAATTGAGAAGATTCAAGTGATTGAACATGTATTGAGTGGGTCATTAATAAAGGGGAAGCTTAACTCGCTCTGTACTCGTTCCCTATTCAAAATGACTAGTGTGAGATAGTAGGGAATTGAAACATCAGCTCGGGTTGTGATGAAGATTACGCGTGTACAAGAAAGATAAAGTGAACATGAATATTTATTGAACGTCAACTGAAACCTGGGGACGACCACTCTTAGAGAGCTTAGACGGGAAGACACTCATTTCAAGCGCGGAGCGCGCGGACGCCCTGGCTACGCACTTCCTCACTGTATTTTCCAGTAAACCGGCGGCTGTTCCAGTACCAGCACAGGTTGCGCCAGTCTTGCTCGACAGCCTACAATGTGATGCAGTCGAAGTACATCAGCTACTCGTCAACCTCAATGGTGCAAAGCCCCCCGGGCCAGACGGACTTCACCCATTAATACTCAAGTCCCTATCGATTATCATCTCACCAGTTGTGACAAACCTTTTCAATAGATCGCTCTCTGAAGGATCTGTCCCCAACGACTGGAAATGCTCGATAGTTAAACCGCTTCCCAAGGGTGGTGATCAGAGTAAAACAGAGAACTATAGACCGATCTGTTTGACTTCGGTATTATCCAAAGTTCTCGAGAAGGTTGTGAAAAAATGTCTGCTGTCGTTCTTCGAATCGATGGACATATTGACGCCAGCGCAACACGGCTTTACGAAAGGGCGATCCTGCATCACCAACTTGATGTACGCTACACAGTGTTGAGTTATGAACAGAGATTGACGTGTGACATCGTTAGTAGCTGAAGTAAGAGTATCTTCGTAAAGACACGATGGAGTTATGTGAAATTTGGAGTAATAAATACTATTGAAATGCCACGGTAGTGTACTGGCAGTCATATCAACGATCTTCCGCAGCAGCTCCAGTCACCATGTCTGCAATGATTGAAATTGAGTGAAACAGAGTGCTCACAGACTAGAGCGACTGTCAACGTGTCCACTGAAATGCAACTCCCTCTTAACGCAGCAAGTCGAGTCATAGTCCATCGTACACTTGCAGGCTCAACATTTAGTTAACAGATTAATAAATCGTTTGGAATTTAATTCACTCCTTATTCTATCTGGCCCGCCCTAATTTATAGATAGTTAAAATATGATATGATAAAACTGCTAAGAATTGATCTTATTATGACCCATCGAGTACTACACTTGAATCATCCCTAGTACGAAACCTACACCGAGACATCGTACAACTCAGGTCCCCAGCAAATATAGAATATAAATTAGATTGTGTTTAAACCTGAGATTTAACTGTGAGAATTGTAAACGATAATTACGAGAAGATAGACAATGTGAAAATGATAACTTACTAAAACAGAATCATTATTATCAAAAGTAACTTTATCACCCCTTGTTGTATCACCGAAAAGATCACGTATTGACAAGACTTGTTTCGGATTTTCAAGGCCAACTTGTCACGCATGGGGTGTCCAACGCTATAATGCGACTCGTTGCACATATCAGTGACATAACCACCGCTCACTGAGGACACAAAATTGACTTTATTAATCATGCCGAATGGCTGATGCTAAAATTCGTCACATGGGATTCGGCTACAGATGCATTGGTGTAGCCTTGAATTTGAATCGCCTGCGCTAGGCAGATCATACCGTCCTCGTGCCTTCAGATCGGTTTGTATTATTTACTGGCACTGTACCTAGTTGAGTGAAATCCCGGGGTAGCCAAACAATGCCTTTGCATCAGACGAAAATAAGCTATCAAAGACATTCAGTTTGTTGCATGCTATTTTCTCGAAATCGCTCTATTATTTAGCAATATTGCCACTCCACCTGACGGCGAGGTAAAAAAAGTATCAGTAGTATGCCGACACATCGTACTGACGTTTCGTTACCATGAGACAATCAACGCTCGCGCCAGTGCTTGGTATGCCGCGACGTTTCCCGCACCTACCCGGATTCGAACCGGTGACCTCCGGCCGACATGAATCAAGGCAACTGGAATTACTATACAGTTAGTCAACTGAAGTGGATTGAAATAACATCCGCATGAAAACCACCGGATGTAGCGCATGCTTTCGATATTATAGAAGAGATCGGGAGCTCGTCATTTTTGAAGGGCTTATGAACGGCCAGTTAATGTATCTATTGTGTGACGTTTCGCTTTGATACAAAAAGGCTAAGTGAATTAGCTAAAATTAGTTAATATTTTACAGCAGTCGTGGGCATACATCTGCAGAAAAAAGGCCTCATCAAAGGGCAACTATGGAGCTGTCACCTTATTTTGTGAGAGAAAATCGAGTTACTATTCGAAATTTTAGTGGTGCTGCTTGCGATAGTCCATCGCAAGTTCGAATGCATCCACCGACGCTCATCGAGCTGACAGGTAGTGATCGAAGGGGTGAGGCGTCTGCCAGTTCGAATGTACGTAAGTACGGAGGAGGGACTCACAGTACCTCCGTGTCCCGGGACTGGTAGTGGTCGCAAGGCAGTGGAATGTCGTTACGTCGTACTACTATTGCTTCTCTCTGTCTCATCTGTTTGGCCGGAGTTAACTGGCCACCAGGTATTCGATAGTTTATCCCATCTACCCTATTCATGCACTTGTTAGATTTGGCGATTTTCATGTCCTTAACCATTGTGTTTGTGGGGTTGACCTCCACACTCACTGGATGATCGCGATGTTTTCAAGTTAACTTCATGCTCTGCGTCAGACGCATGCGGCGCCATCCTTGAATGTGTTAGCATTGCCCACGAGGATCTCAGAACATATGCGACTCATGTCAAGATCACCGAGTATATATATATATATATATATATATATATATATATATATATATATATATATATATATATATATATATATATATATATATATATATATATATGCGGTCTTCACACAAGATTTTATAGGTACGGTTATTTATTCAATCTAAAGAGCGGGAACCCCTTGCACATACCAGCGTCAACCGAATCGTTTGGCCCCTCTGGTAAACTACCCCGATTTTCTCTCTGTTAAGTGCTTTCCGAAGTTCCTTTTTCATATGGACTCCCTACTGTCGCAGCTTCGCATAATAAAGGGTTTTGATGCCAAAATGCTGTTGTGCACTGTCACGACACACGTGCACGTAGAAAAGACAGCGACTTCTATCATTTACACTAGATGCTAGTGAATTTAGAAACAGGAAGGTGTAACAAGCAATGTAAGCATACGAAGTAGACTTCCATAGCTTATCCAATCCGGTGCATTCAACGAAGATGACCATGATGAAATTACATGGTCGCCAATGGTGAATTTCGGGGAGGATATCATGGTTATATGGGGACCAGGATTTTGTTGGGCTGCCAGACTTGCCTAAGTGAGCGATCATGGTCAATCAAAGCCTTTGGTTCAATAGCTGGACGAAATGTTATCGGGGATATGGCCACGGTTCGCAACATGATCTAGTTTTTACGGAAATTTGCGCCATGCTACCTCCAACTCCAAGTAAGAGACAGTTTGTCACAGGGCACCCAAATATACCACAGATCGTCACAACACACTAAGGCCCAGTCTCGTGATAGGTTGGATTGTGCGGCAAAGATTGTAAAATATTTGATTAAGCCTATATAAATGTATTATCTTCTAATCTATTTGAATCTAAATCTGGAATCAATGGTACATATCGCTAGTGAAGACAGCAGCGTGACTTATGGCCAGCTAGTTTTCGGAAATGAAACATTTGAGCCGTTTAAACGTACACAGGACGCTGAATTCTAAAACATTATTAATGAGTACGATTCTCTTTCATTATGGGAATACTGGACAATTCTATGGCAGATCATCATCAATATACAAGTTAGTTGGAGGTGGAAAACACCTCAGCTATTGTACCGAATACTCTTCAGTCAGTTCTGTGCTGACTGCCAGTTATTATTTCATATTCCTGTTGATATCGTCCTTCTTATCCTTTTCCCCCAGAAACCACCTCAGCTGTTCGAATGCATTTCACAATGCATCCTTAATGCAGCAGATCGTGACTGTCTCTCTGGCTGGGGTGCCCGCGTGTACCTAATGTAAGTTTGCCAAACGTTTTTATTGTGCGCTTTCGATGATTTTCGTCTACGTGAGAGATAAGGTTCATCCTCCTTGTCACTGTATATGTGCTTTCCGGGTTCGCGGTTCATACTTGGATCGCTTGAGGAAGCAGCGCCGCGCTCCAGGTGGACTACCATCTTGTTGTTCATGTACTTATCACGGGACTTCCCACGTCAATTAATTGACACCTGGGTACTACCCTTATCTAGTTTTCCACATTGACCTCCATAGTTCCCAGCGATTTATCTTTACAATAGTCAAGTCAAAATAAGCTTTATGTACTCATTTTAAGTATGTTACACTATCGACTGCAAATCAAGTAATTCAGCACGCAAAATATCACGAATATAAAAACAAAAAGATGGAAATGTGCTTAGACGTCACTCGAGCAAATAGTCCCGCGTCTTTGAGCATAGCGCTTGGCGAATTATCCGGATTTTTGTTCGGTTGACACGACTGTTTTACTAAAACGTTTCTTGACAAACGGTTTTGCTTTGTCGAAAGTAATAAATTGAAAAATGTGCACAATATCTTGTTGCATTCTTCCCAAAATCGACGGAGTAAGATGGTCTCAGTTCTCTTCATTCGAAGAATTCGTCAAACTATTTCCCAAAATGGATATATTCATAGTGGATAAGGTAAAGCGATGCTTCGGTGACAAGGGCAACGGCCAAATTAAAGGTCCCACCATGCATAGATTTGCCATATGCTAAGAAATCCGCCTTAAGAAGTTTCGCGTTTATTCATTGATAACATCCCTTTCCATGTTGTTCAAGAATGCCGGTTTTTATTCATTTCAGTGAACCGGAGAAGGTTACCATTTCCGATTTGAAAATGCGCATGGACTGAGATGGAGTGATATCCCTCGTTTTTACGATTCAATTAAAACGAATGTCTACTACTTTGATTTTTATTTTCTATAAGGTGGCTATCAGTGAAGCTGGGAAGCAGTTTAGGATGAGATCGCGTTTTGCATTCATTGATACTCCTCCACTCCAACTGCTCTTATCTCAATCGCACCAGCAGTACGAATGCGTTTAGCGATTCCTTAACACTGCAGGTCAGTTGAGCAACTGTTTCGGAAACCAATCGCAGGCAAAACGGAGGTATTCGCAGTGCGTCAGCACAAATAACGACGCTTTGCTGTCACGAAACTACCAAGTCACGTGTAGACTAGAGACACCGCAAGCCGCCCGTGCTTACGTAGGCTCTGACGAGCGACCTCTGAAATACAAGCGAGATGCCTTGGCCAGTGGGCCACACGGAAACCGCCGTAGAACGATTTGGTTCAGTGACTAAAGTCTATCTACCAAGTCTTGTTTTAAGTTTTACATCAGTATCTTACTTGATGCGGACACAAGTTATTGCACACATTTGTGCAGCTCTAATCCTCCATGGGAGCCACGAGACCTTGTGGTGATGTACAACACAGCGTTCGGGCAATTGTAACCATTGCGCATTGAAGAAATTAGGAAATCGGCCACATTTGGTCATCGGTGCATTCGGTCACTTTTGACACGATGTCATCTAATGGGTCAAGCTCGCATCCGCCAGTTAGGGTTCACCTGCGCTACTGTCCTCGAGATCGAGTCGAAAAACATTGATAATTGTGCTGAGCTCTCTTTAGTTTGAAATGTCTACGTTAGCCGTGTCGTTCTTTACATGTTTCTGTCCATTGTTTTGCATACTGACAGTATACTGTTATGCGAAGCATCAGGGTTCCCAGCTGACGGCTGGGGCCATAATGCATGATGAGCTTAATCGGAGAAATTGGTGGGGCTGGTGTATGCCACCTTTCTGTACGTATGTATCGAGGTAGAACAAATCGGTAATCAATAGCTCTTTCGGCATGATACAGTCGCGAGCACACTGATGCTCATGCATTTAGCTCTTTGCTTCATCAGTCCTCCTAACCAATGAATAACTCCTTTTTGAAATCCTACCTCATATGTGCTCTCGGTCGCTTATATTTGTCCACCTCGATAAAAGTAAATCTTAACGTGGTGCATAACTCAGCGCCACTCTTTATCTCTAGCGTAGAGAGAGCATCATCGTTGGTCAATTGTTTGCTGCCATCTGCCTTTAGAAGACTCGAACCCGTCAAAAGGCACCTGCGGTTGGCCGTAGGCGCATATGCCTAATATGTCGCTGCCAAAAAAGTATTGTTCAGAATCCTCGACAGCTGCACCCGACAAATTTGGAGTAAATCGCAACAGGACTCATCAGTTGCACTTCTGTGTTTGGCGTTTTTACTGTCTTATGTGTAGAAGTCTGCAGACACCCGTTCGCTAGCAGACCGAAGCTTATTGGCCGACAAATGAGAGCGGGCCAATGATGACATTTTACCTTGAACTCTACCAATGAAGCCTTATTGGCTATTAATTCGACCCCAGTATATGACTGCTTATACTGTTTGCCGGGTGTTCAATATAGTTTTCGCCTGAGACCTTTGTCTTCTGATCTGGGAAGCCGGTCGGTCAGTTTGCGCAATTTGGAGCAGGTTATCTGCACAGTCAGCGGAAACCACAAGTGATTTTGGCGACAGAGGTGAACTAAATCAGCATGTCGATCTCATCCAAGACCTGAAGGCCATTTTGTTACAACACCAGCAGCAATTTGAAGCCGCACAGTTACGAATGATTGAGACCCTCATCTGAAGGTTATCTCTTCAGCCCACAGTCAACCAGAGCGATGGTACGTCTTCAGCGGACGCAGTGATTAGCAGCGTTATTGTGTTCGTCTTTGATCCTGATTCAGGACTGATATTCGAGTGTGGTTCAGGCGCTATGAGGATGTTTTCAAGGCAGGGTTGTCAAGCCTCGACGATGCATCAAAAGTGCATTTTGTTGTCACGAAAACTGGGAACGGTCGAGCATGACGGATACATCACCATATTTTGCCTAAGAGCGCCCGTGATTTCAATTTTGATGAGACAACTGCCCGGCTCACAAAGATGTTTTGGAGACCAGTCGTCGCTTTTCAATAATCGGTACAATTGCTTGAAGCTTTATAAAAAAAGACAGTGACAGTTTTATTGCTCATGCAGGGACAGCGAAGCGTGAATGCCAGAAATTACCGTAGATCTGTTCGCGTGCCTGGTATTAGTGCACAGTGTACAGCCCCTAAAGATGTCGAATTCCGGACCAGATGTTGGAACGCGACTCGGATGTCACATTACAGAACATCGTTGCTGAAGCCCAGAGAATCATGAATTTAAAGCACGATACAGCTATGGTGAAGAATGCAAAAGTGCATATTGGTGATATCACTATCCAGCTAGTTTCCAGGAACAACACCCTAGCAACCGAGCACATGTGTTCACAAGCTAAACCCCAATCAGCTTGTTGGAAGTGCGGAAATTGGCATTTTGAGAGATGGTACCCTTTCAGCAAACATGTCTGCCAGAAGTGTCATAGACGTGGACACAAGGAGACCCATTGCATGTCCAAACTACCGTTCAGGCCACCATACACTGCCCGAAGCAAAGGTCACCGAAAGTTTGCAAGAAGGGTAAACGCCAACTTCGACGACGTCAAAGACCAGGAAGTTTGTCACTATCAGCATCAGCGGGCGACAGGCGCGTTTGCAAATCGACGCGACATCCGATATCAGAGTCATTTCGGAAAACTCTTGGAAATCTGTTGGTGCACCAGACATCAAATCGACCGGCCAACAACCGACGAGCACATCAGGCACCAAGTTGAATTTGATTGATCAGATTGAATGCGAGTGCCGCTTTGGCAACTTCACTGCCTGGGGAAATATTTTCGTCACAAGCCACGAGAACTTGTATCTTCTTGGGATAGAATTGGTCGGACACTTCAACCTTCTCGATGTTCCCATCAACCAGATCTGTACAAGCACCCAGCTCCACAAGTCAAAGGTACCCAAAAAGGCCAAACTAGCTTCCTGGCCTTCGGCAGAGAAGCCGTGGTAACGAGTGCACGCTGATTTCTTTGATCCCGTGGTCAGAAGTATCTGGCCTTTGTGGACTCCTTCAACAAGTGGCCTGAGGTCTTCTGTATGAATTGTGCGACAATTGGTGCAACAATTAGCGTTCTGAGAAGACTTTTCAGCCAGCATGGGTACCGGAAACCTTGGTCACTGACAATGATTCTCAGTTTACTTCTACCCGGTTTACCGAGTTTGGAGCACAGAATGGCATCACGCATCTGTGTTCACCGCGGTTTCATCCCAAGTCAAATGAACAAGCAGTACATTTCGTTAGCACGTTTATACGGTCGCCACTAAAGATGACGGGGAAAGGAATTAAGCAAAAATACTGAATGCTTTCCTGCTGGTGTATAGATCAATTGGGAATCGCCAGGTGCCAAATCAATTATCGCCGACAGAGGCACCGATGGGGAAGAAGCTCCTTATCGTGAATTCCTTGCTGCTTCCGAGGCGTACTGTCCCACAAAAAATGAACTTACAAATGGAAAGGTGTACTACAATGAGCGTCATAAAACAAGCACATCAACTTTCCCCAAGACGTGTTTTGATCAGAAACTATCGCGTGGGAAGTCTCCAGTTGGTGATAGGATCGATCCAGAGAAGACTTAGTCCGGTCAGAGTGAATACAAAAGTATTGGACCAGGCATGCTAGTCAGCTGCAACCAACTAGCATCCCGGAAAGCACAAGTAATTGATTGCTACCGCTGGAGAGTTTCCATATCCCATCGAATATTCGGAACGCTTCGGATGCACATCGCGCAGGAGTTCTGGAAAAGCTGAACATGTGACCGCGGCGTCGGGCTGACCGAGTTCGGAGATCCGTTATCCGAATGCAGTTTGATCCAAGAAGGAAGCCCTATGTTAATTTTCGCGATTAAGGTGTTAAGGGGACCGACACTACTTCGCAAGCATCCCGGAACATTTGACCCTTACGCGGCCCGAAGCTTATTGGCCGACCAACAAGATCGGGCCAATGATGACGTTTCACCTTGAACGCTACCAATGAGGATGGGATACCTTGAAGCCTGCCAGTGAGCGCCAGGGCATTACATTATTAACTATTGATTCGACCCCAGTATTTGATTGTTTACACTGCTTGCCGAGTGTTCAATACAGTTTTCACCTGAGACTTTTGTCTTCTGATCTCGGAAGCCTGCCGGTCAGCTTGCGCAACTTGAGCAAGTCTGTACGGTCGGCGGGAACCACAGCAAGTTCCAAGTAGAGATCTTCAACCAAACATCCGTTTACGCCCCTGCTGTGAGCCAGGCTGTTCAATCAAAGGGTAAAACCGGGATCCTTCAGATATGGCTCCTATGCCGGAATGGGCAGCGGAAGAGCATAATCTGCTGTTACGATGCGATTCAGTGTCCTGACCATAACTATTTACCGAATTGCACGACAGCTCTGTTCCGTATCTTTCAAATGCTGTCAGACAATAACGAGTTTGGAGAAGCTATCACTTGCGATTCGAAGTAGTACAGATGAGAACTGTGTTATGATCATGTTAGTGGCAGCTGTCTATATTCGCCTACGCATTCGGAACGGACAGGCAAGATCGATTATCCGCCACCAGTCGAGCAGCGACGCCTATGCGCGTGAGTGAGAACTGCTTAGTAGGTCCGCACGACCAACTGGCTCGATGCTGTTTACGCCAGAGGCAGACAATCAAGGAAGAGCAAACCGGGATTGCTAAACGAAGCGCAGGTTACCCTATAAGTGGTACATTGCATTGTGATCCAAATAGATTCTGATCGCAGTCCAGTCTTCGTTTTGGATTCTCGGAAGGCGCTATATGACAAGAACCGCCATGTGTAGTCAGTTAGCACGTGCTTACTTCGAAAAGTTAGTAGTTCCAAAAGATCCCATCACCACCACTTCATGGGGCCGTCTGAAGTGACCTTCATGGTGGAACCGTCAAAAGTGCTTAGGATAGTTGGACAACTCGTAGGGCACCGTTCCTCGGCCTCCGACCGAGAATCAATGAGCGACAAGAACCGGAGTTGGTGTGTGAGCACCGGAGAAACAAAGGGAGCTATAGTCGATGCTGAATTACGGTGCTATTACACAAACCATTATAATAACAACATACTTCAACCATATTCACACAAAGATAGGTACATTCAGTTAGCCGGTGCAAGAACGGGACAGCAATCTAGCCGTTCAGTCAGCAAATCAGCCAGGGCTGTTGTATCTAAACTAGACGTACACAAACGAGCAAATCAGGGAACCAACAGCTATTAGTCCAATCACAGCAGGGTAAAAGCAGGCTCGATGAGCGACACGTAACGAAGACTTGAGGTTGGATGGGTGTGGGTGGTGTGCCCATCCCAAAAAGCCCCGGTATGTCATGACCACAATGGCAAGGACTGGGGGAAGTGAAGCATGGTGGATCAATGTAGTAAACAGGGCAGTTGAGGTGTTGGTGTGTCACCGATCAGAGAGTACGGGAATCGTAAGATTGATACGGGAATCGGGCACTAGTCGAGAGTGTGTGATAGGGAACAAATACCAGGAAGCGACCGAGCAGAGCATGAGTCAAAGAAAGGAGTAGCGAGGCTCGTGGTGGCACCTACTGTAAGTTCGACATGGAAAACGAGCAACTAGGGACAAACAGAGCGGTATGCGTGACACGTTCGAATACTGAGTGAGTTCAACAAGTGGAACTGGGGGAATTAAGTAAATAAATAACATATTTCTCGAAAGACCGAGACATGAAGGTGAACATCTGGGTCCAGGCGAAGAATTACTGCGATTGAACAAATACACGTTACACATGGCTCCTCCTGACATTCGTGAACAGCTTGCTGTTATGGGGAATTATTTGCTGAAGTATTGGCGAACTCAGAATACCGAAAACCGTGGAGCCTGTTTTCCGTCCAATGTGTGTTCGCTCTCCATCTTTCTTAGGGTCGGCTGCCTCATGCCTTATTTTCTCATTTGAAGTCTTCGAGGCAGGCTGTGCCTGTTGTGGTAGATAGATCTGACTCACTGCGCTAATTAACCGTAGAAAGGCAAAATCTATTATGATAACGTTAGTCTCGCTAACTGCCATGGGATTCTGAGTTGGCCGAGTAGCAGTAAACGAAATTAATTGGATAACAAAGTAAAGCAATGTTACTGAAGAGTTGTCATTATTTTCATTAGAGACTGTTGCATGTAACACCCCGTCTTGAAGTAATCTACCTCCGAAAACTTCACTTGCGCTAGCTGATCGTTTGATATCAACTAATATAGTGAGCACCCATCTTTGTTCACCGAACGGCGAGGAGAGTGATGGGTGTTGTTGCTGGGAAGCTCCCATAATGAGCGGCTCTAGTGGCTTGGTGACGAAATTTATCGGCCGGATTCTGCTGATGCGCTGAGTATAACTAACTAGATGTCAAAGACGTCGTGGATGGCCACAATGAGGGCCAACCTATATTGTGGAAGTAAGACGGCCTCTTTAGTCTTAGGATATGAAGCACGTTCACATATTCGATCGTCGCTGGTGTCCGGTAAGTATTACGCCACATCCCTCCTCCCTTTAGTTGGCACTCCCCAGACAACCTGGTTGGCATACTCTAGTGGAGCGGTGTAATGGCTAGACTTCTGGCTGGTTTGGGTTCTGCATTTTCTTCTCTGACTTGGCTGACGGGCTTGGCAAAATCTCGTCTGACCCGGTTAAAACAGAGCGACGGAGGACGTGATACATATGACAGAAAGTCACCCTGCCGTCCGATAGTGCAACGTCCGCTCTCTGGCCTACAATTCCGCGTAACTTTGCAAGCTGCCAAGTCGGTTCATGGGGCAGCTTGACGCAAACTAGCTCGTCCTCAAAGTTATCATGCTGATACCATACGATTATACCTCTCTTTAGATTTCTCTTGCCGCACCTCGACGCGTAGTCTCTGATCGGAAAAGAGTAGGTCTAGTCGCGCCGTAAGACTTCGGCCGAACATCAGTTCGCCTAGACTCCTGGCTGTCGTTTCACTTGGGGTGGAGCGGTAAGCGAATAGAAATTTGTCCAAATTCGTTCGGAATGAAACAGGTGTTTGTTTCTGCAATCCGCTTTTTATTGTCTGGACCGCTCTTTCCTCTAGTCCATTTGAGGTTGTGTGGTAAGGGGCGGTCTTCAACTGTCTAATGCCGTCATTTTGAAGGAACTCGTAAAACTCATAATTTCCAAAGTTTTAGATTACAAATCGGTTTTCTATAAGCTTGTGTTGTGACACAAGAGCTTCTTCAGGCCAGGCGTCATCTCACGCTATCATCATTCTAATTGTCATAAGATCCTGTGTCAAAGGTTGTCACAATACAGGCCTATTGAAAACCGGTTTGTAATCCAAAACTTCGGAAATTATGAAATCCCAGTCAACTTCAGGTCTATTCCAAGATACTGAACCCTTGAAACTGTCGACTAGTGCATATAGAGTCGTTGTCTGTCACTAGTGTTTGTTGAATAACGAATGTGTTGAAACATGTTCGCATGCAGGAAACAGTTGTCTCGGAAGTGGCGTCAGCGGAAATACCTAAATTCATTTGAAGTGGGCACCGACCATAAGAAGAAACATCTTCCCATCAAGCGGACCAAAGTAGTCTGTATGTATACGCTCCAATGTTTCAACGAACCACTTGTATGGACCAAGTGGTACCGGCTGGGCGTTTCTTTGTATACCTGAACATGCTTCACAGCGTCTGATCAATCTTTCTATGTTGCTATTGATGCCGGGTCACCACTGCCGTTTCATTCTGGTGATACCTGAGTGAGCTTCGTGTAGTTCCTCCAGCACATACTGTCGTAACCGAGGCGGTATAATAGCTCTGGATCCCCACAAGAGGCAGTCATCCACGAGGCTGAGTTCTGTACGTCGGTTGAAGTAAGGTAACACTTTCGGGTCACGTTTGGAAAAATACTACTGTGCCGCAGCGGTTTCTGTTAAACTTGAATCACCTGCGCTAACAAGATCATGTCATCTACCACAGCGCAAGTCGATGTCATGTTTAAGTGCGTTATTGGTGCATTTGAGGCGGCTTAACTCGTCTACTCCGTATTGGTAACCAAAGTTCCAACTTGGAAATGCAACACTGTTTGCTGAATCTTGGGCTGAGTGCTTGGCAAGATATCCGTAGTTGGGCGCTTCGATGAGAACAGGAGAGTCAACGCCCATTGGGATGTGAGCAGGGCTTGATTAGTGGCCTCATATCGGGCAACTTTCTTGAATGACGCACACCATCTGTAAGTTATAGCATTGCAGTAAACCCGGGTTAAGGGCAGTGTATCGTTTGGCGGATGCCACGTAACACAATGCGAACGTAATTGCTGGAAGGTGATGCTACGGATGAAACTTTCGGTCGGCATACAGCCGGTGAGACGGATCACTATTATTCATATGACAGTGTTCAATTCTGAAGCGAACTACTTTGAGTAGTGATGGTCACTCTTCTATAATTCAAGGCTTTCCACTGCTTCAATCGTGCTCCAAGTTCCAGAGCAAACTATTTGACACTGCTCAACGTCCCACAATCGTTTGCTTAATCGCAGGCAGTCATTTTCAGCTCATTCCCGGTGTCCATCGTCGAGCAGCCCTCCAACAGCTAAAACGAAATCTGAATAGCGATCGACAGTTGGTATTCATGAACCCGAGTCAATTACACTAAGCAGAGTCGAGTCGCCTGAGCTAGTTCCACTGGCTGGCCCTTAGTGCCCGTCAAATTGCGTTCGATGATCCGCACCCGGTTTTGTTTAAGGCATCGGCAGTACGTCGGTACTGCATATCGACGCTTCGCTGCCGCGCAATCACTCCCAGTCGCACGTGGGCTAAGGATACTGCGAAGGTCACCCGGTCACTACGCAGGCTCGAGCCCGCGCCATCGGATTACAAAGAGTCATTTCGAGTTTAGTTGACGCTAAACCTAACCAATTCCGCATTGTCCACCCGGCTCGTGCAATAATGATCACATCGCCGGTAACATCTATATTCCGTTCTCAAATTCAACGAACATATGATCACAGATCAGAGTGAAACTGGCGCGACTAGAGATAAGTTATCATTTCTGACGGGAAATTAACACTCACTACTGTGTGGAACCTCATCACCCTGATCGAAAAACTGATCGTACTCGAGACCCATTTAGTGGCGATTTTTGTGGTGCTCTGCAGGAATGATGCGAGAGCCAATAGCCTTGTAACACAAAGCTCACCGAGCGATGAGGACCGTGGTTTCACGCAACAGACTCAGTTGGCAGAGCTATCCGTTAAGCACGGCGTCTCGGCAAACAAACGCTGATTGTAAAAACTGCGCTGAACGCTGTGCAGCAACTTGATTCCAGGGCATACATAGGACCTGGGTCAGTAGATTCATCACGCCGCCATAGAACATATAAACATGAAGCAGATAAATGCTACCCGAAATAATTAGGAGCCGGCTACAATGGTGCAGAGGTGTTAACATTTTTGTTATACTCATGAGCCCGTCTCTCCTATGCTTTAGTCTTGCAACGCGCTTTCAATTGTACCTGGTTGACATTTTAGGAACTTTTCACTCTCATTGGATAAACTCCTCTATCGGCATATTGCACGAACTCTTGCAGTTGCTGTCTGAGAAGCGCTGCCTACAGACTCTCGCTAGCGATTCGCAAGAAAACCAATTCGGCAGATTCATGGTGGTAATGGGCAAGTAGCTAGATTCTGCTTACTGCATTGGTCCCATCATGAATCCTTCATATTTAGAGGTTACCTCGAAAAACAATATACAAGATAAAGCAATTAGTGAACAAAAGACAGTGTGAAAGTGGAGCACAGACGCTCTGAAAGTTAACACGAGTAGAACTGGCTGCTATAATTGTGCATACTGGTTGCTCGTTAAATTGCCCATCAGGAAAGCCAGGTGCGGGGACATAATACCTCTTACATACATTGGTCTAATTTTGCCAAAATCAAGTAGACACAGAGATAATCACGGACCGAAAGTGTAATTGGTGACTCGTGCAACTGAGTTAGTGAGAGTATGGCATATATACAGTAAAGTAATTCGCTAGAAAATAAAAATAAAGTCAGAAACAAACAATCACAGTTTTTGAAAGGTGATACAAGCCATTGTGCAGAGCGGATTCCGGAAGAACATTTTTCGCCACATGCGTCCCGCTGAACGAGGGATGAAAACAGACTGTTGTGTTAGCGGTGCTTAATTTTGGCATTAAATACTTCAGCGATCTACACAGATGGGGAAATGTATTAAATAACAGAACCTACTGGTGTATGAAGAAAAATATGTGCAAACTTTGAGGTACGGTTTACAATCATGACCTTCCTATCAAACATTAGTTTCATCCTTCACTGGTCGTCGCATTGGTTCAAAAGAATCATCTTGTCCGTTGCATATAGGACTGCGTATAAACGAAAACGGACTATTACCGATGTCCATATCGTAAGTTTTCTATGTATTTTTCTTGATCCTTATCGCTAACCTTCCTTCCATCGCTCCCAGTGTAAATGACGATAGCTGTCATGCACTAGTACCACCATACTGACCGACAAATTTCGGTCACCGAAATTCTTTGATCGCGCCACGCTACACCAGTTTCCATTGGTGCCTTTCAGAGTTTATATTCTAAGACAAGTGGATGACCGAGCTGCACATGCGCGTCCGCTGGATGCCAGTTGGGAGTCCTGGGTCGACCATCTAATTTTTCATTAAATAAAACAAAAGTGGTGGTACAGTGGTATAAGAATATAAGGAACTTTTCCTACAAAATAGGGTAATGTGGGCTATAGCAGACACGTGTGCTCAAATGAATCAAGGATAAGCCTCAGCTAAAAAAACCCAAAATGATGGCGGCAACATGCGAAGAGATGTGTAACGCAAACCCTACCACTCAAATTTCGCCAATTGGATTACTACCAAGGCCAATGGGTCGTCGCGATACAATGCATGAGATTAATATGGAAGAAAGGGACATGGGGTCAGGAAGTTCTTAGATTTATCTTAACATATGAAATAGTGATTGACAACCATGTGTCAGAGTGTCAAATATTGCTGAACAGCCACCAGTGAACTGTCATCACTTTCATAAACGTTGTATCAAGTTCAGAGGAAATGGTAGACAAGAAATTCTTTGTGATTATTTGGATCAGAAAGCTAGACACCAAAGACTAACTAACCTAATTGTGATATACAGTGTGACCAACAAGGAGGGAGGACCTCAGAGATGACAAGAGCTCATGACAGCGATACGACTCAAAGCGAGGATTCAAACGCAAAAGGCAGAAAGCGAAAAATAAGACGCCAGAGACGGGGAGCACACGTTATTCGACAGTGTAATGTAGGCGGAGGGCTCAAATCTACTCGGTTTTACATAATTAGGTCACATATCAAAAAGTGAAATCCCTAACAAACGAAACATCTTAAAGGGTCAAAAGTCCTTCGGAAGTGGTGAATTGTCCCAGAATGCAAGGCTACTGGTCCATCTATTCTTATGACCCCCAATATTGTAGCTGCTTGGCGGCGGGGTACAAATTAGTCGTGACAGAAAGGTACTTCCGGTTTCAACTGAGGGCTGAAGTGCTTTCTTTAGTTTATCCCCAAACTCAGGTTGAAAACATTGCAGATATCGTTGAACGCACTAGTTGAAAGTAGATATGATAGATTATGAAGCTCTGACTGTAAAATAAGAAGGGGAAGAAGTCACCAGGTAGGGAGTGGGATTCCTCGAATTTATGCTAAATACATTTTGGTTAATCGGGGCGAAGTTCAATGGAAAATGTCAGAGGAAAGGGAAAACTACACTGAAAGGCACAATGTGTAAAAGCATAGACTCCGACGAAGACACCTTCACTTTGTTTCTATACTGTGGGTAATGAAGATTGCCAGGGATTATTCAGGTGTCCTATCTATACAGAAGCTGTTTAGAACAGTGGAATGTTTATTTCGTTGTCTGACCACGAGGCTAAACTTTCTGCAAGGCATTGAAATAAGATGACTGGTCAAATGTAACTAAACTACCAGAAATGACTGGCAATTAGCGCTATCAGAGTGGTATGAATGAGTCAACACGAAACTGAGGTCTGTCAGTGTCAGGGGGACTGGGATGCAACAGTACAGCTGAAACATACCGGAAAATCAAGTTGAGCCTCAAATGATTAGCCTGCTCCACCTGCATTCGCTTTCGAGTTTTCGTTCTGTTCGGTGTGAGTTGAAGAAAAGCGAACGGCTGATCGTATAGATAGCAGCTCGTCCCCTGTTTGTTCTGCTCCAGCGAAGCTGATAACACCAATCACGCAGACCCTTCCAGGTTTATGACAAAGGTGGGCCAGTTTGTGGCGATTGTGGGCGATGAGAATGGAAGCGGGCGGGTCAGTCGCTCGTGCCAGTTCCCAGATTTGGATGATAATCCTCTCCAAGATGGGCAAATGGTTGTTTTCTACGCTTAACGGTTCGGATGCTAAAGCATACAAGCACGAGATACACGTAAGTGCAGAACGATAGGTACTGAAATAATAATACACTTAAGCTGAATTAACTCTGCACAGAGGTTCGGATTCTGTGGCAAATAAACCCTAGAAGCGAAATTTATATAGTGAAGAAGATGGCAATGAAACCATACTCTTGGTCGCATGTACGATTATTGGAAAACAATGGGCAAGAACACGAGTACAAGAAAGTACACATAACAGGGTGACAATCGTGACATCTAATGAAAAAGCAGAAATCGAACCGATAAGCTGACTGTGTGGCGAGTTACACTGTTATCAACGTCAAAGGTCAACAATAGCAAGTGATGATTGAGGTCGTGACTAACAGAAGGAAGTCATGTGAAATATATCGCACCGCAGCAAGAAGTAGCCCAATAAGTCTAAACGGCTGTCGGACACTCAGGTATGCACGCTAGGGGATTGCACGAGATGTCCGCGGTGTTAACAATACAACCCATAAAACCGAGTAAGACTGTACAGTAGGACAGTAAAGGCCTACAAAGAAAAGCGTAATCCCAGAAAACCTAAGCATATTTACCATTTAACTGATGATGATGAATCTCCGTCCTGGGAGACCTGATCAGTTACATGAGACAATTCGTTGAAAGATGTAAAGAGGTGTCACTGAGAACATGTTCATGTGAACGTATGCGAAGCAAACAAGTAAAACATGAAAACGGAAGCCAACACGGGGCCAAGTAAGCAAAACGATGGAACCAACTGTTCAATTGTTCACAGCGACGGACTGCACCACCTTCCAAGTCGCGAGCCAAAATCACCAGCCGTACATGCTTCAAACGTAGATGTTTGATGACCTCGCGCACACCACAAACAAATCTCCTGGAACGACTACGTTTCAAGGGAGAGTTAGCAAATTTTACGAAGGCTCGATCTTGGAATTGTGCGAGCTGGGACAACAGATTGGATATCAAGGATTCCTCCTGGGGACTAGCTCTGACTAAGTTGCAATCGGGCACGATATTAGCCGAGACCTGCAAAAAGAATGGTAAATGTGGCGAAACCTACTTGGGTAGCATCGGTCTCATGAAGCGAAACCGGAACCTCTGTTTCTTCTTTCTCTCGTACAGAAACATTCGACTCCACTATAGTTTTGCCACATATGGCAGGGGCTGAATGACTTCGGTTTTTGCGTGTTGCTCGCTCGTCAAGTAGCGTTCGCTTGAGGCGGCTGGGTCGTTTTGTCTTGGGCAACTCACGTACTTTACCGATACGGCCGGTTTCTCGGATCGCATCCAACTTCAGCTTAAAGTTAAGACCGCCGGAAGCATGAACATTAGTTGAACAGCTCTCGGCCTTCGAACCGATCATATCATCGATGGATATCAGCAAAGGAGCGTTAAACTTTTTCACATTCACAGAAGTATCTGAGCTGTCAGTAAAACTTCTGCAGTCCGAGAGACTCAATGACCTATGAGCTAACTGAGGTTCCGAATATCCCGGCTGGTGTCGTTTGACTTTTGGCGTGGCGCAGACTAGCGGATTAAATTCTGAGAACGGTATTATTTCGGAAAAGTCGGACGCCTTAAAATCTGTCAGAAATTTCCCCGCATTCGTACTATGAACGCAACTTGCGCTTTCGCTCCACCGAGAAGGACACTTCGAGTGCAGGTCTTTGGATGATGTCAACCGCGGACGATCATATGATGAGTTAGTACAATCGACTCGAGCATTCCGTAAAGGAGCTGAGGGCTGTTTGAGTTCCATTTTTCGAAAATTAGACTCAATCTGACGAACTTCAGAAGAGGTCTGCGTATCGAACTGCTTGTGTGTTCGAGGGTGCGAATTCGGAAGTTTACTCGGAAAGCCAGCGTCAATGGCGTTACGGTTAAGGAGTTGTGAAGACAGTCGGGTTTCAGTTGTGTTGCTTTTTCCAAACACCAAGTGAGAGACTGCTGGAAACCCGCAAAGAGTTGAGTTGGGGTAGGAAGGTTTTCTGGTAAGGACAGAGGCGTAAGTGGGTTTCGACTTTTCCGTTCGTGCACCGGAACCGGAAGCAGTGTTCCCGGAACCAACGCTAGGCCATAAGTCGAAGTATGGGTCCTGTTTGGCCGGGGATCGACGCTTACCAGTAGCGCAGTTAGAACTTGAGCTCGGAAACTTCAGTTGGTTAAATGGATCATACTGATGCCTGCCATCAGAATGACGGATAAGATTTGCTGAGCGGGATCTATCACTGTAATCATACGTCAGATATGGAAACAAGATGCGAGCGTATGAGATATTAGTAACGGGACCAGCGACACCAGAAGGAGTATCCATTATGCGAACAGTTGGCTGGATGCGTAAGAGAAGCTCTGATCGGTGGCAGAGCAGATCTAAAAGGAAGATAAGCGAAAATCGTTCGGTGAAGATGTGATAAGTCAGGCATAGAGGGCAATGCGTTAAGCATATCGGAACCCAGGAGCATGAGCCTACGGCTTCAAAACCGATAACTAAGCGATAGGATCTTCAAATGCATCACTGGAAGCAGCATAGCAAATACCCCCGTTACCGCCAGGTGTGCGCCGATCCGGAAACAACTAGCAGTGTAGAAGAATTACCGGAAAATGATGTTACGATGCAGTGCCCGTGAGTGCCTGAGTGCACTGGGTCCTCATCTGTAATGTCCAAACACCATCCTACTCGCAACTCCGATTCGAAGGGCACTGAAGCTTCCAGATAGCAGGTCAGTGATGCATTAGGAGAGAAAAGACAAAATTAACGGCGGAGCTATTGATTGCCGGCATCCGGAATAAGAACCTCGTGAGTAGCCACAAGAGTAATTCATTATTTTGGGATATGGTGCAGCAATGAATTTGGTGACGATCTTGCGTATGTCCTGACGCATCTGGTTCATGAAAAAAGGGCATCAGCAGTGCGCTGGAACTCCGCACTGGCGTTTCGCTGCCGCGCGAACACTACAAGTCACGCATGGGATATTGATTCTGAAAGTCACTTGCATATAGGCAGATACAGCCCGGTGACTATTGGGTTACAGGCCTCATACCTTCGGACACCGGCTGACAGCAATATCGAAAGATTAAGCTCATGTTCCTCCTTATTGATATATCATTAATAGAATTGCCACTATTAATGTTACCGTAGTTAACATAGCTAGCGACACGAGTCAAGGCAACTGAATTCTCCGCAACCAATGATCCAAACTCTTTCAGCCAATATGCTTTACTGAGCATCCTACACCTAAGTGCGATGAATCCGGTTGCCTTGGCTTGTGTTATCAATTGAATAACAAGGAAAAAACAAGAGGAAGGAACGGAGAGAAAGGGCCCAGATCCTCAAGCGAGCAAGTTAGAAGTAGGATTGAAAAGCAGAGGCCAATGGATTCAGGACCTAATAGAATTCCTAGTAAATGATGCGGTACGTCGTATAAAGATGGATAGGAGTATACCACAGAGCAGCAGGCAACAGCTGCCTAGTCGGAGATGAAGCAAAAATGTCGAACATAAATGACACTGAATTAATGAGATCGATGAAACGTGGGTGCACTTCATTAGCTGGCAATTAGACTCATGCAGTGTGGCGGAGTGCCAGGTCTCCCACTCAAAAGTACGATGCGCGATAATCGCACTCGGCCATTATTTCAGGTTTTTCACATCGTTGTATCATGCGACTTGCCAATTTATTACGACACAATGGCACTACAGTAAGTTTGAACGAACACACACACACACACACTATACACGTTAGCTAGAGGTGGGAACACCTCAGCTACTGTGCCGCAATACCTAAAAGGAAAAAGGGAATAAAATGCAACAGGTGCAAGCTGCTGAGCTACCGGTAACAGATGGGCATCGTTCCGGTAAGTTATCTGCCAGCTACTATGCAGCAGAAAAAATAATTTACTATGCAAAATTATAAAATGCTAAATAATGAGATCGTAGGTGGAGGGAGAGACTAAAAGAGATGGGGAGGGACAAAGAAACTCACAGAACGAACGTCACCTAGGTCGGCTCCTAGCCATATCAACAAGGGTATCCAGCCAAACGTGTTCATCGTATTTCGGAACCCAACTAGGGGGCCGAGATGCTCCAACTGAGGCCAGCTTCGAAGTGAGGGCCTTCATTCCTCTCGACCAAGTCATCGCTTGGTCAGCTCTCCTCTTCTTCCATCCACACCCCCGGCGCGCAAACAACGCACGTCGCGGAAGTCGGTGGGCTGGCATGCGTAACACCTGGCCGACTCATCGGAGCCTGGTGCGTAAAATAACGGTGCTGAGGTTCATTTTCTTTTCCTGTGTCGTAAACAAGCCGTTGAACATGCTCGTTGCTCACGTGGTGTTCCCATCAGATGTGAGCTAAATTGCGAAGGCACCGGTGGTCGAACGTAACTAGCCTCTTTATTCCCGCTGATCTAAGAGACCAGGTTTCACAACCGTACAGTAGGGTCGAAAGCACCGCTGCATTGTACACTACCCTTCACGGCGACAGTGATGTCGCGCCGGCGCCATAAGTGGCGAAGGTTAGCAAAAGCTCGAGGCGCTTTTGCTATACAGTTCGTGATCTCATCTTCAATCCCAAGGGCGCTGATACAACTTCCCAGGTAGTTGAATTTTTGATCGACTTCTAGCTGATCGCCACCAAGGGTCAGCGAAGGAGGCGGTCCATGCCAATCCTGGAGGAACGCTTTGCACTTCGATGGTGCAAAGCAAAGCCCGAAGCGACTGACAGCCAGTGCTAATCGGTCCAGTGCCACTTGGCACGTCTGGGAGCTGCTGTCACAGATTAGGGCAATATAGTCTGTATACTCCAAGTCAACAAGTCGTTCTCCTGGGAGCAGATCCACACCTAAATCGTGACCTGTGAACGCGATTTCCATAACTTCGTCGATAGCGAAGTTGAAGAGGCAAGGTGACAGCGGGCATCCTTGTCTCACACCACTGGAGATATTAAAAAGCGACGACGGCTTGCCGTAAGCCCTCACTCTTATTGAGCTACGCGCGTATAATGATCGGATAATACTTACATATTTCTCAGGTACAACTTTCCTGAGTACACAGTCCCAAAGTGCACGTCCGTCCACGGCATCGAATGCACCTTTGATATTGAGGAACACGACAATGCTCGGCCCCCAATATATGTGACGGCGCTCCAACAACTGACGCAAAGTGAGGAAGTGGTCAACGCAGCCAAGATCTCGACGAAACCCGGCTTGCTCTTCACGAATATGTCTTTCACGTGGCAGTCAGTCTGTGAAAGATGACATGAATAATAATAAGAAAAATAATGTGTCAGCTGTACACAGTAACGGCGCTAGCTGCCGCGCGACCACCACCAGTCGCGCAGGCTGAGTATACCGCGAGGACGACCAACCCTACGCGGATTCGAACCGGTGACCTTAGGGATGTAAAGCAAACGTGCAGACTGATTCAGACTGATTCCTCAATGATTGCTGCATTCCAATCGTGAGCCTCCCTTGAAAATTGGGACTACGACGGAGCGGCTCCAGTCGGTTGGGACAGTTTGCTGCTCTTGCAGTTTCACTAGTAACTCGAATAAATCATCCACAAGAGCAGGTCCCCCGAATTCGAAGAGGGCTGGAGGCAGACGACTGGAGCCGCTCCGTCATAGTCCCAATTTTCAAGGGAGGCTCACGATCGGAATGCGGCAATCATAGAGGGGTCAGTCTGGATTGAATTGCTTCTAAATTGATTGCGTCTGTCGTTCTCCACAGACTGTCTGGCGCTCGTATATGCCAGATCCGCGAAGAGTAAGCCGGGTTTCTTCGAACTCGTGGCTGCATCGACCATATCTTTACTTTGCGTCAATGGTTGGAGCGCCGCCATGTTTATTGACGACCCACCGTACTCGTGTTTCGCGATATCAAATGTGCCTTTGATTCGGTTCATCGACGTGCTCTTTAGAACTGTCTGCTCGGAAAATGCATGCCCGAAAATTACGTAAACATTATCAGAGCACTGTATGCGCATAGTTTGGGCAGAGTGGGGGTGTACGGCAAGCTGTCACTGCCCTTCAATACCCCCAGCGGTATGAGACAAGGTTTGCCCGCTGTCACCTTTCCTATTTAACTTTGCTACTGATGAAGTCATGGAAACAGCGTTCGCTGGACACGACTCACAAGGCGTGGAGCTGCTTCCTGTTAAGCGACTTCTTGACTTGGGGCACGCGGACGACATTGCCCTCATATTTGGCAGCACCCAAAGATGCCAATCAGCACTGGACCGATTAGCACTGGTTGTCAATCGTTTTGGGCTATGCTTTGCTCCAACGAAATGCAAAGTACTTCTCCAAGATTGGCAGGGACCCACTCCTGCGCTGATCCTCGGTGGTGATCAGCTAGAAGTCGTTCCGAAATTCAAGTACCTTGGCATCTACATTCACACGCGTGGGTTTGAAGATTAGGGCACGGACGGTATAGCAAAAGCTCTAGATGCTTTTGCCAATCTCCGTCACCTGTGGCACAGACGCGGCCTCACTGGCCCTGATGGGCAGAGTTTACAATACAGTTGTCCGTTCAACCCTCCTATACAATTGTGGAACCAGGCCCATCAGGTCGACAGACATAAAAAGGTCGGCTACGTGCGATCATCGCTACCTTGGCAGCCTAGCTCATGTCTGATGGGAGCACCGCGTAAACTATGGGCGTCTTCGGCGTCGCGTATTTGGTGCAAGAAGAGCTAGTGAACCGCTCAGCACCATTATATCGCGCACCAGGCTCCGATAGCTTCGCTACGTCTTACGTATGCCAGCACACCGACCTTCGCGATGTGCATTGTTTGCGCGCCGAGGGTGCGGTTGGAAGAGGGGGAAGGGAAGGAGGCCTAGCGATCACTTGGTCGAGAGGAATGAAGTCCCCCACTTCTAAGTTGGCGTCAGTTGGTGCATCTGGACTGCCTGGCTTGGGTCCTATGGACGATGAACACGTTTGGTTTTTGGACGCGGTTGCTGATATGGCTAGGAGCCGGCCCCAATGGCGTTTGTGCTGTGGGTTTCTTTGTCCATCCCGCTACTTTACAGATTCTAACTTCATTTACGATTTCATATCGAATGAATGTGATATATAACGGTATATTCGTTCATCCTCATCATTATACACGTCAGCTAGAGGTGGGAAACACCTCAGCTACGGTGCCGCAATACATAACGGAAAATGAAAATAAATACAACAGTTGCATGTCAGCTGATCTACCAACAACGGATAGGCATCGTTCCGGTAAGCTACCAGCCGGCTACTAGGCAAAAATAAAAATTATTATGTTTTACACTATGGAGTGAGATCGTAGGTGGAGGGGAGGCTAAAAGAGATGGGGAGGGACAAAGAAACTCACAGCAGGAATGCCACTGAGGTCGGCTCCTTGCCATGTCAGCAAGTGTATCCAGCCAAACGTGTTCATCGTCTTTTGGACCCCAACCAGGGAGCCGATATGCTCCAACCGAGACCAGCTCCGAAGTGAGGGCCTTCATTCCTCTCGACCAAGTCATCGCTTGGCCGCTCCTCCTCTTCTTCCATCCACATCCTCGGTGAGCAAACAACGCACGTCGTGGAAGTCGGTGGGCTGGCATGCGCAACACATGGCCCATCCATCGGAGCCTGGTGCGTAAAATGACGGTGCTGAGCAGTTCAGATCCTTTTCTGTGCCGTAAACAAGGCGTCGAACACGTTCGTTACTCACGCGTTGTTCCCACCAGATGTGAGCCAAACTGCGAAGGCACCGATGGTCGAACGTAACTAGCCTCTTCATGTCTGCTGATCTTAGGGGCCAGGTTTCACAACCGTGCAATAGGGTATATTACCTGAGTTTTGTATTATTTTGGTATCGTATCTTTTATATGTGTTGCGGCACGGCTGAGGCGTTTCCACCCTCAGCTAACGTGTATTGATGATGTATATCCAGACCCCATATTTTACTGTACGTACTGGTTTGTCTGGAGACCAATCGAGATTTTTGCCAAAGGTGTTTTTTCCAATTTGATAAATTGGCTGGTTTAGATTGCGCAATCGCAGTAGGTTATTCATGCAGCCAGCGGAAACCACATCGAATTTTGGCGGCGGTGGCAAATTAAATCAAGCTTTCAATCCCAACGGAAGACCGAATGGTCATTCCGTTCCAACAAGCAACGAATCGAAGTCCCACAATTGCAAACGATTGAAGCTCTCATTCGAACGTAATCTCCTTAGCCCACAATTGTCCAAAACACTGGGAGGCCTTCGGCAAACGCAGTGATCAGCAGTGTTTGTGAGTTAGTTTTTTAAAAATCTTGTTTCAGGGCTGATATCCGTTGTGTGGTTCAGGCAGCCTTGCAGATGAATCAACATTGTCCAGTCTACGATCTTTCTTGAGATAACAGGTGTTTGGAAAGCGATTGGCTTCTCAAAAGTTACACTAGATTCGACTAAAGTATGGATCTGTTATTAGCCCCCATTTTGCTTTTAAACAGCACAGAAATCCGCTCTCGCCTAGGATTAGGGCTGTGGTCGATCGACTTCATCACGTCGTTAAAAGACCTATCAATACCCGCCAGCATTGGTGTTGCCTGAGCCTGTTATCATAATGGATTTTGTTCAGATGTCCTACCTTCCTAGTTCTTGTGGTTTGTGCTATCAACATTGAGCCGAATCGTGTGTTTGTTCGTGATTTGAATTGTGGTTCATTCCTGAGCTTTCCCGTCCAGCAGTGACGCTGGACCTTATCGTGGTGCGATGATTTGTGTGCCTCAGCGATCCATTGAGCTATGCTGGGTGGTGCTTTTATGCACTTTCAGAGCCACTCATACCAGATTGCTCAATGGTTAGAAGCCAGACAAACTCCGCCTCCTGGTCCTCCAGGTTGGGGCTTGGAATGAGGTGGCTCTTTATTCCTTAAAACAGACTCCTTGTATCCCAACGCCAAACCCGCTGCCTTGCGGTCAGGTTTTTGAACCAAAGGCTTTAGTTGAGAACCCTAATCGTTCACCTGTCTGGGCGTGGGCAACCTGACAGTATCCTGCCCACGCAGTACAATGAATTTCTCTTCAAACAGTTTCTTGATGCTCTGGCCACCGCAGAGGATAATCAAGGGTGCCCTGTCTTGCTGCATCGAGTAGGGCGGATAGGGGTTTGGATGCTACTGCCCAAGCCTTCCCATCTTCTTAATCCCCCTCTTACGCATTTTTCTCTCTTACCGTCCCGTTCCAGCTTCACATTTATCCCCCCCTGTTTTCAACCCCCCAATTCTTGGCCGTCCCCACCTTGCTTTGCTAGGTTTTTATCTTCTAGTTTCAACTCACATGTAAACGCGGAGCGTCATTCCTGTCCTGTCGACAAGCCCATGTCCAACCAAACGGCCAAGCCCAGTTCATCGACTTCCATTTGGTGCCCTCGACCATCCTTCAGATTGGCATGCCTCAATGTACGCACATTGCTACAGATCGGTCAACAGGCAGCACTTGCCCGAACATTAGAGACCCTCTCGATCGATATCTGCTGCTTCCCGGAGACCTGCCTGCAAGACTCGACTTCTGTGTTCGCTTAGGGATCCCCTTCAGGTGACACCAGCAGCACTTTCTCATTGCGCCTATTCGGTGACGATGCAGGTTCGAGCACCGGCCAAGCCGGTGTTGGTATTGCCTTGAGTCCCCGGGCTGAAACTGCTCTGCTTGGCTGGATTCCAATCAGTAGCCGGTTGTGTGCGGTCCGTTTGGCTGGCTCGTTCAAAGCTTCGAAATCGCGCGGGACTAACAGTTGTCTATTCGTCATCGCTGTCTATGCACCCACAAATTCTAGCGATGATTCGGTAAAAGGCGACTTCTATCACCAATTGAATGAGCTCCTTCGCCACAGAAGAAGCTCGGACACTGTTGTGCTGGCTGGGGATCTGCACGCTCAAGTTGGAAAATTATCCACTGAAGAACTGCATCTGGGCGGCCAACATGGTGTAGGCTCCCGTAATGATAACGGTGAGCGGTTACTTCATTTGTGTGAAGATGCTCGCTTATTTCTTGCGAGCACTAAGTTCCTTCACAGCACCCGCCGGAGGGTGACTTGGCGCCTACCAGCCTCGAACCAGCTATGGACACAAATCATCACATTGCGATAAGTTACCGGTGGAGAGGCTGCGTCCAGAACTGTCGCTCGATTTGGAACACAGGTGTGGACACCGACCATGCACATGTATGTGCTGACCTGCGGATGCGTTTTGGCGGACGCCCACGACGATGTTGTGAGCGCATTGACACCAGCTAACTGGCGAAACCAACTGTTCTGAATGCCTATCAAAGTACGCTGATATGTGCGTTGAGTAATCGCTCACTGGATAGAGTTGAAGCTCACTGGTCTCATATTCACCAGTCCTTACTAGCAATAGCAAAATCCTCATGTGGTAAGTCTAATCGCCAACATGGACATTGGGTCTCTTCGCAGTCTCTGGAACTTTTCGATGCTCGCCGGCATATTCCGGCTGGAAGCGAACACAATGAAACTCGCAAAGAGCTCCGGGCAAAACTCCGTGCTAGCCTGAAGAGAGACCGCGAATCTTGATGGTCTCATCGTGCATCCGAGATGGAGGTGGCTGCTGCCCTGGTTAACCATCGTAAGTTATTCCGTCTGATACGGGAAACGGGCAGCAGGAGACCTGATGTTAGTGAAACTATACGTGACGAGAGTGGACAGCCCATCCGCAACTTGTCAAAACGCTTGGAGCGTTGGGCTGAGCACTTTGAAAGGCAATTTAATCTGTCGGAATTGTTAGATTTCTCGCCGGCCACTGATCACCCCGCTCCCTGGGCTGTTTCTTTGGATCCACCCTCTCACTCAGAAGTCGAACGTGAGATCGCACTGCTGAAGTTAAATAAAGCCGCGGGACCAGATGATCTACCTCCAGCCCTCTTCGAATTCGGGGGACCTGCTCTTGTGGATGATTTATTCGAGTTACTAGTGAAACTGCAAGAGCAGCAAACTGTCCCAACCGACTGGAGCCGCTCCGTCATAGTCCCAATTTCAAGGGAGGCTCACGATCGGAATGCGGCAATCATAGAGGGGTCAGTCTGGATTGAATTGCTTCTAAATTGATTGCGTCTGTCGTTCTCCACAGACTGTCTGGCGCTCGTATATGCCAGATCCGCGAAGAGTAAGCCGGGTTTCTTCGAACTCGTGGCTGCATCGACCATATCTTTACTTTGCGTCAATGGTTGGAGCGCCGCCATGTTTATTGACGACCCACCGTACTCGTGTTTCGCGATATCAAATGTGCCTTTGATTCGGTTCATCGACGTGCTCTTTAGAACTGTCTGCTCGGAAAATGCATGCCCGAAAATTACGTAAACATTATCAGAGCACTGTATGCGCATAGTTTGGGCAGAGTGGGGGTGTACGGCAAGCTGTCACTGCCCTTCAATACCCCAGCGGTATGAGACAAGGTTTTGCCCGCTGTCACCTTTCCTATTTAACTTTGCTACTGATGAAGTCATGACTCATAGTTGCGCGGATTACGGCGTGCTGCAGTACATTATGTGCGTGAGATCATAGCTCTTATCGCAGAGCGTGATGGACAAAGTAACTAGTAGTAATGATCATGCTCATTAGTTCCGCGATGTAATAGCACAGCGTCGTACACATGTGATCTATGTTCGAGGTAGTCGTCTCGGGTGATTGCACACACGTGTATCTATGGATATTAGTCTATAGTTCGAAAGCTCTCTTCTGACGTATGTACCTATGCATCACAATTGGGTGTACTGCAAATCTCAACAAACACAGGATTCAGCGAAGGTTCCATGATGAGCTACTGGAACATCAGCATGAGACAGACCACGTGTCCGTCGCAGACATGACACGTACCCTGAAGCGCAAACTTGCTTCTGTCTTTCAGGATGGCTTGGGCCACGGTACGAAATGCAAGGCAACACTGAACTTGCGACCCGGTGCTAAACCAGTGTACAAGGCCAAAAGGCCGGTACCATATGCAGCCATGTCAACCGTTGAGCAAGAGCTCGATCGACTGGAACGTGCCGGTGTCATCACAGCCGTCAACTACACATCATGGGCCGCACCTATTGTCGCAGAGAAGAAAGCAAATGGCAAGGTACGCGTCTGCGCTGACTTTTCAACTGGCCTCAACGCCGCGCTAGACGACCGCCAGTAACCCTTACCCTTACCGGAGGATATCTATGCAAAGTTGAATGGTGGTAAGTACTTTGCTAAGCTTGATCTATCCGATGCTTATCTGCAAGTGGATGCTGGTGAAGTCTCGAGGGAGTTGTTGACGATCAACACTAATCGGGGGCTATTCCAATACAACCGCTTGCCATTTGGTGTGAAAACGGCGCCAGCCACCTTCCAACAGTTGATGGACACCATGCTAGCGGGTGTTTCTGGAACCACTTCATATCCGGACGATATCATAGTGATGGGTCGAACACCGAAAGGACTATTCAACCGCTTGGATGAAGTGCTTGGTTGCATACAGTCGTACGGTTTCCGGATCCGTGAGGATAAATGCACATTTTTCACGCCGATCGTCAAATACCTCGGTTTTAGCCTCGAGAAGGATGGACGTCGACCAGATCCGGAAAATATAGAAGCCATTAGAAAAATGCCTCCGCCAACCGATCTCCAGTCCTTGCGTTCCTTTTGTGGGATCATCAGCCATTACAGCGCATTCTTGCCTGAGATGCACCGCCTGCGTGCCCCGTGAAACAAGCTATTAGCCAAAGGCCAAACATGGAACTGGACATCCGAATGCCAGAATGCCTTCGAACGCGTCAAGTCACTGCTGTCCTCAAACTTGATTTTGACTCATTTCGATACCTCCAAAGAGACTGTCTTGGCCACAGATGCATCAAGCCATGGGATTGGTGCAGTAATATCACACGCCTACGCCGATGGATCTCAGAAGGCAATCGCCCATGCCGCCAGAACACTTACGAAGGTCGAGAAGAATTACAGTCAGATTGAGAAAGAAGCATTGGCCATAATGTACGCAGTCAAGAAATTCCACAAAATGCTATACGGTCGCCGCTCCAAGCTTCTGACAGATCACAAGCCCTTGCTGGCTACCTTTGGTTCGAAAAAGGGCATTTCGGCCCACACAGCCAACCGGCTACAACGTTGGGCTCTTAGCTTAATGGGGTATGACTTCGAGACCCAATACCACTCGACAGTTTCCATTGGCCAAGCGGATGCATTGTCACGCCTAATTGATGCCCGCCAGCAAGAACATGAGGACACAATCATTGCCTCGGTCGAGGTTGAAGCTGACGTCAACTTCCTGGTAACTGGTGCATTGCATGGTCTACCAGTTACCGCAGAAGCTGTACGAACCGAAACGCATCGGGACCCAATACTCAAGAAGGTTACACGATTTCACAAAACAAGTTGACCACATTCATGTCCATCTGGCGCGTTGCAACAGTACTTTCAGAGGAGACACTCATTCTCTATTGTAAACGACTGCATACTGTTTTCGGAAAGAGTGGTCATCCCCAAGGCATTTCAGGAGCGTCTTATTCGGCAGTTCCACGCCGGGCAACCTGGAATCAACGGAATAAAGGCGCTTACCCGCAGTTATGTATATTGGCCTTTCATGGACAAACAGCTAGATGAAATAGCTAAACGCTGTCAAAGGTGTGCCAATGTCTTGAAAGCGCCACAAAAAGCAGAATTCTGTTCATGGTCAATAGTTACTAAGCCATGGTGCCGCATCCATTTCGACTTTGCGAGACCGATCAATGGCGGAAGCTTTCTCATTATTGTCGATTCATACAGCAAGCGGCCTGAAGTATTTCTTATGGAGAACACCACCACCAATGCCACCATATCGAAACTGCTCCAAACCTTTAGCAGATTCGGCTGTCCTGAGACAATGGCCACCGACAATGGCTCACAATTTACTTCAGCAACGTTTACGGAGTTCTGCAAGAAATGCGCCGTACAACACAGCCGGTCGCCGCCGTATCACCCCCAGTCGAATGGCCAAGAAGAAAGGTTTGTCGATACATTAAAGCGAGCTCTCCACAAATCAAAAGGGGAGGGACGTATAGAGGAGGTGGTTGACCGGTTCCTTTTCCTCTACCGATCAACACCGAATCCACAAGCGCCAGACGGAGTCTTTCCAGCACAGGCCATGATGAGCCGGAAGCTCCGCATGCCTTTCGACGCCATCCGACCAGGCTCGGAGTCCTCTATTGGTGAAAGAAACAGCAGGATGGAACAGGCTTTTAACCGGCGACATGGAGCAAAGAAGCGATCTTTTACGCTTAGACAGAATGTGCTAGTACGTGACTACCGGGAAGGCCATGCGAAATGGACGCCAGGGACGGTCAAACGCAAGCGCGTTCGTCGCTTCACAGCTCTATGTGTTTCTCTCCAGCCTCACTGCAACTGGGCCATGAGTTGCGCTTACCGGTCCATATCACCCCCAATGGTGCCGGCAGAGGCGCTCAACCATTACGAGTACATCCGACGATTTAGAGAGCAACTATGCAGTGCGTTCCAACAGGCACGACAAAATATTCTATCTTAACAACAGCATCAGAAAACGCTTTACGACCACGGGGCCCAAGGACCTGTTTATACAGTTGGTGACTATGTTCTCCTTCATCGACCGAAGCCAACACCTGGCACGCACCCAAAATTCCTTCATCCGCGGCATGGGCCATACGTCATCGTGCACCGTAGACCCGGTAATGTGTTCGTTCTTCGAGACCCTATGAAGCCACAGGCAGATGTTTTAACGGTACACTACAATCAGTCGGAACCTTATCATAACAGTCGCGGACATACTTATCTTACACCCATGCCTTCCCCCGACAACGTTCCATTACCGGAGATGGAGGTGGAGGTTCCTCCGGAGGGAGGATCAGATAGTGATGTTATGGACACTGAGGACAGTGTCCTTTCAGATAGGGGAGATCAGTGTAGTGTAAATCATCAAGTCAAGGACGCTGCTTGACCTGGTTTTCACCCGTGTTTTTCTTTCCCTTTTTATTCACAGATCTCACAATGGTCAACTTCTCAAATGTAACTGACACGAACTGTGTGAATGAGTGCGAAGTGACTGAATACGAACCGCCTTCTTAAAAGATCCGCATTTTCCCGCCCCTTTTTGTTTTCCTTATTGGTTGCGCCGCTGCTAACGCTTCTTGACGCAATACACACGCTGACTGTTCCAACTGTATGCCTTCTTCCTCGTTCGCTTCGTCGTGTGATTGAATTGCCAGTTGTCCATCGCGCTTGGGTGCTAATCGCCTGTTGATTAACGCTTCCAGCTACGTCGAACGCGCCGAACTTGTTCAACAGTTTACCCTTTCAAGGACACCATTATATAAGGGCTGCTGGACCTTGCAAACCGGTCCAAGTAACATCCGTCCTGACAAGGTTTTCGCAGCGAATGGGAGTTGCTGTCTGCTCCGACGCTGTTCTAGCTGCCAGCGGACTTCAGGGATATCTGTCCCCGAATAATTCGAACTCTATGGACTTTAATATCAGCAAATTCAACATCAGATAAATGAGGCCAACGGCTCGGCACTTGGCTGATGGGGCATGCTACAGGGTTCAAAGGTAAACGCCTCATACCATAAAATCGTTCAACAGTAACCGAATCAGAGCCATCCAGGGCCGATAAACGGAAATCCGCAAGCCCTGCGTTCAAAGAATATCTGCACTTTCAAAGACACAGTATTAGCCTTTAACCCGATCTCCTACTGGATCTCTTCTTGGACAAGGCTTACGTCAGAACCGTTGTCCAACAGCACGTAAGTCTCGGCCGATCTCAAGAGACCCACTAAAAGTACCGGAATTACTCCAAGACAGACTTTTTCGAAAGCAGAACTGGCTGTATGAAAAACGTTGGTCGTCTTCTTCGGAGAATTGGGTGTTTTTTCCGCACGCAACAGGGGATGGTGCATCCCTTTACATGATAGTATTTTGCACCCCTTACTATCTCGACAGCCATAGCCCGATGGCCTGCTCTCAAACAGTTGTACCATCCCCCATCGGATCTTACGAGCTCCTACCGGTCGGGATATCCGAAAAGAGGACAGTTGGGCATGACGTGATGTCGTGTTCTTCGTTGCACACTAGGCATTCTGGGCTGCTCCGACGAGGTGTAAAGGCAAATTTACGGTCGGTGTGTTTGTCATCCGACCGTTGCGATTGTGCGGCATTCTGAGGACACAGAGTGGTGGTAATCGCCAGTTGTCCAAATCTACTACGTGCCACTCGATCTTCGGTATTCGACAAAGTCTGTCAGTGCTTTGAATGATACGTTCCTCTCTCCTGAGCAAGAGAAGCTGTCACTCTAACCCATTTCAACCGTAGGGTGTTTGACAGAAACTGAATCACTCGCTCGATTGTGGCTACAGAACTTAAACCTGCAGTGAAATTCATCTGAAGCAGGGCCACATAACAGTTGTCTAATTTTCGAAGGAGACGAGACTGAGCGTCATGGTCTCAAGGCAATAAACATACCCATGATTGCCGCCCTGGCAACAACATGGTACTGGCCAAACAATTCACGAAGAATAGCTCTAGCCTTGTCGTAGGACTGCTTAGGCGGTAACATGACACACTCAATGATCGCCTTTTTGCCCGGCCCCCCCAAATTTAAAGCAGATAAAGCAAACGTTTGCCACTGTCCTTCACGGGACTTTCGACAAAATACTCTAATTGTTTGATAAACTTCCAGTAGGTTGCAGGGTTACCGTCAAAAGCTCAAGTTCTACTCTAGGTAGATCCAATTGCGAACTACGGAAGGATTGCATTTGGTCGGCAGTGTGTAAACGGCTGGTTATCGACGATAGGGGTTTCTGACAGTCGTCGATAAATTGTCCCATCTCCTCCCTCTTTGTTACTGCGCTACAGTCGGTTACACTTTGACTATCCAGTCCATCAACACCTTCCAATTCCAAAGATAATCTAGACATCTCTATTTCCTTTTCTGCCAGTTGAATGCGCTTCTGATTTTCTATTTCTAACGCAGCTACCAACTGTTTCTTTTTAAGCTGGGGTAACCTCAAGGAAAAAAGCATCGCGAGGACTTAAACCAACGTTACATCTGCAAATGGATTTATATATCTATACCATAGACATAGAGCCAGCGGAAACCATGAAACCGAATTAATAAATACAAAGACGACAAAATGAATGAAAGCTGCAAAATAAGTTTTTGTGGATCTTGAGTTTTCTTCTTTTTTTGCTTATTTCACACATTGTTTTATATCTTTTTGTATGTTTACTGTTTGCGATGTAATTCAGGGAAATCAAGACACACAATGAAGACGCACATTATCCATTGAGCCCGGTTCTGTGCCATCTCAGAAAGAGTTTCCAGCCAGCGGTGTTCTTCATCATTGAACCCCCAGCCTGGAATTCGCACTGGACTTCGGCAGCCAACCTGAAAGTTAGCGCATTAGTCGTTTGTCGCCACGTGATAGGCTGACCACCACTCAATTTCCGTTTATCGGCCCTGGATGGCTCTGATTCGGTTACTGTTGAACGATTTTATGGTATGAGGCGTTTACCTTTGAACCCTGTAGCATGCCCCATCAGCCAAGTGCCGAGCCGTTGGCCTTATTTATCTGAGGTTGAATTTGCTGCTATTAAAGTCCATAGAGTTCGAATTCTTCGGGGGAAGACATCCCTGTAGTCCACTGGCAGCTAGAACAGCGTCGGAGTAGACAGCAACCCATTCGCTGCGAAAACACTGTCAGGACGGAGGTTACTTGGACCGGTTTGCAAGGTCCAGCAGCCCTTATATAATGGTGTCCTTGAAAGGGTAAACTGTTGAACAAGTTCGGCGCGTTCGACGTAGCTGGAAGCGTTAATCAACAGGCGATTAGCACCCAAGCGCGATGGACAACTGGCAATTCAATCACACGACGAAGCGAACGAGGAAGAAGGCATACGGTTGGAACAGTCAGCGTGTGTATTGCGTCAAGAAGCGTTAGCAGCGGCGCAACCAATAAGGAAAACAAAAAGGGGCGGGAAAATGCGGATCTTTTAAGAAGGCGGTTCGTATTCAGTCACTTCGCACTCATTCACACAGTTCGTGTCAGTTACATTTGAGAAGTTGACCATTGTGAGATCTGTGAATAAAAAAGGGAAAGAAAAACACGGGTGAAAACCAGGTCAAAAAGCGTCCTTGACTTGATGATCTACACTACACTGATCTCCCCTATCTGAAAGGACACTGTCCTCAGTGTTCGTAACATCACTAGCTGGTCCTCCTTCGGGAGGAACCTCCACCTCCATCTCCGGTAATGGAACGTTGTCGGGGGAAGGCATGGGTGTAAGATAAGTATGTCCGCGACTGTTATGATAAGGTTCCGACTGATTGTAGTGTACCGTTAAAACATCTGCCTGTGGCTTCATAGGGTCTCGAAGAACGAACACATTACCGGGTCTACGGTGCACGATGACGTATGGCCCATGCCGCGGATGAAGGAATTTTGGGTGCGTGCCAGGTGTTGGCTTTGGTCGATGAAGGAGGACATAGTCGCCAACTGTATAAACAGGTCCTTGGGCCCCGTGGTCGTAAAGCGTTTTCTGATGCTGTTGTGAAGATAGAATATTTTGTCGTGCCTGTTGGAACGCACTGCATAGTTGCTCTCTAAATCGTCGGATGTACTCGTAATGGTTGAGCGCCTCTGCCGGCACCATTGGGAGTGATATGGACCGGTAAGCGCAACTCATGGCCCAGTTGCAGTGAGGCTGGAGAGAAACACATAGAGCTGTGAAGCGACGAACGCGCTTGCGTTTGACCGTCCCTGGCGTCCATTTCGCATGGCCTTCCTGGTAGTCACGTACTAGCACATTCTGTCCAAGCGTAAAAGATCGCTTCTTTGCTCCATGTCGCCGGTTAAAAGCCTGTTCCATCCTGCTGTTTCTTTCACCAATAGAGGACTCCGAGCCTGGTCGGATGGCGTCGAAAGGCATGCGGAGCTTCCGGCTCATCATGGCCCGTGCTGGAGAGACACCGTCTGGCGCTTGTGGATTCGGTGTTGATCGGTAGAGGAAAAGGAACCGGTCAATTACCTCCTCTATACGTCCCTCCCCTTTTGATTTGTGGAGAGCTCGCTTTAATGTATCGACAAACCTTTCTGCTTGGCCATTCGACTGTGGGTGATACGGCGGCGACCGGCTGTGTTGTACGGCGCATTGCTTGCAAAACTCCGTAAACGTTGCTGAAGTAAATTGTGAGCCATTGTCGGTGACCATTGTCTCAGGACAGCCGAATCTGCTAAAGGTTTGGAGCAGTTTCGATATGGTGGCATTGGTGGTGGTGTTCTCCATAAGAAATACTTCAGGCCGCTTGCTGTATGAATCGACAATAATGAGAAAGCTTCTGCCGTTGATCGGTTCCGCAAAGTTGTAGCAGTCTGGAGTTTCCCCGGTTTGCCAGTTGAAATGTCTTACTAAAATTTTTCATTGTGCACCTAGGCGACCGGTTTGGTTTGTTGAACTGATTACTGAGTTCGAATGCTTGACTTTCACATCGAGATTTTTTGTTTGGCGCTCGCTTCATTTGCCTCTTCCCTTTTCCGGAGGATCATTCACATATCACGGACGTCATTTGATCCAAAGCGTTCCATTGATTTCCCCTTTGATGGCGAACACAACGAATAAAACGCCCACAGTCACATCTACCTACTCATACATGTCCCCTTCCAAATACACAGTTTAACATAGTTTTACATCTCAACACACATATAAATTCCCATGCTATTGGTCAAAATGTACTAATTTGTGCAATTGCTGATCATACATGTTTGTAATACCATGATCACGCCCTTGCTGGTGTGCCTCGCAGTGGCGAAAATAAACCATTTATTTATAACTCGCAACTGCCGTTTGTGCTGTGCTTGCTCCGTTCTTCTAGCTATAGCGTCCACGGTGTCGTTCTTTTATAGCTAGATAATAGTGAATCTTTTACTGTACCAATAAAAGTTTCCCTGAAACTCGATCTGTCTTCTCGAGTCGCTCTCTGGGCTGCCGGTACAGGCGCCCCTCTAAATTGGTGACCCCGACGTGACGTGGGTCGTCTGGTGCGACAGGTATCTGATGGTAGGCGCGAACTAGGTCGACATTGCTAAAACAGCAGTCATCACGCCATTCGGCCTATTCGAGTACCTCAGAATGCCTTTCGGCCTCAGCAAGGCTGCCCAAACTTTTCAGCGTTTCATTCATGAGGTAACGCGAAGACTCGAAGGCGTTTATCCTTATCTAGATGACATTCTTATCGCCAGCTCTTCTGATGAAGAACATCTTCATCAGCTCGACGCTCTCTTCCAACGCTTAACACAGCATAGGGTTACCGGCAACCCCGATAAATGCGAGCCTGGCCAAAGCTCCATCGACTTTCTTGGCCACCGCAAATCCGCCTCTGGTATTGAAGCTCTGCCAGACAAAATCCAGGCACTGAAGGACTATCCTGCCCCCAGTTCCTTCAAACAGTTACGCCGATTCCTTGGCGCATTCCGATTCCTTTGACGCATTGCAAAGGCCAGAGCTGCCTACTTGAACCTGCGCATCTTTGGCGACAGAAGGGAGTTTCCCTCCGTCTGAAAGGCCGTGTATACAAGGCCACAGTGAGGGCCGTTCTGCTCTATGGTAGTGAAACTTGGTCCCTTCGGTCTGAAGATCTGAGGCGCCTTCAAGTCTTTGATCATCGTTGTTTACGAAGCATTGCTGGTGTCGGATGGCCCCAGCGTATCCGCAACGATGATGTGCGTAGGCGAGTACTAGGTGGTGATAATCATGCTAGCACCCTAGAACAACAGATAGCACTGAATAAGTTACGTTGGCTCGGGCACGTGCTACGCATGCCTGGTCACCGCTTACCTAGGAGGGCCTTGTTCAGTCTACCAGGTGTCGGATGGCGCAAGGCTCGAGGTGGACAGAAGTTGACTTGGCAGCGGGAAATGAAGTCACTGACGACCAAACTGGGTGCCGTTGGTCCGTCTTGCCTTCCGGGTTGGAGTCCACGTGACTCACCTTGTGCTTGGCTCGAGACTTTACTGGACATGGCTCGCAACCGACACCAGTGGCGCGTCTGCTGCCGTCTCCTAATCGGATTGCCTGTTTAAAGTATGTTTGTTGCTGAGTTATCTGCGGGGTAATGGCTGATTATGACGCGTGGCAGTGAAAGCCGCAAGGAAGCTGTCTCGCCGATGCCGCCTTATCTTTGCACGATAGCCAGCTGTTTGTGACGGTATGTTGTCTACACAAGGTGTAGGCGCCTTGACCTTGAATGTTTGCTTAGGGCATTAAGGTTTTCAGGTAAGTCCCCCTTCTCTCCCTCTTCTTATTCTTTATTTCATAGGTCCTCATGGTTGTATGGCAGCGAAGCATCAGTTCAAATGGCTGATGTACTGCTGTTGATGATGATGATGGCCTGGTTAACTTTTATAGACTCTTTATTCCTAACTGCGCGAGCATTGTTCAACCAATGACTGACTTGCTCCGCGCCAAACAACGATCTTTTCATTTTGCAGACGACGCTAGACTGTCTTTTGAGAAGCTCAAAGACGCTATCTCCAACATAGCGCTTCTCGCTCATCCAGACACGTCTGCACCACTCTCCCTCACAACTGATGCATCCGACACTGCCGTCGGTGCAGTTCTTCAACAACTCATCGACCATCGCAATGAGGCTGGACCTTACCGTGGTGCGATGGTTTGTGTGCCTCAGCGATCCATTGAGCTATACTGGGTGGTGCATTTTTCACCTTCAGAGTCACTCATACCAGATTGGTCAATGGTTAGAGGCCAGACAGACTCAGCCTCCTGGTCCTCCAGGTTGGGGGTTGGAATGAGGGTGGCACCTTATTCCTTAATATGGACTCCTTGTAGCTCAACGCCAAACCCGCTGCCTTGCGGTCAGGTTTTTGAACCAAAGGCTTTGGTTGAGAACCCTAATCGTTCTCCTGTCTAGGCCTGGGCAACCTGACAGTATCCTGCCCACGCAATACTATGAATTTTCCTTCAAACAATTTCTTGATGCTCTGGCCACCGCAGAGGATAATAAACGGTGCCCTATCTGCTGCATCGAGCAGGGTGGATAGGGGTTTGGATGCTACTGCTCAAGCCTTCCCGTCTTCTTATTCCCCCTCTTACGCTTTTTCACTCTTACCGTCCCATTCCAACTTCACTTATATCCACCCAGTTTTCAACCCCCCGATTCTTGGCCCTCCCCCAACATGCTTTGCTAGGCATTTACCTTCTAATTTCAACTCACACGTGAACGCGGAGCGTCACTCCTCTCCTGTCGACAAGCCCATGTCCAACCAAGCGGTCCAATCCAGTTCATCGGCTTCCATTTGGAGCCCTCGATCCTCCTTCAGATTGGCATGCCTCAATGTACGCACACTGCTACAAATCAGTCAACAGGCAGCACTTGCCCGAACATTGGAGATCCTCTCGATCGATATCTGCTGCTTATCAGAGACTCGCCTGCAAGACTCGAGCACTGTGCTCACTCTGCGATCCCCTTCAGGGGACGCAAGCAGTATTTTCTTCTTGCGCCTATTCGGTGACGATGCAGCTTCGAGCACCGGCGAAGCCGGTGTTGGTATTGCCCTGAATCCCCGGGCTGAAGCTGCTCTGGTTGATTGGATTCCAATCAGTAGCCGGATGTGTGCGGTCCGATTGGCTGGCTCGTTTAAAGCTTCGAAGTCGCGCGGGACTAATAGATGTCTATTCATCATTGCTGCCTATGCGCCCACAAACTGTAGCGATGATTCGGTAAAGAACGACTTCTACCGCCAACTGACCCAGCTCCTTCGCCACAGAAGAAGCACGGACACTGTTGTGCTGGCGGGGGATATGAACGCACAAGTTGGAAAGTTGTCCACTGATGAACTGCATCTGGGCGGTCAACACGGTGTAGGCTCCCGTAATGATAACGGTGAGCGGTTACTTCATTTGTGTGAAGATGCTCGCTTATTTCTTGCGAGCACTAATTTCCGACACAGCACCCGCCGAAGGGTGACTTGGCGCCCACCAACCTCGAACCAGCCTTGCACGCAGATCGATCACATTGCGATAAGTTACCGGTGGAGAGGCTGCATCCAGAATTGTCGCTCGATTTGGAGCACATGTGTGGACACCGATCATGCACTTGTATGTGCTGACATGCGGATGCGTTTTGGCGGACGCCCACGACGACGCTGTGGGTGTATTGACACCAGCCAACTGACAAAACCAGCTGTTCTGAATGCGTATCGAAGTACGCTAACATGCGAGTTGAGCAAGCGCTCACAGGAGACAATTGATGGTCACTGGTCACATGTTTACCAGACCTTACTAGCAGCAGGCAAATCCTCATGTGGTATGTCTAATAGACAACATGGACATTGGGTCTCTTCGCAGTCTCTGGAACTTATAGATGCTCGCCGGCAAATCCCGGCTGGAAGCGAGCACAATGAAACTCGCAAAGAGCTCCGGGCAAAACTCCGCGCTAGCCTGAAGAGAGACCACGAATCTTGGTGGTCTCATCGTGCGTCAGAGATGGAAGTGGCCGCTGCCCTTGGCAACCATCGTAAGTTATTCCGTCTGATACGGGAAACGGGCAGCAGGAGACCTGGTGTTAGTGAAACTATATGTAGCGAGAGTGGACAGCCTATCCACAATTTGTCAAAACGTCTGGAGCGTTGGGCTGAGCATTTTGAAAAGCAATTTAATCGACAAGAATTGTTCGATTCGCCGGTCACTGATCGCCCCGCTCCGTGGGCTGTCCCTTTGGATCCACCCTCTCGTTCAGAAGTCGAACGTGAGATCGGACTGTTGAAGTTGAACAAAGCCGCGGGACCAGATGATCTTCCTCCAGCCCTCTCCAAATTTGGAGGCTCTGCTCTTGTTGATGCTTTGCATGAATTACTAGTGAAACTGTGGGAGCAGGAAACTGTCCCAACCGACTGGAGCCGCTCCGTTATTGTTCCCATCTTCAAAGGCGGCTCGCGCTCGGAATGCGGCAACCATAGAGGAATCAGTCTGATCTCCATCGCCTCCAAATTACTCGCGTCCATAATTCTCCACAGACTGACTGGCGCTCGTGAAAGCCAGATTCGTGAGGAGCAAGCCGGGTTTCGTCGGGGTCGTGGCTGCATCGACCACATCTTCACCTTGCGTCAGTTGTTGGAGCACCGTCACACATATTGGCGGCCCACCGTAGTCGTGTTCCTCGACATCAAAGGTGCCTTCGATTCGGTCGATCGATGTGCCCTCAGGAAAGGTGTGCCCGAGAAATATGTAAATATTATCCAAGCATTATATGCGCGTAGCACGGGCAGAGTAAGGGCTTACAGCAGGCTGTCGCCACCCTTCAATATCTCCAGCGGTGTGAGACAAGGATGCCCGCTGTCACCTTTCCTATTCAACTTCGCTATTGACGAAGTCATGGAGATTGCGTTTACAGGACATGACTTGGAAGGTGTGGAGCTACTTCCAGGAGAACGACTTTTTGACTTAGAGTATGCAGACGACATTGCCCTCATCTGTGACAGCTCCCAGACGTGTCAAACCGCGCTGGACAGATTAGCACTGGCTGTCAGTCGCTTCGGGCTTTGCTTTGCACCACCGAAGTGCAAAGCGTTCCTCCAGGCTTGGCAGGGAACGCCTCCTGCGCTGACGCTTGGTGGGGATCAGCTAGAAGTCGTTCAGAAATTCAATTACCTGGGAAGTTGTATCAGCGCCCTTGGGATCGAAGACGAGATCACGAACCGCATAGCGAAAGCTCGAAGTGCTTTTGCTAACCTTCGCCACCTATGGCGACGGCGCGACATTACTCTCGCCCTGAAGGGTAGAGTGTACAATGCAGCGGTACGTTCGACCTTACTGTACGGTTGCGAAACCTGGCCCCTAAGATCGACGGACCTGAAGAGGCTACTTACGTTCGACCATCGGTGCCTTCGCAGTTTGGCTCACATCTGGTGGGGACACCGCGTGAGTAATGAGCGTGTTCGGCGCCTTGTTTACGGCCTAGGAAAAGGTAATGAACCGCTCAGCACCGTCAATTCCTTCACCAGGCTCCGATGGCTTGGCCACGTGTTGCGCATGCCAGCCCACCGACTCCCTCGACGTGCGTTGTTTGCTCTCCAGGGATGTGGGTGGAAGAAGAGGAGAGGTGGCCAAGCGATGACTTGGTCGAGAGGAATGAAGGCCCTCACTTCGGAGCTGGCCTCAGTTGGAGCTTCACGGCTCCCTGGTTGGGGTCCAAAAGACGGTGAACACGTTTGGCTGGATACACTTGCTGATATGGCAAGGAGCCGACCTCATTGGCGTTCGTGCTGTGAGTTTCTTTGTCCCTCCCCATCCCTTTAGCCTCCCCCTCCATCTACGATCTTATTTCGTAGGGTAAAACGTAATTAAATTTTTGTTTTTGCCTAGTAGCCGGCTAGTTGCTTACCGGAACGATGCGTATCCGTTGCTGGTAGCTCAGCTGGCATTCAACTGTCGTATTTCTTTTTCCTTTATGTATTGTATGTATGTATGTATTTCCTTTATGTATTGCGGTACAATAGCGGAGGTGTTTTACCATCTCTAGCTGACATGTATAATGAGGATGATGATGATGATCGATGGATACCTCTAGGTTTCTTCTCGAAACGTTTACAACCTGCCGAATCGCGTTACAGCACCTTCGGTAGGGGACTGTTAGCTATCTACCTAGGCATCAGACATTTTCGTCACTATCTCGGTCGACATTTTACAGTCTTCACTGACCACAAGCCATTGATCTACGCAATCAATGGCGCAACAGACAAGTATTCTCCGCGGGAAACTAGACACCTAGACTACGTTTCTCAGTTTACGACAGACGTACGACAGGTCTTAGGTGCTCTCAATCCCGTCGCGGATGCACTTTCACGCATTCAGCAGATCGGCTTATCGCATGGCACCAACATTGACCTAGCCGCTGTGGCTGCTGCCCAACAAGCTGATCCCGACATCGACAAACTACGACGCAACACCTCGTTGAAACTACGCGAAGTTCCACTAGCTTCGTCTGAGGGGACCATTCTTTGTGACGTTTCACAAACTTCTCCCCGACCCGTAGTTCCTACTTCAATGCGTCGACTAGTTTTCAATGCTTTACACAACCTGTCTCATCCCGGCATACGTGCTTCGCAGAAGCTCGTGACTGAACGCTTCGTATGGCCTAACGTCAATCGCGATGTCCGCCTTTGGGCACGCGCATGCTTAGAGTGTCAGCGCGCCAAGGCATACAGACACACCAAAAGCCCACTTGGCGTTTCTCCCGCTCCTGACTCTCGTTTCGCACACGTCCATGTCGACCTGTTCGGACCTTTGCCTCTATGCAAAGGCTACGTGTACCTCCTCACTTGTGTCGACCGATTCACGCGTTGGCCAGAGGCGATTCCGATAGTCAACTGCTCATCTGAGACAGTTGCGCAAGCTTTCCTAGAACGCTGGGTAGCTCAATTCGGTCGCCAAAGCGTAATCATCACTGACAGAGGATCACACTTTGACGGATCCTTCAGCAAACTGCTCGACGTCCTTGGTTGCCAACACAACCGAACCACCGCATACCATCCCGCAGCTAATGGGATGGTAGAAAGGTTCCACCGGCAACTCAAAGCCTCACTCTGTGCCCAATCTAGCACATCCTGGCACGAAGCACTTCCGCTCGTTCTCTTAGGCATAAGAAACACGATTAAAGCGGATTTGCACGCCACTCCATCGTCGCTAGTCTTTGGATGCACACAACGCTTACCTGGTGAACTCGTCTCACCAAAAGCGCCAACAACCTTCGACCATGGCGACTACGCAGCTCGCCTATCTCATCACATGCGACAGCTTCAGCCTGTGCAACCCAGAGCACAGAGCTTGCGAACCCACATCGACGAACGCTCAACTACTTGCACGCACGTGTTCGTTCGCACTGACAGTGTACGCCGGCCACTTCAGCCTCCTTATTCTGGCCCGTACCGTGTCGTACGCAGAAGCGACAAGACGTTTACCATTGATTACAATGGTAAGACTGAGACGATCAACATCGATCTACTCAAGCCAGCATTTCTCGACAAGTCTGACTCTTCGGTGCAACAAGCACTTTCACAGCCTGTGCCATCACAGCTCGCACCGCAACCTCAGACGAGTCAGTCCGGTCCAGCAGAACCGACAACCTCAACCGACAGCACTTCTACTCGCCCTACTATCAATCGACGCGGTAGGAAGCTCAACCTCCGGTTCGTTTTTCACACTTCGTTAGCACTCACTATTTTACCTAGAACGTGCCTTAGAGATTTTTTGCTTTTACCAAACGTTTTTGAAAATCCATAAAAAAAGATCAAAACGTTTTGAAACCATCAAAAAAGAGCAAAACCTTTTGAAAACCCAAAAACAGTTTTGCACGTTTTTCGCTTTACACTCTTTTGTGTATTGCTATGCATTTATGCTGCTTTTTCATTTTGCTTTCCATGTACACCGCCGGTTGGATGCACCTCGGTTCCACTTTTTGCTGGATCCCCGCACGTCAACTGGAAGTGGAACGAACTTCCTGCTCAACCGCCTACGTGAACTTAACTGACTGTCCCCCCCCACAAAGTTTTTTTTTACCGTTTCGACACCGTAGGGAGGACACGGGTGGGAGCCCGTTAGGGTCCGATTGCATGGTTCTCCCCCAGCACCTGCATCAGGTTTCACAACCTGGTCTCGCAGAAGGCTGACCCGCGACGGACAGTCCTCACGTAGATCGAAGGACTGCTTACACAGTCCCTTCTGGGAGAGGGCTATGTAGCAGTCTGGAGATTCCCCGGTTTGCTTGTGTAAAATTCTAACTAAAATTATTTCATTGTACACCTAGGCAACCGGTGTGGTTTGTTGAACTGATTGCTGAGTTCTAATACTGAATACTGTATTTTGGAGCAAGTAGAAAATAATTCTGTGCAACTCCATCGGGGGATAATCAAAAACATTAAAAAAATAAATAAACACGTCCGGTGGTTATCCTGAGATGGTTCAGCAACTCCTTTTGTAGCACACAAAATGCTTGTTCACACAGTGAGTCACAAGTGGGTGATATCGTTGTCAACTGGCAACCGTTCTCTGAAACGTATGTTAGCGAAGTGTAAATCCAACAACGATTTGAATTTCTGCACAGATTCGGCCTCGACGATGTGTCCTGGCAGACTGTTCCAGGCGTGCACAACCCTCCGCTCGAAACACAGGGGTTGTGGGATTTTCTTCAGATCAGGTACCACGAGTTTGTACCTGTGCCCACGTGTGGTGCATGGTACTCGCAAGTGGAGTAACGACCTCAGTATGGGGAAATGACCGGGATGTAAACTACGGTAGGTCATGATAAGATCCACTCGAACACGGCGATACGACAAGGTGTATAGCCCAAGTTTCATGCACCGGTTTTCATACGATAAGCCTCTCAAGCTGGGGATCAACTTGGTGGCGACGTGTTGTACTCGTTCGATCTTTTGCGCTTCGCCGCGAGTGATCGGACAGTATGCAGGCGAGCCGTACTCTAGCATTGGTCTGACGATGGAAGAGAAGAGGCGAGTAGCGATGTCCTCAGACCAAGTGCAGAAGCTGCGCTTTAGCGCCCAGAGCATGCGCAGTCCGTTTCGATATAGTTTGTTGGTGTTGTCGACGGACTTCAAGTCGCAGCGTGAGAGTACACCTAGGTCTTTCACGGAAGGTGTGGGATGCAGTGGTTGGCCGTCTAGGGTGTACGTTCGGTCGTGAACAGCCTTCCCGAGATTCATGAATAGGGACTTTGCCGGGTTGACCGGTAGGTGGACTTCAGCAGACCATACTGCGAGGCGGTCGAGGTCTTGTTGGAGAATGTCACAGTCATCGAGAGTATCAATTTCTCGCCAAATTTTGAGATCATCCGCAAACAGTGCACACGGCGACCGTAGAAGCTGGGGCAGCTCATTGATGTGGATGAGAAACAGAGTGGGTCCCAGTACCGTACCTTGGGGTACACCACTGGTCGAGGGATACCAATCGGTTAGATGGCCGTCCAACTGTACCCTCCACTTTCTTCCAACGAGAAATTCATGGATCCATCGATGTAACGATCCTCCGACACCACACGATCTTAATCTGTCTAGAAGCACTTCATGATTAACTTTGTCGAATGCTTTGCTGAAGCCGATGTAGATTACGTCGACGGACTTTCCCCCGTTCAGTGCTTGCAACCATTCCTGTCTCGTCACAAGTAAGTTGGCAACACAAGAATATCCCATCCTGAATCCGTGTTGTGCCGGTGTCAGAAGTTCCTTCGATTGCAACAGATGTATTAAACGCTTTTTTACTATCTTCTCGATCACTTGGGGTGGGCGTCCTCGCGGTATACTCAGCCCGCGCGCGACTGGTGGTGGTCGCGCGGCAGCGAAGCGCCGTTACGGCATATAAGCTGACATCTTTCTTCTTTCTTCTTTCGATCACTTTGGCCAAAACGGATGTAAGACAAATTGGCCTGTAGTTATCCACCTTACTGGGGTCGCCACCTTTCGGGATCGGCCTCACCACCGAGCGCTTCCAGTCGTTTGACAATGAGCCCTCAGACAATGATTTGTTGAATAGATCCGTAACAGCAGGCGAGATAATGGCAGTTAGTGATTTGATAATTAGCGGATGAAGCCCGTCAGGCCCTGCAGGCTTGGTACCGTCAAGGTTCGCAAGTAGCAGGCGCACCTCGTCGACATCACAAACCAAACAGTTGAGTTCTACAGGAACGTTACTCGCTGAGATGGGTATGGATGCCGCGTCGTTTGCAAAGACGGAAGCGAAGTGAGCGGCCAGTGCGAACGCGCGATCGGAACTGGAGGTTAGCAGGTGTCCGTCCGCGTCTTCCAGACATGACACGTCACCTTTTGGCTTCAAACGTCGTTTTACGTAAGCAAAGATCTTCTTTGGGGCCATCCTCGCGTCAGTTGCAAGCTTTTCTTCGAATGCTTGACTTTCTGATCGCCCTTTTTTGCTTGGCGCTCGTTTCGGTTGCAACTCGCAACTGCCGTGTGGGCTGTGCTTACTCCGTTCCCCTAGCTATAGCGTCCACGGTGTCGTTCTTTTATAGCTAGATAACAGGGAATCTTTTACTGTACCAATAAAAGTTTCCCTGCAAATCGATCTGTCTTCTCGAATCGCTCTCTGGGCTGCCGGTACAGGCGACCCTCTAAAAAGTCGACATGGATGCGGCACCATGGCTTAGTAACTATTGACCATGAACAGAATTCTGCTTTTTGTGGCGCTTTCAAGACATTGGCACACCTTTGACAGCGTTTAGCTATTTCTTCTAGCTGTTTGTCCATGAAAGGCCAATATACATAACTGCGGGTAAGCGCCTTCATCCGGTTGATTCCAGGATGCCCGGCGTGGAACTGCCGAATAAGGCTCTCCTGAAATGCCTTGGGGATGACCACTCTTTCCGAAAACAGTATGCAGTCGTTTACAATAGAGAATGAGTGTCTCCTCTGGAAGTACTGTTGCAACGCGCCAGATGGACATGAATGTGGTCAACTTGTTTTGTGAAATCGTGTAACCTTGAGTATTGGGTCCCGAAGCGTTTCGGTTCGTACAGCTTCTGCGGTAACTGGTAGACCATGCAATGCATCAGTTACCAGGAAGTTGACGTCAGCTTCAACCTCGACCGAGGCAATGATTGTGTCCTCATGTTCTTGCTAGCGGGCATCAATTAGGCGTGACAATGCATCCGCTTGGCCAATGGAAACTGTCGAGTGGTATTGGATCTCGAAGTCATACCCCATTAAGGTAAGAGCCCAACGTTGTAGCCGGTTGGCTGTGTGGGCCGAAATGCCCTTTTTCGAACCAAAGGTAGCCAGCAAGGGCTTGTGATCTGTCAGAAGCTTGGAGCGGCGACCGTATAGCATTTTGTGGAATTTCTTGACTGCGTACATTATGGCCAATGCTTCTTTCTCAATCTGGCTGTAATTCTTCTCGACCTTCGTAAGTGTTCTGGCGGCATGGGCGATTGCCTTCTGAGATCCATCGGCGTAGGCGTGTGATATTACTGCACCAATCCCATGGCTTGATGCATCTGTGGCCAAGACAGTCTCTTTGGAGGTATCGAAATGAGTCAAAATCAAGTTTGAGGACAGCAGTGACTTGACGCGTTCGAAGGCATTCTGGCATTCGGATGTCCAGTTCCATGTTTGGCCTTTGGCTAATAGCTTGTTTCACGGGGCACGCAGGCGGTGCATCTCAGGCAAGAATGCGCTGTAATGGCTGGTGATCCCACAAAAGGAACGCAAGGATTGGAGATCTGTTGGCGGAGGCATTTTTCTAATGGCTTCTATATTTTCCGGATCTGGTCGACGTCCATCCTTCTCGAGGCTAAAACCGAGGTATTTGATGATCGGCGGGAAAAATGTGCATTTATCCTCACGGATCCGGAAACCGTACGACTGTATGCAACCAAGCACTTCATCCAAGCGGTTGAAGAGTCCTTTCGGTGTTCGACCCATCACTATGATATCGTCCGGATATGAAGTGGTTCCAGAAACACCCGCTAGCATGGTGTCCATCAACTGTTGGAAGATGGCTGGCGCCGTTTTCACACCAAATGGCAAGCGGTTGTATTGGAATAGCCCCCGATTAGTGTTGATCGTCAACAACTCCCTCGAGACTTCACCAGCATCCACTTGCAGATAAGCATCGGATAGATCAAGCTTAGCAAAGTACTTACCACCATTCAACTTTGCATAGATATCCTCCGGTACAGGTAAGGGTTACTGGTGGTCGTCTAGCGCGGCGTTGAGGCCAGTTGAGAGGTCAGCGCAGACGCGTACCTTGCCATTTGCTTTCTTCTCTGCGACAATAGGTGCGGCCCATGATGAGTAGTTGACGGCTGTGATGACTCCGGCACGTTCCAGTCGATCGAGCTCTTGCTCAACGGTTGACATGGCTGCATATGGTACCAGTCTTTTGGTCTTGAACACTGGTTTAGCACCGGGTCGCAAGTTCAGTGTTGCCTTGAATTTCGTACCGTGGCCCAAGCCATCCTGAAAGACAGAAGCAAGTTTGCGCTTCAGGGTACGTGTCATGTCTTCGACGGACTTTGATGATGGGTATAGACTTGCTCGAACTCGGTTGCAGATTTGATTCAAAGGAACATCGAGGAGATTCAACTTTGAAATCCAGTCGAGGCCAAGAAGATTCAAATTCGGCCGGTCTGAAATGTAGCATGTTCCCGACTTTTCCACACCTTGGAAGGCAATCTTGCAATTGAGTTCGCCCACTAAGTTTAACACACCGCCGGATGCATTATGTGCAACTTTCTTAGACTCCACCATCTTCGGCCTCTTTATGTGCTTCCATGTGCTCCTGGAAATAATCGTGATGTCCGAGGCCGTGTCAAATTGCAGTTCCGTTGGGATCCCATTGATTAACACAGTGATGAATCGTCGTCTCGGTTTACATTCGCTTTGGAATGCGGCAACTATGGACAGAAACTCAGCGCCGTCCCTTCTAGAAGTACCCTTTCGATAAGACTTCTGCACTTTCTTCGGCCGGACTTGACTGCAGCATTCCTCTTTATGCTCACGCTTATGACACGTTTGATAAATATGATGTTTGAAGGGACAAAAGCGAGCGAAATGCCATTCGCCGCATGACCAGCATGCTGTGGGCGGTTTCTTCGTAGGCCTCTTGAAGGGTTTGCTTGCGTTGGCCGTCCTGGTCTTTTTCACGAGTTGCACGGTATCTGCTGGTGCGAGACCATTTCGTTCGACCATGGCAGTGTCGTGTTTTAGAGTGAGAAGCCGTTTGCATTCGCTTACGAGGACCTTCAGTGTCAGATCAGGGTCCTGCTCCAGCTTAGCTGAAAGTCGCTTTCGGATCTCAGCATCACTGGGCGATTGTAGAGCACTGACGAAAATGAGACAATTAAACTGATCGTAAGTTAAAGAGCGTAGTTTGAAACGTTCACACTCACGGTTAATCATGTCTGCTAAGGCCACAAAATCGTCAGATTCCTGTTTGACAATTTTCAGACATTGATAGCGAATACTAAACAAAGATACCGACTCACCAAAAATTTCCTCCAGTTGCGACACTGCTTCATCAGAAGTCGGATCCTTCGGCTGTTTGGGCAAATTGTGGTCTATGAACCTTGAATGTTCACTTATTCCGAGCTTGCGGAGTAGCAATCGCACCTTCCAGGAGTCGTCCTGACGAATGAAGTCCGTCTGGAACATGTCTTCCCAGCGCTTGAACCACGCTTCGAAAGTGCATCCAGAATCCGCATCATAATTGAATTCAGTGATGGCGTTCGTGAGAAGATCAACAGAACTCGCCTGCATGTCCCGTGTCGCTGCTCCTGTTGTCTGCAAACTCAAACATTGTGTCAGATTTTCAATCATTTTGATTTGTGCCTCCATTTGTGCTTGCTGTTGAAAAAGCACGCGAAGCGCGGAGCGGCTCCAGTCGGTTGGGACTGTTTCCTTCCCCCCACAGTTTCACTAGTAATTCGGCTTAATCTTCAACAAGGGTAGGGCCCAAAATTTGAAGAAACCTGAAAGTAGAACGTCTGGTCTCGTGGATTTGTTCAACTTCAACAGCGCAAACTCACATTTGACTTCTGAGCGAGAGGGCGGATCCAAAAGGACAGCCCAGGTAACTGATTACCATATGATCGGTTTCCGTCCAAGGCTGCTTCGAGGCTGGTGGGCACCAAATCACCTTCCGGCGGATGCTATGTCGGATGTTAGTGCGCGCAAGAAATAAGCTGGCGTCTCCACATAAATAACGTCACCGCTCGCTGTTATCATTACGGTAGCCTACACCGTGTCGACCGACCAGATGCAGTTCATCAGTGAACAAGTTTCCAACTTGTACCTTCAGATCTCCCGTCAGCACAGTAGTGTTCGTGCTTCTTCTCTGGCTCAGGAGCTTTATCAATTGGCGATAAGTCGTATTTTTCAGTATCATCGCCAGAGTTTGTGGGCGCCTAGGTAGCAGTGATGAATAGACACGTATTAGTCCCGCACGACTTCGAAGCTCTGAACGAGCCAGCCAATCGGACGGCACACATCCGGCTACTGATTGGGATCCAGTCAACTAGAGTAGCTACAGCCCGGGGACTCAGGACAATGCTAACACCAGCTTGGCCGGTGATCGAAGACGCATCGTCACCGGATAGGCGCAGTGAGAAAATACTGCTGCTGTCACCTGAAGAGGATGACAGAGTGAGCACAGAGCCGTAGTCTTGCAGGCGGGTCCCCGATAAGCAGCAGATATCGATAGAGAGGGTCACTAAAGTTCGGGCAAGTGCTTCCTGTTGACCAATGTGTAGTAATGTGCGTACATTGAGACATGCCAATCTGAAGGATGACCGAGGGCTCCGAATGGAAACCGATGAGTGGGGCGGACCGTTTATTTGGACATGTGCTTGTCGACAGGGCAGGAGTGACGCATTGCGTTTGCATGTGAGCTGAAACTAACAAACACACGCCAAGCAAAGCATTTTGGGGAGGATCAAGAATCAGGGGTTGGAAACTTGGGGGCTAAAAGTGAAGTTGGAACGGAACTATAAGCGTGAAAAATCGCAAGAGGGGGGTAAGAAGACGGGAAGGCTTGCGCAGTAGCAACCAAATCCCTATCCATCCTGCTCCATGCAGCAGATAGGGCGCCGTTTATTATCCTCTGCGACGACCAGAGTATCAGGGAGGTGTTTGAAGAAAAATTCTTCGTATTTCGTGGATAGAATACTGTCAGGTTGTCCATGCCTAGACAGGAGAACGATTGAGGTTCTCAACCAAAGCCTTTAGTTCAAAAACCTGACCGCAAGGCAGCGGGTTTGGCGGTGGGCTACAAGGAGTCCGTTATAAGGAATAAGGAGCCACCCTCATTTCAATCCCCAACCTGGAGGATCAGGAGGCGGAGTTTGTCTGGTCTCTAACCATTGACCAATCTGGTATGAGTGGCTCTGAAGATGCGAAAATTACCACCCAATATAGCTCAATGGATCTCTGAAGCAAGCAAACCATCGCACCATGGTAAGGTCCAGCATCATTGCGACATTTCCCCGAAGGATTAAAATTGCTAGCCTTGACGACTCCTAAATCGCCTGCCTGATTGGTGCAGTGTATAGAGAAAGACACAGGAGGTTTGCACCGCAATCCCGTCTGTACTAGTGGTCAATAATTGGCATTTGTTGGCATTCAAAGGCAAATCCTATTGCTTCGACCACTTACTCACGCTGTTAATATCTTTGGTCATTGTTGCTCCGTTTCCCCTGCTGACCAGCTTTAAGTCATCTGCAAAAATGTAGCAGCGGTTTACAAGAAGAGGGGCGAAGTCGTTTATAAACATAAGAAACAATAGTGGACCTAGTGCCGATCTTTGGGTAGCGCCACTGTAGGCGATGCCTTTACGAGAATTCACATCCTCGGTTCTAACTCGAAACCTCCCACATAGGAATTCCGACACCCAAGACAGGAGCTTGGAATGCAGTCCAAGCCATGTCAATTTCTCAAGTAAGAAATGGTGGTTTGCTGTGTCAAAAGCCTTACTAAAGTAGAAAAAGTACACCACCGGAATCCTGTCATCAAGACTGCGTAATTTCATCTAGAATGCACAGCAGTTTAGTGAGGCACGACTTATTTTTGCTGAAACCATGCTGTTCCGCTCTAACTATATTATGTTCCGCCATGTGCTTGTAAATCCGGTTTCTTATAAGCTTTTCTAAGCACTTGAGCAAGAAACAGGTTGCGCTGACAGGTCCATAGTTAATAGGCCCCCATTTGCATCCACCCTTGTGGATCGCGACCATGGTTGCCTCCTTCCATTCTCATGGTAACTTGCATTCCTGAAGCGAAAACTTGAATGGTTCCACAACAGGATGCTGAAGAACGACAGCTGGGGCCTGACTATTACTGGATGTACATTATCGGGACCGGGTGATTTAATGGGGTTCAGGTTAGCCATTACTGTGAAGACCTCTTATGCAGTCAGAACCGTGTCCTGCATTGTATGACTGCTTACACAGTGTGGCTGCGATGGTGCAACACATCCAGTACATCTCCTATGCAGATTCTGTAAGACCCGTAGCAGCACTTCCGCTTTATCCCCGGCTTCTACAGCCTGACTGCCATCTTCCATGGTTAGACAACCAACTTCCTCTCTTAGGGAGGCTCTAGACTGGACACAGCTGTAGTACCATTTTGGATTTGTTTTCGCATATGAGTACTTAATCTACTATTATCATCATTTGATAGCCGTATTCCGGCATTTTGCGTACTGCAACCATCGTCGAAACCTTTTGATTCATGGAATCTTTTCCACTTTTCATTACGCCTCTTTAGTGCTCTATCGATTCTCGTCCACTACCGAGGCTTACCGCATTGCCTTACAGGACGAATAGGAGCAAACTCGTTCGGTAGTTGCTCAAGGTCAGTTTTAAGCAGTAACCACCTCTGTCCCAATGATGGCTGTTCGTGGTCAGGAATCCATTTGACCTCGAGGGCCATGTCCCTCAGTTACTTGTAGTCAATTCGACTGAAGCTTTTCGCGAGTCCAGGTATCTTTGCAAGTTTCGGTGTGTTTAACGAGGTGAGGGTGCAATGATCTACCTATAGGTGCTACCACTTGCAGCTCTGCCATTCGACTATGTTTGGTGATCACAACATCCAACGTGGAGAGGGCACTCCGGATGCGACTTCTGGTCGGTACATTGACGTATTGCTCAAATGCATTCTCGTGACGTTGATACTTGAGCAGCTGCTTGCCTTCCGTGTCAACGTGCGAAGGTGCTAAAGCACACGAGCAGTCCATTAGGTAAGTTTCCAACATCAGATGCACTTTTTCATCACGTGCATGTCGACCTCGTAGGTCCTCTGCTGTCTTCGAAAGGCTCTGTATATTTACTGACCTGTGTCAGTCGATTCACTAGGTGGCCTGAAGCTATTCCCCTACCTAAATGCTATTCGAAAACGGTAGCGAAAGGTTTTCTGTAGTGCTGGGTAGCTCAGTACGGCTGTCCCGCCATCATAACCACTGAGCGAGAGTCACATTTCTCGTCTACTTTTGCCACCTTGCTTAAGGATTTGGGTTGCCGCCACGTCCAGACGACGGTGTATCATGTGACCGCTATCGGCATGGTAGAACGATTTCATCGCCAACTGTAGGCAGCGCTCCGAGCGCACGCAGATCCTTTATTGTGTGAAACTTCCTCTTGTCCACCTAGGCCCTATGAACATCGTTAAAACTGACTTCGACGCAGCACCAGCGCAGCTAGTCTACGGTTGCACGCTACGTCTGCCGGACATCTGGTAGCACCAGCGTCATTCACTTCATCTTTCGACTGTGGAAGTTACATCGATCGGTTGGCTCGCCAGATACGTGAGCTGCGCGCGCCCGCTTCAAGTTTGCAGAATACAGCGGTGTACATGCCTGGAAAGCTGTCTATTCGCTCTCACGTACTACTTCGCGTAGACGGTGTGCGACAGCCTTTGCAGTCGCCGTACATCGGATCCTTCGAAGTAATCAGTTGAACAAGTAAGATATTTACGATCGATCGCGGTTGCCGACGCAAAACCGTCACCATCGACCGGCTAAAATCAGCCTTTATGAAGCACACCACTTCGTCTCCACCGTCTAACAATGCTTCATGTGACGTTCCAATTAACTGCACCAATTTTCAGCATCCTAGTGTCATCGAGTCAGATGACGAACCAGGTTTACAAGCACTAGACTTCCCGACATCTTCCGAACCTAGCCTGTCGCCTCTAAATCAACCGTCGTGGTCGGGAGGCTCGTAAATCTTTTCGTTTTTTTCGAATATATACAGTGTAAATGCGTTTAGGTTTGTAGATATTGTATTTGCCCAGTTTTTGGTAGATTAACCTTTTGAAAACAAAAATCAACAACTCCCGAAAATCCTTTTAAAAGTAATCCAGAACCAAACATTCAAAACGTTTTTGCAAGCAAGTCATTCGCTTGTTCTTTTTGGCGTGTTCTACCTTTTTATGTTTTCTCGTCTCTACATGCCCTAACCTTCCCCTTCGATCGGCTGGCCCTCACGAGAAAGCCCTGCAGTCAACGGCGATCTGGACGCGAACGCGGGTCGTTTTGGTACGGGGCAGGGTGTGGCGAGGAGGTGGCTACACACAGACACACCGTTTGGTAGCGGCCGAGCTTAAGGTCCTGTCAGCCCTTCTGTGTTAGCCAGTTGTTTGAAGTACGACAAGCCCGCTCCAACGGCCCGCTGAAGCGCTCCCTGCCCTGCAATCGATAAGTAATAAATAGAAAACGGCGAACCCCCATTTGACACTCACTCATTTTTACTAGGCGCAATTTTGCCCTATGAGCCTCGATTTATCCATCATTTTTGTCATCCAAGGCTTCGTTTGTTCAGCCTTCTAATGGGGAACTCTATAGCGCCCCAAAACCTAAATACCACCTTTTATGTACAATTTCTTTGGTGCCCGATTTTTCATTAATCTTTCTTGTTTTAATCTTACATCCGGCTCGACACTCGTCTGCTCCGTAACTCTCCACGCTAACATTTGCTCCTGTCTTATGTCCACCGAACGATCACCCGTAGCGATTCCCAATCCGTAACACACGCCTTTTTGTAGCCCATCGAATATAATCGCTGTGTCTGACTTCATTTGCCTTCTGATATCTGCACTCGATTACGCGCATCGTTCCTGTCTAATATTTATTATATTATTATTATTATTCCACACATGACCAATATAATGTGGCTGTGTCACGACACAGTTAACAACAGCAACACCAACAAGGGGAAAACAGGTAGACAGTGGAAAGCTTTACATGGTTACTGTGTTGTGCGGGCAGGGATCTTCCCGGTTGCCCATACCAAGGAAGACGGTTGACGTAAAGGACCCCACTCCGAGCCTTTGGTCATAAAACCCTGACCCGCATGGCAGCCGGACGATTAACGGAGATCGTTGACATCCGAGTAGCTCATTCGCCTTCAAGTTCAAGCGGTACTGGAGCGATAGGATTATCCCGTGAGTGTTCCTTCTTCAGCTGGTCGTTAAACCTGAATTTGTCGAACTTTGAAATACTGATGGACCTAAAACAACCACCGCATCAGACTCTGTCCAACTAATTAATGCCCACGTATTCTGCCCTAGCAGCTTCTGCTGGGCCGGTTACGTGAAGTTAGAAAGAGAACAAAGTGAACTCAGATGGCAAAAGAGAAAGTGGAAAGAGCTAAGCAAGTAGAATACCAAGATATTTGGGTCATTAAAAAGAGCTGAAAAACGAAGGTGACTCAGTGAGGAAAAAGGAAAGGTTTGGTGTTACCACCCAAGTGCATCGAGCTAGCGTGCAAAACCCTTAATTGTAGGTTCCCTAACCACATGATCTGGAAGCGAATTCCAGCGATCTATACATCGGCGCGACAGACGAGTTTCCGTCCTAATCCTATCAGACCGTGGTTTATGCAGTTTCAGTGGGTGACCACGGAGATTAGGTAACGTAGCGGGACTAAAAAGCCCTGACAAATCCAGGTCGATCTTACAGTCAAAATATGATAAGTGAGAATCAGGTCCCCTCTTATCCTTCGGTAGTGCATGAGTACATCCCAAAACTGGCAAGCGTTTCAAGGAAACGTCTGTCCCCGTACGACCCCTGCACCTAACCTCGAGTGCCCACTCGTAACACAAGTCCATTTTGTCTCTAAACATGGTGGACAAGCTGGATATTATTCCAGTGGGGTCTGGACGAAGGAGAATAGCTTCACAACAAATTGCCGTTAGGATTCCGAAAGACGGCGGATAAACCACATCATACGAACCCCGACAAGCAGCTTCCTTTCCAAATGTGCTGGATGTAAAGCTTGAGTGACAACAGGATTCCCCACCGCGACAACATTCGGTGGGAGGATACAGCTCGATTCGAGAACAGAGCACTTGGCCTATTAGGCATCAACCTAAGGTAGAACATCCAGAGCTATCCAAGGCATGCTGAATTGCTTCAGGACCCCCGGGATATCCAAAATATTCCAGAGCTTAAGATCCTCAGCAAACACTAGTGATGACACCTAGTTCTCCCGGAAAGTCATTTACATAGATCGCGAACAACAATGGCCCCAATACCGAGCCCTGCGGGACGCCACTAAGGACAGCTTGCATGAGCGAAAAACTACGCCCCACCCGTACGCACTGTTCCTTCCCGTCAAGGAAGGCAGACACTCTTATCAGGGCACGACCAGATATCCCGTAAGGTCAGCTTTAGTGAGAGTCGAAGATGTGGAACGGTCTCAAAAGCTTCCATAAAGTCCACGAATAGCACCTCTACACCGTGGCCACTGTCTACCGCCTCGGCACAGCTTTCACGAGCTACAAGTAGATTAGTCTGACATGAAAATCCCTTGCGGAATCCATGTTGCGCAACACTGAGAAGGTTGAATCTATTCAGGTGATTCCTCACTGAATCCCTTATTAGCTTTTCAAATAACTTGAATACTACGCTTGTCAAACTGACAGGCTTGTAATTCGCGAGCAGAGCGCTGTCACCGCCCTTAAAAATCGGACAGATGATTACCTCCTTCCATTCCGAAAGTAGGATGTAGCGGTCCAGCGATAATGAAAACACGCATGTGAGAGGACCACTAAGCTCAGTGGCCAATTCATGCAACAGCGTCGGATGAATTGAATCAGCACCGGAAGCTTTAGATGGATTAATTTCTTGCAGTACTTCGAAGGCCCGAGTCTCCGTTATGTTAAACTCAGCTAAGAACGAATCCTCTGGAACGCTTGAAGCCACTACCACCTGTGGTAAAGAGGTCTGAGCAAAGACCCCAGTATACTGATCACTAAGTGTACAAGCCTTGTCATAGTCGGTTTGCGCACGGGTCCCGTCTGCTCGCAATAATGCTATTATAGATAGCTTTGCCCCACTGCGTCTTTTAACGTAAGCAAAAAGCTTCTTGGGATTAGCTGCGGAAGAGTCCGCTAAACCCTACTCGTACTGAAAAGGACCAGTTCTAAGATGTTGCTTACATATATTTCTAATCTCTCGATAACTATCGTAGGTACTGGCTGATGGAGCTGCTTGGTAGGTTCACCAGCATCTAGACCGTTTCTTGATTAGGTACTTTCCTGTGGTACCTATCTATCCATGGAGGCTGTGCCCGTAACCCTCTTTTCCTCATGAGTGGTGTTCAGTAGCCGTTCGACCACCGGTGCATTCGCAATTTAGCTCACATCTGGTGGGAACACCGCGTGAGCAACGAGCATGTTCGACGCCTTGTTTACGGCACAGGAAAAGGAAATGAACCGCTCAGCACCGTCATTTCACGCACCAGGCTCCGATGGCTCGGCCACGTGTTACGCATGCCAGCCCACCGACTCCCGCGACGTGCGTTGTTTGCGCGCCGGGGGTGTGGGATGGAAGAAGAGGAGGGGTGGTCAAGCGATGACTTGGTCGAGAGGAATGAAAGCCCTCACTTCTGAGCTGGCCTCGGTTGGAGCGTCTCGGCTTCCTGGTTGGGGTCCGAAAGACGATGAACACGTTTGGCTGGATACACTTGCTGATATGGCAAGGAGCCGACCTCATTGGCGTTCGTTCTGTGAGTTTCTTTGTCCCACCCCATCCCTCTTAGCCTCCCCCTCCAACCACGATCTCATTATTTAGCCGTATATAATTTCGCATAGTATTTTTTTGATGCACAGTAGCCGGCTGGCAGCTTACCGGAACGATGCCCATCCGTTACCGGTAGCTCAGCCGGCTTGCACCAGTAGCATTCTTTTTTGCTCCCTTTTTCTGTGTATTGCGGCACAGTAGCTGAGGTGTTCCCCACCTCTAGCTAACGTGTATGATGATGATGATGATGGTGTTCAGTAGCAGTCCACAGAGAAACCGGTGGCTAACAAGGTTGTTCATCTACCCTACGTTAGGTACTCACTTCCGGTTACAAAAGTGAGTGGTCAGTGACCCTATAGCCAATGACATTGGCTATGACACAGCGCCGTACAAGCTCTTATGATATTTGTTGGAGAACCAGATGACCAGCCCAGAACTCCCCATGCTCTGCGACGCTGCCGCTGATTGTCCGCGACTGCTTATTCCTCTAGCCTGCATGGCATACGAGACTTATTCGCGGTTACCACAAGAAAGGTATTCCCCGATCTCCAACCTGTAGACGCGCCCGATGGCGTACAGCTCCGCCACGGGAGTATTTACTAGTCCTACAACTGAAAACGCGGCAGAAGCGGGCTCAATACTAAACATACCTGGCTGTTCCATCTCGAACATGCCCGAAGGAGCTCTTCTCATACCTAAGGCGAAACACCAAAACGTGCGTTGGCATCTCTTCTATATCTACCCCTGGAGAAGGCACTGTACTACATCACGATGACGAGAAAGCCAATCTACTGGCCTCGCAGTACTCAGTCTCGTTACGACGAAATTGAATCTTAATGTGGTGCGATGGTTTGCTTGTTTCAGAGATCCATTGAGCTATATTGGGTGGTAATTTTCGCATCTTCAGAGCCACTCATACCAGATTGGTCAATGGTTAGAGACCAGACAAACTCCGCCTTTTGATCCTCCAGGTTGGGGATTGAAATGAGGATGGCTCCTTATTCCTTATAACGGACTCCTTGTAGCCCACCGCCAAACCCGCTGCCTTGCGGTCAGGTTTTTGAACTAAAGGCTTTGGTTGAGAACCTCAATCGTTCTCCTGTCTAGGCCTGGACAACCTGACAGTATCCTATCCACGCAATACGAAGAATTTTTCTTCAAACAGCTCCCTGATGCGCTGGTCGTCGCAGAGGATAATAAGTGGCGCCCTATCTGCTGCATGGAGCAGGATGGATAGGGATTTGGTTGCTACTGCGCAAGCATTCCCGTCTTCTTATCCCCCTCTTGCGCTTTTTCATTCTTATCGTCCCACTCTAACTTCGCTTTTTTCATGTATACTTCTCATTGCTCGTTTATACTAATCTTTCCGTATTTTATTTCAGTCTACTTACCTCAGTTGCTTGCTGAATAAGGACTATTCTCTCGGGCTCATGTTCCTCAATCGTCGCATCCCAACTTTTTCAGTTCTATTACAATTTTTTCAGCAAGCGATGGCCGGCAAGTTTCGGTGCTGATCCCAACAGCGCGAACTCGGCGAAGCTGTGCACCCATTGGTTTGATGCGTTTACTTATTTTTTGGATACTTTTGACTCACTACCGTTCAGAAAATTGAGGATTCTGGCGAACTACGTTTCCCCCGATGCGTACGAATATACTAAAGAGTGCGCAACCTGCGAACTGGCTATCGAAACTCAGAACTATATATATCAAGCTGAAAAACGAGATCATTGAATGCCATGTTCTAGTTACTAGTAAACAACAGGTGGACGAGACTTTAGACAACTTCATGCTGAAATTGAAATCATTTGCTCAGGATTGTAACTTTATGGCGGTCACGGCAGAGAAGAACCGCGAAGACGCGATTCGGGATGTGTTCATAACTGGACTTCAATCTCAGGCGATACGCCAGCGTCTTTTGGAAAACGTGTCACCCGATCTACATACTGCTTTTCAACAAGCCCGATCCCTCGAGATGGCCTATCAACAGTCACAGTTATACCAATCAGCAAGCTCTTGTGGCACATCTACCACTTGTCAATTAGCACATTTGCAAATGTCAAGTGCATCGTTAGTCTAAGGTAACAATGTCACTGCTGCTATATGGAATAGCCAGTGTTTCATCTGCGAGTTCAACAGGTATAGCGGATCTCAATGCTTTGCTCGCGACGTCGTTTGCAACGGTTGTGAAAAGAAAGAACATTATCAGAAAGTTTGTCGTTCCTTATCCAAAAGTACGACTTCGGCGATCCATGGTTGCTTATCCTCGATCACTGTCGCAGCGGCACCAAACGACCTATCCCACGCCGTCATCGATAGACTTATCAACAACATTCCTCTAAAAGCTTTGATGGCTCCCAGAAGCTCTGAGAGCTATATTCTCGCATCGGTTGCCAAACGATTTAGCTGGAGTGTCCTCTGTTTTCATTGCAAAGTTTCGATGGCCGGCACTCGCCTAACCAGTTTCACCAGTGCTTGTTGTCTTGTCATTATGCAGTATAAAGACCGTCATTACACAGACGTTAAACTGTCCGTACTTTCTAATTTGTTCAGACGTATTCTCGGGACACGGTTTTCTTAACCTTCACCAATTTGTCCAAATTCCATTCTTTAGTGAACATCCCCCTCTCCTTGTCTACCCTAATGGCCGCTGATGTGGATCCTCCTCTCTCTGTTTGGGAACGATGCTTCCGTCTTCAAAGCGATTGTCACAAAACCAAGGCGTCACTGTACTGCGGACGAGTCATCATCATCATCATCATCATCATCATCAACAGATGTACATCAGCCATTTGAACTGATGCTTCGCTGCCATACAACCGTGAGGACCTATGAAATAAAGAATAAGAAGAGGGAGAGAAGGGGGACTTACCTGAAAACCTTAATGCCCTAAGCAAACATTCAGGGTCAAGGCGCCTACACCTTGTGTAGACAACATACCGTCACCAACAACTGGCTATCATGCAAAGATAAGGCGACATCGGCGAGACAGCTTCCTTGCGGCTTTCACTATCCCGCGTCATAATCAGCCATTACTCCGCAGATAACTGCGCACGAGAGGTTTATTAATATAGAAATACAGAAGCTTCTTAAGGATGGTATTATTTGACCATCGATATGCGCGCAGCGAGCTCAGATTCTAGTACCTACGAACGAGACACACAAACGCCGTATGGTTGTTGATTGCAGCCAAGCCATCAACCAGTACACCCATCTGGATGCATACCCCCTGTCTAGAATTGACGCTCATATCGACAAAATTTCGCCACTCGGTGTACAGCACTTTCGACCTGAAGAGTGCATATAATCAGATTCCTAGTAGGACAAGCGAGACGAAACTTACTACACTTTAAGCCTGCGCAAATCTCTTCCAACCCTGTCGTATACCCTTCGGTGTAACCAGTGGGGTCGCCTGTTTCCAAAGTCATCAATAAAGTGATAGCCAACGAGAACATGAACGCGACATTCACCTATATTGACAACATAACAGTATGCAGCTCAACCGAGGAAGAACATAACCGCAATCTTACGAACTTTTACGTAGTCGCTTGAAAATACAATCTAACATTCAACCAAAGCAAGTGCATCATACTTTCAAGGAAAATACGACTATTGGGGTACGGAATTTCACACGAGGTCATTCGACCAGACTCAGACAGACTTCAACCTTTAAGATGCCTGTAGGGAACCGCTAACGTGAATAGCGTTAGTTAAAGGTTAAGTTCACCTTACATAAAGAGATCATGATACGCTTCAGTGTCTGACGACGATAAAACTGCAAGCTATGGTCGACGTGTTCTGATTGGGAACGAACACAGTGAGATTCGCAGAGCTCAAGTCGAAACTGCTTGCTAGCCTGAAGAAAGACCGTGAAGCGTGGTGGTCTCGTCGTGCATCGGAGCTGGAAATGGTCGCTGTCCTTGGTCACTATCAGAAGTTATTCCGCTTGATGCACAAAACGGGCAGGAGTCAGGATGTTAACGCGACCATACGTAATGGGTGTGGACGGCGGATCCACAGTTTGTCAAAACGCTTAGAGCGTTGGACCTAACATTTTGTAAAGCAGCTTGATAATCCAGAGTTACCAGCTTCTCGTTCGACCACCGATCGGTTTTCTCCCTGCGCCGTCCCCACGGACCCGCCTTCATACGCAAGTTGTATGTGAGATCAAACTGCTGTATGTAACTAAGGCCGCAGGTGCGGATAGAATCCTTCCAGCTCTCTTCAATCCTAGGGATTTGTTTTTGTAGATGATCTGCACAACTTGTAAAACTGCAGTAACATGAAACTCTCCCAGCAGATTGGAGCCGCTCGGTAATCGTTCCAATTTGCAAAGGGGCTTACATTCTGAATGCGGCAATCATAGGGGGATCAGTGATCTTAATTGCTTCTAAGATACTAGCATCTGTCGTTCTTCATAGAATTCATGGCACTTTTGCAAGCCAGCTTTACGAGAAACAAGCTTGGGTTCGTCGAAGTCGCGGCTGTATTGATCACGTCTTCACACTACATCGATTGTTTGAGCACGGCCATATTTATCGGCGAGCTACCGTAGTCGTGTTCCACGACATCAAAGGTGCTTTCGATTCGGTTGATCGATGTGCACTTTTGGACTGTCTACTGAGAAAGGATGTGCCCGAGAAATATGTCAATGTCATGAGAGCGCTGTACGCGCATAGTTTGGACAGGTTGAGGTCTTAGGGCAAGCTGTCGCCGCCCTTCAATATCTCCAGCGGTGTGAGACAAGGATGCCTGCTGTCACCTTTCCTTCTTAACTTCTCCATCGACAAGATCATGGAAACTGCGTTCGCTGGACACGACCTGCAAGGCTGGAGCTGCTTTCAATTGAGCGATTTCTCGACTTGGAGCACGCCGACGACATTGCACTTATCTGTGACATCTTTCAAAGATTCCAAGTGGCACTGGACAAGTTAGCATTTGTTGTTAGTCGTTTTGGGCTATACTTTGCACCATCGAACTGCAAAGTCCTTCTCCAAGATTGGCAAGGACCCACCACTACGCTAACCCTTTGGGGGATCAGCTCGAAGTTGTCAGTGAGTTTGAGTACCTACGCAGATATATCAGCGCCAATGGAACGGAATCACAAACCGCATAACAGATGCTCCAGGTATTTTTACCGATCTCCGCCATCTGTGGCGCCGGCGCGATATCACTCGCCTTAAAGAGCAGAGTTTGCCATGCACCATTCGTCCAACCCGACTGTATGGTTGCGAAACCTGGCTCATCAAGTCAACAGACAAAGCGACAACACACCTTCGAGCTCAAACACTGTTGTGCTGGCTGGGGATCTGAACGCTCAAGTTGGAGAATTATCCACTGAGGAACAACATCTGGGCGGCCAACATGGTGTAGGCTCCCGTAATGATAACGGTGAGCGGTTACTTCATTTGTGTGAAGATGCTCGCTTATTTCTTGCGAGCACTAAGTTCCGACACAGCACCTGCCGGAGGGTGACTTGGCGCGCACCAGCCTCGAAACAGCTATAGACGCAAATCGATCACATTGCGATGTTACCGATGGAGAGACTGCATCCAAAACGGTCGCTCGATTTGGAGCACAGGTGTGGACACCGATCATACACTTGTATTTCCTGACCTGAGGATGCGTTTTGGCGGACATCCACGACGACTTTGTGAGCGCATCGACACCAGCCAACTGCCAAAGCAGCTGTTCTGAATGCCTATCAAAGTACTCAGAACTACTTCGGCTTGGGCAACCGGGTAGTATCTCGCCCTCTGACGGAATCATGGACTTTAATGTGTTGTGTTTTCTTTCACAATTTCTGTACCTTCTTTTGTGTACCATGGTTTCTGGCGGCTCTATGTCTATTCATAGACTGTTGCAAATATAAACTATATGCTATCAAAGTACGCCGTCATGGGAGTTGAGTACGCCCTCACTGGATGCAGTTGAAGCTCACTGGTCTCATATCCACCAGTCCTTAATAGCAGCAGGAAAATCCTCATGTGGTAAGTCTAATCGCCAACATGGACATTGGGTCTCCTCGCAGTCTCTGGAACTTATCGATGCTCGCCGGCATATTCCGGCTGGAAGCGAACACAATGAAACTCGCAAAGAGCTCCGGGCAAAACTCCGTGCTAGCCTGAAGAGACCGCAAATCCTGGTGGTCTCATCGGGCATCAGAGATGGAAATGGCCGCTGTCCTTGGTAACCATCCTAACTTATTCCGTCTGATACGGGAAACGGGTAGCAGAAGACCTGATGTTAGTGAAACTATACGTGAGGAGAGTGGACAGCCCATCCGCAACTTGTCAAAACGCTTGGAGCGTTGGGCTGAGCACTTTGAAAGGCAATTTAATCGGTCCTAATTGTTAGATTTCTCGCCGGCCACTGACCGCCCCGCTCCCTGGGCTGTTTCTTTGGATCCACCCTCTCGCTCACAAGTCGAACGTGAGATCGGACTGTTGAAGTTAAATAAAGCCGCGGAACCAGTTGATCTACCTCCAGCCCACTTCAAATTCGAGGGACCTGCTCTTGTGGATGATTTATACGTGTTACTAGTTAAACTGTGGGTGCAGGAAACTGTCCCAACCGACTGGAGCCGCTCCGTCATAGTCCCAATTTTCAAGGGAGGCTCACAATCGGAATGCGGCAACCATAGAGGAATCAGTCTGATCTCCATCGCCTCCAAATTGCTTGCCTGTCATCCTTCACAGACTGACTGCCACTTGTGAAAGACATATTTGTGAAGAGCAAGCCGGGTTTCGTCGAGGTCGGCTGCATTGACCACATCTTCACTTTGCGTCAGTTGTTAGAGCACCGCCACACATATTGGCGACCCACCGTTGTCGTGTTTCTCGATATCAAAGGTGCATTTGATTCGGTGGATAGACGTGCACTTTAGAGCAGTCTGCTCAGGAAAGGTGTACCTAACAAATATGTAACTATTCTACGCGCGTAGCTCGGGCAGAGTGAGGACTAACGGCAAGTTGTCATCGCCGTTTTTTATCTCCAGCGGTGTGAGACAAGGTTGCCCGCTGTCACCTTTCCTCTTCAACTTTGCTATTGACGAAGTCATGGAAATCACGTTCACAGGACACAACTTAGAAAGTGTGGATCTGCTCCCAGGAGAATGACTTCTTGACTTGGAGTATGCTGATGATATTGCCTTAATCTGTGATAGCTCCCATACGTGCCAAGCTGCACTGGACAGATTACCAATGACTGTCATCCACTTCTGGCTTTGATTTCACCATCGAAGTGCAGAGCGTTTTTCCAAGATTGGCCTGGATCGCCTCCGCTGACTCTTGGTGGGGATCAGTTAGAAGTCGTTCAAAAATTCAACTACTTGGGAAGTTGTATCAGCACCCGTGGGATTGAAGATGAGATCACGAACCGTATAGCAAAAGCTCGGGGTGCTTTTGCTAACCTTCGCCACATGTCGTCTGCTCGACATCACTCTCGCCCTGAAGGGTAGAGTGTACAATACAGCGATACTCTTGACCCTACTGTACAGCTGTGAAACCTGGCCTCTTAGATCAGCGGATATAAAGAGGTTAGTTACGTTCGACCACCGGTGCCTTCGCAATTTAGCTCACATCTGGTGGGAACACCGCATGAGCAACGAGCATGTTCGACGCCTTGTTTACGGCACAGGAAAAGGAAATGAACGGCTCAGCACCGTCATTTCACGCACCAGGCTCCGATGGCTCGGCCACGTGTTACGCATGCCAGCCCACCGACTCCCGCGACGTGCGTTGTTTGCGCGCCGGGGGTGTGGGATGGAAGAAGAGGAGGGGTGGTCAAGCGATGACTTGGTCGAGAGGAATGAAGGCCCTCACTTCTGAGCTGGCCTCGGTTGGAGCATCTCGGCCCCCTGGTTGGGGTCCGAAAGACGATGAACACGTTTGGCTGGATACACTTGTTGATATGGCTAGGAGCTGACCTCACTGGCGTTCGTTCTGTGAGTTTCTTTGTCCCACCCCATCCCTCTTAGCCTCTCCTTCCACCTACGACCTCATTATGTAGCATTTTATAATTTTGCATAGTAAATTATCTTTTTTCTGCTGCTTAGTAGCTGGCAGATAGCTTACCGGAACGATGCCCATCCGTTACCGGTAGCTCAGCTGGGTTGCACCTGTTGCATTTTATTCCCTTTTTTTAGGTATTGCGGCACAGTAGCTGAGGTGTTTCCCACCTCTAGCTAACGTGTATAGTGTGTGTGTGTGTGACCGCTTCGTTCCTGAGTTTCTGACCTCTGCGGGAGCTCATAAGTATCCAGGAGAGTGTCGATCGGAAGATTAGGATCATGAGACGTTGTTTGGCAGTGGGACGAGCGCAACTGGTTGGCATGGTGAACCCATATTGAGGAGTGTACATCCACTTCATAGGTTACCTGGCCTGTGCAGCGTACAGTCAGACCTTACGTTCACTTTTCATCGCCATCACGATAATTCTTAGCCAACACAGATTGACCACTGTGAAACCTGCGATTTACGGCACCTTGATAACGATTGAAATGGTTCTCCATGTGGAAGTTTTGACCAATCGACGAATCTGAGGCTGGACGAATGACATCGAGGGGTAAGCGTGGCTTCCGGTTCATTTAAACTTCTGTCGGTGAGTTTTCATTTGGTGTATTAACATTTAGCGTTGACCTGTAACTCAGTAAGAAGGTTCGATGATATCCGGTGTAGTTCCCTCCTCTTGGAGCTTTAACAACGATCGCCTGAAAGTGTCAACGAAATGTTCCACCTGGTTATTGGATTGTGGGTGGAATGACGTCGATCGGATTTGCTTGATACTGTTTTGTTCACGAAAAATGGAGAATTCTGCCCAAGTGAACGCTGTACCGTCGTATGAGACAAGCATCTGTGGAAGCCCAAAACTACTAAACACATGTTGTAGCTTTAAGATCGTAGCACGAGTTGTACTACGATCCATGATGAAAGCTTCCGGGCATTTGCTGTAGGCATCAACCAGTAGGAGATAGTGTTGGCCATTGCTTGGTCTAGCAAAGTCAACATGAAGTCGTGACCAAGCGGTATCTGGTACTGGCCATGAGCACAGTTCCGTTTTGCGAGGGGATTTTGCAGACGCCATTTCGAACAGATTTGGACTAGTTCTTCCAGCTGCTGATCCATGTTCGGCCGATACACATAACTACGTGCTGAGGCTTTCATACGATTTACTCCAGGATGCCCGAAGTAAAACTGCTTCAGAACACCTTCCTGCAACTTTGTAGGTACTACAACACGTGCGGCAAAGAGAGTACATCCATCGACCTCCGCCAAAGAAGAACGACGTTGGTAGAACGGTTGAAGTTGATGAGGAGGGCACGATGATGGCCAGTAAGTGCGGTGCAAATGAATAACTTCCTGTAGCAACGAATCATGAGCAATGGACTCACGAATCATATATATATATATATATATATATATATATATATATATATATATATATATGTATATATATATATATATATATATATATATATATATATATATATATATATATATATATATATATAATACACAATCTGTGGTACAGATATTGTGCCATCGGAATCATGGCTGAATAGGAAAACAATATGAATAATAAGAAAAGAGCAACAAGAAATGCTTTTTTTGTCAAGTTTACCACTCACAGTTTTTGAAATTTTTTCAGTTTGTTCTTTTTTATGGGGAGGAAGAAGGGACACCGCAACACACTGATGCACACGTCCGCCATTGACATCGATCTTGAGCCATAACTTCCAAGGTCTTCAACCAGCAAGTATCCTCATCTCTCGGACCCCAATCAGGTAGTCGACAACAACCGGCCGAGGCCAATTGTTTCGTCAACTTTTTCATGCGGCTTCTCCATGTTGTAGGCTGTCCACCAGACCGTCTCTTCCAGCCCTGTCCAGCAGGTGCAAACAACGCACGACGGGGGTAACGCTGGACAGGCATGCTCAATACGTGTCCCAACCACCGCAGTTGATGCAGTGAGATGAGCTCCTCGAGCGAGTGGCTTCCACGTCCCAAGACACGCTGTCTAACTTCCACATTGCTTACGTAGTGCTGCCACCACACACGGACCGCAGACAGCGGTGCTCGAAGACGGATAGCCTGCGCAAGTCATCTTTACGAATGGGCCAGGTCTCGCATCCGTACAACAGTACAGCCCGAACAGTTGCACAATAGACCCGCCCTTTGATGGCGAGACGAATGTCGTGGTGACGCCACAAATGCCTCAGCCTAGAAAAAGCGAGGCGTGCTCTCGAGATGCGCATCGAAATCTCGTCTCCAACAGCCCCGCCAGCAGTGATGCAACTTCCCAAGTAGACAAAGCTCTCCACAACCTCCAGTGTCTCACCAGCAAGCGTGAGTGCAGGCAGAGGCACCTGCCAGTCTTGAAGGAGAGCCTTGCATTTGGATGGCGAAAAGTACATACCGTACTTTGATGCTTCAATCGTCAAGCGGTTTAATGCAAGTTGGACGACCTGTGGATCGTCACCCAGCAAGACGATATCATCAGCATAATCCAAATCAACAACTCGACTACCTGGGAGGAGCTCAACGCCAGCGTTCAACGAATCGCTCCGAGCGTTCTTCAGGACATCCTCAATGGCAAAGTTGAATAGGAACGGAGAGATAGGGCATCCTTGTCGAACTCCACTGGAGACCACAAACGTAGGCGAAAGCTTGCCATAAGCCCTAACCCTACCCGAGGTGAGACTGTATAGAGCGCGCAGTATGGAGACGAACTTCTCGGGGACACCGTTCCTCAGAAGGCACTGCCACAGTACTGTACGATCGACAGAATCGAAGGCTGCACGGATATCCAGGAACACAGCAATCGTTGGCCTCTGATACACATGGCGGAGCTCGAGGATCTGGCTAAGTGTGAAGATTTGATCGATGCAGCCGCGACCAGGGCGAAACCCAGCTTGTTCTTCTCGTTGCAACGATTCGCGTGTTGGGGATAGCCTGCGAAGTATGATGGACACCAGCAGCTTGCAAACGACGGGGACTAAACTTATTCCTCTGTAGTTGGAGCAGATTGTGCGCAGGCCCTTTTTGAAGATGGGTACGACTATCGATTCACCCCAATATGATGGAACTTTCTCTTTCGACCAAATTTTCGAGAACAAAGCGGTGAGTTCTCGGACCAGCGATGCGCCACCATCTTTAAATAGAGCTGGGTGAAGATCATCAGGGCCGGGAGCTTTATAACGCTTCATGTGCCGGAGCTCCTGCTCGATTTCCTGGGAAGAGGGAGGGTCTGTTGGGGTAGACCACTCGGCCCCAGCGCGAGCGCCAAAGGTAGCAAATGGAGCTGGGGGCCAACAAAACTGCGAGCCAAAATGTTCGGCCCATCGCTCCAACCGTCGTTGAAGATTGGTGATTAAGGTGCCATCCTCTTCGCATATTGTTTCACTTATACCAGAGCGAACACCTTCGGTGACTCGAAGGAGATGGAAGAGTTTCCTGGTATTACCACAGAGACTAGCAAGCTCCATCTCCCTAGCACGTTCACACCACCAAGGTTCGCGGTCCATTTGCGGACTCCTGCGCAACTCTCGACCAAGGTATTGGCGTTCCTCACTGTGTCTGGAATCCGATGGGATCAAGCGGCGTCTGTCCATCAGCGACAAGGAGTCGGCGGAAATCCACTGTTTCGGTGGGTGACGGGTAACTCCACAAGTGTCGATACTGGCGGAAACTAACGCATCTTTGATATGCGCCCACTGCGAATCGAGATCACCGTCAATAGTTGAGCCAAGCAAAGTTGACAGGGAAGCTTGACACCTGGTTAAAACCGCAGCGTTTTGTAGATTCGCGACGTCCGGTCGGTAGTGGGCGCGCTTAGGTGATCCTCCGAAACGCATGCAAATCTTAGCACGAACCAATGCGTGATCAGAGTCTAGAAAAGCTGACCAGTACGATCGGCAGTCCATTACGCTTCCGCGCCATCTGTAGCTGATTGCTATGTGGTCAAGCTGGGAGCACTCTTGCGTTTGTGAGGGCGGGCGCCAGGTAGCAGTGTGTCTCCTCGAGTGTCGAAAACTAGTGCTCGAAAGAAACAAGCGATGATCAGAGCAAAGAGCAAGTAGTCTGTCTCCATTGTCTGATCGACTGTCACCGAGACCAAAACTACCCCCAAGGTGGTGCTCGCTTGGTAGAAGGCGGCCAGCCCGTGCGTTAAAGTCCCCGGCAAGAATGACTATATCCGTCCGTTTGGAGGAACGCAGAAGTTCATGTACTTGTTGGTAAAAGCTATCTTTAACTGCATCCGGGCTGCAGTCTGTAGGGGCGTAGGCGGAGACGACAAACAAGGCACGCTTAACATCTCGACGCCTGCTTACGTTACATGAACCTCTTAGTCTGACTGCACATAGTCGGCTGTTGACTGGGATCCAGTCAAGCAGAGCTGATTCAGCCCTGGCACTTAATACAACCCCAAAACCAACTTGACCAGTGGCGGCAGATTCTGGGTCTCCGGAAAGCCGCAAGTAGTATTTGGCGTCAGAGTTTACCGGAGAGGCCATTCTGATGACGGCTCTAGAGTCTTGTAATCTGGACTCTGAAAGACAACAGATGTCTACCGATAGCGTTTCAAGAGTACGGGCCAGACATGCTTGTCGTCCGATCTGCATCAAAGTTCGAACCTTAAACGCTGCGAGGATGAATGGAGAACCAGGTCGAAGAAGAGCTGGAGCTTCGGTGGAGTGTGGGGCGGTTGCGATCGCAGGACATTGAAAACCGGGAGTTTGGCTGTTACTTCCATCAGCTGCGAGACGTGGGTCGTTTGTGACGGTGACCGTAGAAGACACAAGAGTACATGTTGGTGAAGGACGGGAGGTGGGGTGGTCTGTGAGTGGACGTTGAGCGGTTGAGTTAAGACAGAAGAGCGCCATAGCAGTAGTAGTAGTGAGCGGTGTAGTCCATGATTCGTCAGTGGGCGTGATACTACCCGGTTGCCCAGACCGAAGTAGAGGGTTGTCTTAGGGGGCCCTACCCCGAGCCTTTGATCAAACATCGAACCTACAAGGCAGCAGGGCGATGTGAGGACGTTGCAACCCGTTGGGAGCCGGTGACCAAATAGATGGTTCATACGCCTTTCGGTCCGTGAAGGACCAGGGGCCCAACTCACCCTTAAAGTACAATGCCTCTCAGGGAGGGGCAAGGGGCAGTGACTTTATTTAGTGGCGAGTCACATCCGCCACGTCGCAGTGTTGTTAAACGGACATATATGGCTTTTTATAGGGAGAACGCTTGCCAGGCGAAAACCCACCACGTCCTGGAACACTGCCGCCGAACCATTTGCTGGAACGGGAAAAACCCGAGCCACCCAGCTGGCACCACGAGGAGGTTGTTCGGCAAGCCAGCCAGTAGAAGTAACTGGTAGTGCACGGACCGAAATAGCAAGCACGGAGCCTATTTCTAGCTCTAAGGATACTGACGCGATAACTGTATCTTCAGGCAGTTGGCTGTGAGATTCCATGAGTCGTGACAAAGTATCTGCCTGACCAATATCTTCCGTCGACTGGTATTTTATGGAAAAATCACACATCCGTAGCATAGTAACCCAACATGGAAGCCGCTTTGCTGTGTAAATTGGGATACCTTTCTTGGATCCGAAGATACCGAGAAAACGCTTGTAATCTGTTATAATGGTAAAATGACGTCCATAAAGCAATTTTTGAAATTTCTTGATAGCGAAGACTGGTTAAAGCTTCTTATCCAACCTGACCATAATTGCGTTCCATGACAGTTAGTGATCTGACCGCATGAGTGATTGCTTTTTCTGAACCAACTGTGAAAATGTGATAGATGATAGCTCCGATTCCGTACTTGGAAGCGTCTGAAACGACAGCTATATCCAAAGTGGGGTTTGTAATGTGTGAAAAGCAAGTCAGAATTCAGCAGTGATTTAATTTTGTCAAACGCGGACTGGCATTCTTTTGACCATTTCCACAGCATATCCTTTAGAAGATGGTGGAGTGGGTCGCGGAGGCAATAAAGCCTTAAAGTCTGACGAAACGATCATCATCCTACTAACAGACGAGGGGCGGATGACTTTATAAGGGATAGAGCGGATTACACTGAGAAAGCTTTGCGTCTCTTGAACAACAACGACCTACATGTGCATCCGCACCGATCCAACCTCGCAGCTGACAAACAAAATAAACAGAACATTGAAACAACTTCAGGAAAGGAACCAAATCATGAAGGAGGAGAGCGAACGGATGAGAGTTCGCGACTCGAGCATCGCGCAATTCTGTGGATTCCCAAAGGCACACAAAGATGATGAACTGTTACGGGCGAACCTGTCACCCACCTACAACTTGGCGAACGAAATGTGGAGACGCCAAGAACATCTGACCTGTGGATCGCAATATTCCAAAAGTAATGCTTTGCAATTTCTACAAAAGCTCGGTGACCTACGAATAGAGATGATGATGATGAAACAATGATATATTTCGACGGGACTGTGCTCTTTACGTCTGTCAACTTGCAAATGACAAGTCATCACAGAACGCCTGAACAGCAGTGAACAGCCAATCGGGAACATGACGACCGAAAATATATGCAAGCTACTCCAGTTGTGTCTGTCAACCTACTTCACTTTCAACAGGAAGATCTACGGAAAATTGAAAGACACGCTAATGGGATCACCCATTTCAGGACTCGTCGCGGAGATGGTTATGCAGAAATTGCAAGGGGATGTACTCCTATTCATTAATCCGAAACTGTGGGTCCGATATGTTGACGACACTTTTATGCTCATCAAACGCAGTCAAGTTACAGTCGCACAGCAACCATTGGACAACGCCATTGAAGACATCCGATTTACCCTAGAGCTGGAGAATGAAAACTAACTGTCTTTCCTGAACGTATTAGTAACCAGACCATAGAAGGGAGGCTGCAAACATCAGTTTATAGAAAATGAACACATGCAGACCAAATTCTGAACTTTAACAGCAACCACTCGAAATGCCACAAAGCTGTGTTCAGACACTATTGGTTAGAGTGCAAACGCACTGCAGTACCGCGGAGGCAAGGCAACCAGAAAAAAGCATCTATTTAAATGTTTCCAACTCAACGGATACCCGCGAAATTTCCTCCGAGAGTGTCTGCACCACAACAATGCAAACAAACCGTCTACAACAACGACGGAGAGACGGATTGTTTTGCCTTATATGTAGAACATATCCGAAATGGCGGCGAGATTATTCAAACCGCATCACCTCATCATAGCACGCAAAACAACTGCCACTTTGAGGAAAACTCAAAACAAAACTGCAAACCCGTGGACAAAGTAATGTTGTAGATAGATTACGTTGTAGAATTTACGAAAAAGACTATGTTGGCCAAAGAGGAAGAAAATCAGCAACAAGAGCACCAAAGAGCGTGCAAAAGGCATTATGCCTCATCGCTATTCTCCGCACGTGGACGAAAAAGAACACACCTTCGATTGGGCCAAAACAAGTCCTGGTACGAGGCGTAACATGAAGAGAAAGGGAGTTCCTGGAAGCGTGGTTCTCAACGATCGACTCAATCAACCTGCATATCAACATCGACCTAGTTGACGAGCGTCTCTGACGGGAAGAACTTAGTGACATTATTTGACGCCGCTTGAATAAGAACAACTGGAGCGACGACTCCCGCCGCGGGGAAAATGGGTGAAGACCACGGGGCGTAGCGCGAAGCCGTCACTTTCCAAAAGTCACGTGCACGCCGTTCACGGATCGACAATTCAGTCAGCAAGATTACACTCTGCTTCAGCGCACTGATGACGCCACCTCGCACGGTGGTGAAACGTTTGCAAACAAACTTCCAAGCTTTGCGAACTGATAAGCAACTGAACTATACATTAAATAATGGAAGATGAAACAAGAAAGAACAATTGAAAATATCATGTTTACAAGCGATATAAGCTTGTCTTGCCATCTGACGTCGCGGGTCCGAGCCTGCTTAGGGACAAGGCGACCCTCGCAATATTCTTACTCTGCGTGTGGGCGGTGATGGTTGTGCTGCTGCGAAGCGTCGGTACTGCATATCTGCGTACTGCCGCTGCCTTTTTGATAGAAAACAAACAATATAATTCCCAAGTTAGAACTTGCAGAAAATTCAGAAGGCAGCGTTTTTGCACCTACTAAGCTATAGAGAAGGAAACCGATCGGATGTTTAAAGAACAAGTTCAGTCGGATGAAACCAAAAGAGGATTCTTCCCGCGATAATCTAAATGACAATGACCGTCGCAATGAGACTGGACCTTACTGTGATGTGATGGTTTGTGTGCCTCAGCGATCCATTGAGCTATGCTGGATGGTGCTTTTTCGCACATTCAGAGCCACCCATACCAGATTGGTCGATACTTATAGGCCAGACAAACTCAATGTCCTTCGCCTCCAGGTTGGGGGTCATCATCATCACCAGTAGCAGTACATCAGCAATTTGAACTGATGATTCGCTGCTATGCAGCCATAACAACCTACGGAGCGAATAATAAAAGGGGGAGAAGGAGAACTTGCCAGTAAACCTTAATACCCTCTTCAAACATTTAGGCTCAAGGCCTCTACACCTTGTTAACAACATGTCGTCATAAACAGCTAGCTATCGAACACAGATAAGGCGGCATTGGCGGGACATCTTCATTGCGGTTTTCACTGCCCGGTGTCATAATCAGCCATCCCCCCGTAGATAACTCAGCACCAAACACACGTTAAACAGGCAGTCCGACTGGGAGACGACAGCAGGCGCGCCACTGGTGCCGACTCTAATCCATGTCTTGTATAGTCTAGCCGAGCCCAAGGCGCGTCACCTGGACTCCAGGCTGGAATGCGAGACGGACCGACAGCACCGAGTTTTTTCATCAGTGGCTTCATTTTCCGCTACCAGGTCAACTTTAGTCCACCTTGCGCCACTCTACTTCTCGCAGACAAAACAAGCCCCCGCTCGGTAAGCGGTAACCGGGCATACGTAGTACGTGCCCAAGCCAGTGCAAGTTATTCAGTACTACCTGTTGTTCTAAGGAACTAGCTTAGGTATCATTGCCTAGCACTCGCCTACATACATCATCGTTGCGGACACGGTGCTGTCACTCAACACCAGCAATGCTTCGCAGACAACGGTGATCAAAGTATTGGGGGCACCTCAGACCGAAGGGACCAACTTTTACACCCATGGAGTACGGTGACCCTTACTTTGTTCTTGTAGACGCGGCCTTCTGGACAGAGGGAAATCTTTTTCTATCGCCAAAATTGCGGCTTCAAAAAAACAGTTCTGGCAGTTTTGCAATACGTGAACTGACTTCAGTAGCTATGGACTCATCGTTACTGATACAACTTCCGAGATAAGTGCATTGATCAACTACCTAGATTTCCTCCCTATGTAGGGTCAAGGGGTTATTAAGTGGCTGGTGGTCCTGCAGCAACGCCTTGCACTTTGAAGATGCAAATCGCAAACCAAGCAATGGGGCCACTCTGTAGAGACTATTCAGGGTTAATTCCGTCACTTCAACACCGTTAAACTGCAAGACGATATCGTCCGTATAATCATGATCAGCAATCCTTTCACCAGGCAGCGCCTCAACGCCTGCATCGTGAGATTCCGCAAGGGAACACTCCATAATGGCGTCCACGAGGAACTTGAACAAAAATGGGGAAATTTGACAACCCTTACGAACGTTACTTGTACTCGGAAAGCTATCCGACAGTCCACTATATACCCTGGCGCGGCCTGTCGTCCTCGAATGCAGAGCACGTAACATCTTCACATATTTCATGGGAACACCTTTCCGCACAAGTATTTTGATCGACTGCATCGAATACACTCTTGAAATCGAGGAACACAGCATGGCGCTGCTCTAGCACTTGCCTCAGACTGATATATGCTCTATACAGTCATGTCCTGGGCGGAAACTTACCTGCTTTTCCTTAACCCAGGATTCCCGTCCCGCAGTGAGGCGACGAACGAGAATTTAGGCTAGTAATTTTGTCACTACGGGCGTTAGGCTAATGTCCCCATGGTTAGCACAGTCGATGCGATTGCCCTTCTTGTGTATTGCGTTTATGTTCGACACACTCCAGTTAGCCGGGACGGTTTCCTCCTTCCATACATGCTCGAACTGGGAGGCCAGTGCTTTGCAGAGAACCTCACCTCCATCCTTAGCTAGTGCAGGTGGGTTGGAATTCCGGTCAGCGGCACGAAAGCAACTGAAGCCTGTGATCGCATTTCGGACCTCGGCTTCCGACGGAGACTCTAAACTAACCGTCCATGGCTCGTCCTGCATTACCTGAGTAGGAAGAGGTCCGGGAGCAGGGGGGCAGCTGAACTAATCTTGAAAGTGTTCCGCCCAACGAGCCATACGGCGCTCCTTATTGTGTATCAGTGCATCTGTGATGTCTCTGATTGTCTCACTGACGCCTGGTTTCCGTGGACCGGTGGTGTGGATCAGCTGGAAGAGTTTGCAAGTATTGTCTACTGCTCCTGCCTCCATTTCTTAAGCCCGACTGGTCCACCAGACTTCCTTGTCAGCACGTAGGCTCTGCTTTAGTTCGCGCCTAATAGTCCGTCTGGTCACTTTGTACTGAGAACCAGCCGGGCGCTTTTTTATGGATTCCAACAAGTTCACCGACCGATTGGATATCCATTGACTGGTGCGGTGACGATTGATAGTGCCACAAACAGATACTCCTGCGTCGTGTATGGCGACTGAGATCCTATTTCACTGAAGTTTAGTGTCATTAGGACAAGACAGCGAGAGTTCGGTACGCAGTGCGTCTTGATAGGTTTGCCTGACCGAGGACTGAGATAAATTTTCAGTTGCCAATCGGAAGAGACGCTTGATGCGCTTCCTTGTAAAGTACACATAAAAGCGACAGCGTATCAATGGCGAAGCGTCGGTACTATATGCCAGCATACTGATGATGCCTTTTTATGTATTGCTGCGCTTTTTCCGCGGTGTTTCTCACCCTCGGCTAACGTGCATTGATGATAGCGACTTGGAGACGAACATCTCAACAAGTGGTTTTGTTCTCCAAGATGAATTGACGGCCATATGGTATCTTGTGGAAATGCTTAAATGCAAACACAGTGCCCAGAGCCTCTTTCTTAATTTGACCATAGTTTCTTTTTCCTGTAATCAGCAAACTAGCGGCCTTGGTGACCGTTTTCCTAGATCCATCTGGGAAACTGTGTGGGAAGACTGCACCGACTCCCTAACTGAATGCATCCGATGATACAACAATTGGCTGATTTTGATCTTAGTGCGTTAGCATCACCACTGAGTTTTACAACCAACTGATCTTATCTAAAACTTCTTGGCGTTGGATGGTCTAGACCCAAGGAACTTCTTTCATCAACAACAACTGGTTTAGTGGTTTACCTAGATCACGCAAGGATTGTAGGTAAGTACTGTAGTAACTCGCCATGGCAAGAAAAGAGATTTCGGAAGCGGCTGCTGCAAGCATTGGACGATCTGCCTGGAGTCTTTTGTGTAGCAGATGACGCGCTAGTTTTCGGTGCTACTCGTGTGGAACACGATCGTCATCTTCACCAGTTTCTGCAACGCTGTTGTAAAAGAAACACCAAACTGAAGCGTGAGAAAGTCGGACTACGCACAACCGAAGTGGCATTTCATGGACACGTGCTGAGTTCAACAGGATTGAAACCGGATCCAGCGAAAATCAGGGCCATAAACAAGATGTGTCCCCCACTGATGTAAAAATGGTTACCAGGCTAAGCGGAGTAGTCAACTACTTCAGCCGTTTCCTTCCACGGTTGGCCGATGTGATAATGCCGATTCGAAAGTTGACTGATAAGGGTGAAGCTTGGTACTCGGGCTCTGAACAAGGAAATGTCTTTCGGAAAATCAAGAAATTAACTACAAAAGCGCCTGCCCTTGCCTACTTTGATCCGTCGCTTCCACTCGCAATTCAGTGTGGCAGTAGCCTATACGGCTTTGGAGCTGTGCTAATGCTAAGCGGTGAGCCTGTCAATGTTCGCGGTCGCATGCTCACAGAGTACGAGCGTCATTATGCACAAATTGAAGAGGAAATGCTGGCGCTGATTTACGCTGTAGAACGCTTCAGCGATTATCCGTTCGGCCGCAAAACAACTGTCTTCACTGACCACAAGCCACTTGTATCCATTGTTAGTAAGCCACTCAATGTCGTTCTACGCCGTCTGCAAAGGATGCTCATTCGTCTGCAGAAGTATGACCTGGATACAGTCCACTGTTCAGGATACCAGATGCGACCACGTTGTCAAGGTCGCACCTGTCAGACACACCGGAAATGGAAGAAGACCCGGATTTTCTCCACGCAACACAGCTGATCAATGTCACTAATGAACGATTGCAGCAGCACTAACAGTGCACGGACGAGGACGAACTGTGCAGGCTACTGAAGCAGACGATAATGGACGGATGGCCTGAAGACAAAAAAATTGCCCAAAGTTTTAACTCCGTTCTTTCATTTTCGCGACGAACTCATCACCCCACACAGGTTAAGTTTCAAGGGCAGCAGGATAGTGGTTCCGAAAGCACTGCAACCTTCAGTGCTGCAGATGGTACACCGCATCTTTGGGAATTGTGGGGCAAAAGCACGTGAGCTGATGTTCTGGCCAGGAATGACCAGTAAACTACATGATTACGTATCAAACTGTTTAACATGCAGGACACGATGTGCGCCAGCTGAAGGAGTCGATGACGCTTCGTGACGTTCCAGATAGGCCCTGGCAGATGGTGGCACTAGACTTTTTTGTTCACGACGGTAAGAGGTACTTGATTGTGATCGACTATGTCAGTGACTGCTTCGAGCTTGATTCTCTTACGTCAACCTTCGCACAAGCCGTATAATAATAATAATGATAATAATAATAATAAAAGTGCATTTCCCGATTGTACGAGAAGCTGTCCCTGGATTGTGGACAGATCATGGGTACAATAATTATCATGCTCATGCATGAGTGAAATATGTAATCTGGGGTGTATGATATCAACATAATTTAGAATCACGTAACTTTTGTTGCTGCTGAGTTCTTTGTACCATCTTTAACAAGTTGCGGTGTCAATTCCTTCGGCATGGAATATCCGAGGTGGTGATTTTCGACAACGTTCGGCAATTCAGTGGTGCAGAATTCCGCGCTTTTAGCGAGAATTAAGGTTTTCGGCATCGCCTCATCAGCCCGTACCACAGCCAATCAAATGCGAAGGCTGAGTGAGCAGTGAAGGAGGCGAAGAAAGTGCTTACCAAAGCCAAGGAAACCCACGATGATCCTTACGTAATGTTGTTAGAGCGAGGAAACAGGCCGTCTACCGAGATGGAAGTAAATCCGGTGCAGCGACTATTCAGTCGCAGAACAAGAACGCCGCTACCGGCCGGTACAATGCTACTACAGCCCGAGATAGCATCGGCCGCTTCAGTGCACAACCGACTACGGAAGAGAATGCTAAAAGAAGTGTTGTGATCATGGTTCGAGATGCCTCTCCCCAGCTGTAGGAGAAGTATGGGTACAACCAGTACCAGGTTCGGGAGAACGTTGGCAGTGGAGAATGATTGAGGGCCGCATGGGTGTAAGGAGATACGAAGTCAGGATAGGGAGTAATATCGCTAGACGGACTCGGGTGCAAATTAGGAGAGCACTTCATGGACAAACTCCGCAAAGTTAGGATCGGCAGCCGCACCGAGAAAAGGTATCTGCAACCTTATCCTAAGACAGCAGGCATACGCACGGCGGAAAACCGTGCGGAACTTATTGCAACAACATACTACAAAAAGAAAAAGCTAGGCATATGATGGTGGCTGCAACCTGAAGCGAAGGGCATCGTCTGCCTCATTGCGGTTGACCAGGCGATCGATCGAATGGGCGAGTGAGTTTCTGAAAGCACAGCTAATTGCACATAACCTCACTTGTGAATAGAACGCTTGCGTGCCGAGCCAATGCGCTTTCTTGCTCTTGACGCGGCTGGGAGACCCAGGCACGCAACAAAGTTCACCACATCTTTAGATGGAGGCATTCTCATTTCGATCATTGATAAAACCAAGGTTTTAAATGAACGCCATGTAGAACGCACACACGGAATCCATACCATTTTATTCTGCCAAACACATTTTCTGTTCGCTGGCGCGATTTTTCCGACTTAGATTCCACGACATCGTCTAGTTATGTTGTGACATATGACATCGTATCCATTATCTGCCGATATGTTGCCGGGGCCGATTTTACACCAAATAGCAGGTGAGTTTCTAGTAGACATAAGCAGTGCACTGGCACGGTTTACCGACACTTCGCTGCCACGCAACCGCCACCAGTCGCGCGTGGGCAAAGGGTCACTCGGGGCCCTACGCAGGCTGGAGCCAGTGACATGCGGGTTGCAAAGCAGACTGCTTGTCCTTTCAGCCACTGGCGGTTGAATACACTAGAATAAACGCATTGCGGAGCACTGCCCAGCGGCTTTGCGGAAAGGCATCGTCAGTCGCCCCAACAATTCCATCCTGGAACATCTGTTGGAAAGCGGACATCGAATTAGGACCGCTGATGCCTTCCAACTACTTTATGAAGTACAACCACGTTACACTAAAGCTCTTAGAAAGCAAATTTTGCGGACGGCCGAAGCGATTGCGATTAGGATATTTCAACCGGAATTATACAAACAGAAGGCTTTGCTGCAAGGGCTTCTTCTACCCTGGCCCTAATTAGCTCACCAATTTCTATCACTCCGTGCGCCTACAGTGGTCGGATGATGCATTTGGCATTCCACCGATCAGGTAACACGTGCTTTGTCACATGTGTTGTTAATGGATTTTATTGATCACTGCTTTTGAGTTTCTGTTTGTCGTGATTCCACTATTCCCAACACTTTGGCTTCATCAGCCACTTGCCTTGTGCCTTTCCATTTTATAATTGTAAATGCCTGAGGAGATTTATCGAATAGAGTACTCTTCGCAACATTGTGTTCTTGCATTTCCATGGGTATAATCTACGGACTAGAATAATTCTCGTTTGGTGTCTATCATTAGCAATTCCAGAGATTCCTCTGGAATCTCGATCTGAAGGTACGCGTTTAAATGGTCCAGTGTAAACACGCAAAATGACCCTCTAACTGTAGAATTATCTACACATGGCTGGATCCTTCCATTTGGCTTTTTGTCGATAACAGTGGTAACATCCATACTTCCATCCACTCTGCTCGATGTAATATATAGGGTGCCGTTGATTATCCTCTGCGGTGATCAGAGCAACAAGACGTTGTGAAGATAAATTCATCGTATTGTCTTGACGGGATATTGTTAGGTTGCCCTAATTTAAAGAGAAACTACGCTGCTCACCTAAAGCGTTGGGTTCAAAAACCTGACCACAATGCAGCGTGGTTTTGACTGTGGGCTACAATGAGTTCGTTTTAAATACTAAGGAGCCACTCTCACTCCAGCTCCCAGCCGGGAAGACCAGGAGGCCCAGTTTGTCTAGCCTCTACTCATTGGTGGATTTGCCATGGGTGGTGATAAAAGCGTAACTCAGCGTAGCTCAATGGATCGTACAGACAAACAAACAATAGCAGCACCTCAAAGGCCATTTTTATCGAGATGATTTTTGACCGCTGCGCCAACTGAAGACTTCTGAGTCTTCTGGACAATTTTTGGCTTGAGCGACAATGTTCTAGTGATGACCTCACTCATTCGCAACTATGCGGCTTCAAAGTGCTTTTGTAGTTGTGGCAAAGTGGCTTTTAGGTCTCCTACCATGATTGACTAAGTCTATCCCGTCACTATAATTTGACAGCATGAATAGCAAATATATTTGTTCGAATCATGATCCAACTGATTATCAAATCAGATGACAAAGACTACAGCACTGCCTTTATTTGAACCCAGAAGGTCTGATTATGTGGTTCGTCAGAGATGGCCTAGAAAGTTCCACGCTACGATAAACCACCAGAAGCCACTAAATGCTCTCGTTGGTTATGGGACAGGGTGTTACCATTGGCTGGCTGGCTCCTCGCCAATGAGCTTTGAGTCGGATTAGTCCGAGTTTATGCTTAGTGCCTGTGAGGAAATGTGCCCTAATAATAATAACCACGTTTGTACTACCAATCTATTAGGAGAATAGACAGTTGCTTAAACGTTCTACTGGGTTAGACCGATTGGTCCACACACGTCATTGTTAATGGACGCTCATCGTCGTGTCCTTTTTTAGCAGTGCCATTTGCAAGAACACATTCCATTGGTTTTCCCCCTCATCACTGTTCTACTTGGTTATGTTAAAGGAATATTTAGTTGGTACATGATTATTGTACTAGTTTTTAATTTTTGGGTCTGCATTTCTTGTTCTCCTTTGTTTCTTGACATTTGTTTAAACGCTGCATTTCGTTATTCTGATTGGCCAGTGCCCGTCACTGTAAATGGATGTCCCATGATGCTATTTTTAAGGACATATGCGATTCGCTCTTGAGTACACGGTTGCTTATTCACCTGTTGCATTCGACGTTTTTCCTTCTGTTGGTTGGCTCAAGTGTAATTTAGTAGCTTTCCTTCATTTTGCCTTCAAAACTATATAAGCAACTGTGATTTCATATATACAAGTCTCTTTCTGGCTCGTCTTTGGACTTCTTGCGGTCGTGGGGCGAAGGCGTCAGTGGCGACACAACACAATCCTAATTCTCGTAGCATTCTTGACAGTCAGCATCTACGTGAAATCGGCTAGAATAGTTTGTGCAAGTTGTCAGCTGAATTTCGACAAAGAACCTACTGGGCGTGGAACCCTTTCGCCTTTTCATTTTGGAGGTACCATCTCACTGGAACGTCTCTTTACCCGAGTCGTGCGCTCACATATTGGACCTCACACGAAGTGTCCAGTATCCGCTCCGATAGACTGCTAGATTACTCACGCACCATGATGGGGCTAGCTCGTCGTGGGCATTTGTGCTACTGTGGGCGGCTCTTCACAACCGTCTCTAGACCCATTCGTACCAAGCTGGTCAACGATTTGTAATCCGATAAACTTGGTCTGAGCAGCCTCGTCGTCGAATACGAAGAGGGGTGGGTGGCTTCTTTCTTACAACGCCCACCCACGAGCGATAGCAGTGCGGGCTCCAAGTTAAGTCCCGTTGATGTTAGTTGTAAACACCATGCTTTGTCCGTATTAGCAAGGAATATAACTACTGATCACTAGCTTGTTGCTTCCCTTTTCAGGCTACATATTCCGCCAACCGGTGGCGGGTGGCATTGATTCGAGGCTGCGTAGGGGATCAAACAATCTTCACAGTATCCCTAGCCCACATGCGACCCGTGATGGTGATTACGTGGCAGCGAAGCGTCGGTATAGCGTACTGCTGATGTCTCTAATTGGTCATTACTTATTTGAAGTGAGCTGCTGCCCTAAGTACAACAGTGCAGTCGAAGTTGTTTATCAATCATCTTAGGAGCAGTGAAGCTCAGTGTGACGTAGTTAGGGCGAGCATCTTCGGGCCTCTGTATGTTCCTCACAACTGTACTTACGGCGAAATTCCACAAGAGTTTCCAGTTTGTTCCCACACAAGTTCTGTCCTCTAATCGACCCGTGTAGATAAAATCCCTGGAATTAAGCTCTTGGCAATGAGTGTTCTGGTGTTAACGACCTTCACCAATACTTTGTTTCTTTCATTCCCATTTACCGCGTTTCAACTTTTCATTTTACTGGGAAGCAACTGCTCCTGTTTCATTCAGCGGGACCCACTGTGCCGATGTAATGTTAGCGAAATTGCATCATTTTGACAAATGTTAATCGGCGGTTTGCACAGAAGCTTTTCCAGTTCCTTCCTAATCCTGACGTTAGTTTCTTAAAGATTTTCATTAATTATATCACTTGCTTACATCAGCGTCTTTTATTTTTGTTCGTTGCTTGTTATTAATTCTTTATCGACCTCAAAGTCAACTGGTGACATGACGCTATCTTACATCGCTCTTATCTAGTTCTTTTTTCATATCACAGGATAACCTCCATGATTGATATCTACGTCGCGATTGTCATTATCATAAGTAGTTGGTTTATCGCGAGGAACTTGAGGAAATACATCACTTTTGAGGTATGTTTCAGTATGCTCTATCATCCACTCTTTCAGTTGGATCAGAATTCTAAGCACTATGGCGGCGAGTTAGTAGCGGATGTATTGCGTGTATGGTTCTTTATTTATCTTTACCAGTTTAGGCACACGGAGTACGCTTTTTGTTCACACTTTGTGGGGGTCATATTTCGCCCATATTGGTCGCTGCAGAAAAACGGAACATTAGAGTGGTTGATGTGCGGCACGAGGCCACCGCTGTGTACGCTGCGGACGCTGTATCTCGGTTGTCCGGATCCGTCGGCGTAGCTGCTGTAACTGCTGGTAAGACTGAGCTCTGTATCTGTCAGACAGATATAAAGTATTATTTTCTAACAACTTTAAAATATCTGAAATAGCTTGAAGTACCGGTAGCGTTGTTACGATATCAGTATGTTTAATAGAACGCAGTAGGGCAGTCTGTTTTGCTCGTTGCTGGGTCATTAGTGTGATTTTTCAACTAGCGGTTTTAAACCTCCTAACTTCCTTCTCAGTTATTGACATGCGGGATCAAAATTTTTACTAAAGTTTATTGAATTCTCTGTAGTTAACGTTGCTCAGCGGAATTCCCTTTTCTTTGTTTTCTTTCTCATGCACCAAAATCTGCATTTTTGTCCAATCATGGTTTGACATTTCTTCATCGACGTACTCTGAAATCATTTCTAATGTGGTCAATTTTCTCCCTGTTTCGCTCACCTAATTCCCCCCCCCCCCGACTTTTGCATTGGATCCTGTACGTGACATATCGTCCTCCTTGTGATCCTGCTTATCCTTTCGGTCTATACAAGACTATTTTCAGAAAGGCCGGTGGTATGCATGCTGCTATCAAGTAGTGTGTCTTAAGGAGCGTGACAGTTATTACGAACACGTTCTTCATGGATGTCAAGACGATCTGTGTTGTCGTTGCTGATGTAGGTGCGACTTTTGCATTTTTACGATTTAAGTGTCTTCAGAAGAAACTGCGTGCATGAAGGACTTACATAAATGCTCCTCTTCTTTCCATTTGGTTCAAGTAGCGTTAAGCGTTATTCTGCTCTAAGAAATGGAGTCTTCATACGGCTTGTTTTGTGACATTTTGTATGATTACTACCGAGGTTTAACATTTAACCAGTATGCCTGACTTTCCCGTAAACTTCTGTCCGTAGTTGCATGTCTACTGTTCCGGTGCCCAACATTTCCAAGAAGCGGAGTTTGCTTTTGAACTGTGATTCCACAGTGAATGAAATAATAATACTAGTAAGTGTATTTCTCGGGAACATGTGACACGGTCCATCGACTCTGGCCCGATCATTATTTACAGGTACCATTCAGAACTGTTCAGTACCCGAAACGTGTTGCCATCCTATCTGACTCAACATTCCGGGTTAATTTTTCGGGGCAATTTCTCCTCCAGTTTATGCAAGACAACCCGCTTAATAAACTGTGATACGGGAACCCCCATTGGAGATCCTGTCACTCACTCATGAGTTGCTCCGTTGAGGTTATACTAGGTTGTGAGGTACCAGTCGAGAAGCTTGTATGTGCTTTCCGTCGCTCAGTTTGCATCTTTCGTCATTTGGAAGTTGATCGAGGTGGACGGGACGACGATGTCTAGAGATACCGTTATCTGTTCATGTTTTACTTTTGAGTTTCTCCTTACAGTTGCTGATCGATGTTTACAGAGCAGCACGATTCATTTATCAGATTCTTGATGCATTCTCTATCACTATTCGGCCGAGTTGTAGGTGTGTGTTCCAGGGAGTGAGATGATTGATCGCAGCGATGCACCCTAATTGTGTTCCTTCGCAACTTCGTCGAATTGTGCAATAGCTGCATTACAAAACGTTCCATCGCGCTCTTCCCTCTTGGATTGGTTCAACCCGTGAATTGTTTTCGGTATTCTTTTTATATTCATTAACCATGACGTTTGATTCTTCTCCGTGTAGCGGTGGACCGTTGTCATCCAGGACCGACCTTGCGTTTTTTCTCGATACTTCGTTTTCTTAGACATGATATTGATATTGATCTTGATCTTGGGGGATTGCAAATAACCATTTCATGTGGCAACAGATTTTCTAACAACTAATACTCAGATATTCATTAGTACCTTAACAAATATGGTGCGATATTTAGATCCTAAAACACACCCAGGCAGGTTCTTTGACTGACATATTTCTCCGAATTTCTCTGTCGCTTCAACTCATCGCTTGCTTGGAGCCATTTCTTTTTACATGAACCCGGAATACGTATTCCGGTTACGACGGTTATAGAACCACGATCCAACTGGATGGTTTGTTTCATTCCACTTTCCATTGAACCACACCTCTAGATCATTTTCTATCCCATCCAGTGTCATTTCTAGGCAGTGTCCTAAGAGACAGAATTGGTGCCCTGACACGCGTTAACGTTGCCATAAAAACTAACGGCGATATGTAAGGGGAACAAGTACCAAATGATAACAGAGTAAGTTGGGAAGTAGGTTTTCGGACGCTAAATGAACTGTAGAGTCAGACGCTGGAAGTTGGATGCACTGTTGATGATGGCTACGCCATATTCAATGGGGTTTATATGATTGTTCGTGTGGTAAATCTGGATGGCCCCACCCAGGAACTCGGAATAAAACTATGGGGCTCAGTCTTGTAATTGGTAGCCTCTCTTTTGATGCCGTCACCTGGCCACAGCGGGGTTTTACCTAACTTACTGCCTTATTGCCAGATGTACACTAAGATTTTTCACCAGTAGACATGCAACTGACGGTTAACCGAGTTCCACAGATCCTCCCGTTCAACGCCTGAAGGGAACTACTGATGTGGACCAGCCGTTGGACTTTAGTGTAAATCATTCGTTATGCCCACCAAATATGAGCGATAACTTTCATTCAATCTCTTACTTCCTTTATTTCGCTGTGAAGCTGTCTGTGTCCCAAACGGTGGCATTTATCTGATTGCACACTTGCGAATGCTTCTATTTTTGTGACTGGCTTGCAGTTTGAACCATATCGCAATTAAGCACTGCTCTCCGACTCAGCCCACACATATCGATACTCTCGATTTTCGCTTCTTGGGTGGAAGAGTTATGGCTATCAATATGTGACTTGGCTAGGAAAAGGTGGCCTTCACAATGCGTACTCCCATTTCAGTCTCATAGATTGGGTGCGTGCTCGATCCACTGCCTTGGTCCACATCTCCATAAAGTTGTTGCTGAAAGGTTCGACAATCTAACTAAAGGAAGGAAATATGTTAAGTCAGGTGTGTTTGTCTAAAAGGCAAAGCATTTGGGTTTGGTACCTAAGGGCGAGAACTGTGACAGTGATATAATTATGGTGTTGGAAGAGCTAGCAAGACTGTGACTTTAGCCCGGGCTCTTTGGACAGTCGACCGAGACCTCTATCCCAAACATACCGAGTCGCGGAGGGCAACGCTTATCACAGCGGCTAACAACTGATTGGACGGATCATTTATGAAGCGCAGCTCCCGCTACCAAAACTATTGCTGCTGCTACTACCACTACTTCTGCAGCCACCACCACTCCACATTGAAGATGTCATCTCGATTGGTGACGAATTGTCTGCAATCGGATTGGTCAGCCCGGCGAGCTAACCAATACCTCGGCACGCTACCAGTATTTCGACTTATTACAATCACGACACCCGTCATAGAGTTCCATGTTTTTGGGCTGGTGGGCGACACCCAAAATCTGTCTGGTCCCAGTAATCGAATTGACCAAGTTCAATGTCAATGCGAATCGCTGTCTCCATTGAGATTGTGCATCACAATCCATTCAGACAGGAGTGCCACAAGAGCTACCCCTTCAATCAACAATGATGTCCTGGTCGTCTATCAGCAAAGTTCCGAGCCATCACTGTGATTGCTCTCTTGGTCTGTATCCAGGAACATGGCGTTCACACTCCAACTCAGTCTTTCAGTCGGTTTCATTGCTCCATTTTAACATGGCATCTGCCAACTAACTCAACTTTCGTCCAGAGGGGTACGATGTGCGCTAGCACGTTAACTTGTCGGGTTGATAACATCGGAGACGACTGTCTCAACCCTCATGGCTTTGTTGTACGTCTTGTTCTTCCTTACTGCTGCTTCCAACGCATATGGAAGTCACACTGCATGAAAACCATATCTTCCTCTCTTCCAGGTATTTTCCCCGTCCCATTGTGTTACTGAGTCTTTTTGAGACCATCGGCTGCGTTTATGCGCTTCATTAATAACTGAACATCCTCACACTAACATGCAACTCATCCTAGTGATCTTCCTTGTCCCAGAGCGCCTCTAATCCATTATGTCTTATATGTATCTGTTCTTGTAGAGTGCACCTGAAAATCATCTTTCTATTCCAGCCACTTATACTGCAGCCGTTGGAGTTTTATGCTTGTCTACGGAACGCGACGGCATACGCGCATCTTAGCAAGTGGATCGTGTTCGGAATGCCCTCTCTATTTATCAGCCTCATGTTCGAGATGATCACGAATGATCCTCTCTGATTTCCTGCTTCTAGTGGCGTAGATACTCACTTTGGTTATCTACCACCAAACTTAAGCACCTTGACGACAGCTCTCATCCACTCTGCGAACGCTGCTGCATGGAACAGCCGAAGTTGATATCGAGTCTGGTGATTTTATTGCCAAGCCTGCAGCCCATCGCGCCACAGTGATGTCCTCTGGCACCGGTGTGTGGATGTGTGTGTGGATGCTCAACTTCTCAGTTACTTATGGAGTTAGAGAGACATACTATTCTTGTTGGAATCTGATCGGTCTCGCTGCTTGCATTTGAGGCATATCCAGTGCGTAATGAAGAAATTAAGAGCCTGATCGTGCCTGACCGACCACCAAGAAAGTGACACCGAAGTTCATCTATTGGTGTTTGGTAACGAGTCCAAAAATGCAGTTCTGAAATGTCCGTTTGTACTCCGACTGCTTACACAGAACACATCAGTCCTCAGGATCCCTACCGGCCGACTACCTCGTATTGTTTGCCAACTAGTTATCACAGCAACTCCTACCTAACGGGTCCACAGTATGGTGTAAATGTGCAAAACTTTGCGCAGAGAATGAACTGGGATTGATGCATTTCTTGCTAGTGACCCCACGATCGGCCACATCAGTTTCTATTGACCCTTTTGAATAATGAACAGTAAATGCACTGGCACTGTCGGATTTCTTCTCTCAACTCTAATTCACATCGCCTTCATTCCTTCATCATAATCATCATCAATGCATGTTAGTTGAGAGTAACAAACACCTCTGGTATTGTACCGCGATGCGAATAGATAGCATACTAAAGGTTACAGAACACAGAAACTATTATTTTATGTATGGAGTGTACGATCGTCGTTGGAGTAGAAAACTAAGCAAAAAAGGGACAGCAACTCACAATACAAAGACCATTGAGGTCGGCTCTTCGCCATGTCAATTAGTCTATCCAACCAAACGTGTTCATCTTCCTTAGGACGCCAGTCCAACAATCGGGAGATACCAACGGACGCCAACTTTGAAGTGAGGGTACCTCCTTCCTTCATTTTACCATTTTAACCTTTACTCCTGCGTTACTCTCTTTCTTTATTCTGTCGCTTCCGTTATCTTTTATTTATGACCTTTCTGCTTATTTATCATAACATGAGTCATGGTGCTGGTTCCATCGCGACTCGCCCCATTGACTTTTAGATTGACGACTGACAATTGTATCAGCAGATCTGGTGATTACTCTTTAACCGAGCTGGCTTGCCGAACTACCTCCCCGTGGTGCCAGCTGGGTGGTTCGGGTGTACTCCGTTCCAGCAAAGTGTTCGGCGACAATGTCCCACCTTCGTGGGGCATTGTATTCCAGCAATTGTGCTGACTTCATGGGTAGTATTTGGCCCCTGTTTGGTAATCTACCAAACAAAGACGCACGAACCGATCATTCAGTCAACGCCTCCCAATGAGCGCGATTCCCTAAATTCGCATCGCTGCCTTGCTGGTAGGTTATTTAGCCAAACGCTCGGGGTGGAGTTCCCTAAGTCAACTCCCTACTTCGGCTTGGGCACCCGGGTAGTATCACGCCCTCTCGCAAAACCATGGACTATATTACAACGTGCTCATCAGCTACTGTTTATGCTAGTCACTTTCACCCTACTTCATCACACTCCAATGGTTTGTTTTTTAACAATCCTCACTTTCCGTTATCCGATTCATGTGTTCAACAATCTGGCTGCGATTCCGGCTGCTCCGCAGATCAAGGAGTTCAACCTATGGCTCTCCTTCGTCCCCGATCCTGGTTCCGTCTGGCGTGCTTCAACGTTCGGACACTCATGCAGATTGGACAGCAAGCCGGTCTAGCGCGCACCCTAGATTCCCTAGACGTTGATGTCTGCTGCCCTTCAGAAACCCGATTGCAAGATCCCAGCACTGTGTTTGCATTGACATCCTCCACTGACCACGAAGTCAGATATCACCTGCGTCTTTCTGGAGATCCAGAATCAGCTTCAGAGGGTTTGGCTGGTGTAAGTATAGCACTGAGTGGCAAGGCCGAGGCGACACTACTTGACTGGTTCCCGATTAACAGCTGACAATGTGCAGTTCGGCTTCGGGATTCATGTAGAATCAACACGCACCGCGAAGAGAGACGCAACTTGTTTGATCTCCGTGTACGCTCCAACTGACTGCAGTGGCGGCTCAGTCAAGGACGAATTCTACCGAGATCTACATCAGCTGTTGACTAATGCTAAAAGTCGGATGTCGTTATCCTTGCTGGGGATTTTAATGCACGGATTGGCCGCCTGTTACCATACGAACGCCACCTTGGTGGTCATCACTCGCTCGATGAGAACCGCTCTGATAACGGAGAGAGACTTCTCACATTGTGCGAAGACAACCGTCTGTTTCTTTCGAGCACTAACTCCAGGCGTACGAAGAAGCGTTCTGCAACGTGGCGTCCCCCTTCTTCAACACAACCGTGATCTCAAATCGATCACATTGCAATTAGCTTCAGATGGCGTGGCAGCGTACTGGACTGCAGGTCCTTTTGGTCCACCTTCCTTGACTCAGATCATGCTCTGGTCTGCGCGAAAATCTGTATGTGTTTTGGGGGATCCCGAAACACGAAACACCGCAAGATTGATGTAAACAGATTAACTGATCCCTCTGTCCAGACCAGCTATCAGTCTTCACTGGCATATGCACTCAGTTGCAATCCACCGCAAGAAGTGGAACAACACTGGACTTGGAAACGGAAAGCGATGATCATTTCCGGACAGTCATGCTGCGGTCTAACTTGACGCCCCTTGAAGGCTTGAATCCCTGCTCGTTCTCTGGAGCTGTTCGAACGCCGCAAAGATATACCCGCGAAATCAGATTGCAACGAGCGGCGCCGCTCTGCCAACCGGCTGCTCAAGCAAAGTCTACGCAAGGATCGCTAGACATGGTGGTCTGAGCGTGCTTTAGAGATGGAGACTGCTACCCTCTCTGGCAACACTCGCAGGCTTTTCCAACTCATTCGGTCCACTGGCCTCAGGAAGCCTGGTGTCAGTGAGGTCATTTGTGAGATGGATGAGTCTCCGATCACCAACCAACGGAGGCGTATGGACTGCTGGGCCGAGCACTTTCACTCGCAGTTCAACTGGCCTCCACCATCCACCAGTACATGCAGTACACCCTGTTGTCCACCCTGGCTCGTCCCACTGAATCCACCCAGCGAAGCAGAAGTCTGCCTCGAGTTTCGGCGCTTGAAGCGCTTCAAGGCTGCCGGCTCAGACGGACTTCCTCCGGACTTATTCAAGTACGGCGACGTGGCGATCATTAACCAGCTGACCGCGCTGTTCGCAAAAATTTGGCATGAAGAGAAAGTGCCTTCCTCTTGGGGCGAATCAGTTATTGTCCCAATTTTCAAGAAAGGCGCTCGCACTTCATGTGCAAATCATCGTGGGATTAGTCTTATTTCGGTTGCCTCTAAGCTATTGGCATCCATTCTGCTTCGTAGACTATCCTCAGTACGTGAATCATACTACCGTGAAGAACAAGCTGGTTTCCGTCCTGGCCGCGGATGCGTAGATCAGATGTTCACGCTCCGCCAGCTCCTTGAACATCGCCACATTTACCACAGGCCAACTATCATTGCATTCCTAGACATACGTGCCGCTTTTGACTCCATTGATCGACCTGCTTTATGGCGTTGCTTACTAAAGAACGGGGTGCCAGAGAAATATACCGCCATCTTACGAGCACTTTACCTTCATACATCCGGCAGAGTGAGGGTCTATGGCAAGCTTTCCTCGCAATTCGCTGTCAATAGAGGTGTGCGACAGGACTGCCCTATGTCCCCATTCCTCTTCAACTTCGCAATCGAAGACGTTCTGTCGAATGCTCTAGTAGGTTTCCAACATTTTGGCCTAGAGCTTCTACCGGGTGAGCGCGCGACCGACTTAGATTATACTGATGATATCGCCTTACTTGGTGATGATCCTCAGGGTATGCAACTCATTCTGGATGGTTTGGCGGTTGAAGCATCTAAGTATGGCATGAGCTTCGCCCCATCGAAGTGTAAAGTACTGCTCCAGGATTGGCTTTCACCTGCTCCCGTGCTCACTCTCGAAGGTGCACAACTTGAACAGGTAGATAGTTTCGTCTACCTCGGGAGCTGTGTTTCTGCTGACGGCACTATCAGCAAAGAAGTTTCGCTTCGGATCGCTAAAGCTTGATCAGCATTTGTTAATTTGAGGCACTTGTGGCGTCGTCACGACGTCTCATTATCGCTAAAATGCCGCGTTTACAGCGCATCAGTTCGCTCAGTGTTGTTGTATGGGTGCGAGTCCTGACCGATTCGCGTGGAAGACATACGTCGTCTTTCTGCCTTCGATGCCGATTGCTTAAGGAGGATCGCTCGTGTTTGGTGGCGACATCGAGTTAATAGTAATGACATTCGACGTCGCATCTTGGGGAATGCAAGTATTTCCTTCAACAAACTGGTTTTGTTGCGCCAGTTAAGATGGCTCGGTCATGTCCTACGCATGTCACCTGAGCGTCTACCGCGTCGCGCTCTATTTGCTCGTCAAGGACCTGGCTGGAGGCGACCGCGTGGTGGTCAGCCTTCCACTTGGCGTCAGCGCATGAAATCGCTGACGTCGTGTCTAGCCGCAGTTGGGTCCGTACGTCTTCCAGGATGGGGACCCAAAGATGAGGAGTGCCAGTGTCTTAGGACTCTTAAAGACGTGGCCCGCAACCGGAGTCAGTGGAAGAATTATGTACAGTATTGTATTGATTCACATGTTTAATACTACCAACTTTAAAAATGGCAAAAAAGAGCAAAATCGGCGTGTGACAAACAAACTAAAAATGTTTTGTTCTATGTTTTGTTACAATGTTCCATTCTTCTTGCGGCATATTAGCTGAAGTGTGTTGCTCACCTTCAACTACCATGCTACGATGATTACGACACAATGACTGTCTCCTATCCACTGATCTCCATGGCTTTGTTGGCTCTATGTCTAGTTGCTAGACTGTTGAGATTACATACATACTGGCAGTTACAGCTACTTCGGAAGTGTGTGGTCTTTCACTTCTGCTTTTTCTCCATCTCTGCGCTTCTTATTTTCGGATAGACCCAGTGGGAACCAGTGATGTATCAGCGCAGAATAGCAGCCGTTCCGAGAATGAGACCTGTATTCACCACATGGTTACACTCTTTACAGTAATCTCAGTAGTTCGGCTCGTTACTGGACTGCTCTTTGCAGCCACTTGTTTTCTCCGGTTTCCCAGCCCAGCCACATATCATCCTTTTGCAATCTCTGCATCGTGTCACGACGCTTGTCTTTATTGTAATTCCCGTCCTCAATATGCTTCATAACGTATACCACACTGTCACGCTACATGCGTGACCATTCGCCCCGAGCTCGCATCCACTAGTCGTGTATGCAAACTCATTCACTCATACGATATTGTACATCAGTGTTATGCTTTACTTATCGACTATCAGTAGGCTTTCCTTCCTGTTTATCAACTCCCTCGTCTTCAATTTATTTGAGAATCTCGTATTACAATCACTGGTTCTGGGGGTATATCTGCCCATCCATTTTCGTCTTCCATATCCCAGCTAACCTAGTTAGTTCTATGTTTTCTTTCACAAATGATTGAATGTGCTTTCGTATACCGTTTTCAGGGCCTGGAGTGACCAATACAGTGACTGCGATTAAAAACGCTCAGATGGCCGAGTCTCCGTTGGTTCTGCTAGCAGGTGCCTCCGCCGGTCTCATACGCGGTCGAGGTTCTCTGCAAGATATAGATCAATTGAGCTTGTTCCATTCTTTGTGCAAGTGGTCCGGTCGGGTCACTCGAGTGAAGGACATCGTGCCAGTGTTATGCACCGCGTTTTTCAAGGCATCTTCCGACACACCAGGTAGCCAATCCTTTTACCACCTTCCAATTCGTGTTTTGATTTTCAGTTTTGCTGTGTCCGATGGAATTATTCCTCTGTGCTTTCTCATTGACACCAATTTGAATTACATATGAACTAAAGCGAGTGTAAATGGATACGCATTTTGTCTGCGTCCTTTTATATGCCTAGCAAACTCACATCCGAATGGAATCGCCGAGCAATGGACCGTTCTTTACAAGGTTGTTCGTAGTGGGTTTGTCATACTGAAAAGTCGCCTTTCTTGGTGTTTAGCATTCTGTCGGTCGACGCCTAGGCTTACTAACTTGAACCCCTCTGTCGTCGGATTGTGTGGCTTCCTCCTTCTTAGTTTTCTCCTACCACGTTCATCTCACTACGTTCACTTCCCACTCGATGTCTTTGGAAAGAATGCGCGCTAACACTCCGTTTCTGGTGCGTTTGGTATGTTCCGTTTTCGACTTTGCTCTTCATTTTGCCCACACGCAACCACAAGAGGTCTGCGCTTACAGAGGGACCATAACGGAATTACATCGCGCCTGATAAATTTACTTGCACGCCAAGAACCCAGGTTAAACTTGAAGGAAGGATTTGAACCACATTACTATCGGACCAACAAAAGGCCATCAGCACGCGTTGCACTTGTGTGTAGGAGAACGCGTATGGTTGCTTCCCAGGGTCAGGGCGACACCCACCAACTGTTGTTCCGACGTGCGGCATCAGCTGATATGCGCATTTTGTTCGTATATCACTCTTGTGATATCGACATCTATTGGTCACCCGCTAATGCTACACTTGGAGCAAACCTATCTCAGACATTAACAAGACACTGACCGGGTTGTTATCAGTTCCTTCAGAGCACCAGTTCTTAAGAATTGTTATTCTACCAAGACCATACGTTTCGTCTGTCCCGACAACTGGTAGATATCTGACGGAGTTGTGTAACCCACGGTTCAGCGTCGGATGTGTAGGGGCATTGTCTGCAGCCATACCGGGCTTACTACCTGGCATACACCTTAATGATACTAAAACGCAAGATTACCTGTACGCATTTTGCCTAACTGTGTCGACGATGTGCCACATTCCCACCACAGTGTCGGTATGAATTATCAACTAAATTTGGAAATATCCCAAAGCTCATCTAGATTGCACATCTCAACTTGATTTGCCTTCGAATGAAGCCACTCTTGGCCGTTTCGATAGCATGTCAAGTCAGCCACACGCTACAGCAAGTGGAACAACAACTTGTGGACAGTGTTGTTCTTCTCTGCTTACCGCTTGCGAACCAGTCGTTTGTCTCATCAAGCCACTCTTCGCTGGCTGTCTTCATGTTGTCGTTATCACGCACATCAACGCAGTTTTCATGGTGCCCCTCCTGTTTGGCAGCAGCCCCTCGTAGGGCCACACTGCTGGTGTTTCGGTATCCTTTTCGCATCGATTCAGCGGACGGGATTAGCCATACAGTGGCACAGCTACAGTGCACATCCCATGTTGTTCCGCCAACGAGCACCCAAATTCCGCTACAGGTACAGCTGCTGAAGTCGTTCTAAATAGCTAGCTTGTCTCTTGTTTAGTGTCCATGTTGCTTTACGTAGAGAAAGTTCTGGAACAGCATTGTTCGTTTCAGATAGTCAGTGTACGCGTGCTATTGCTGAGCCCGAATTCAGCAACAGTAAAGCCGGACTCAATCCTTGTGTTTTATTTGTCGTTCCCACATTGATGAATTCCAGCACAGTCAGGTGCAGACATCAACTTGTGGATGCACATCTCACAGGCTACACTTTTATCGCTTCACAGCTCACCAGGCGTATGATAATTAAGCTGAATACCGTCTTCGCAGATATCGAATGCGTATCATAACTGTTGTCTGACCATCAGCTAGGATGCTGCTTCGTGATAGCAGCATTCATCCGAACTCTGTTACACCATCGCACTCTAACTGGCTAACCGTGCGGAACAGGAATGCTTTTGTTCATGTCATTTTTAGTGCGATTAACGATGCGTGAACGTCGTACCGGTTGTGCTGCATTTCGTACAAAACTCGCAATGTTTCACTGCTGCCTTCAACTCCATCACGTGAGTAACGTAGCGTTTGAGCAGCTGCTCGGTGATTACTCATCCATCACGATTGAGCCGACTGATCACACGTTACCTGTGTACTCAGGACTTGATATCATTTTTACTGTTATTGGCAGCGCTAAAATCTCCGTGTATTTAGAATGCACTTGTTTTTCCACAGGCGCTCTTTCGCTCACCGACAAGGATGCCCGTTGTCACCGTTCCTCTTCAACTTCGCTATTGACGAAGTCATGGAGTTTGCATTGACAGGACATAACTTGGAAAGTGTGAAGCTACTCCCAAGAGAACAACTTCTTGACTTAGAATATGCAGACGACATTGCCCTCATCTGTGACAGCTCACAAACGTGTCAAGCCGCGCTGGACAGATTAGCACTGGCTGTCAGCCGCTTCGGGCTTTGCTTTGCACCATCGAAATGCAAAGCGTTCCTTCGAAGTGGCAGGGATCGCCTCCTGCGCTGACTCTTGGTGGGGATCAGCTAGAAGTCGTTCGGAAATTCAACTAGCTGGGAAGTTGCATCAGCGCCCTTGGGATCGAAGACGAGATCACGAACCGTATAGCAAAAGCTCGAAGTGCTTTTGCTTGTCTTCGCCACCTATGGCGTTGTCGCGACATTACTCTCGCCCTGAAGGGTAGAGTGTACAATGCAGCGGTACGTTCGACCTTACTGTACGGTTGCGAAACCTGGCCCCTAAGATCGGCGGACATGAAGAGGCTAGTTGCGTTCGACCATCGGTGCCTTCGCAGTTTGGCCCACATTTGGTGGGAACACCGCGTAAGTAACGAGCGTGTTCGACGCATTGTTTATGGCACAGAAAAAGGAATTGAACCGCTCAGCACCGTTATTTCCCGCACCAGGCTCCGATGGCTGGGCCACGTGTTGCGCATGCCAGCCCACCGACTTCCACGACGTGCGTTGTTTGCGCACCGGGGATGTGGATGGAAGAAGAGGAGGGGTTGCCATGCAATGACTTGGTTGAGAGGAATGAAGACCCTCACTTCGTAGCTGGCCTTGGATGGAGCGTGCCGGCTCCCTGGTTGGGGTCCGAAAATGATGAACATGTTTGGCTGGATATACTTGTTGATATGGCTAGGAGCCGACCTCAGTGGCGTTCGTGCTGTGAGTTTCTTTGTCCCTCCCCATCCCTTTTAGCCTTCTCCTCCATCTACGATCTCATTTCTCAGCGTGAAACATAATAATTTTTCTTTTTGCCTAGTAGCCGGCTGGTAGCTTACCGGAACGATGCCTATCCGTTGCTGGTAGCTCAGCTGACATGCAACTGTTGTATTTATTTTCATTTTCCGTTATGTATTGCGGCACAGTAGCTGAGGTGTTTCTCACCCATTGCAGCGCACGGGTCATTGAGTGGTTGCCGCTTTCCAGCACTCGACCGTGCCATCTCGCAATTAGACTAGTTTCCTGTACATTCCACTTGTCCGGGGCTTTTACGTGTGCGTTTTCCGCATTGTTGTGTTATAACCCTGCATTACATTTGAACGGTTTTGCGGGCGCATAGAGAAGTGTTTGCGTGAAATCGGTGCAGCATATGAAGTGATACCGGATGTCGTGTCCACTGAAGTTCCCGTTTCACTGTCCGATGTGACCACAAATGTGTAATTTCGGTACCGCGTTGCGTTCCATCTATTCCTCTTTCTCTGTATGCCGCACATTTTCAGTTAGGTGCAACTTGAGCCGGCTACCTGCGCATACTTCATTGTGTTGTGCTCTCCTTTGAGCTCTTAGCGATCCTCATATCTATCAAATCCTGTCTTATTTCCAGTATCAGTTGTTTCTTGACCTCATTATTGACCACGAACCATTCGGATAGTATACGGTTTGCGCTCTCCACCGTCTTTGCAACCATGGCCAGTTTTTCTTGCAATTGATTTCGCGCAACACTGGTTTGATCAACGGAGCTGGTGTCGATATGGCTGTCCTCACGGCTTGCTCCATATATCACCCTTTGTCACTATTGCCGCGGCACTAAAACTTAACTTTCAGTCGATTTACAACTAAAGAGAAGAGTGTTAATTTGCGGGCCAACTCGCACAGCTGCTTGTGACACCGCATTCACCTCCTCACAGGGCACATATCGTTCCAATTACTCACCTTCCCATCTGCCATGCAGTGGCATAATCAATCGGATTCTTTCAGACACTCCATAGGTGTGCTCAATGACCTCACTGGCCATGCTTAGCACCTACTGACCTCGAACGTTCATCATTTGCATCAACTATTTCCGTGGCTTGTGATCGAAGTACTTCTGCTCACATTGTATTCTCGTAAGCGACGCCTTTTGATCAAACAGAAGCGATAAGCCACTCTAACTGTATTTATATCGCAGAGAACAACTGCATTGAAGACCAATGTTTCACGCCACAGTGATACTACACGAACAAATCATGTGTTCTAGCGAATGTTGCTAGCTTTCCCCCTCCGATGCGTGACATCCTTCTCGGACTGGTACCAGTCAATCCCCGCATCAATTGACCATTCAAGTATTTGGATGAAACGGTGTCGAAGTACTGATCTTGCGCAGCTTATGGCGTTTACTTCCTATGGCCTTTCTAGAGTTCTAGCCTCAGTGCCGTGAGTGCAATCTGGTGGTGCTGTCCCTCGCACTAGACCTTGATCCGTGAGTTTATGCATCCAGTCCTCAGCCTTTTCCACGAAGGCATCCGGTCGCACTTGATCAACTATGGGAACTTGTGAGTGCTACGATACTTCTACGTTGTGGAGTGGATTTGTGATGGGCATTAGTTATGCTTCACGGTAGGACATTTTCGTTTGTCTACCTTATCCTATGCAACAGCGGACGGGAACCTCTCCTAACCGTGCGACGCCCAGTGCCACGAGACAGTTCTTACGGATCTAATGTTCATAGTTTGTGTGGTAGAAATACCCAGTCAGAGTGAACATATGTACCCAAGGAGGGAACCAGACAACCAGTGGGAGGCGAACCCAATGGGCTCGGTCAGCGGATGCAGCGGCGATGGGAATCCATCTACGCAGCTCCGTTGATTGGCTGACTTTCAAGCGCGTCATGATGAGCTCGTTTAATTGAGTCAAAGAGTGGGCCTCATCTTCTCGAAAACGTCGTTAATCGAAGTGCGCGAACAGTATCTGTCGGGGGCTCTTGTTGATCTGGTCTCGTGATTTTCACTGACTGTCCTCTACTGTCAATCGCTTGCCCGTGAAGGATCGACTTCTGTAGCAGCTGACTATTGTTTAACTCGATTACAGATTAGCGTAGTTGTCTGGATGACGACAGCAGTTATCACATACACCATCAACTCGAACTTTGCTTTCTCCACAGAGTGTACTTTTTCTTCCACGGTACTTCCACTAGGAGTATTATTTTAAACTAGCTGTTCTAATCAATTTTTTCAAACACATATTCTAACCCGTCTAATGGCTACAAATAAGTGTTTAGATTTCGGAAACTGTTCTTTCTTCCTTACCGACCGGTACTGGCGAAGCCCCTACCTCCTTTAAACCAGTTACTTTAATCCTCTCCTCTACACGCTGAGTCACGTGTGAAACCTGTGGTGTCGGAATCAGGTGAACACTTCGCTACTTTCAAGATACCTTTTGCAATGCGTTCACTTTTCGTGACACTAGTCATTGTGTCCTCTTCCTGATGAGCTCCGTTACCGACGTTGTGCATTTCTCATCACCTGACATTTAGCGGCTGTCGGACGTTGCAGCGTACTCTCGAGGCTTGGTGTTGTGAGACGTGGTACTCAGCTTGTTCTTTCCGCCTCATCGGATATGAATGATGGAATTTGTCTGTCTCATAATATCGCCCATTTGATCGACGGGAATTTAACAGATTCTGTAATCTATGGCAAACTGATCCTCACACTCCTTGCACCTATCGTTACCACTTGGGCTGATGATCAAAATTTGCCATAACGAGGATATAAAAGTGGAAATGAATGCGACGTTTAAAGTGCAGAGTTCCATGGGCACTCCTATTTTCTCTTTTCCGGAGCAGTCACGTAGTTGGGAGCTAACAGATACTCACAACATTCCATCCCCTGCACATGAGGCACTTTAATCACTCTCCTTGTTGAGACACTTTTAGCTGAAAACTGGTGTTCTGAAACATCTCACATCTGTTTTCTAGAGATACTAAGCGCTTCGTCTGCTTTTGGTTTCCTCTATGTATCCTGAGCCTACTAGGTTATTACTTGGGTGATCCGTCAGAACTGAGGCATGCGATTCAACTAGGATGCAATTTAGTTGGTACTCCTTTGATGGGATCCATTTGTAGTTCTCTAAACACCCTTGGCTACTTGACAAGGCTAAGCGGAGGTTTCAGCAACGCAAACGTTATGTTTAGTGCACTTTTGCTTATTTCACAGTCTGTACATTCCCCTGCTCACTACATACGAGGTATAAGAACTTTGCACCCCCATCACTGTCTCGCTTGAGCACAAGCTGTTCGGGTTGGATGCAGGCCGTAGTGAACTTTTCCCAAGACGGTTCACTGGGTCACTGTCAACCCAGAGCGCCTACTCACCCAAGGATAGTTCTCTCACTGGATTTGAACAAGAAGTGCTGATTGTGTCAGTTCTACTAAACCGTTCGAGTGCGTTTTCCCAAATTGGCTCTACTAATGAGGCTTTCAAATATCATTTCCTAGGCCCGAGTAACGAACCCACGTTTCTAGGTGCAACACTCGAGGTCTAGGTTGGGACCGACTTGAAAGCTAGTTAAACTCTACGCTGCATCGAGTTTGCTAATGGTTACTGTGTGCTTGGGACCGCTTCCTATGAATTTTGCGTAGAAGACATACTGAATGTAGCAAGGACATAGACAGTGTTACTTTACTAAACAGGATTTACTGTGTCAAATAGAAACTGAAAATATTTGCTTTATGCACCAAAGGGAATGGGCTAACCTGTTGCCCACCTTTTTCGTCCAGATCGAATCCACATCTGCAAGTTACACTGACAATCTCTTGAGACACAGGCTTGATGATCGCTTGTTTCTGCCAGACGGCTGTGCGTCGGTAACTTAGGTACCGTTTGGTATATACATTGAATTCCTGCTTTTCTTTTACGATCCGCAGTGCTTTGCGATCCTTTTTATCTACCACCTTTCCCATCCTCTGGCTCTCACTACCATGCTTTACTGGTCGATTTCGTCCATGATATCCGCTGCCAAAGTTCTCCCGTTCCTGTTCCTCTATAGGCCCTGTTATTGTGGAGTTTCCTATCGATACTTTGTATCCTTACCATTTGGTGAAAGAACACATGCGCATATCCGACAGCCCCCGATCGTGGAGACAGCGTTGTACCAATTGGTAGGTCTGTTTGTTTGCCATACTCCCTTCACGCTCTTTTTTTAAACTCTACCAGTCTGTATTAGTCGGCTTCCTTTTAGCTGGTGACTTCCTCACTCACCTGCCCCGCTTCCTTCCTTTTACCTGATCCTTCATTCAGGTACCTTCGCTTTTATCTTTTCCGCTTGTTTGCTAACGGGTTCCAGATCAAACCCTGTCCACCCGAAACGCATCCCTCGGAAATCCCCATTCGAGAGCCCACTTTCCCGTTGCCTACTGACAAACAAGTGAACCGTCTGGTTCTACTGTTGTCTCAAGCACAGCGTCCAGTAGCAGTTGTGGGTAGCCAGGCTCTTTTGCCGCCCATTTCCGCTTCAGCGACCGCGGAGAATCTACAAGTAAGTTTACAACTGTTTCGCCACAGCTTATTCGGCTTTTGCGCTTTCGTTAACTTTAACGGCCTCGACACAGATGCCATTCCTTATTTTTTCGCCTTTTTTCACATATCGGGTGGGCATCTTCTCCACCTACTACATCAGTTAAGAGAATTACGAGCCATAGGCAGCATTGTTTAATCTGTTATACATATTTAGTCAACGGCACAAGAGGACGCTCTTAGGCAATGAATAGCCAGTGAATACTCGCTCGTGCATTTGCATGAATTAGCCTAACAGCATAACCCATTTTGTCAGACCGCACTGACCTAAGGCAACTGGAGAACTTATTGATAAAGTGCGGATCTCAGTCCAATTTCTTGTGTTTTCGTGATTCGCCTATCATTATTTCGGTTGCTCCGTTTGCTTAATCTTTGTTCAACACTGAAAATTATATAACCAGATGGATTCATATGAGCTCTCCGTGTTTTTCTATGCATATGCTAGCCTTGCTCTTTAAAGTGGGTGACCCGTCTTTCGATTCGCAAACACTACCTGTTGTCACGAGACTGTTCGCGGTCACACGTGAGCGGCACACTATCTATTTGCCCGTGTCTATGTAAGTACCGACATGATGAGATTCCGATATGTCAACAGCTGATCCTTTGCGTTCGGCCAGTTTCACTACGCGAACTTCGTGCAGCTCTTCTCTGATCGTTGGTTCAAGTCATCCATGTTTTATTGGTCAATCGATTTATCTCACTCTTGTACCGCATTCTCTGAACTCTATCGATCTGAACTATCACTTGATAGTTGGGTCCACCCAGTCTTGAAACGATTTATGATAGACGGTCTTTCACCTTATCGAGGCCACATATTGCTAGCGAAACCGTTTTTGTTACTTTGGAGACCCGTCTGCAAGTGAACAGTCTGCACACCCTTTTAGACTTGATCCCACGGTTACACCTCTTCTTTATTTCTTAACTTATCAAGTTTTGCTCACGTATGGTGGGAATCCCTAGTGAGCACTTCTGAGGTCCTCAAATTGGTTTTTGTCAAGTGCTGAATCTTAACCGCTTAGGTTGGCTAGTCCATGTCCATCGTATGCCCACTGACCGGTTTCCTCATAGTGCATTATAGGCTGTGGTTGCACTATGTAGGACGAAAGTGCGAGATGGCGTGACGTGGCTAGAGGCTTGAGAATTTGCTTAAGAGATTTAGTCAGCCCGGTGCAAGTCGTGTTCGTGGATGGGGGCCCCGGGATGGCCCACCCCAATGGTTGAGGACCGTATCGGGCATGGCGGAGTCACTCAATCATTGGCGTTCCTGAATGCAGTTTCTTGCATCTAGTTGTCGGTTTTTGTTCCATCCTGATTAGTTTCTATTTACATTCAATCTCATTTTTATGCCGTTTATTTATTGCTATTCTGGTAACTGCATCTACTGCATTTCGGTACCCGGACCATAGTTGCTCAACTGAACTGAACTGAACTTATTCAAGTTAGTGGTAGATAGCTTACCCGTCTACTTCATGTGAAATTGAAGTTCTGTCGCGTTTACAAGACACAAGCTTAACGTACGCGTATGGATAAACTAATGCAAGCGGCATCCCGTCTTGACACGCGCTTCGCGTTTTCAAACTTTATTTAGATGCCTTAGGACCTTACCACGATGTTACCGGTAACCACTGTCAGCGAACGGCCACTGGAGGTAGCTGTCACTCCCTTCATAGGAAAAGCCCCCTTCTCTGATGTTCAGCTCATCTTAATCAGTAAGACCTGTCCACCTATTCATGGCTAGTATACTTCTCAGTCAAAGATAGAATTTAAAGCGCTGCAGTCTAACTAGAGTTGCCACATGAGACATTCTTGACTGATAGCCGAGAAACGCTTCTCGCACGCTGTCACGTATGAAAAGCAAACTGAGCTGCTCACTAAACTTTCATTTCATTTCTTCGACGATACGCCCTACTGGCGCTTCTACCTGTTGCGGTCTCATCCATAGCGACCGGGGAATCTGCCGGAATGCAGTTGAGCGATGCTTTCTGCAAACAGGTGAAAACATAAGTTGCAAAAAGACTTCATAGGAGGGGCGGAGAAACTTGAGATGGTGAGAGACATTCGCAAATACTTGAAGCGGAAGCAATGGGTAAAAGCTGTAGAATCGTCTAAGCAACCAATGTTACCAACCTTTGGAGATACAGTTGTTGAGACAATCGTCGACAGCATCGACAGTATGATTCACAAAAATAAATGCCATGTAGTTAGTTTGACGGAGAGCATGCTAAATCGCATACCCCCAGGCATTCTCCGATTATCATACTGGGATCATTCTGTCGATTAACTAGCACTAACTAGCAGAATTTGTGTCCATCAAAATATGGGCGTTATGCCCTCACATAAATTGGTCTGTTTCATCTTTAACTCATATTTTCACAATGCAGATTCCCTCAATGCTACCAGATTTACCAACCGCTTTTCATTTCACGGAATGGAAAATCCGGATGTAAGGCAAGCGGAGACGTTTTAAACTGGAAATCGGCCCCAAGTGATCGAATTCTCATTCTACGCTAGAAGAGGTAGTGGCGTCGCACTTACTGCAAGCTGACCATGGATGAGTTACTTGAATTCACGAGGCTTGTTCACTTAATCGATCATTTGCCTCTGTTCGACTTCGTGGCCCTGAAATGTGTTCCCAAGCAGTATGTTAATGCTTTAAGTGCCCCTATTGGCCACATCAGGTTGCGTTAGTCTACGGCGGACAGCGAAGCACCCTGACGACTGCAAGTTGAGTACGCTAGACTTGCTTCACTCCCACTCGATTTCACTCCAAACTTCATCTTGTGGGGCCCAGTTTCATGGTCACGTGATTCTGGGAGGTTTGTAGTCCAACCCATGGAAATCTGCTTCATTTGGCTTGCGTAGATGAAATTGTCTCACTGTTTGGAGATCACGAATGCCAAACTGACTTGCGCGTTGGGAATGATGTTGTAGCACCGTTAGCAGTTTGCCTTCACTTTCATCCTTAGATACGAAGGATGTTAGATAACTCATAAATTCATCCATATTGGTTGCTGCATTGGCGCTGACGACGATGTAAAAGGTATACTTCAAGATTTTCAGGAACTCACTTCTGCGATTTCTGTGCCATCTGAAGTAGCGTTCTCTCGCTCTTCAAAGCACCGTTCCCACAAACAGTTTTCGGGAATGGGACTAAACTCGGCCAATCTCATGGTTGTCTTTGGCCATCGTTATCTGCACCGCATTGCTTGCGTTGCGTCACAACATTGTCCGCTGGGATAAGGTGCACAAGCTGGTACTGCGCTGGTTATTTTACTGGATAATCAGATATAGTTCATTAAGTTGCATTGACTCACGAATGCCCTCACAACACGTACAAGAGTACCTTGTCATGTCAGTTCAAGGCATATTACTCGATGGAGGCACCTATTGACCTTGTGGGGTGAAATGATATATCTGACCACCAGATTGTGTGTTGTTGGTTTATCTTGGTTTCCGTGTCGAATCCTCCCGGCCAGTACCAGCGTCGCTTTTGCTGCCGTCTCCTGCTTATTGCCTAACGCTAAGTTTCATGTGCTGTAAGGTCTATTATGTCTCGGGTCAATGACGTTCTCTACGAGGTTGTTTCGATCATGTCGCTTAGCCTGACAGCCAGCCGTTTGTAGTCGTGATGCGTTCGCAAGGCACCGTAATCGTGAAGGTCCTCTCGAGGTAGTCCGTTTCTCATTGGTCCTTAATTTTGCAAGGTTTATCCCTCTACCAAAGATCAGTTGTATCTTAGTTCAGGTCTCTGTGAATCGTACCACACATCCTTCGGAACAGTCACGTCATCTGTACAAAAGAGATAAATAACCCAATAGATGGCAATCATTTTTCATTGGGCTTCATAACTAGTCCCTTTGCATCAACTGCGAATGCGAAGTTTCATGATTTTTGTGTTTTTCCATCTGATTTACATTCTTGTTGTCACAATACGCATCATGCGACGCTCCATTCAGGTTTCATCTCTAACAGGGGACCATGTTACTCGCAGTCTCATCCCATGTTGGTTATTGAGCTACATAACCGCATTTAATGTTCAAAATATGACGTTCTCCAAGGCTGGATATATATATATATATATATATATATATATATATATATATATATATATATATATATATATATATATCTTGCAGCATTTGCTGCACATGTGCTTGACCCCAGGGACTTGGGTAAGAATAGTCAGTTTTACAAACTTCCACAGCGACTGACCTGAAAACTCCGTCGCATTAACAATGAATGGTGGACGGAGGAGGCGAAGCAAATGGAATACTATGCCGGACGTCCCCAACACAAGGAATTCTTTGACTCCTTGAAGGCGGTGTATGGACTGAGATCGGAGGCGCTGAGGACGCTGATCGATGGTAGTTCAGGCGCTACCTGCATACAGACTGCAAACATAATGCAGATCTGACAAAAACACTCTGACTGTCTCTTGGACAACCGTTCAGAGATCGACTGGCCTACTTTGAACGGCCTGAAGTGGAACGATGTGCAGGCGAGTCTGGCGGACATGCCGACACTGGATGAGATGTAGAGAACCTTTGCTCCGCTGCGAAACGGCAAGTGTGCCGATGCCGACGGGATCCCGTCTGAAGTATTGAAACACGGCGGACCCGCTTTGGTGACTGCACTACACCACTTGGTGCAACGCGTGTGGATTGTGGACGTAGCGCTTCCTGACATGAAGGATGTTCTTGTGCTACCACTGTACACGGGTGAATGGAGCAAGCAAGGTGCCACGAATTACCGTGGCATCAACTTGCTGAGTTGTGTGGGCAAGGTGATTGCCTGAATCCTGCTCAACCGCTCGTCAGTCAGGTTATGGAACCTAACGTGGCGAAAGAGCAATGTGGATTCCTTTCGGGTTGCTGCACTATAGATATGGTGCTTGTGGCTCGTCATTTGGAGAAGGGTAGATAACGACACCAGCCATTGTACTCGTTTTTTGTTGATTTCACCAAGGCATTTGATACGGCGATCCGCGAGGCATTGTAGCTGGTGTTGGGTAAGTTTGGTTGTCCGAGTAAGTTTGTAAGTTTAGTTGGATGTCTGCACAGTGCTATGCGAGCGAGGTCCGAAACGCGATCACAGCCCTCAGTCGTTTTCGTGCCGCCGGCCCGGCTTGCCTCCCACCTGCACTACTTAAAGATGGAGGTGAGATCCTCTGCAAAGCACTGACCTCCCTATTCGAACGTATCTGGAAGGAAGAGTGTCCCGGCTAACTGGGGCGAATCGATTATAGTGGCAATATACAAGAAGGGCAGTCGCACAGACTGTTCTAACCATAGGGGTATAAGTCTAACGCCTTATTGCGGAACGGGAATCCCGAGTAAAGAAAGAACTGGCAGTTTTTCGCTTAGAACGTGGCTGTGTAGGTCATATGTTCACTTTGCGGCAGACGCTAGAACGGCGCCATGCACACCGCAGACCGACAATAGCTGTGTTTCTAGACTTCAAGAGTGCGTTCGATTCAGTCGATCGATGAATTCTGCTCGAAATACTTGCGCGGAAAGGTGTTCCCAAGAAGTATGTGAACATCCTTCGTGCTCTATACTCGAACACTACAGGCCGCGTCAGGGTCTACGGTGGCCTATCGGATAGCTTTCTGACCACAGGTGGCGTTCGTCAGAGCTGTCTGACTTCCCCATTTTTGTTCAATTTCGTTGTGGATTCAATCATGGAGTGTTCCCTTGCGGAATCTCACGATGTAGACGTTGAAGTGCTGCCTGGTGAAAGATTAGTTGATCTTGATTACGCGGACGATATCGTCTTGCTTTTCGACCAGGTTACGGCGGCACTATCAACCCTTCAAAGTGTTGCTGCAGGACCACCAGCCACTTTCTGACCTCTTGACCCTCGCTAACGAGGAACTCGAGGTGGTTGATCAATTCACCTATCTTGACAGCTGCATCAGCAACGATAAGCGCATAGAAACTGACGTCCGCTCACGCGTTTCAAAAGTCAGTGCTACCTTCTTGAACCTGCGGCATCTTTGGCGATAGAAGGGAATTTCCCTCCGTCTGGAAGGCCGTGTATACAAAGCCACAGTGAGGTCCGTTCTGCTCTATGGTAGTGAAACTTAGCCCCTTCGGTCCGAAGGTCTGATGCGCCTTCAAGTCTTTGATCATCGTTGTCTGCGAACCATTGCTGGTGTCGCATGGCACCAGCGTGTCCGCAACGATGATGTGCGTAGGCGAGTATTAGGTACTGATAATCATGCTAGCTCCCTAGAACAACAGATAGCACTGAATAAGTTGCGTTGGCTTGGGCAAGTGATACGTATGTCTGATCACCCCTTACCTAGGAGGGCCTTGTTCAGTCTGCCAAACGTGGGGTGACGCAAGGCTCGAGGTGCACAGAAGTTGACCTGGCAGCGAGAAATGAAGTCACTGACGACCAAACTGGGTGCCATTGGTCCATCTCGCTTTCCGGTCTGGAGTCCACGTGACTCGCTTTGTGCTTGACTCGAGATTTTACAGGAGATGGCTCGCAGTCGACACCAGTGGCGAGTCTGCTGCCGTCTCCTAATCGGATTGCCTGTTTAAAGTGTGTTTGGTGCTGAGTTATCTGCGGGGTAATGGCTGATGATGACGCGGGGCAGTGAAAGCCGCAAGGAAGCTGTCTCGCCGATGCCGCCTTATCTTTGCACGATAGCCAGCTGTTTGTGACGGTATGTTGTCTACACAAGGTGTAGGCGCCTTGACCCTGAATGTTTTCTTAGGACATTAAGGTTTTCAGGTAAGTCTCCCTTCTCTCTCTCTCTTTTTATTCTTTATTTCATAGGTCCTCATGGTTGTATGGCAGCGAAGCATCAGTTCAAATGGCTGATGTACTGCTGTTGATGATGATGATGCGGGCGAGGGTGCAGCTGTGGACAGAGCACGGATGACTGCAGTTGTCGCTAGTGGGAAGCAAGGCTGTGTCTTAGCTCCTGCTCTGTTTTACATATATCTTTATGCCTTGATGTCTTGTGCTTTTGAATCGGCTTGTGCTTACGGTGTTCGTGTAGAGCACCGTATTGATGCTGGGTTGCTGAACATTCGTCGTTTCGGTGCGAGAACCCTAGTCTGTGAGACAACTATCCGTATGTTGCTGTTTGCTGACGACTGTGGGTTGTTTGCACACAGCGCGGATGAGTTGCAGCACATGACTAGTGCTCTGACTTCGGCAGCGGCCGAATTCGGACTCACCATCAACACAAGCAAAACTGTCTGTCTGTTGCAGCCTTCACCGGAGGTGCAATCTACAATGGTGCCGCGAATCTGCATTGGTGCTGAAGTATTAGAAACCACTTCCTGCTTCTGCCACCTTGTGAGTGTGATGTCGACTGACGATCGGCTACACAGTGGGCTTCGTATCCGGCTCTCTAAGGCAGCGGCGGCATTGGGAACCTAGAGTACCGAGTGTTGAACAACTATCATCTTACTTTGGCACCATGCTGATGGTGTACAAATTCATGGTGCTGTCCGTTCTTCTATACTGCAGTGAAGCGTGGACTATGAACCGACGGGATGTGCTATATCTCGAGCGGCTCCATCAACAGTGTTTGCGATGAATTCTGCGCACCGGTTGGTGCGACAAAGTTGTGGCACGAAGTGTTGCGTCGAAGTGGAATGTGTGCAATGGACTGCATACTTTTGCTGAGACATCTGAGGTGGCTCGGTCATGTTAGCCGTATAGCTTCGACGCGGATACCGAAGCAGTTATTATATGTTGGGGGAGCAGGCATGTGGCGAAACCGAAGCTTCGTTACCAGGACATGATCAAAGTGAGCCGATCACGTTCTCATCTTGATTGCAGGTCATGGGAATCGAAGGCGGTTGTTCGGCGTGCATGGCGTGATCTGATCACGACGGCAGTTGCCGAGGTGCGGGAGATAGACCTCATGCATGCGAAGAAGCGGCAAGCGCGGAAGCGACAGGCGCCGATGCGTTGTACTCCATCGACGTCGAGCGATTGGTGCTGTGGCACATGCAGTAGCGAGTTCCTGAGTCAGGCAGGCCTAGGGAGCCATGAGCGACACCACTCCAGACCCGCATCGAATCGACGTATCCTGCAGAGAACGTAGTCAGAATGGGCGCAGCGTTTGTAGGTACGCTGCATTCGATTTACTAACCGCGTGCTTGTATGCTGAGTCTCTTTACTTCAGGTGGTTTGTTTTTTATATTGTCCTAATGCTCTTTTATCTCATATTAATGTCTACCTGAACTATCTTGTATTAACTTGCACACGTCGCTGAAGCTAATTGTAGTTAACTTCGATAACATTTTCGCGTTTGTGGTATTTTCTTGAAATATATTTTCTGACTTCTTGAACTTATCGCGGATTTGTTCGTAGTCAATTTATTTTATATGCTCATTTAGTGAAGAGTTATGTCGCCGTATCTGTATGCATTATTCGATTTATTTTATTTGATCTTGTCGTTTCAAGTGATTGGCTGTTGCTTGATATCCCCGGTGTGGCTGCGCTTGATGTGCATGTTGACAAGGTGCCTACCTGTCTATTACCCACTACCTCGTCCATACTGGCTCCAGGAGACAGTTGGTCGTTGCTGGAGGGGACGGGGTGCACGGTCCTTGTGGCCGTGCTAGGCTCGAAGAGTGGTTCCATGCACTCAGTGTGGAGCGGACTACGGTCCAGCCACCGCCTTGTGTGCGCTTGATTCCCAAATACAGCGTGCTTGTGTTTGCCTGTGAAGGAGTGTGGGCCGGCTCCGTTGATGAAACGTGGCTCCCATCCACATGCCTCCCGGTCTTATTCCTTCGGGTTTACACTGGATATGGGGTGTGTGGTTGGAGCTGTGATTGGTGCAGCGCAAGCCACCCATGGTCCCTATGCTGGCGCAGTCGTCTTGTGACTGGCCACAGTGACAGGCAAATCGGAAACAGGATACCGCCAGCCATTATATATTTGGTTGGCGGTATCCGGTTTCGGATTTGCCTGTCACTGTGGCCAGCCACAGGACGCCTGCGCCTACAGAGGAAGCATGGGTGGCTTGCGCTGCACCACCCACAGCTCCATCCACACACCCCATATCCAGTGTAAAACCGAAGGAATAGGACCGGGAGGCATGTGGATGGGAGCCACGTTTCATCAACGGAGCCGGCCCACACTCCTTCACAGGCAAACACAAGCACGCTGTATTTGGGGAATCAAGTGCACACAAGGCGGTGGCTGGACCGTAGTCCGCTCCACACTGAGTGCATGGAACCACTCTTCGAGCCTAGCACATCCATTAGAACCGTGCACGCCGTCCCCTCCAGCAACGACCAACTGTCTCCTGGAGCCAATATGGACGAGGTAGTGGGTAATAGGCAGGTAGGCACTTTGTCGGCATGCACATCAAGCGCAGCCACACCGGGGATGTCAAACAACAGCCAATCATTCGAAATGCCGATATCGAATAAAGTAAACGCATATGACGACATAAATACTCGCTGAATGAGCATATAGAAGAAATTGGTTAAATGTGAATACGCGATAAGTACAAAATGTCCGAAAGTTATTTTAAAAAATACCTCACGATAAAATTACGCAAGTTTATCACAATTTGCATGAGTGACGTGTGTAAGTTGGGAGATTATTAAGTACGCAGAACAAAAAATAATAAAATGTAACGAATTCTATACACATTAAAAAGACCCAGTTTAAGTGTAAATTGGTTTAGCCCAACTGCGGTGAAGAAGCATCATGAATGCGACATCAGCCCCAGCATGGGGCATATATATATACATATATATATATATATATATATATATATATATATATATATATATATTCACTGTCTGGTAATAGACATTGTGCCATCAGAACTATGGCGGATGAAAAAATGGAGGAACTGAAAATACGAACTGCGGTTAAAATGGGAAACGACTTTTTGGTTTTAAACGCTCCATTTTGAGTTTTTTGTTTTGTTTCGTGAGTTTTTGTGTGCATTAAAGGGGGATAAGATGGCAGAACAACATTGACGCCATTGATGTCTGTTGCGGGCCATGACATCCAATGTTTCCAACCACTGAGATTCAGCATCGCGTGGTCCCCAACCTGGAAGACGGACTGGTCCGACTGCCGCCAAACTTGAGGTTGCCTTCTTCATGCTCCTTCTCCACGTCATTGGCTGTCCACCGCGGCACTTTTTCCAATCGCTCCCTGGGAGTGCAAATAGCGCTCGACGTGGAAGGCGATGGGCTGGCATGCGCAAAACGTGCCCGAGCCAACGCATGCGATGTCGGAGAATAACGTTCTGAAGACTGGCACTACTCGCTCCAAGCACTCGGTCTCGGACCTCTGCGTTGCTTACGTGGTGTTGCCACCACACCCGAGCAATCCTTCGTAGACAGCGATTGTCCAGGGCTGACAACCGCCTCATGTCTTCCTAGCGAATAGGCTGTCTCACAGCCGTGCAAGAGTACTGCACGGAAGAAAGCATTGTACCCCCTGCCCTTGAGCTTGAGACTGACATCTCGACGACGCCGTCAGTGTCTCAATTTGATGAATGCAAGGAGGGGCTTTATAATCCGTTGTGAGACTTCATCTCTAACACCGCCACCAGCCGTGATGCAACTCCATTTGTAAGTAAAGCAAGGGACTTGCTCCAGAACATGTCCAGCAATGGTGAGTGCGGGTTCAGACACCTGCCAGTCCTGGAGCAGCGTTTTACATTTTCTCGGAGTGAAGCATAAGCCACACTTAGACGCCTGCATCGCTAACTGGTCCAAAGCGCTGTTTGTCGGTTTGTGGGTCGTCTCCCAGCAAGACGATATTATCGATGTAGTCCAAGTCCGTGATTCTGTCTCCAGGTGCTCAACTGCACATTTCTGGACACCTTCCAGTGCTCCTTTGACAACATCTTCGATTGCAAAATTGGCGAGGAAAGGTGAAATAGGGCAACCATGGCGGACACCCCTGGTCACAACAAACGAAGAAGAGAGCGTGCCGTAAGCCCTGACTTTGCCCGACGTGACTGTAAAGTTCTTTTTGGATGGTTACAAACTTGTCGGGTACACCTTTCTTCAGTAAAGACTTCCACAACGCAGATCTATCCACTGAATCAAACGCCGCTCGGATGTCCAGGAATACTATGATTGTTGGCCGCCGGTGGATGCGACGGAGTTCGGGGACTTAGCGGAGCGTGAAGATTTGGTCGATGCAGCTGCGGCCCAGACGAATTCTGGCTTGTTCTTCTCCTAAAAACGCCCTCTAGTCATTGAAAGCCTGCGAAGTAGAACCGACACGAAGATTTTGGATGCGACAGAGATCAACGAGATTCCGCGGTAGTTACAGCAGTTGTCGCGGGAGCCTTTCTTGTGAATCGGAACAATGAGCGATTCTCCCCATGAGTTCGGAACCTTCTCAGTCCAAACTTACGTGAACGGCGATAAGATTCCGCTAACAAGTACAATCCAGCCATCTTTGAATAGAGGTGGTAGGTTTTCGGAATCAGGAGCCCTGTAGCTTTCAAATATTGGATTGCTTTTCGGATCTGTGCTTCGTTTGGAGGGGGGGAGGCTTTGGTGACAGGCCATGCATTGTATGCGTTGGAGCTGGAGGTGCTACAGGGGGCTGTGTTGTGTGGTTGAATTGTATAGTGCAATGCTCTGCTCAGCGACCCAATCACCTATGAATTTTGGTGATCATCGTGCCGTCTGATTCGCAATTCGTCTGGCTGATAGCGTGGGAATTGCAACCCGTGACCATGGTGAAACAAAATAAACGGCGGAAATTGCCAACTGATGCAACGGTTTCTATCTCATCAGCTCGTTCTGACCACCAGGATTCACGAGCAGAACGAAGGCTTGCTTTCAGCTGTTGGGTAATGGACCGGCGGTGTTCCTTGTGCTCTACACCAGCAAGTACGGCCCGTCGGCGATCCAGCAATTCCAAGGATCTTCCCGAGATCCGGCTTTTGGAAGTAGGGCAAACGAGGCCGCAGCTGGACAAACCGGCCGTCAGCATGTCTTGTGGCAGACTTGACCAGTGTTGATCAACATCTAGCGTGGGAGAGAGAGCGACATTTTCACGAAGCCTTTGTTGATGCTCTCACCGTTAAGTCCTCCAACTTGTAGGTGTTCAGTCGGGTATATTCAGACCTAGGTGAACCATCGAAGCGCATGCAAACGGTCTCATACCAGTGCATGATCGCTATCCACGCATGTTGACGAAAATGATCTGCAGTCGCCTACACTGTTGCGCCACCTGCGACTTATGGCTATGTGGTCAATCTGTGACCAGCGCTGGGTTGATGATGGGGGCGCCAAGGATGACGAAAGCTCGTGCTGGAAAGGAAAAGCTGATGATCAGCACAGACTGTGCAGTCTCTCTCCGTTGCCTGAGCGAACATCATCATATCCATGCGATCTCCCTAGGTGGCGCTCACATGGTAGCAGCCGACCGACACGCGCTTTGAAGTCTCTTGCCAAAACAATGAGGTCTATTTTAAGAGTCCTAAGGAGCAGCTCATGAAGGTTCTGGTAGAACTGGTCCTTGACTGTGTCCGAGCTACAGTCAATGGGCGCCTAGGCGGAGATCACGAAGAGAGCATGCTTTTCGACCTTACGTCTGCTAACTTTACAAGAGCCACGGAGCCTCACCGCACAAAGGCAACTATTGATCGGCATCAATTCAATCAGAGCAGCGTAGGCTCTAGCACTGAGGGCGATTCCAACACCAGCTTGCCCAGATGTGGCAGACTCATTGTCATCAGAGAGGCGGAGATGGAAGTGGGTGCGTGGGGGGAGATGTGACACCAGCTGGTAGACCGAGTTAGAGTCCTGGAGTCGTGTTCCACTCAAGCAGCAGACAACAATTCCAAAATTCTCTAGTGTACGTGGAAGTCCAGTTTGCTGACCGGTCTGCAGTAATGTGCGTACGTTGAAGGCTGAAAGTTTGATCTGCGTTCCGGGTCGCTGGAGTGAAGATGGGAGACTTCGCGGCTGGCAGCTTCCTGTTGAGCACTGTTTGGTTGAGTTGGTACATGTCACGGGAACAGGTTCATCGGTGGATGTGGGGGTTGATCGCCGTAGAATAATCAGGTAAAACGGGTGTGAATGGTACAAGGGAAGGGTAGGTAAAACGGTGGCGTGTGTTTGTGAGGTTGGCATAATAGCATGAGTGAATAGCATCATAGCAGCAAGAGAGCGTGTGAATACTTGTAGTTGTAAGTCCATGGTTCGTCAGTAGGTGAGATACTACCCGGTTTCCTAGGTCTTGGTAGTATAAATAATGTGTCAGCTGTGCGTCGCAACGCGCTTCGCTACCGTGCGACCATCACCAGTCGCACGCGGGCTGGGTATACCGCGAGGACGCCCACATCTACATGGATTCGAACCCACGCCGCAAGATTACGAGACAAGCTCCTTACCTCTAGGCTACGGGCCGATACGGCTGTGTTGGTTATGGTGTCCTGCCTTCGTTTATTTGGGAAGCTGGACTGCGGGTCCACTGGTGTAATCGTAAGAGTCTCTTCGCCATACTTTATTATTTTCTCGTTTCGGATTTTTTATTGATGAATTTCTAGAGTTCCTCCTTGCAGTCCCCTAAACATAGACCACTAGTTTTCTTTTGAGTATCCATTGTTTTTGCTCTCTGATTATCTTCAGGTTGGCCATGTAGTTTTCGACGCATTAGCGCTATTTGTCATCCTTTCAATCTGCATTTTTCCCGCAAGCTTAAGATTGTCTTCATTTGGGCTCCATCACTGTCATCGTCTCCATGTTGTGATTAGTTTTACAGCATTACCCTACACAAACGTGTACATTCCTTTATGCGCAAAGTACTCCGGTGCAGCCATTAACTGTCAAGCTTATTAAAACGATCAATTCAGTGGATGACTCCTTAGAGCCTAACTCAACTGGTAACCTCACACAGCTAATTGTCATATATTGGCGCAGTACTATTGGTAATCGGTATTCGTCGCAACGAGAACTCATCTACTGTGCACAGGGGCTACCAGAAGTTCATCTAATTTTAACGGACGACGGTAAAACAGTGTTCCTAATGACGGTAATTCATCAGCTCCATGAATCCAGTGATGATTGATACGCTATAGCATTCTGAAATATTCAAAAGTACAGATCCCATCTTAAGCGTTGTTTCCTTTATCTCATTCACTTCTACGGCGTCTGGGCAGAGGGGGGGGGGCAAACAGAAGCAGTCTAAAACAGTGCCTCAGGTTAATAATGTATTCCCGCATTTTGTCACCTTTAATCCAGCTCCTTCGAGTGTGTAATCTGGTCCAGCTGGACAATCATATGAATATCCTCCTGTAGTACTTTGTCCGACTGGTCATAAATCTTTCCTATTGCGCTCTTAAGCATCGACCTGGCCAATGTTCACCTAGAGAACGCGCAAAAGAAATTGGGCGAGTGACTTTTACAGGCCCCTCTTAAGCCAACTTATTGGTCTTGAAATTCCACTGAGATCTGTGGTCCTCCATGGACTGCATTCTGCTTATGAATTCCACTATAAGTAGCACTTTTTGAACATAGGCTAGGGTGCCTTTCGGCTGTGTCACGAACATTGTTGCTTAAGTTCTTGTCTTAGTTCTATCTAGGATCCGCTGTTGCGGTCATAATTAGTCAAAGGTACCTTTCATAGTCTAGCCTCGCTGGGGAACTAAACTACACTATCTTAGCCCTGTCGTCCTTGTCTCCATTTCTTCATTTTGATAATTGGGACTCCACAACGGAACATGATGCGACCCTGCTGCGCCAGAAGATGAACGATACCGAACGCTTATCCGAAACCACCCGCCACACTTTGTGAAATGGTCTGGATGAGCGTAACGCAATCCGTGGCTACAAGCAACATCGGAACAAGGACAATTGTCAGCATTTCTTTACCTCTATAGCCTGTCGAAGCAAAGCTATTGTTTGTATTCACAATTACTCAGGTATGTTTGGAGACCCAAAATGTGTGTCTGATATGCGGACCTTTGCTTTTGACGTTGTGCGATCGCTGAAGCGAATGATCTTGTTAGTTTTCAAGGTTATTTCACTTGTTTGACAAATTCTGTACCATTAACCCGCTTAAACTACCTGGTTAGCTTTCACGGTAGTCGATTAATGTCGTCTACCTGAAAGTATCTCATCTCAAGGTGAGTTGTGATTTACACCAGAAAAATGGGACATCATTTTTTTTACAGAGGACATTTCTCTTTTGTCCCGTTTACTAGGATTCGCGCCCTGAACTGCGACGCCTCATTTCTTTCACCTGTCATCACTAGGAAGATAGCTTGCCAAAGCAAAGTAAAAGTAAACCATAACTTTTTTCACTATTCGGTCGCAAAATGTTATTCTCATCGGGCAAAATGCAAGAGTACAAGTGGTTCCTTAACTATTCCATATCCGATAATCTTCTATTTATTCCGTCACACTCCATCGCGAAACATTGGTATTTCCTAACCTCACTCAGTAGCTTTTCCGTTGGCTCGCTCTGTAGACGGCCCAGTCGGTCACTTGCGGGACTTTATGCATGGCCTACAGCACAAGCATGCGCTTGGGTTCATGTGGCTCGCCTGAAAAATATTCTGTGGACCGGTTAGCAATTGCCTAACGATAAATTCTAATTCTATACACTGTCACTCATTCTATCTCGTTTTTCCCTTTCTTCTCTGTTCTGGCTCTCAGTCCTTACGTATTCCGGTTTTTCTCACCGGAATGGCCCGTGGCCTACTTGGACGGCAGCATCCCTGTGCATTTCGGCACGCTCGGCGTGCTGCACTTCGTGAAGCAGACCTAATTGTGCTGATCGGTGAGTTGGGACACATCTGCAACAATGACTCGCTAGTTGCTTTGATTTTACAGCTTTTGTTACCGGTGTCATCCCTTGAGACACTTTCCCACTAGAGTCCACTCCCTCATTCGTTTGCTATATCGATGCCATCACTCCGAGGTCTTGCCACCACAGCGGCGTGCGCACTGGCCGTCACAAGACACTTCGTTTTTCTTCAGCGAGGTTCTAAAGTAACTAGTTGATGCGTAGTCGCTTGTCTTCTAGTTTAAACTCAAATGCAATCACAAGACGTCACTCTTATTCAATCGACAAGTCCATATCCAAACAAGCGGACAATATCAGTTCACCGGTTTCTCTTTGAAGCTCTCGATGCTCACTAGGACTGGCATGCCTCAACTTGGACATTTTGTCACAAGTAGGCCGACAGGCAGCACTCGCCCGAACACTCGAGACCCTATCGATTGATATTTGCTGTTTATCGGAAACCTGCCTGCAAGATTCGAGCTCTGTGCTTACCCTGCGATCACCTGCATGCAACACTGACGGCGCTTCCTCATTACGTTTGTCCGAAGATGACGCAACTCCAAATGCCGATCAAGTCATTGTGGGTATTGCCTTGAGTCCCCGGGATGAAGCTGCCCTGATCGATTGGCTCCCAATCAACAACCGGATGTGCGCCAACAGATTGGCCGGCTCAATTAAAGCTTCCAAGTCACGCGGGGACAAACAGTGCCTATTTTGACATTGCTACCAACGTCTCTCAAACTGTAGCGCACTGACGCGGTGAAAGATAACTTCTATCATCAGCAGAACGCTCTTTTTCGTTGCAGGAAAAGTCCGGATATTTTGGTGATTGCTAGTGATTTGAACAGCAAAGTTGGAAAACTGTTCACTGGTGAGCTTTATCTAGGCGACCAACACGATGTAGGCTCCCGTAATGATAACAGTGAGTGGTTGTATACCTATGTGAAGATGCTCATCTACTTCTCGCGATCACTAACTTCCGACACAACATCCGCAGATGTATGACACATCACCCACCAGCTTCCGACTAGCCATGGACGCAGATCCATCACATCGCGATCACTTACCATTGGAGAGGCTATGTCCAAAACTGCCGCTCGGTTTGGAGCACGACGTGGACTCTGACCACACACTTTTATGTGACGATCTACGAGTTCGCTTTGACGGACATCCGCAGTTACGCTGTGAGCGCATGAACACCAGCCAACTGGTGAAGCCAGGTGTTCTCAGTACCTATCATGCTGCGATAGCATGCAGATTAAGTAAGTGCTCGCTTAACATTTACAGGTCACTTGTCGCATATCTGCCAGTCGTTATTAACAACGGGCATGTTTGCATGTGGTAAGTCAAATTGCCAACGTTGACATTGCGTTTCTCCACACTCTGTGGAACTTCTGGATGCTGACCGACGTGTTCTGGCTAAGAGCAAACATCATAAGTCTCGCAATGACCTCAATACAAATTGCGTGTTAGCCTGAAGAGAGACCAGGAAGCTTGGTTGTCTTACCGTGTATCGGAGCTTGGTAATAATTGGAACTTATTCTGTCTGATACGGGAACGGGTAGCAGGAGACCTGATATTAGCGAAACCATATGCGATGATAGTAGACAGCCAATCCACAGCTTGTCAAAACGCTTGGGGCGTTGTGCCGAACAGTTTGAAAAGTAGCTTGATTAACCAAAGTTAACAACTTTCTTATCGACAAGTGATCGCTCTTCTCCCTGGGCCGTCCCGTTGAATTTTCCTTCACGCGCAGAAGTCGAACGTGAGATAAGACTACTGCTATTGGACAATGTCGCAGGGTCAGTTAGAATTCCTCCAGCCATCTTCAGCTTTGCAGGATTAGCACTTGTGGAAGATTTGCACGAGGTTCTTGAAACCGTGGCAACAGGAAACTGTCCAAATCGACGGAAGCCGATCCGTCATAGTCCCAATTTTAATGGGAGGCTCTCGTTCGGTATGCGCTATTCATGGCCTGATCAATCTTTGGTCACTTGCCTCTGCCGCTCTCCGTAGACTGACTGGCACCCGTGGCAGCCACATTCGTGAAGATCTGGCCAGGTTTCGTCGAAGTCGGGGCTGTGTCGACCACATCTTCAAATTACGCCAGTTGTTACGACACCGCCATATTGGTTGACGCTCCACTGTAACCGTGTTCCCAAACATCCAAGGTGCCTTCGATTCGGTGGATCGATGTGCCATTTGGGATTGCTCAGGAATTGTCTGCCCGATAAAAATGTAACTTTCATTATACTGCTTTATACGAATAGTACGAGCGGAGTGAGGGCCTATGGCAAATTTCCCTGCCCTCCAATATTCCCTACTGTGAGACTAGGTTGATCTCTGTAACCTTTCCACTTTAACTTCGCCATTGAGGAAATTATGGAGTCAGCGTTTGTTGGACATGACCAACCAGGTGTGGTGCTACTCTCAGGTCATCGGCTTCTTAACTTGGAGTACGCTGATGACATTGTCATAATCTATGACAGCTCGCAAACGTACCAATCAGCACTGGACATATTAGCACTGGGTGTCAATCGTTTCGGGCACCCTCACAATGCGAAGCCCTTTTCCGAGCTTAGCAGGGACCCGCTGCTGCGCTGACCCTTGCTGGTGATTAGTTAGAAGTCGTTCAGAAATTTGAGTACTTAGGCAGCTATATTGGCGCTCGTGGAATAGGAGATGAGCTCACGAACTGTATAACAAAATATCGTGACTCTTTTACTAATCTCTGCCACCTGTGGCGCCGGTGCGACATCATTCTCTGTTTCTGAATGCAGTTGTCCGTTCAACACCCCTGGCCCATCCGACCGACAAACCAGAAAAGGCTTGTTACGTTCGAGAATGGATGCATTCGCAGTTTACTTCACATCTAGTGGGAACATCGTGTGAGCAATGTGCGTGTTCGACATCTCGTATTTGGTACAGGAAAGGCGAGTGAGGCGCTCAGTACCAGGCTCCGATGACTCGGCCAAGTGTTATGCATAAAGGCATGGCATCAGCAGTACGCCGGTATCCAGTACCGACGATTTGACGCGCATTGTTTGAGCGACCGGGGTGTGGGTGAAATAAGAGAATTGAAGGCCAAGTGGTGACCAAATTATTATAAATTAGGTGTCACTTCGAATTTGACGTCGATTGAGGCCTCCCGACTTCCAGGCTCAGGTCCGAAGGAAGATGAACACGTTCGGTTGGATATATCAGTTAAGATGGCGAAGTGCCGACCTCAGTGATGTTTATGCTGTGTTTCTTTGTCCCTCCCCCTTGGAGTTAGCTTCCCGCTGCATCCACGATCTCATACTCGATACATAGTATGATACTAAGAATTGTATTACTTTTTTCGTTTATATATTATATTCCGTAATGTTTTTTTTCTCGCTATTTCATATATCTTAAATTATTGTATTGCGTCACAATAGGTGAAGCGTTTCTCAATTTTTGCTGATGTGTGATGATGATCATGGTTGTTGTATTTGTTGGTCCAGGTTTTACTTTTGACACATCAGTCCCCTCAGGCCAGGCGAATCATTGTGCATTTGGGGTGGCAATGAGGCTGGACCTTACCGTGGTGCGATGGTTTGTGTGCCTCAGCCATCCATTGAGCTATGCTGGATGGTGCTTTTGCATCTTCAGAGTCACTCATACCAGATTGGTCAATGGTTAGAGGCCAGACAAACTCAGCCTTCTGGTCCTCCAGGTTGGGGGTTGGAATGAGGGTGGCACCTTATTCCTTAAAACGGACTCCTTGTAGCCCAACGAAAAAACCCGCTGCCTTGCGGTCAGGTTTTTGAACCAAAGGCATGGTTGAGAACCCTAAACGTTCTGTCTAGGCCTGGGCAGCCTAGCCAGTATCCTGCCCACGCAATACTATGAATCTTACCTCAAACAATTTCTTGATGCTCTGGCCACCTCTGAGGATAATCAACGGTGCCCTATCTGCTGCATCGAGCAGGGTGGATAGGGGTTTGGATGCTACTGCTCAAGCCTTCCCGTCTTCTTATTCCCCCCTTACGCCTTTTTCTCTCTTGCCGTCCCCTTCCAACTTCACTTATATCCCCCAGTTTTCAACCCCCGATTCTTGGCCCTCCCCCAACATGTTTTGCTAGGCATTTATCTTCTAATTTCAACTCACATGTGAATGCGGAGCGTCACTCCTCTCCTGTCAACAAGCCCATATCCAACCAAGCGGTCCATTCCAGTTCATCCGCTTCCATTTGGAGCCCTCGATTCTCCTTCGGATATGCATGCCTCAATGTACGCACACTGCTACAAATCGGTCAACAGGCAGCACTTGCCCGAACATTGGAGACCCTCTCGATCGATATCTGCTGCTTATCAGAGACTTGCCTGCAAGACTCGAGCTCTGTGCTCACTCTGCGATCCCCTTCAGGTGACGCAAGCAGTATTTTCTCATTGCGCCTATCCGGTGACGATGTAGCTTCGAGCACCGGCCAAGCTGGTATTGGCATTGCCCTGAGTCCCCGAGCTGAAGCTGCTCTGGTTGATTGGATTCCAATCAGTAGCCGGATGTGTGCGGTCCGATTGTCTGGCTCGTTTAAAGCTTCGAAGTCGCGCGGGACTAATAGATGTCTATTCCTCATCGCTGCCTACGCGCCCACAAACTGTAGCGATGATTCGATAACGAACGACTTCTACCGCCAACTGACCCAGCTCCTTCGCCACAGAAGAAGCACGGACACTGTTGTGCTGGCGGGGCATATGAACGCACAAGTTGGAAAGTTTTCCATTAATGAAATGCATCTGGGCGGTCAACGCGGTGTAGGCTCCCGTAATGATAACGGTGAGCGGTTACTTCATTTGTGTGAGGATGCTCGCTTATTTCTTGCGAGCACTAATTTCCGACACAGCACCCGCCGGTGGGTGACTTGGCGCCCACCAGCCTCGAACCAGCTATGGACACAAATCATCACATTGCGATAAGTTACCGGTGGAGAGGCTGCGTCCAGAACTGTCGCTCGATTTGGAGCACAGGTGTGGACACCGATCATGCACTTGTATGTGCTGACATGCGGATGCGTTTTGGCGGACGCCCACGACGACGCTGTGAGCGCATTGACATCAGCCAACTGACAAAGCCAGCTGATCTGAATGCGTATCGAAGTACGTTGACATGCTCGTTGAGTAATCGCTCACTGGAAGCAATTGATGGTCACTGGTCACAAGTTCGCCAGACCTTACTAGCAGCAGGCAAATCCTCATGTGGTATTTCTAATAGCCAACATGGACATTGGGTCACTTCGCAGTCTCTGGAACTTATCGATGCTCGCCGGCATATTCCGGCTGGAAGCGAGCACAATGAAACTCGCAAAGAGCTCCGGGCAAAACTCCGTGCTAGCCTGAAGAGAGACCGCGAATCTTGGTGGTCTCATCTTGCGTCAGAGATGGAAATGGCCGCTGCCCTGCGTAACCATCGTAAGTTATTCCGTCTGATACGGGAAACGGGCAGCAGGAGACCTGATGTTAGTGAAACAATTTGTGATGAGAATGGACAGCCTATCCACAGTTTGTCAAAACGTTTGGAGCGTTGGTCTGAGCATTTTGAAAAGCAATTTAATCGGCTAGAATTGTTCGATTCGCCGGTCACTGATCGCCCTGCTCCGTGGGCTGTCCCTTTGGATCCACCCTCTCTTTCAGAAGTCGAAAGTGAGATCAGACTGTTGAAGTTGAACAAAGCCGCGGGACGAGATGATCTTCCTCCAGCTCTCTTTAAATTCGGAGGCTTTACTCTTGTTGATGCTTTACATGAATTAGTAGTGAAACTGTGGGAGCAGGAGACTGTCCAAGCCGACTGGAGCCGCTCCGTTATTGTTCCCATCTTCAAAGGCGACTGGCGCTCGGAATGCGGCAACCATAGAGGAATCAGTCTGATCCCCATTGCCTCCAAATTATTCGCCTCCATAATTCTTCACAGACTGACTGGCGCTCGTGAAAGCCAGATTCGTGAGGAACAAGCCGGGTTCCGTCGGGGTCGTAGCTGCAACGACCACATCTTCACCTTGCGTCAGTTGTTGGAGCACCGTCACACATATTGGCGGCCCACCGTAGTCGTATTCCTCGACATCAAAGGTGCCTTCGATTCGGTTGATCGATGTGCCCTTTGGAATTGTCTACTCAGGAAAGGTGTGCCCGAGAAATATGTAAATATTATCCGAGCATTATATGCGCGTAGCTCGGGCAGAGTGAGGGCTTACGGCAAACTGTCGCCACCCTTTAATATCTCCAGCGGTGTGAGACAAGGATGCCCGCTGTCACCTTTCCTCTCTAACTTCGCTGTTGACGAAGTCATAGAGATTGCATTTACAGGACATGACCTGGAAGGCGTGGAGCTAATCCCAGGAGAACGACTTCTTGACTTAGAGTATGCTGACGATATTGCCCTCATCTGTGCATCTCCCAGACGTGCCAAGCCGCGCTGGACAGATTAGCACTGGCTGTCAGCCGCTTCGGGCTTTGCTTTGCACCATCAAAGTGCAAAGCGTTCCTCCAAGATTGGCAGAGATCGCCTACTGCGCTGACCCTTGGTGAGGACCAGCTAGAAGTCATTCAGAAATTCAACTGCCTGGGAAGTTGTATCAGCGCCCTTCTGATCGAAGACGAGATCACGAACCGTATAGCGAATGCTCGAAGTGCTTTTGCTAACCTTCACTACTTATGGCGTCGGCGCGACATTACTCTCGCCCTGGAGGGTAGAGTGTACAATGCAGCGGTACGTTCGACTCTCCTGTACGGTTGGGAAACCTGGCCGCTTAAAACAGCGGACCTGAAGAGGCTAGTTACGTTCAACTATCGGTGCCTTCGCAGTTTGGCTCACATCTGGTGGGAACACCGCGTGAGTATCGAACTTGTTCGACGCATTGTTTACGGCACAGAAAAGGATCTGAACTGCTCAGCACCGTCATTACACGCACCAGGCTCCGATGGCTCGGCCACGTGTTGCGCATGCCAGCTCACCGACTTCCGCGGGATGCGTTGTTTGCGCGCCGGGGATGTGGATGGAAGAAGAGGAGGGGTGGCCAAGCGATGACTTGGTCGAGAGAAATGTAGGCCCTCACTTCGGAGCTAGCCTCTTTTGGAGCTTCACGGCTCCCAGGTTGGGGTCCAAAAGACGGTGAACACGTTTGGCTAGATACACTTGCTGACATGACAAGGAGCCGACTTCAGTGGCGTTCGTGCTGTGATCTTCTTTGTCCCTCCCCTTCCCTTTTAGCCTCCCCTCCATCTACGATCTCATTTCGTAGCGTAAAACATAATAATTTTTCTTTTTGCCTAGTAGTCGGCTGGTAGCTTACCGGAACGATGCCTATCCGTTGCTGGTAGCTCAGCTGGCATGTAAATGTTATATTTATTTTTCACTTGTGTATCGTATATATGTATGTATGTATTCCCCGTATGTATTGCGGTACAATGGCGGTGGTGTTTCCCCACCTCTAGCTTACATGTATAATGATGAGGATGATGATGGGGTGGCATTTTCTATGGATTAAATGCGATAATTGCGATAACAGAGCAGGAGGCAAAAGATTATTGCAGTCACAGGTCATGATGTCGCTCCGTGTTTCAATCATATCGAATTGACAGATCCGATTTTGATAGTGGCATTAAATACTTGATTCCCGCCTTGCTATTATATTCTCTTCATTATGTGTACACAATTGTTAACTTTGGCGTTTCCCACCGCTTCGGCAATCAACCTGTGGGATATCATTCCAAAACTAATATTCTTGACAGTATCCAAGTCAATATAGTGCTCTGTGTTCACCATGTAAATATCTGCTGCTTAGTCTTGTAGCAGTGCTTTGTACTCACTGTCGTTTCTCGGTTTCCTGTTCTGTAATCCATGTTCGTAGCCCTCTCATGATAATGCCCCTTCTGAGATCGTGACCTTATGATGCAGTATACGGATTCGTGTGTTTTTTCACAAGTTTCTTGGTAGCCAGACAACCATTCATTCGGGAATGCGCCGCGCCGACTTTTCGTTCTATTTGGACTCATCAATAGCACATATTCGTCGGTTTTTGCTGGATCCGAACTCACGACACTCTTGGGGGACAACAAGTTAAGCCATTGAACCATGAGTGGCGGTGGCGAACCGCCATGATTAAGTACCAGTTGCTATATGGCGCAGTTCACCTAAATCTATTATGCGTGTTGTGAACAAGAAGACCGGTTGGATCCGAGCCGCAATTCAGCGCTTTTTCGGAGGTGTACTTGCTGCCTGAATGAGGCTGGCTATGACAAACCTTGTCGGAAATTATGACTATTTTGCCGGGTTAAAGCATATTTGCAAGATTTCGCTTAGTTTTTTGTTCGTTTGACACCGTGAATTATGGTTGTTGGGGTTGTTCTTCTCGGACTTTGCGCATTGCTTCATTGTGTGTGGCCGCCAAGGTTACACTTGCGTTAGCAAATGACCGTCACGTGACTTCGTGACATGTGACACTCTAGCGCAATGTTCCATGAATCTCGACAGCCACGCTGTCTTTAGCCCGTCAAGGTTAACCACTAAATCACCGCTTAATCTACTGCTTAGCCCAAGTAACCACGTCAACTATGCCGTTCCGAGGCTAGTGAGATAATGAGCTAATATGCACTGTAGTGCCCTCAGTGATTGGTCACAATCTTCCATGCTCTTTGTTGCGCACATCAACTTTATCCTTTAACGCGTACTTTTTTCTGGTATGATTGATTCAACATCCGGCCTCCTGGACAGCGTTTGTGCTATGCTCCAATCAATTCAGCCAACAATGCTCCGCTAGGAGCATGCGTTAGTGCCCAGTACCGAGTTCACGCAAACGTTATTTAACGAGGTACAAGGTTCGAATAAGTCGCACCCATCTGGCCTCAGTGGAACGTCCAACAATTTTTCCTAAAACGGGAAATTACTTGACTAAACTGTTACCTCAGTTTTGCTATTTATGTGATTCATAGGAAACTGCTTTCGGTCCGTTCACAGATGACACCATAGATCTGCATGATAGTACTTCATTTCTGTAAGGTTTCTCATTGTCGTGGTCCTCAGCAGCAGTTGACTGAAGCAGTATTGATATTTCACTACCATACAAGCATAATTATGCAACTAATGACGAATGATACGGAAGAATGCAGATCCAATGTAAGATCCTAACACTAAACACACATTTGTCACGAACTCGCGATCACAGACAGCTGTCTGTCACCCGGAGCCACATTGACAAAATGACTTCTCTTTAGGTTCCCGGTGTTCCACCTCATAATCAACTTGCAGATAATTCAGCATCATACATTTTTAAACGGGCCATCCGCGTACGAAACGGCAACAACCATGACGCCGGTGTGCAGTTACAAGCCATGCTCTCTAGCGCAGATCACATGGACTCCAGTCTACAAAGCAGCCTACGGCAACAGCACACAATCTAATGCTCGTTGATCTCATTTCCCGCTGCCAAATTGTCACCGCCATTCAATATCTTCAGTTGTGTGAGACAATGATGTTCGCTCTCATTTATCCTTTTCGACCTCACCATTAGCAAAGTTAGGGGAACCGCATTCACCGGACCGGACACAGTAGATGTGGAACTGCTTCTAAATGATCGACTTCTTGGCTCCCATTATGTCGCTGATATTTTCCCATTTCGATACAGCTAAAAACGTGCCAAGTATTGCTAGACGGATTGGCAATGACTAAAGCATTTAGCTGTGTTTTACATCCTCAAAATACGAGACTTTCTCCTAAGATTGGCAAGGACTATCCCCTGCAATAACCCTTGATGTGGATCAGCTGGTAGTCATTTAAAAATTCAACTATCTTGGGAGCTATATCATTACCTATGGAATGATGTCACAATTCATATCGCATTCGTTCGTTGCACCTTTCCTCAACTTCGTCAACTGTGCTGCCAGCGCGATATCGTTCTCGCACTGAAGTGTAGAGTCTAAAGTGCTGCCATCTGTTCAATATTACTGTACCCTTGCGGAATCTGACCCGTCTTACCAATTGATGTAAAAAGCTTGGTATCTTCCACTGCCGGTGCCTTTGCAGTTTAGTCCATACATGGTGTTGAAACCGCGTAAGCAACGGGTGTGTTTGGCGACTGAATCTTTCCGAACCATTATTTCACGAGCCATGTGTTACACATGTCAACTCACATCGACTCTTGCGATGTGAAGTGTTTGCGCGACTGGGCTGTGGATGCCAAAAGAGGAGATGCCAACCGATGAGTTGGTCAACAAGTATGGACGCCCTTGGTTTCATTTGGTGCCCTCCAGCTCCTTTGTTTGAGTCCGACCGACGATAAACACGTCTGGTTGGATACTTCTTTTGATATGGCCAACAGTCCACCTCAATGGGGTTTGTGTTAGGACTTTCTTTGTCCCTCCATATCCTGCTTAGCCTTCCCTTCCAATCACGATCTCATTACTGACTCATGATAAAAACGAAATGTCATACTACTTGCTTTCGCGGCCCTTTTTTTTTTACAATCATCTAGTTGCTTTGTACTGCAACACAATAACTGTGGTGTTCCTCCTTCCTTCGGTGCCCATAGCCTGATACATTCAGTTTACATAAACCTTAGTTTCCCCATCTGTTGAGATCTGATTATATGTGCCAACGTTTACTGGCATTTTCAGTGGATCTTCTTGGTGCAGCGACTTCAACACTGAATCATCTGTTCTGTTGTGCTTTCAGGTCTATCGATCATTATCATCATCAACAACAACAGCAATACATCAGCCATTTGAACTGGTGCTTCGCTGCCATCCAACCATGATGCCCTATGAAATAGAGAATAATAAGAGGGAGAGAAAAGACTTATTTGAAAACCTTTATGCCCTAAGCAAACATTCAGGGTCAAGGCGCCTGCACCTTGTGTTAACAACATACCGTCACAAACAGCTGGCTATCGTGCAAAGATAAGGCGGCATTGGCGAGACAGCTTCCTTGCGGCTTTCACTGCCACGCGTCATAATCAGCCATTACCCCTCAGATAATCCAGCACTAAACACACTTTAAACAGGCAATCCGACTCGGAGACGGCAGCAGACTCGCCACTGGTGTCGACTGCGAGCCATCTCCTGTAAAATCTCGAGCCAAGCACAAAGCGAGTCAAGTGGACTCCAGATTGGAAAGCGAGATGGACTGGCGGTAACAAGTTTGATCGTTAGTAGCTTCATTTTTCGCTTGCCAAGTCAACTTCTGTCCACCTCGAGCCTTGCGTCACCCCACATCTGGCAGACTAAACAAGGCCCTTCTAGGTAAGGGGTGACCAGGCACGTGCCCGATCCAACGCAACTTATTCAGTGATATCTGTTGTTCTAGGGAGCTAGCATGATTATCAGTACCTAGTATTCGCCTACGCACATCATCGTTGCGGACACGCTGGTGCCATCCGAAACCAGCAATGCTTCGCAGACACCAATGATCAAAGACTTGAAGGCGCCTCAGATCTTCGGACCGAACGGGCCAAGTCTCACTACCACAGATCAGAACGGCCCTCACTGTGGCTTTGTATACACGGCCTTCCAGACGGAGTGAAATTCCCTTCTATCGCCAAAGATGCCGCAGGTTCAAGAAGGCAGCTCTGGCCTTTGAAACGCGTGAGCGGACGTCAGTGACTATGCGCCCATCGTTGCTGATGCAGCTGTCAAGATAAGTGAATTGATCAACCACCTCGAGTTCCTCGTTGGCGACGGTCAAGAAGTCATAAAGTGGCTGGTGGTCCTGCAGCAACACTTTGCACTTTGAAGGTGTGAAGCGCATACCAAATAATGAGACCACTCTGGACAGGCTATTCAGGGTTGATAGTGCCGCCGCAACCTCGTCGAAAAGCAAGAGGATATCGTCCGCGTAATCAAGATCAACTAATCTTTCACCAGGCCGCACTTCAACGCCTACATCGTGAGATTCCGCAAGGGTACACTCCATGATAGACCCTACGACGAAGTTGAACAAACAGGGGGAAAGGTGACATCCTTGAGGAACGCCACTTGTCGTCAGAAAGCTATCCGACAGGTCGCCGTGGACTCTGACGCGGCCTGTAGTGTTCGGGTATAGAGCACGAAGGATGTTCACATATTTTTTGTGAACACCTTTCTGCGCAAGTATTTCGAACAGAATTCATCGATCGACTGAATCGAACGCACTCTTGAAGTCTAGAAACACAGCTATTGTCGGTCTGCGGTATGTATGGCGCTGTTCTATCACCTGCCGCAAAGTGAATACATGGTATATACCGCCACGTCTTGGATGGAAACCGACCTACTCTTCCCCAATCCGAGATTCCCGTTCCACAGTGAGGCGACAAGCAAGAATGGAGGCCAGTACTTTTGTCACGACTGGCGTTAGGCTCATATTCCCGGGGTTAGAACAGTCTGTGCGACGGCTCTTCTTGTAGGTTGCCACTATATTCCTTTTGCTACAGTTAGCCGGGACGCTCTCTTCCTTCCAGATGCGTTCGAATAGGGAGGTCAGTGCTTTGCAGAGGATCTCACCTCCATCTTTAAGTAGTGCAGGTGGGAAGGAATCCTGGCAAGCGGCACGAAAACGACTGAGGGCTGTGATCGCGTTTCGAACCTCGGCCTCCTACGGAGGCTCTAAATTAACCGTCCATGGCTCGTCCTGTTTCACCTGAGTAGGAAGAGGACCGGGAGAAGGGGTCAGCTGGACTAATCTTGAAAGGCTTCCGCCCAACCAGCCATACGGTGCTCCTTATTGTGTGTCGCTGCACCCGTGCCCTCTGATTATTTCACTGACGCCTGGTTTCCTTGGATCGGTGGTGTTTCTCAGGTGGAAGAGCTTGCGATTATTGCATACTGCTTCTGCCTCCTCCATTTCTTTAGCCCGAGTGGTCAGCACATAGGCTCCGATTTAGTTCTCGCCTAATTGCCCGTCTGTTCCCATTGTACTCAGTAGCCAGCCGAGCGTTTTTTTATGCATTCCAACAGGTTCGTCGATCTCTTGGATATCCATCGACTGGTGCGGTGACGATTGATTGTGCCACAAGCAGATACTCCAGCTTCGTGTATGGCGACCGAGATCCTGTTCCACTGAAGCTCAGTGTTAGTAGGACAAGACAGCGAGAGTTCGGTACGCAGTGCGTCTTGATAGGTTTGCCTGACCGAGGGCTGAGACAATTTCGCATTTGCCGCTCGGATGAGACGCTTGATGTGCCTCCCGGTAAAGTTCATGGAGAAACGACAGCGTACTAATGCATTATCAGATTCGGCACAGGCATTCCAGTACGAGCGGCAGTCCAGCATAGAACCCCACCACCTGTCACTTATGGCTCTGTGGTCAATTTGGCTCCATCGCTGGCCAGCTACGGGAGAAGCCAGGTGGCACTTCGGCGCCTACAGTGTCTAAAAGCAGTGCTACTAAGAAACGACTGGTGATCCGCACACAGTTGCAGCATACGCTCGCCGTTGTTAGTCCGTTCGGAATTAAGCCCATAATTACCACCCAGCTGAGCTTCTGAAGAGCTCAGATGCCCTACTTGTGCCCTGCAACTACTATAATGTCTGAACTTGTAGCACTGCGTAGTAGCGCATTCAATTCGTGATGGAGTGTGTCCTTGACTGCATTAGAACTGCAGTCGATGAGAGCATAAGCGGAAATCACAAACAAACAGCGTTTTGTACTACTTCGTGAATCCACCTTAGCTGATGTCGTCAAACAGGCTGGACACAAGCGGCTGTTCTCCGGAATGCAATCAACCAACGATGGCACAGCTTTGGAGCTGAGAATGATAACTACACCAGCTTGACCCATGAGTGCTGCATCGGCGTCTTCGGATGCGTGCAACCAATAATGAGAGGATAAGTTGGATGAAATTAATTCAAAACCCCCATAAGGGTCATTGATCCTAGTTTCGGACATACAACACACATCAATACGCAGTGTGTTCAAGGTGCGTGCGAGTGCAGCCTGTTGACCTGTTTGTCTTAGAGTGCGAACGTTAAATGTCGCTATGGAAACTGGACAGCGTGCCCTTATAAAGGACTGTTGCCGATAGGCGTCCGCTAGGTGTTGTGGGATGGTAGCTGCAGTTAGTTCTACTCCAGTGACACTTCGATTGCTGCCATTAAGCTGGGGATTATAGAAGGAAGGTTAACAATGGGGGTCAGAATGTAAGAGAAAAAGGTGGAAAAGAAGAAGGGAGGCGCTGTTGTGTCCTCAGGGGTTCGACTTAACAGTTTCTTAGATTGCGCCACGCGAGTCAAAAGACAACCCACCGGACGAGAAGTATATTTTCGAGTCACCGAACGGGCCGACGTGGGTCTGCAAACACACCGATATAGTTAAAATCACGGCTGTGTTCTAGTTAGAATTTATCGATCTCAAAGAATCACGGAACGTGTATGTGGTATGAAACAAGCGATAGTATCAAATGTTCTGCAACACGAATAAACACCAGTCTATATCTGAGACTGTTCTGATACAAGGCACAAGGTTACTTGGGGGAATTGCGCACGTACCTTCCTCGGAGCAGGCCGTTCGAGACCTAACAGACGCCAGCAGTAGCATGTTTTCTATCGATAGTGATATTCATATCATATTCTAATACTGCCCACTCATTTACACTTGATGCCTTGCCCGTCAGTTTTTGACGAATACCAGCCTGTCGATACGACCATTGGACTTGCCATGTTTGGACATCAAACCTTCAAACGTACGAATCTCTCATTGTACTCTCATCGTCTACTTACTTAACTTCAGGGACCTTATTGAAAAGTCCGTAGTATCCACCCTGTGTCACAGCGGTCCAACAAATCCAAACTCATTTGATTCATGTGGTCGAATTTCACTCGGATGTCTAGTTGTTAGTTAGATCCGGTGCCTGAGAAACCTTTGTCCGGGCTGTAGGCCATCCCTTCCTAGATATAGGGAGCACACTAGGAACTTGACTGCGAGAATTTGGGTATGATGTTATTCTTGAGAAATCCGATGCTAAAACCAAGTGAGTACCCCAGTTACCTTCGTCGCTGGGTAGACGCACAGATTCATTTCCCATTTCTTAATTATGGGGCCAATTTCTGCGTTCGATATTTTGGAATCTGGCCTCTTTTTGTGGCATCCATGCAGGTTTGTGTGACTCCCACATAATGCTTGATCTGTTTCTATCTCAGGCTCTGTCTGCGATTTTCGGCTGGACTATGGTCGCGTTCTCAATTCTCATGCGAAAATAGTAATCATCAACCGGAACAAAAAGCAGCTTTATTTGGTGAGTCTACTTTCGTGGCCTATTTCATGCTTTGGTTCTGATGTAGGTATCATTTTACTAGCGTCTAGCAAAACAATAGTAGTTTATCTGTGATTTTTTTCGGTCTTTCACTGCGTAGTAGGTCGAGGAACAGGAGACACTACAATATCATACCATGTCATGCATCCATCCAATGAACTACTCGAGTCAACCACATCGAATTATTGTTATAGCATCATACCTTACTTCTGCGTTGCTTCTTGCCTTGCTACTCCATCTCAAGCCTAATCCTTCAGTAATATCAATCACAATCAATTCAATTTTAATCGTGACTTCCACTTTCTACCAGCAATCAATTCAGTTCAGTTTATCAACTGAACAATACACCGAGGTGCGGTGTGTCCAATTACCTAAACCCGCATTCCGAAAACAAGGTGCGCTTCTTAACTTGAACTCTATTGGCGGTGGAACTCTTGTCCACCGGAACGAGGGAACGCTGAAAACTACACGGGTGGTGTACTTAGCAATAACTCTGGCAGCCCAAGGCAAGTTCATGCGGGAATTGCCTCTTCACTGTTTCACAGTGTGCGTTCTGTGCACGGAGGAAGAAGGTAGAGAATTTGCCCAAGTAGTGGCAATGAGAAGCTTGGTAGCTGGCGGATATCCAAGGCGATTGGTGAAATGTCAGATGCATAAATGCTTTAATCACGACCAACAACGGAGTGGATAGCCACAGTAGGTATTCTGAACTTCAGAGGCGATTTGGAGGGTTCTGTATGTATTTGCTTTTAAGCCTCGTTTGGCCGTTCTCACGAAATCATCGGCAGTGTGTTTCCTTTAACTCATTACTTAGCTACTCATTCCTACTCTGCGCTGGCATATCGTATCCGAAACTGTGGGTTGCACATCGATGTTATACTATTCTGTCATCTAATTCCACTAACCCTGCGGTTTACCGTTAGCATACTCTCCATTTTGTCGGTTGTATACTTTGAGTGGCTTCTTCTCACTAGACGCGATTCCGAAATTGACACTTTACTGCTCCACAAAATTTCTAGCCCAACCGAAGGAAAAAGCAGAATGCCAATGACCTTGACAAAATAACGTATTAATCGCCGTCAACAAACACTACAACTACCGCGGACCTTGGCTGTATTTATAGGTCTCTTACTGACCTTCGACTTCTAGAATTGGCAGATCAGCTACCAAGGTTAGTAGTTCCCCATAGCTTTTGCCGAGGTGTCAGGTGGTTTTTAGTCACGTGCAGAAACTAGAACATTCCAGAACGTTCGAAATCGATGCGATAATCGTTAATAATCGATTAATCGCTAAAATAGTGGATTTTCTAGGCAATTCTTACTTTCTCCCGGACACCCCTCCTGAGATATCGTCCGAGGTATACGACGAAAGCCTAGGATTAACTTGCAGTCTTCGGGACGGTGTTCTCTGCCTGTCGGTCCATCTCCTTGGCAGAAGTGCCCGAGAACTGTGTTCCGATGTCCGTGTTCTGGATTCTTTGCTCGACTGTGTGCAGTCGTCCACTGCTTCCTTCGGCAAGTTGAAGCTTTCCACCAATAAATCGAACGGGAAGTCGATAGGCCTTGCTTGTTCTAGTTGGCACAGTGTGGGCCGTAACTGGTTTGCATGCCGTGCCCAGATCTGTGCGCCCACGATCACGTCATACATGACGTTTCCGCGTTTGCTTTTGACCGTCCCTGGCGTCCATTTCGCGTGGCCTTCCCGATAGTCACGTACTAGCACTTTCTGTCCAAGCTTAAACGATCGCTTCTTTGCTCCATGTCGCCGGTTAAAATCCTGTTCCATTCTGCGGTTTCTTTCACCAACAGAGGACTCTGAGCGCGGTCGGATGGCGTCGAAAGGCATGCGGAGCTTCCGGTTCATCATAGCATGTGCTGGAGAAACTCCGTCCGACGCTTGTGGATTCGGTGTTGATCGATAGAGAAAAAGGAACCGGTCAACCACCTCCTCTATACGTCCCTCCCCTTTTGATTTGTGGAGAGCTCGCTTGAACGTATCGACAAACCTTTCTGCCTGGCCATTCGACTTTGGGTGAAACGGCGGCGAGCGAATGTGCTGAACGGCGCATTGCTTGCAGAACTCCGTAAAAGTTGCCGAAGTGAATTGTGTGCCATTGTCAGTTACAATTGTCTCAGGACATCCGCATCTGCTACAGGTTTGGCGCAGTTTTGATACAGTGGCATTGGTGGTTGTGCTATCCATGAGAAATACTTCAGGCCACTTGCTGTATGAGTCGACTATAATGAGGATACTTCTGCCGTTGATCGGTCCTGCAAAGTCGACATGGATGCGGCACCATGGCTTAGTAGCTTTTGGCCATGAATAGAGCTCTGATTTTTATGGCGATTTCAAGACATTGGCGCACTTTTGGCAGCGTTTAGCTATTTCTTCTAGCTGTTTGTTCATGAAGGGCCAGTATACATAACTGCGGGCAGGCGCCTTCATCCGGTTGATCCCAGCATGTCCGGCGTGGAACTGCTGAATAACGCGCTCCTGAAGTGCCTTGGGGATGACCACCCTTTCGGAAAATATTATGCAGTCGTTCACAATAGAGAGCGAGTGTCTCCTCTGGAAGTACTGTTGCAACTCGACAGATGCACATGAACGTGGCTAACTTGTTTTGTGAAACTGTGTAACTTTCTTGAGTACTGGGTCCCGAAGCGTTTCGGTTCATACAAGTTCTGCGATAATTGGTAGACCGTGCAATGCATCAATTACCAGATAATTGACCTGAGTTTCGATCTCGACCGAGGCATTGATTGTGTCCTCATGTTCTTGCTGATGGGCATCATTTAAACCTGACATTACATCCGCTTGCCTAATGGAAATTGTCGACTGGTAGTGGATCTCGAAATCATACCCCATTAAAGTAAGAGCCCAACGTTGTAGGCGGCTGGATGTGTATGCCGGGATGCCCTTTATCGAACCAAAGATAGCCAACAAGGGCTTGCGATCTGTCAGAAGCTTGAAGCGGCGACCGTATAGCGTTTTGTGGAATTTCTTGTCGGCGTACACCATGTTCAATGCTTCTTTCTCAATCTGGCTGTAATTCCTCTCGGCCTTGCTAAGTATTCTGGTGGCATGTGTGATTACTTTCTGAGATCCATCGGTCTACGTGTGTGAAATTACTGCGCAAATCCCATGGCTTGATGCATCTGTGGTTAGGACAATCTCTTTGGGGAGATCAAAAGCAAGTTTGAGGACAGCAATGTCTTGACCCGTTCGAAGGCATTCCGGCATTCTGATGTCCAGTTCCAAGTTTGGCCTTTGGCTAGTAGCTTGTTTACTGAGGCACGCAGGCGGTTCATCTCAGACAAAAATGCGCTGTAGTGGCTGATGAGCCCACAAAAGGAACGCAAGGGCTGTAGATCTGTTGGTGGAGGCATTTTTCTAATGGCTTCTACATTTTCCGGATCTGGTCGACGTCCATCCTTTCCGAGGATAAAACCGAGGTATTTGATGATCGGCGTGAAAAATGTGCATTTATCCTCACGGATCCGGAAACCGTACGACTGTATACAACCAAGCACTTCATCCAAGTGGTTAACTAGCTCTTCCGTTGTTCGACCCATCACTGTGATATCGTCCAGATATGCAGCGCTTCCAGAAACGCCCGCTAGCATGGTATCCATTAACTGTTGGAAAATGGTTGGCGCCGTTCTTACACCAAGGAGCAAGCGGTTGTATTGGAATAGTCCACAACGAGTGTTGATCGTTAACAACTTCCACGAGACTTCGTCAACATCCACTTGTAGGTAGGCATCAGATAGATCAGGTTTAGCAAAGCACTTACCACCATTCAGTTTTGCAAAGATATCTTCCGGTACAGGTAATGGGTACTGGTGGTCGTCCAGCGCGGCGTTAAGGCCAGTTGAGAAGTCTGCGCAGATGCGTACCTTGCCGTTTGCCTTCTTCACTGCGACAATAGGTGCGGCCCATGATGAGTCGTTGAGGGCTGTGATGACGCCGGCACCTTCCAGTCGATCGAGTTCTTGATCAACGGTTGACATGGCTACATATAGTACTGGTCTTTTAGACCCTGAACCCTGGTTTAGCACCTGGTCGCAAGCTCAGCGTTGCCTTGAATTTCGTGCAATGGCCCAAGCTATTCTGAAAGACAGAGGCAAATTTCCGTTTCAGGAGTACGTGTCATGTCTTCGACGGACTTTGATGATGGGTCTGGACTTGCTCGAACTCGGTTGCAGATCTGATTCAAGGGAACATCGAGGAGTTGCAACTTTTCAATCCAGTCGAGGCCAAGAAGATTCAAATTCGGCCGGTCTGAAATGTAGTACGTTTCCGACTTTTCCACACCTTTGAAAGCAATCTCATAAGTAAGTTCGCCCACCAAGTTTAACACACCGCCGGATTCATTTTGTGCAACTTTCTGAGACTCGACCATCTTCGGCCTCTTTATGTGCTTCCATGTGCTCCTGGAAATAATCGTGATGTCCGAGGCCGTGTCGAATTGCAGTTTCGTTGGGATCCCATTGATCAACACAGTGATGAATCGTCGTCTCGGTTTACACTCACTTTGGAATGCGGCAACTATGGTCAGAGACTTTGCGCCATCCTTCCTAGAATTCCCCCTTCGATAAGACTTTCACTTTCTTCGACCGGACCTGATTGCAGAATTCATCCTTATGCCTACGCTTATGACACGTTTGACAAATATGACGTTTAAAGGGACAAAAGCGCGCGAAATGCCATTCGCCGCATGACCAGCATGCTGTTGTCGGTTTGTTCGTAGGCCTCTTGAAGTGCTTGCTTGAACTGACAGTCCTGGCCATTTTCACGAATTGCACGGTATCTGGTGGTGCGAGACTATTCCGTTCGACCATGGCAGTGTCGTGTTTTAGAGTGAGCAGCCGTTTGCATTCGCTTACGAGGGCCTTCAGTGTCAGATCAGGATCCTGATCCAGCTTAGCTAAAAGCCGCGTGCGGATCTCAGCATCACTGGGGGATTGTAGAGCGCTGACGAAAATGAGACACTTAAACTGATCGTCCGTTAAAGAGCGTAGTTTGAAACGTTCACACTCACGGTTAATCATGTCTGCTAGGGCCCCAAAGTCGTCCGATTCCTGTTTGACAATTTTCAGGCATTGATAGCGAATACTAAACAAGGATACCTACTCACGAAAAGATTTCCTTCAGCTGCGACACTACTTCGTCAAACGTCAGATCCTTCGGCTGTTTGGGCAGAATGTGGTCTATGAACCTTGAATGTTCACTTATTCCGAGCTTGCGGAGTAGCAATTGCAACTTCCAGGAGTCGTCCTGACGAATGAAGTCCGTCCGGAACATGTCTTCGCAGCGCTTGAACCACCCTTGGAATGTGTATCCAGAATCCGCGTCATAATGAGTTCGGTGGTTGCATACGTGAGAAGATCAACAGAACTCGCCTGCATGTCCGGCGCAGCTACTCCTGTTGTCTGCAAATGCAAGCATTGTGTCAGATTTTCGATCGTTTTCATTTGTGCCTCCATTTGAGCTTGCTGTTGGAAAAGCAGTTTTTGGAACTGTTCAGCAGCAACATTCATCACATTTCCAATTTTCTCCGTCGCTATTTGTTATAATCTTCTCTAGATGCGACTCCGAAATGGACACTTTACTGCTCCACAAAATCTCTAGTCCAACCGAAGGAAAAAGCAGAACGCCAGTGACCTTGACAAAATAACGTATTAATCGTCGTCAACAAACACTACAACTACCGCGTACCTTGGCTGTATTTACGGGTCTCTAACTGACGTTCGACTTCTAGAATTGGCAGACCAGCTACCAAGTTTGGTAGTTCCCCATAGCTTTTGCCGAGGTGTCAGGTGATTTTTAGTCACGTGCAGCAACTAGAACATTCCAGACCGTTCGAAATCGATGCGATAATCGTTAATAATCGATTAATCGCTAAAATGGTGGATTTTCTGGTCAATTCTTACTTTCTCCTGAGAAATGCACTTGCCTGGGCTCATTTCGCCATTACAACGAAAATATCAGAAGGAAGTAGATAGTGGAAAGTTGGAAATCAATAGCAAAGCGATTTAACAGTGCCAATGTTTATACATCCGAATGGCACTTAGCAGTAATCAGCACTGTTTTCTGAGCAGGTGCTCCACTGAACATCTCACTGCGCCACTTCAAACATGTCTGTAACCTATCCCTCGCAGTACTTGATGCAGGTTGTGCCCTCGATCTCTCACACCGCAGCGCCATGCAGCAAACATTGGCTGCTTTAACTGTGCAAGTTCCGTCTATTGTTATCAACCTCAAGATGTGGGCTTACCATCATCGATTCGCTGATTTAATGAACCGGATCAGCTTTGCATTGTGTGAAATGACAGGACGCTAGGAATGACCCAAAGCAGAACGCTGAACTTGCTAATCTTACATTTGCAACCAATTACTGTCTTTGTTGATAACACACGGAAGAACTACTGCACCCACTGATTGGTTTTCTGTTCGCGACGAGATTGAACGTGGTGCGATGGCTTGCGTACTTCCTTGACCCATAGTGCTGTGCTTGGTGGCACTTACTAAGGGTCTTCATTGCAACTCATGCAAACAAGTCAATTATTCGGTGTCAGCTCAACTTATTCTCACTCTGTTATCCGGACGACTGGGAAACCTCGTAGGCCATATGCTCACAAATCGACCGGTGCCACTCGTTTTCTCTGTCGGCGTGGGAGCGCCATCCGGTACTCAGTAGTTTTCATTCACTCGACCCAAGCTAAGCTTCTGGTCGAAAAGATGCGAACTCCCCAATTCCCGCCTGCGGTTGCCGTGATCGCAAGCACGCAATAGACCACAGTCGAATAAACACATGAATCGTTCCATATCTTCCAAAGTTACTTGTGGCGAGCCTCAAACATATTCCAATAGAACTCTGCAGGGGTAATCCTAACCGGACTTGCTCCCCACCCATTGCTTCCTGAGTCAGACTATTAAGTCACATGTTAGGAGTGAACGAACGTGTAGCAAATGCAACACAAAAACTGCGAAAAAAAGAGAAAGTGGAAAAGATGTGATGGTGGCTGAAACCGGGGCGAGGGCAATCGTCTGCCTCAGTGCGGTCGATCAGGCGATCAATCGAGTAGGCGTGTGTTTTGAAAAACACAGCTAGTTGTACATAACCTCAGACTTGTGAATAGAACGCTTGTGTGTAGAGCCGGTGTGAGTTCTTTCTCTTGACGCGGCTTGGAAAGCCAGGCACTTAACACCGCGGTTAGGTATAAGTGCTACACAATTGAGAGGTGCTGTTCTTCCTAGGTCAGTGTACGCTTGCGTCGGAGCTGCAAGGCAGAAATTGCAATTGTGCCTGAGGGTACAGTGATTCATTGGGTCACATACTGTAGCATTTCAGCATTACACATGACGCCGAATGCTCTCATCACAACCGCATTGTGAACCGGCTCAACCCACTTGTGCCGATGTTTCTATTTAGCACCCTCATTTAGTCAGTCATTCCTATGGGCTCGTAGCTCTGGAAGCCAGATTTTATCATACTTATGAACAAACGCCTAATTGTGGCGGACATGCAGTCATTTTGGGGGACGAGTTACACTATGCTTCGAACGCGTAGGCATAATGCAAATTGTTTTTTACTGCGTTCGTTCCAAAGGCGAGGGTGAATTTTGTAAGTACCTCCCTATCCTGGTCATATCGGAACACTGGCACATATCCACCGAATTCCCATGGGGTCTGCAACGCTCGGGCTTAAGTTCCTAGAACCTTTCTGATTTGTGCCACTTGGTCATTTGGGGTTTCCTAGCATGCTATGATATATATGAGAATACATAATTGCTTGTTAATCTATGCTTTATCCTGCAAGCGCCCTAAAAGCCGTATGTGCCCATTCATTACCGATGCAGTTGTGCCCTCAGCACAGGTTTCAGGATGAAGAGCGATTGTTTCTTGGATCGATCTTTCGTCGAGTGCTTCTTCTCCAGACTACTTCTATTTTCGTGGCCGTTCCTTGTTCTTCGAGCACATTAAGAAAGAGAATCTCTTTCCATATGACAGATCTCGTGATTCTTCCCCCCTAACAAAACCAAACGAGCGCATCACCATGACACCCTACATTTGTGTGCTGGTGATGTCCCCACCACCGATCAATAGCTCTATATAGATTTGTATCCAATGTGGTCCCCGCTTGTCTTATTCATTACATGTTCCTGTGAGCTCCTTTGCTGATAATACACAAGTTTTGCAGTATTTAAAAGAAGATCCTCCCGTGTCCCATTAAAGGGCCTGTTCAATTCCATTCTAATTCGTTAACTCAGCCATTTGCTCCGCATGTCTGCCGCGGCCTGTTTTTCCCAGTACTGCATTTATTTAGGGGAGGGGGAAATTCCGAGAGCATGAAGAATCTCACCGAAGTGCTGCGTCGGATTGATGCTTATTGTCTTCCCGCATGGGGTCCTCTAGACAGTGGTTGAACACTTTAACAATATGGCTGGGTCACGGGGTCATTGACATTCTTGCATTCTGACCCTCATTTCGGACCATATCGTTCTGACTGACGATTTAAATCCTTGTTCGTTCCTCTCGAGTTGGTCTTACTCTCATTATCGTCATCCGGATTATCTTGACAGTGTGTGCCAAGGCAACTGGATCCACTGCTTATTGGTGCACGGATAATGGTTGCTGGGATGAACGGGCTTATCTGTACCTCTAATCTTCCTCTTGATAATTGCGGTTGCGATGAACAGCTCTCACATTCGTGTGGTCGATAGAGGTATAGCTAAGTAACCAGAACTACACTGTTCTGGTGGCATCTTTTGTGAAAAGTCCGCTCCTTTCCAATTTGAGACCTTTTCGTTGGCGCGCTTATATGCTGTGTCCAGCACAAACCCATGCGGTACTTGCTTTCATATGTTTTCTTGTCTGGATTTTTCTCAATATATTGCCGTGCTATTTGCCTATTCGTCCGTTAACAAAAATGATGGTCTTTCGTGTTTGTGAACATTTCAATGTATCGTCCCCCTCGACTATGGACACCACTCCTGATAACAGTGACAATTACTGAACGACAGTGCAGGGAAATCTTTTTGTCGCTACTAAATTCGTGGCGTCCATACACTTTTACACACGATTTGCATTCGGTATTGCCTTCATCCAGTACCCCCCCCCCTAAAGTAGTCCCACAAGTCTGAGCAGCAATCAAATTTGCTATTCTGCGTTATCTATGCTGTTCAAAACTGAAGGCGCTTTTTAATGACGACGGTTCCTCACTATCCACACGTCGTTTTCTCATCTTTTGCTCTGTGCTCATTCGTTGGTACGCACTGTATTTTTCGGTCTGTTGGGTTCATTCCACCTCTGCTCTACCTACGTCTACGTTCTACTTGACTCAAGCTTACCTTCGTCGATTCCCCAGTGTCCATATGACCCGCACAATCCTGATCCCCTCGCGCGGGGTGGCACCTGATTCTATTTATTTCCACCAGCTATCCGTCGCTATCGATTGCTCCTTGTACCAGCCACCATCGCATCCAGTGCCGGTAGTGTAGGATCGCTGACATGCACGCTCCGTTCGATCGCGGCTGCTTGAACCAATCCATTTCGCCGTTGTGCGTGATCAAACTGTACCTCGTTTACTCTATGCTAAGTTAAGTCTGCTTCGTCTCCCTCGCTCGTACACTCATGGTCCACCCGCGTAGCCGGCGATTGATTGGCCTCCAGTCTGTATGCTCCGGATCGGTCACCTTCACCCAAAACACCAGCTACCGTCGCATTCATCTACTACTGCGTCTGTTGTTTCCAACGCGTCCACCACGTGTGGAGCTGCTTCCTGGTGGGCGACTTCTTGATTTGGGGTGTGCGGACGACACTGCACTCATATTTGACAGCGCCCAAAGATGCCAATCAGCACTGAACCGATTAGCACTTGTTGTCAATCGTTTTGCGCTATGCTTTGCCCCAACGAAATGCAAGCACTCCTCCAAGATTGACAAGGACCCACTCCTGCGCTGACCTTCGGTGATGATCAGCTAGAAGTCGTACAGGAATTCAAGTACCTGGGCAGCTACATTAACGCGCGTGCTATTGAAGATGAGGTCACGAACCGTATAGCAAAAGCTCTATACCATTTCTCGGCCAAGTTGTCCTCTTGGGCAACAGAATTAATCTGAACGGCCAAGGATTTGCGCTGAGGGGCATACAACATGAGTCTACTCAATTAATTTGAGCTGTGCGTACGCCACTTACTTGTGCAGGTGTGCGTGTATAACCCGTCGCCTTCAGCCAATTGGACTTCAGACGCACTAAGTCATAGGGGTGCAGGTGGGGCGCTACAGCTCCTACCAGGGACAGTGTCACTGACCGATGCACCAGGTTGGCCTTTGTTTCGCTGTCCTAGGAAGCGATTCCCATCAATTAGAACGAGAGTAGGGGTTTGAATGACGATTGGGTTGGTATAACGAGTCACAACCAAATAAGTTTGCCGTATGCTTTTGAATGTGCAGTTCACCTAAACGCAATGGTTGGCTTGTATGTTCGGCACTCGAGGGAGGTGAAGAACGTCGTACTGAAAGCGTACGAGGAAGGCGACGATTGGAAGCAGGTCGCTTGCATACTGAAGGTGAACGTGAAAACTTGCGGCAACTGGATACGGGCGTACGAATCGACGGAACCGGTGGGGCAGCACGGGCGAGTCCGTCGCAGAGCACTGGGTGAAAGCCACGTCGACTCTCTAGTGGAGTGGGTTTCTGCGGAGCCTACCGTTACCCTTGAACTCCTTCGTTTGCGGTTGAAGGCGGAGTTCAAACTTTCTGTAAGTACCAGCACCGTCTCACGATACTTAGATGGTAGACTTAGAACAATGAAGAAATTGTACACCATTCCGGAGTCCATGAACACAATGGAGAACAACAAGCGACGCAGCTCATGGATTACGAGGTGGAAGGAAGGCAACCGGTGTGGATTGCTGAGACCAATTTCAACTTATTTTGCTCCCGCACTCGTGGCCGCTCACGACGTAGTAGTCGAGCGCAATGTACAGTGGCGAACAGCCGGGGACCGAATGTTCATCTTGTCGGCGCCATGACAAACATCGGCTTGATAGCGTGTTCGGTTCGGAGAGGAAGTTACAACAAGCAAAGGTGCGCTTAGTGGCTGCGACAAGTGCTTGATACCAACGGAGCAGGGTTTGTGGAAGGGTGTCTTTTGATTTGTGACAACGCGCCCTGTCACACGCACCTGGAGCACGTTTTCCTGGAGGAACCGTACCGCTCTGGGAGACTTCTACGCCTTGCGCCATATTCACCAGCTCTCAATCCCATCGAGGGCATCTGGAGCATAATATAGGCTCATGTAAAACAGGCAACGAGGGGACGGTACTCCGAGATGCTCCTGGGGGATCTTGAAGGCATTAGGAATAAAAGAGAGTGGCGGATTCGCTTATTGGAGCACGCGGTGTCTGAAACACGGACCTTAGTTACGCAGCAGCACTGCCAACAAATGGTTCAACATGTCAGTAAGAATTATGGACGTGTTGTTCATTTGGCCGATCTGTAAAACATTCTGTTGGCAGTAAACTACCTGTTCTAAGGGAGTGTTGTTCTTACCTTAATATGAAGACGGATCGGAGTGCACTTTATACTGCTAGTAATAGCCAGTTCTCTAATCGGAGGAACATCGTGGATTTCCGGTAAGTTGGTGCGTGTGGTCGCGTCGCACACCCATTTTAGTTGCCGCGTTGTAGAACAATCATGTGGGAGCTTGACAAACAGATGCCACTCTAACACGGTTGTGTACCAAGCAATTATGTTCTACCGCCTGGCGTTGATTGTGTTTGGAGAGCTAGTGGATAAGGACTTTGATAAGGGCAGAATAAATACGAAAATTGAACTCTGCAGACTTGACGTACATGGGTAGTGTGTGTGTGGCCGTTTGCCGGATTGCTTAACCCGTTACACCGACGCAGGCGGCTGGACGCTGTATGCGGAAACGCAGAGCATGTAGGACAAGCACAACTAACGTTTATCACGCTCTAGAGAAATATTTCCTGATGCATATTTGTCAGTTATGGACTGTGTTCGAACACACCACAGAGTTGCGGTGAGAGGATGCTTTGAAGCTGCAAATAAAATGTACTCGCTTCGGCGAACCACATTTACTCGTCGGGTTGTAACGTCTGCACAGGGATGAGTGGCTCCGCATGAGGCAAACCAATCCGTGCGTTCATATGACATTTGCCATTTGTAAGTGGAAGTTGCTATTTCGCTTCATCCCAATTCTACGTGGGTAAATGATACGGTTATAGCCGGACATCTGTTGCAATCATATCTCGTGCGTGTTATCGTCATCCATCCACACACCTCAGACTCCGTCCCCCATCGCCAGCTGTGACTACACCGTGCAGCTAATCACGACGCACACTCTTCATCCACCTCGGACTCCCAGTAGGTGGTTGATATGAAACGGTCCAGCCGCCTACCAAGTATCTGTTTCGTTTTTCAATCCCCTGGGTTATTGACGACCCAATGTACGGCCGGGATATGGGTACCCTCGCCATGACACATATGCTATTAGGCGAGCGATCGGTCGAAACTTAGTTCCAGTGTTGTTCGCGGGAAAATTAGCGGTTACCTTACGTCCTTAATTGTCATCGACTAAAATTTCACATGCTTTACCGGCACATTCAACCAAGCGCTTTTCATCAGGAATGTCATCTACATGCTTGTTAACCTGGTGATGCAGCTCCGGTGTAAGCGCTTTGGTTTTCAGTGCACTCGCTTTGAGTTTGGATGAGCAACTATCGATGATTGAGCTATGGTGTCATTGCTGGACTCCCAACACGTGCTCGTTCTTAATGACGGGGGTTTGCATTATGTAGACGAAGAGATGACTAATTCGCTTTGAATACGTTTATTTGTTTCGTTTGCAGAGGCGCAGTATGGGAGCGCGTAGGCGGTCCGTCCAGGGCGGCACGTGACACGGGGCCGCATTTTTATTACCGTCGTGTGTTGAGTACCAAATATGAAGGCCAAATTATCCGGATAAGCTGTGGGTTGACTATTTTAATGTTACTCTGTATGATCAACAACACATTTGAGGCATGTGTCACACTTGTGCAAACGTTCTTCCCAGTGCTCCTCTTACTTGTTCCATAGTGGTCTCTTTCAACACATTTACCTCAAGGTCCCAAGCGCGTATTAGTTTGCATCGAAAGCTAGAGGGCTCTTTAACTATAGTTTGGCCTTCACGCGCCTATGCTCCCTCAGTAAGAGTGATAATGTTACCACCCTCTCGGGTGGCAAAAGATAGTTGCCACTATGCACAGTGTCAAGTGGCCCATCAACAGACGGTATGTTCGTAGGCTGGTGTGTTCACATGTTTTTATCGCGCCGTATTGCTGCAGCTATGCGACAAGATTTTGCATGACGTACCTTTGACTTGGTCCCTTGTGTTCTCCTTCCCCTGTACACGCTTGTCTCGAGGGCATCTGTTACTCATCACATTTGGGTTTCAGTGCCTCGGGCCGTTGTTCTGGAGCGCTTCCTGTACGACAATTTAACTTGTTGAAACCAGAAGTAATATCTGTCCTCCGGAATTTCACTGGGGCCACCGCTTCCAAGTTGTCTTTAACGATGAGTGCGGCACCTACACGAATGTGTACCAGCGGTCTAAACGGCGATGCCTTTCATTGCCCTCTTAATACAACTAGGATTTATCGTGGTGCAATCGTTACATGTCTCAACAATCCATTGAGCCATGCTGAGTGGTGTTTTTCGCACTATCAGAGCGTGTCACATCAGCTTGGCCAGTAGTCAGAAGCCTGACAAACCCGATCGCCTAGTCCTCTAATTCGGGAATTGGAATGCTGGTTACTCCCTATTCCTTAGAACAGACCCATGTAGCTCACTACCAAACTCCCGCTGTCTTGCGATCATTTTTTTCAACTAAGAGCTTTTGTTGAGGATCCTAATCGTTTCCTTGCTAGGCCTGCGTAATCTGACTGTATCCTGCTCACACAACACAATGACTTCACAAACATTTTCTTGTTGCTCTGGTCGTCGCAGACGATAATCAACTGCGCCCTGTTTACTGAGCATCTACAAGGTGGACAGAAGTGAGGATGCTACTGTTCAGGTCTTCCCGTCTTCCCATTCCTCTCCTTGCACTTTTTCATCCTTATCGTTCCATTCCAGACTCACTTCTATCCCCTCTGTTTACAGCCCCCAATTCTTCACCTTACTCTCTCTTGCTTCCTTGTCGATTGTCTTCTAGTTTCAACTCACGCAATCATAGGACGTCGATCCGGTCCAGTAGATAAGTCTTTCTTACCTGTTGATCGGTTCTCCGAGCCTGATAAAGTGATTGCATACGTTTCGCCACCATGCGAGGTGGCATATCGCCGCACTGATGATGCCACCTCGCATGGTGGCGAAACGTATGCAACCACTTTATCAAGCTCGGAGAACCGATCAACAGGTGAGCAACCAACCTGGGCTACCATTGTTTTAGTTATTTTGAAGACAAGTTTTTGTCCATAAAAGCGGACAATCTCGGTTTCTTTTCTTCTGTTTGGAGTCCCTGATCCGCCCTAAGGTTGACATTCATCGACTTGCGCACTGTAACAAATTGGCTAACAGGTAGCACTTACCCGAACAGCAGAGACGCTGTTAATCTATATCTGCTGTTTATCGGAAACCCGCCTATAAGGCTCGAGCGATTCACTCTACGATGATTTTCATGTGACACTGGTGGTACTTTTTCATTGCGTCTACCCGGAAACGATTCATCTTCGAATGCCCGTCAAGTCATTGTGAGCATTGCTCTGAGCCCTCGGGGTGAAGTTGCTGTGGTCGACTGGCTCCCAATCAGTAACCGGATGTGCACCGTTCGACTGGCTACCTCGTTCAAAACTTCCATTCGAGCGGGGACCAATGGTGCCTATTTATCTTTGTTGCATACGCTGTACGAACTGAATCGGTGACTCGGTGAAAGATGAGTTCTATCACAACTTGAACGAGCTTCTACGTCACCGTCGTAGTACAGATAATGCAGTGCTGGCTTGTGATCTGAACTTTCCGATTGGGAAATTTTCCACTGATGAGCTGCATCTAAGCGGCTAATACGGTGTAGACTCCCGTAATGACGGTGAACGGTTGTTACATCTGCGTGAAGATGCTCGTCTATTTCTTAGCATCTAATGCTCGCTGCAAGGTTACATGATGCCCGCCAACTTTGGCACCATCATGGATGCAAATCGTTTATATTTCGATCAAGTGTCGTTGAAGGGATCGCCTTCAGATTGTGCGCACAAGCGTGGATTCCTATTATGCTCTTGCACTGGTTGATCTGCGTGCGCACTTCGGTGGACGCCCATGACGACACTGTAAGCCATCTGACAAAGCAATGATTTCTGGATGCGTATCAAAGTGTGCTATCATCCAGGCTGAGCGCGCTCACTGAACACACCTAATTTTCACTGTTCGCTTCATTAGTAGTTATTAGTCGCAGGCATGTCATCGTGTGGTGAATTCGGTTGACAGCCTCTGCAATGGTACTCTACACAGTCCCCGTAACTTCTAGATTCTTGCCGACACATTCTGACTCGAAGCGAATGCCACAAGACTTGCATAGGTCTTAATATAAAATTGTGTGCTGTCATATAGAAACCTTGCAGCCTGGTGCTCTCATCGTGCCTTGGAGATATAAACGGCCTCTCCTGTTGAGAATCATCGGAAGTAATTGCGAAACCAAATGCGACGCGAGTGGGAAGACTGTCAGAACGCTTGGAGTGTTAAGCTTAACATTTTGAAGTTCAATTTGATCAACTAAATTTATCAGCATCCTTTTTGTTCACTGGTTGCTCTGCTCCCTGGACTGTTCCTTTGGATCCACCCTTGCGCAAAAGGCAAACCTGAAGTCGGACTGTCGAAATTGAGCAATTACCCAGGACCATTCCTTTACAAATTCGGAGGACCGGCTCCTTTTGCTGATTTGCACTATTCGTTAGTGACAGTTTTGGAACAGGAAATTACTAGAGACAAGTGAAGGGTTCGCGCTATCAAATGAGGATTTACTGACACTTTCAAATTAATCTATCAGGCCCCTGCGAACTAATCGAACTAAGTGCGTAAAAGAATACTAGAAGCCGCTGTGACAATTGCACTTCTACTGTATGACCCTGGTTGGGACTACCCTGGTCCAAACGCCTGACGACTTCTGACACGCGAGATCAATTATCGTAACCCAACGGACAGCCACAGTCAGTATTTAACTCGCTCCTGGACTAACGACTGGTAATGTCTGTCTACCCATTTTGTTTTGTATATTGTTGTAAAAGTCTGATGAGGAATTATCGAAGGCATATGTTCGCTTACACTGATCAGAAAGATTTATTGATTACTAAAGATAAGCGTCCCCCGTTTTTTCGCGTTTGAAATTGCCTCAACCGACTGGAGCTGCGGCCCTGTAGTCCGGATTTTGAAGCGTGTTCACATTTGGAATGCGACGATTATTCGGAAGATCGATCTATCCCCCATCGCCTCTAAGTTGCTTACCTCTATCGTTCTTCATAGACTGGCTGTCACCCGTGAACGTTGGAATTCCTATAGCACGGGCTGGCTTTTGTCGAAATCAAGGCATTATTAACCACATCTTTACGTTAATTGTTGGGACATCGCCACTTACGTTGGCGGCCAACTCAATAGCGTTTCTCGACTTCAAACATGCCCTCGATCCAGTGAATCGATGTACCCTTTGGGACTTTTGGTTAGGATAGGCATACCCACGAAATATGTAACTACTAAATGAGCGCTTTATGCACATAGCTCTGGCAGCGTGAACTTCGTACATCTACCTGACTTGTTGAGCTATGTTAGATGGCGCTTCCCATTTTCGCTCGTAGCCAACTGAACTAGATATTTCGACGGTTAGGATTCAGATCCACTTCGTCTCGACATTCCCTTCTTTGCAAGTGAGTAGTTAGGTCGATCACTCTCGCCCTAAAACTCGACCATGGAGGACAACCGATTATTAAACGGAATACGGCTGTAACCTCCATTCGAGTGGTGTGGGGCACAAATGTCGTCATGTATCATTGTTTGAGGGCGGGTAAACTGTAACTCGCTGGTTTTAGATCACCTGCGTCATGTCAAGTAATTTCTGGCTAATGAAGTACGAATCCAGTAAAGTTTTATCTGTTCGGTCTTCTTCACTTGCGTATCGCCTGATATGGTCGAACTGCGCGATAGTTAGCTATACTTCGCATAAGTTGGCCCTGGGTGAATCGACGTGGAAATACGCAGTGACACTTCTGCGATGGGACTGTTCACATTACCCTCTGAATTTAGCTACTGAATCAGCGGTTCAAATGATGGTTCTCAAAAAAGAATATTTCATGATGGACAGTCGGTGAACATTATCCTCCCATAAACTATTATCAGCCCCCTGCCTAGCCTTCGTTGCGTATCTCTTTTTCCCAGGTCGGTGAGCAGGAGATCGTCGCTGACTGGGACTACTGACCATTCTTGCTACGCTGTCTGAAGCGGCTCTATCCTAGGTATCCAGTTGACAGATTTTGAGTATCTGAACGTGGTGGATCTCATTAGATCCAATTTGGCCCCCTGCAAGCACTTGTGGACTAACCGGTGTAAAATTATATACCTCAACTTCTGCATCTTTACAACACTGCTAATGCTGGATCCGATCTTTTCACCAGCATTTTACGACTACTTGGAGACCACCATAAATGTTCACTCGGTTTGCAGACTTAATTTATTGTGTTGCTTCCAGTAATCATTCCTTCAAACCTGTTGTTGCTGTTATAGCGGCAGAGGACAATATTGACTTGGTTGTATAGAAGGCCATATGATCGTATTATGACCGGTTCATCATTACTCGGCAATCTGGACACTGTCTGAGCGCCGTTCCTCACAACTCCTTGACCTTGTCTGGTGGTAGTGCCATAGGGTGTTTGGTAACTGAACTTCTTACTTGTCACCCTGCTGTTTACACTGATTTGCCCATTACATAATCGACGGCCAACTGTCCCTCTGCTACCGAACTATCCACTGGCAGGGAAACCTGTGAAACAACGAATCGAAGAACTATGTTACTATAGTAAGGGTCATCGACTTCGCACCACTGATTAAAAATACTTCCGGTATGACACAGCTGATGACCTAGTGATAGTGGTGTTGCATTCAGCGTTATATCCCTGCTCACTAATGCTGCTGCTCTATGTAGTCCGGTCTCTTTCTTGTTCTGTTGCAGCATCGTGTTGTTCACCATCTTAGTTTTAGTTTTCCTTACTCACCGCGCTCCATCTGGACTTCGGTTGATGGCGTGATCAGCGTTTCATTGACTTCGTTTATTCTTCCACGTTGCGATTTTCGGCTTTGTTCCGCGTTCTTTTTTCCGTTTTGTCTTCCCGCTTCCCGACCATTCCATCACCGATTCATTTTTGTAACGTGTATGTCAGCTGGATTTTTTTCACATCCGTTGTCTATTTGGATCTCCTTACATGTTCGACAGCACTCAGACACTTTTGTAAACACTGACTTCTCTCTTCATTTGCTCAACCAGTTATCCTTACAGCACCAGCTGAAATATCTTTACGGAAGTATTTGTTGGGACAACTTAGACAAGCCTAGTTATATTCGAGTGTGGCGATAACGTAAAACTTGATAAGTTTTTCCTGGGATCTATCCTCTATCATTAATTGTCCAGACACTCATGCCAAACGCTGTTCTCTTTCTCTACGTTACACATTTTAGAATTCAGACGTTTTCTGGAAACCCCACTTGGCTATCCTCGCAGATGTGGGCACCACTGTCGCTCGGGTCGCGGAACGCTTACACGAGAGATTTCCTTGCTTGGCCGACCATAGATGTCCGTCGGAGTGGATTCGTGAATTGCAAACCCGAGAGGATCACGAGGACGAGAATATAAGGTATGCTTCTTGAATCATTGTGGTGGTTTTACACCTTCCGTCGCTGCCGATATCAGCCGCCCTGTTTTATCCTCGCTTCTAGGTTGCACCACTTATCAGCAACATGTATTAGATACCGGCATGCTAGCCCGTCTCACACATCCATAAGACGTCGTATTGTGGCTCTACGGTTTTTACATTTATTCCCCTGCTTTTTGACTGCTGAACATATGAAAACACCTTACACTGTTCGATCAAGCCCCAACTTCTTTTGGAAAAGTCGCATTTCTATGCTTCCACACTATGGCAGATGCCCTTTCACCATATTCACCCTCTTCATCCTCTGAGCCTCGAGTATAGCACTTATCCATTTCCGGACTCACTTTTCTTTTTTTATTTCTGGACTCATGAGCCTTGTTTGTTTCTCGGTTTCGCAGCCAACGCTGTCACTCATCTTACTAAGCGCGCATTTTCAATCTGCACACTACTGCTCCCTGTCACTGTGATCTAAACAGGAGAGTGCATGGGATCCGTGCCATATAAATAAAGATGAGGCAATGAGGAAATATCATGAAAATATACCTTTATGAACATTAACACAAAATAGAATTTTGAGAACCGTTCTCAAAGAATAAGCCAATCACAGAGGCACTATTGGCTTTGCATCTGTAACTCAGCGGTACAATTGCTCTGATCCATACATTACAAAATAACATAGTTCACTCTGGTGTATAGTATATCTGATCGATAGACTTATGTCTGATTAAAGCCTTGATAATCGCGCACTGCAATTCCCTCGACAGTGTGATCAACGGTGGTGATATCACCTATCGTTCAACTCTAGTGGTCTCAGATTAGACAAATGTGTAATCTTCCTCGGCTGTTGTCTCAGCAACAGAGCTTCCTTTGCTCACGCTTCGGACGAATTGAATGACGCTGGGTGTGGTGGTGAGGCCACACTGAGCATGCCACTTGTCTATCGAAAGTCGGGCTTAACGATTTGGTGCCAAAAGTCCGAAAGCTGGTCGATCGCTACAAGAGACGAACTGGAGGATAGTACGCAATCGAGTTCGGTCGACATGAACGAAGCTCGTACGCCTTCCGAGAATGCAACAGGAAGGGTATGTGTTCTATATTTGTGAGTGGTTCTGATTGACTCGAGATATAGAATGAACTTATATTCTATGAGTGATAGGTTTCTGATAGGAGTCCAGACTTGACTTTTTACTTCACGGTGGGTTACTTGACACTGGGTTGTTCTCGGTTGTGCAATTCTTAGACAACTCCAACCACCGGTGTGACGCATGTTCGGACTCCCTAAGACCGACAACCCAATGGGATCATCCTTATCTACTTAGATGAGCAACTGGCTACCATAGTTTTCTTCACGATTATTCCTAATGAATATCTGGCCTGTTCCCCTTGTCCGTCATTAAGCGTTGCAATTCCCACCGGAATTGGTTTCGTTGCTTGCTGGTAGCGAATCGTCGAAGTTGAGCGATTTACTGGGGTCGAGAGAGTGCGAGCGCGAGCCAATATTTCATCCGACTCGGCGTAAGCGCCCACAGATCTATCAGTATTCTGCTTTGCTCTATTTGTAGCTGATCGTGATGGGCTCAGTCTAACTTGGCGGAACTTCGTCCTGGCTGACATCTTACTATTGTATGTGTCGGATGACGATGCAAGTAATTTAAAGATTACAGAACTGGATGTTAACACGGGTCATTCACAGTCGGTTTCCATGTCAGGGTTTGGAATCAAACAACCAACGCACTTGTACATTCATGTCACGATGGAGGTGTTCATGTTTTTGACCATACGGATGTTGGAGTTCGTCTTCGACAACTTTGGGACTGCGGTTTGGGTGTGGTGGGGACTACATTTCCACTTTTTTATAGTGCGTTATTTTCTCTCTTAAATATCTACTTTTTGCAGCGGGCTTCTCTCAGAGTTTATCATCGTGTTGTTAGACATAATGCAATGCAGATGCTGCATAATATAAAACGAGGCTTAATACTAAATGGGAATCATTTTGTAGCACTCGTCGTGTGAATTGATTACGCCATGCAATCGCAGTTAGATTGTAAGCCATTACAGTTCGTCACTGTCCCCCATGGCTTGTTGGCGTAAACCGTTGGCTAGTGACGCTAGTCGCTAGTGGTTATGTGTTCGGATCCTGACGGAGGGGATGGATGCGCACTGCTGACCAGTCCCGCGAGGACGAAACAACCGTCTAGGGCCTTTACAGGTATTTGAAGGACTAGTGGACCTGAAGATGCTGCGAGGCACCTTCAATTATTTGCATCAATAATCCCACCATTTCCTAATACATAAGCTTAGTTTTGCTCCACTTTTTACCGTTGTTTTTTATTTGTTCTTCTTTTTTAACGCTTTCGAATCAGGTTTCTCATTTCTATCTAACATGCAGAATGATGGCGATCTCTCATAGTGTTTAGGATCACCTCGTAGAAGTACATTTCCATCAGAACAGCATTCTGCCCACTCAAGTCAATGGGTGTCATGTCCGCAATCTGGCTCACTGCTGTTCATCTTAGACCCCCTACCCGCTTCTCTGATGTGACTGAGGCCGATCGGTCACGGAGACCAACCAACTGCGCCAATGCTATTACCGTAACATGACATTTTTGAACGTCTTGTCTTCAATAGCAGTGCGTCCGATAGGCGGATGCTATTTCCCTTCCAAAAGTTGTTTTGCCTCCCTGATACGGTTATTAATGATCATACAGAGAACGACTGCTCACTTGTTACTAAGATGCTTTCTAAGTGGACCGATGATCTGGATTCTTCATTTCTATCTACTCGGGCAGCACATTGACTATAACAAGTCGCTCACGCGGGTCCCGGACTCGTCGTCCACCCATTCGTCTGCTTGCGCCTTCACTTATCTGGCTTGACTTATTACAAGCTAATCTTCTGTTTAATATTTAACATGGCCCAAGCTTCGCGCGTTTTCGCTGACGCCTTGATCGGAACCGAGCCTACTCAAGTATGTAATCGGACGACGCTTCTGAGAACTCCGATTGAGGACAACCACATGGCTACGAACTGGTGACGAATCAGCGACATACCAGTTCACCATGCGGGGGAGTGGGTCGGCATCAAGTGAAGCCAATGTGTGTAAGCAGATTTGCAAATCTGAGGTCAACAAGTCACCAGCATTTTGCATGTACTTTTATGTCTGGACTTTCAAGCGACCGTAGGAGAATGGGATGATCACGAACGAGCAGAACCGAATATGGAAACGGTGCTATGGTTGGCAGTGATGGGGCGGATCCTGATTAGACCTACCAAAAGACGTTTAGGGAAACGCGATCACTCCGAATTAGATGAACGTGCTGAGCCAGTAGATTCCTACCAATTGGTGGTACACAACAAGGTAACTGAGCGAGTGAAATGCTAGTGGCACCGCTTGCTGTAACCGGCCACAGTGCACAACGAGTGTTCAGGATCACGCACGATACGTCTTGCATATCGAACACGAAGCGTAACCTGGAAATCCATCGGATTTCGAACACTGATCATTCGGCAGTGTCTAAAACCTCTTCTCTGACTATTAACACCCAGTTTTTGTTGGGATTAATGGCGGAGTATATAGCTGTGCAATTCCAAAACCTGTTCATCTAGTGGTACCTGCGTTTCCTTTTCCATCTCCTCGCCGGATCCATCGGCAGTGTGATCACACTTAATCAACTGTCTTCGCTGCTTTGAATCCCAGACTGCCTGCGTCTGCATAATGCATGTGTCTGCCAAAATAACCACGCGTATTTTCCCGAAGTCGCAGTACTGTCCTGCTTCTGTACATATAATTCTGCTGGATTCTGGAAGAAATCTTTGAGTTCGGTTAATGCATCTTTAACAACACCACTGCATCTATCAGATACTCATTCACATATACGTCCTTCTGTTTGAATTCATTTACTGACTATGCGACTATAGCTCTCAGTTTATCACACTGAAACGCTAGAGTGCGCTCCTCGGTCTTCTGTGTCTTCGGTTCTCGCATTTGTTCCCCCCTCGACGTCGATGTTGGATGCGTCGTTGTTAAATTTTCATTGGGTCCCCCGTTAGTGACTGTCCACTTGATCATGTTGCTTGTAAAACCCCTCCTTTTCCTTCGAACGTTTCCACTGTTATTGTGTCCTATTTTATCCATTTTTTGCGGCTATGTTTTTTTCTATTTCTCAAAGTCCGTTTTTCCAAATTTCCTTTAACGCTATATTTATTTATTGTGGTTTAGAATGTTACATGTCTCAACGCTACCCTCGAATAGTTTTCATGAGATGGTTTCCGTTATTTCTCTGTTTCGTTTTCAAACGTCTACAAGCGCTGCATTTTTAGACAGCGTGTTATGTGCTTTGCTTGCTCACCAGTATGTCTTGCTTGTACACCAATCGATAGGTTTATGCTAGGCTAGAAGAGCTAGACTACAAATCTAACATGCTTGTATTATCGGCGAGTTCCATATGGACTTGTAGACTATTTTCCAACCTACACCGTGCTTCTATGACAACCAGCTGCTTCTTTCTTCTGTTTCACTTTGAGACGAAGCACCTTGGCCCAACCTTCGGAGCGCATCAATCCACTCACTCTTCTCTGGAATTTGGAACACCATGGTCTCACTGAGTCATCTGATGAGGATGCCATTATTGTCGCAGACGGAGGGGACTTTGTTGGTTCGGCCGCCTACATTCTCCGGCCTCGTGGACCCCTTTCTTGGCTGGATCCTGGGCCATTCGGCACCTTGGGTGTCGGTGGCGGATTTGCCCTCGGTGCAAAATTGTGTCGTCCCAACGTACGAACTGATTCCATCTTTTCCTATACTTGTTGCTGTTTTATTTCTCGCGGTACTGTTATCAGCGGACACTGGTTGAGCAGAGAAGAAATTGCGTTAATGGGGTTTGAAGAATGAGCGATTAGCAAAGTTTGCACGGAGGAGCGCTTACTAAATTAATTGGGTCTTACTTTCTCTTCTCCTTGTTAACTGGTACTCCATTTACGTGCTGGATCTTTTACAACGAACGGAGTATTAGTACCTCATCCGACTGGGTGTGTATTATTTTACAATTAGTTAAAGTCTGGACACTTTTTGTTGTCGGTGGAATGTGAATGTGAGGAAGTTGGTTTGCTTGTATATGCGACCCATTCTTGTTTTGTTGCCCACACTTGTTACTCCAAGCATCTATCGTTGAGCACCTCCACGTGGATGGCGTGAATGACTACGTGTTCATGTGAGGCTGACGATGATGATGCAATGCGGCTTCATGAATACTGCGAATATAATGCGAGACGATAAAAATCTGCGTTGCTCCATCGTAGGTGCATCGGGCACATGTGCGGAATCACGTCGCTGATTACTGCGCGCTGGCAGCATATTGCAGCTGCACTACGTCTTATCCGGGTGCGATACGTTCCCTATACATGTAGTCCGCAAAGTGGGCGTCAAGGGATCTCTTAAATTCCGACACTGATTTCGCCTTGACCAGCGTCTCCGGCAATTTTTTCCAGTATTTCACTACTCGACGCTCGAAGCATAGAGAGTGCGCGATGTGCTTTAAATCCGGTATCACTAGTTTGTACCTTTGTCCGCGGGTGCTGCTTGGTGCGCGAACGTGCAGCAGCGGCTTCAACATAAGGAAGTGGCCCAGGTGCATTATCCGGTGCATCATAATGAGATCAGCTTGAAGCCGACGATATGACAGGGTATAAAGCCCTAGTCTCCTACATCGGTCCTCGTACGAAATGTCCCGTAAACTGGAGATGAGCCGGGTAGCTACATGCTGGGCTCGTTCCAATCTCTGCACCTCACCTATTGTGATCGTGCAGTAGGTATGTGAGCCGTACTCAAGCACCAGTCTTATTATGGAAGAGAACAGACGGGTGGCGATCTCTTCAGACCAAGTGCAGAAGCTGCGTATAAGTGCCCAAACCAGGCGTAGTCCGTTTGCGTACAGTCTGTTTGTGTTGCTGACAGACTTCAGATCACAGCGTGAGAATACGCCTAGATCCCTTACGGAACTAGTGGGATACAGCGGGTGGCCGACCAGAGTGTACGCACGCCCGTTACTACCCCTCCCCAGGCTCGTAAACGAGCACTTAGCTTAATGAGTTTCGGACCTCTCATTTCCGATTCATTGTTGTCAAGAAATCGACGCATTCAATTTTCCAGTTTACTTCATCCAGTTACTCCAAAATCATCACTTGTACCAACATTATTAATCTTGTCGACAAGTCCACTCATCACTCACTGACAAGTTACTGCTCTTTCCAAATCCTCTATTTTATAATTTTCACCGTGTACACATGACGGCCTAAATTCCACCTTTTAAACACCAAACTGTAAGTAAGTTTGCTCTCCTCTTGATAACATTTGGCACTCCTTTTCCCTCACTATTTTCCGCGTAACTTCTTGTCACATTTAAACACAGCTACCCCTTATCTGCCAGTAGTCAGCGAATTCTCTCATTTGCTACCATGTTGTATATCAAGTTTGACACTTGCGTTTCTGCTTATGAACTGATTCCATTGTCACCAAGGCGGCTTTCATTTAGATCACGCATCTAAAACTTTTTGACATGAGTCGCAGGCACAACTGAAGGGTTGTGCAGAGTGTCCCTCCAGTCAACTGAAATGAAATGCACTACCTTCGGCTTACTTGTTTTACGTGATTTCTACCGAGGAGTATTTGGTGCTTCGAGTCTTTTCGCTGCAATTTCTGACAGCTTGACGCGGTCATGCGTGTAGCAGGATCTTTACGGGTTCTTCCACTGTACAGGTCAATTGGGAGCTATATTTGCTCGTACATGAATACAACGAGCACCGCCTAAGGAGTTAGTTTGAAATACAGCAAGGCTGCATCTAAGCTGTTCGAGTCCCCTTACTACAGTAATCTGACCGAATTCCCCATAACGCCGCAACTCCGTTAGTGATCAAGCACCGTGATCCGCTGCTGCTGGAGTTAACCTTGTCCTAAGAGTTGTGCGCGCGTCAGTGGATAGTGGGTCACAATATACCGTATATTACCGAATATATGCCGATAATCTTTGGACACTTTTTCGTTTCTGTAGAGGGGGGGGTCAGTTTATAAAAAGGCTATACGGAATTTGAAACAAGTCACACGCAATATCCACCCAGAAATTCACTGCCTTTATCTCCCCTTAGCACCACCCGCTAGTGACGGACAGTATTCCAGTTGGGGAGTTGAAGTGCCTATAACTAGACACGTTACTTTTGTGTCGAGAATTATCGGTATATTGCACATTTGACGTTCGCTACGGATGGCTGTAGCGGATCAAAAACCCTCAAACATTACGTTATGCTAAGCCATCTGGTGCCTTAAAAGTGCAACGTCATCTCACGCCCCTTACCGTGAACTTCACTCTCACCAACTGCTCTACTGTGGTTCATATGCATGGGTCTTCCCTCATGCTATATGGTCGGCTGTTTTGCATGTTTCATATGACATAACATCCGGTCAATACATTGTCCGGTGAAGTGAAAGACTTTATTCTGACGGTCTTACGCCCCAGTAACCGTGATCGTAACATTACGGTCACCACAGCTGACCTATAGTAGAGCAGGTTTCACTTGTACTCATTTAAGTGAGAGCAAGTACTGATGACGTCAAAATTGTGAAGAAACAATTTCGCTTATCTTTTGCTGTTTTTATAGGGGTCGGCTGATACATGGACTTACGACTCTGGACAAATTGATGTTGCAAAGTTATACTGTCGGTTTATCTATAGACGGGCTTATATCCGATAGGATATGGTGCTTTGACTGATTAACCAGTCACGTCGGCTTCTTGGTTGTCCTATGGCCCGAAAGCTTACGTTTTTAATCACAGGAGTTGTGTTACAGTACCTAAACAGATAAATTTGTATGTTTGCCAACAAGCGGTATATGACGTCTAGGTGGGACAGGTAACATCCACTGCTTGCTACTCTTTAGAGAGTGAAATGGTTATTCACTGCGCTTCCGGATGCCAGTTTACTCTTCCAGTGAATTCAATGATAGCAGTCCTGCTTGAAATTGACGATACACTTTCATCTCGCATATCGGGTTAGTCGAATCACTTCTTCTCTCCTAGCTCCCGTCACCATTGACATAATTTTTTTCGTCTACTTACAGGAGGAGATGTAGCACGTGAGTTTGTTCATAACCTGCCCCTGATAGCCATTTATCCTGCTCTCCTGAACTTTACTGTATAGTCATTGTAATGGCTATACGAAGCTTAGACTAATTAAATGGCGCAAGACGGGAGCAGAAAACTGTACGTTAGTGAACCTAAACTTTACGCACAGTATGGGTGAAACAAATTAAGACGTAAATTGCTACTACCGTGGTTCTATAATTCAAATTAGACAACATCGGATGAGGTTTACAAACACAGGAAGACGTACAGCAACATGATCAGACAGTACCGCGTAGCAGTTCGCTAATCGCCAGTCTATCAACCGTTATGTGTCAAGGGTATGTTAATGATGCGAATGGCAAACCTTAAATTACTGCGAATCCAGATGTACAATACGCATATGTGTAATTTTCTCTACGAGAATGTGTTAAGGGTTTGCAAGCAAAGGTATGACTTCTTCAAATAGACAATCCGGTCTGGGGGGGGGGAGGAATCAAAGTTCTTTACAGCCATTGCAGTTACCGTGCCCCCACGTTTTGCCTACCAACCCGGGCAACAACGCTGCATTTGACCGCATCGCATTATCCTGCCCTTATAATTACCGTATTACGCTGCAAATCAGGACCAATCACATGCTATCCACAAAATACTTCATTCACTCCCACTAGCATTGGCACATCTACATTGGCACCAGCCATTACGAAACAATTCTGTTAGCTGCACACAACAATAGACGCTGGTAGTCTCCTTTCTACCAATTACTCTTGACTGATGTTGCTACCTAGTACTCTCAGCAGAGCAAAGTGGCAACTTACTACGTTTTGAGTCTTCGAGACGGTGGGATAGGTTTCTTTCGAACGATATTTACGACGTCTGATTCAGCCTTCTGTTTCTTTTTACATTCTGGTGCAAAATCGTTCTTTAGCGTTCCCCAACCACGCATTTCCTCTTCTTTGTTACACTTTTTTGCCATCAACTAGGCTCATGAATAGAATTACCTCCTTGAATAGTGTTGAATTATCAGATTTCACAGTGAAGTCTATTGCGAAAACTGCACCCTACCTGTCTTGTACTTGCTTGATCCAAGCTTAGCTTTCCCGGCAGCTTTCAACCATGTTATCCGGTTATAAAGTTCTTAGACTCTTCCTGGTCGATACTTTTTAACCAAAACTTCAGCGGGCTCCCAATCGATGGTGAACTGAAATTTTACCGCACTAGTTCTCGATTTCCTATTCTTACTTCATTTGGCTGACAGCATACACAATGTCTTTGATGAGCCCAGTTTCTTTGAATGCTTCTGATATTCGGCTCCCAAGCGCTGTCTAATGCTCCATTCGTAGTTTCTTCGATCGATGCCACCAGCCCCTTCTCTCGAGTTCATGCGCACATCTGGAAAGTTGTACGAACGAAAACTCTCTAAACCAGATATCTGTAATTGCCATTTGGAAGTTCTTCGTCCTCACTCGACGGCTCAGTCAGTGTAAACGAGCGACCAGAGGTTTGTCTCTCTCGCTCCATGTTTCTCTTCGTCTACGAACTTGCACTGTCGAACTCTAACGTCTTTCACAGCCATGAGGCAGTTGATGCATTTCTTCCATAATTTGTCTTTATTCTTAGTGACCAGTGATTCGACGACTCACTGTGTTTGAACCTCATGTGTTCATTTTAGTCTGCCTAATTGTGGTTCTAATTACCTATACTGATCCACTGAAAACACACCTGTTCGCTATGTTTGTTTCCGGCGCTTTTTCCAGGAATTATTTATTTGTTTCTGTCGCTTGCTTCATACAATAGGCCACCGTCTGGGTGATTTACGGCGATGGATCGGCTGGTTTTAGTATTGCCGAGTGGGATTCCATGGCTCGACACCGCTGCCCCGCCATCGGTGTGATCGGAAATGATGCGTGTTGGTCGCAGATATCACGTGACCAGCTGAGACTGTTCCAGTCCAATGTGGCTTGTACGCTCAGCCCAATTCGTTATGATGTCATCGGGGCTGCTTATGCTGGTAGTCAGATACCCATTCTGGATTACAGTCAAGACGAACAGGCAGGTGCTTTCGTTGTGAACAGGAGCAATTTCTCTTCTATTCGTCAAGTGTTCGCGGAAGCAAAACTCCTCTCTAGTAGTGGCAAACCTTGCATCATCAATTGTTTGATAGCATCGAGCAGTTTCCGCGAGGGGAGTATTTCCATTTGATTCATTCACTATATCGCTAACTGTTGGTGCCTTCCATTGTGGTGCACGTACATACACATGTATCTGTTTGGGTTGCAGTGTGTTGTGGCTAACCGCTTGTGACTGTGGCTATCATCCGTCCAACCAGCTGTATCATTTTGCGTAATCCTATCTCACCAGATTTACTCCCATTCCGAACTCTATGTGTACCAATATTATTTGTACATACCTTTTGAAAAAGGAATTTTTCTTCCGCTGATTGTTTTTCTGCGATGCCCGACTACGGAATCCACTCAAACAGTGCACACTTGGGAGCTACTTGCATACAATCTTACGAATTTCAGTTCATCAAATCGGCCATGTCTCCAGCGCAAAAGTTGGAAACTTGCGACTATCATGTTTCATTCCGTTATAATTTTATTGACGAATCCCAACGCTGTTCACTCAGCGATGGCAATTATTGTATGAAACAGGGAAGGGAGACAGCTGACATAGTAACACTGTCTCCTTGATAGGACGCGATATCGGGCTAATTGATTAGTGCTGTCGCGCGGTCACACATTTCAGTGAAACAATCCTGTAAACCACATGTGCTGCGAAATGTACAGGAAAATTCCATAACAGCCATGCATTACCTACGCAAGATCACTGTTTCCACCTGTACACATATGGTCCATGACTCTCACACGGTGAGAAATATCGCTATTACTACAGACTTATCGCCTCGCAAACACCAGTGATCGACAGCCATTAGTCTCTTCCTTTTGTCCGCGCGAAGTCTGGTTCACGCGGTGACGATTGTTGCCCCAAAGCTGATGGGTTCTTTGCTGATCCATGCCCATTCGAATCTGCGCTATGAGATAATTTGTAGCCATTTCAGCCGGCGAGCCGTTCGACTAGTTGTGGATCTTCGGCGATAGTTGAATTAGTGACTTGTCGACTTGCTTCTAATGCCTTTTATTGTTCCTTCTCATATGATGCTTCTTGCTTGAGACTTGAACTACCGAACCGGCGCAATAGGTGATACAACGCTCAAGTGGAATTCCTTCATTAGCTGTGTAACCTGTTGCTTTACACCGTGACCTTAATCTGCCCACCACTCTTCTGATAGCTTGATTATGGAACAGTGGTGTGTGGTGGGGTAAACAAAGTAACCGCTTTACAAGTCCCGTAGGATGGTCAGAATGCGAACCACAAAGTGGTGGAAAGAACACATGGGGGCAAAATAAAAAGCGCTTTTGTGGGCTTACCGGTGTGTTCACACAGTGGCATGCAGAAAAGAGCCAACCTCGATTATGTAGATTAGTGCTGGTTACGCAACATTCGTCACATTATATCGTCTCTCGATGCACGCAAGCTATATCCTAATGTAGTCGGATCAGGGCACCGTCATGACGTTTTTAAGCATATAACCTGGGAAAGAAAACCACGTAATGCGGGAGAGCGTTCTGTGACTGGCAGACACGAAGAGAGCAATTCACTGACATTCTAGCGAACTGTGGTGCGTTGCCAGCTTGAATTGATGGTCCCTCAGATTCGCGTTGTGACTGAGTTGCAATAGTTGGCGGCTACGTGGTCGGGGTTCCTTAGAATCTGGTAAGCCATTGTTAGGTCGCCACCTAGGCGCTGATATTGACCGCTGTACAGTTTTAGATTGATGTGGAAGTTTAAACAACCCTCTGATGTGCTTGGTGGCTCTGCTGTGGGCTCTCAAACGCTGTGAGATCTTGTTTGAACCAATGTTGCCAGGTTTGAATTACGTATTCTACATGAGGCCGTAAGTGTTAAGCAGCTGCGCATAGATGGATGGATCAAAACGCTCGAATGCCTCCCGCAACATGCCAATGGGTTGGGTCCCACTCTTTGTCGTTTTTTCACCTTGTTCCGAGCAGCGCAGGTCAGCTTGGATTAAAACCCCAAGGTCCCGCTCTTGGGTGACTGCTTGCAGATCATGGTCTCCAAGCTTGTATTTGAAGTTCGGCTGATGACGAATATGAATCACCATACATTTAGACGAATTAAACTGGAGCAGATTGTGGAATGACCATTCGTACGCTCTATCCAGGTCTCGTTGAAGCGCATCGTGCTCTCCGTGGTAGGCAATCGCCCGCCACGTCTTTACATCAACAGCGAAAAGTATGAAATCTGACGCGTATGCTCGTTGATGAACACGTGAAAGACACGCAGCCCCGGAACTGATCCTGTTGGAACTCCACACTCGACATAAATCCGATCGGACAACGTGTTTTGAACGCTATCCTGCAGTTGCCTATTCTGTAGGAAATTTTTCTTCCACTTAAGAACAGGATCTCCAACTTCGTAGCTTTCGAGGCAGAATGCGGTGGTCCAGGCGGTCGAAGGCTTTAGAGTAGTCGAAGTAAATGATGTTGGTCAATTTTTAGGCCCATTCCGCCCAACTAGTGCGTGCATGAGCGGTGTTGGCGGAAACCGTGCTGCTCGGGTGCTGTGACGCGTTTTAGAGGGCCTCAACGCTGATTGACTTAATCACCGAGAGTACGGGTAAGGAGTACCGCTGGACGCTAGTTTGCCGCCTCCGAGCGACTGCCACTTTGAAGATTGGCATGATTAGGCCATGTTTCCGCACGTTAGGCACGATTTGATTATCCAAGCACGTTTGGAAGAAATGCGTTAATGGCTCTGCCAGCGTTTCCGCTGCTACGTTCAACGTTCTCGGGTGAATGTCATTTATACTGAGAGAACGGTCTATTCGCAATGCGAGCAGTTTCTTCAAAACAGATGTGGCAGTAAACGTGTTACATTACCTAATCTAGCGGTTGTAATCGCTTGTTCAAATCTGCGTAGATACCTATGACCTGACAGTAAACTCAGACTGCATGCGACTGTTGGTGGTCGCACGTCAGCGAACTATCTGTAAGAGTTACCGGCATACTGTTGATACCTATATTATCGAGCCTTCCGCTTCTCACATCATTAGCCTTAACAGTTTTTGGCGTAGTGGTCCACTACACACCGAGCACATCCGTGTCTGCGGTCACTATTGTTATATTACTGCATTTCTCGGCTTCGTAGAATTTCACTGATTCCTTGTTGCTCGGTGGTGTAAGATGATTACCATTTTTAGGGCCGGATCAATTTGTTACTGAATTGTGTGCTCAATATGACTGCGGCGGCGATCACGAAGTGCTAACGTACTTCGACTAACCGCGAACTAAATTTCGCGAAGTTACAAACGGATAACTACGAGAACGCCCGGATGGAAAAATAGATTTTTTCCTCCTCTGGTATATATTGCATCGGTTTTTCAGTGATACACGATCTTGTGATTTTATAGCCACTAAGGTATTACTGTTAAACCAGCGAATGAGGAAAGCAGATAGTTCTACTCTGTCGACAACATTCCACAAAAGGAATGCGGCGCTAGGCTGTTTGTTCCACTGAGCTCAGATTGTCTCCATTGGCTCAGTCATGTGCGCCACTGGCTGCGTCGACATGTGTTGCTCTCCGATACTACGACTATCTGAGTATACTCCCGAGATAGTCATCGGGTGACCTGATAAAGGTGCCTGAAGAAACACCGAAAAGCTTTGAGTTGGTGGTCATTGTCTTCTTTGGCAGACACCTCTTCGTCGCCCACATCAGTGTTTGGATACCCTATCAGGTGTGGCACAATCGCAAAGCCAGTGATGCTTTTGCCTTTGGTCCGTTATTTTTAGCTTATAACTACACTGGTAGTTCGATTTACTGTTCCTTTCTTTTGTGCTGTTATGATTGTCAGTATGAATATAATGTTGACACCGTGTGTTGTGATAGCTGGCTACACTGCAACTCGGTGCACGGATAATTGAGATTGAGTTGAACTGCTTCCGTGGGCTGCTTTTGGTTTCTACATTGTTTCCTAGACATTGGCGGCATCATTGACGTAGTTTACTACGGCAGTACGCTAATTCGGGCTGAGTAAAGACTCTCGGAACGCAGTAGAGGGCCACTGGTCGCAAATTCACCAGACGTTATTAACAGCAGGCATGTCTTCATGTGCCAAATCAAGTTGCCAAGCTGGACATTGGCTTTCTATGCGGTCTGGAATTTTGAATTTCATCCGATACCGAATTTATCTGTCACTGCGGCCGCTATAAAACAGCCACAGGGCGCTTACGCCTACCGAAGATCCATGGCGCGCTGCATCACTCACGGCTCCGTCCACACACTCGATATGCAGTGTAAACCCGAAGGAATGTGACCAGGAGGCAAGTGGATGGGAGCCGTGTTTCATCAACGGATCCTGCTCGCACTCGTTCGAGAAGTAAAGCTTAGTTAGGAAATTATACCTACCAGACTTACACAAGGCGGTACCTGGGCCATTGCCCGTTCCACATTGGATGCACGGAACCCCTCTTAGAGCCTGGTATGGTTACGAGGACCTTGCGTCCCGTCCCCTCCAGCAATGACCAATTGCTAGTGTGGACGAGGCGGTGGGTAGTAGACAGATAGGCACCTTGTCAACATTCACATCAAGCGCAGCCACACATGGGATATTGTTAAATATAGCTCCTAGCCGATAGACGGAACAGAACGCGCAAGCGTAGCGTGGGACCATTTAATGAAAGCTTCCTACGTTACAGCGACTAGAAATACCGAAACGAAAAGAAAATGAAATAAGGAAGGTAAGGCTTGGTCATTGTCAGCCAAACCTGTGTGCAGCTGCGTTCACGGTCAATATTCTACTGCATACGTGACACCCCTCTCTTCCCTGGTAAAAACTGCAGACTCCGGGTTCTTACCGATGACCTGGCTTAGGCGTGCGTTTTGAGCGTCTTAATTGAGGTTGTCCCGGATGCGTTTGCGGTTCCTGGGTTTGTGAGACAGATTTCCTGTCCATTTTTGCGTCAGTAGTGGTCGGTTTTTGATCCTGCTCATGCGGTTTTATTGAGCGTCGCCGGATATGGTCGAAATGGCGGCGAACTACACCGCCGTCCTTCAGCTGTAGCTCTGTTTGGTTGCTCCTTGAGGACATGAGTGTAGCAGGTTGCTTTGTGACGCAGTCTTGTGTATACCGGATCACAATCTTTGTGACACATTTGCTCTGACATGTTGTCATTCCCACATATCTCCTCCTGCTTTGCTTCCATTTTCCTTCGAGGATTTGGAAAAAGTAGGTGGAGTCTGCTTCGCAGTGGCCGGCCAAACATTTACTCTGCAGGTGACTTCCCTTTAGACTCATTTGGTATCGTGCGGTCAGAGAACAGAGATATATGGCAGTTAGCTAATAATTCATGATGGTCGGCTACTATCCTCCATAATGATAATAAAATGGCTCAGTGGCATAAGCTGCGGGCTAGTTGGCGCACGCCACAGTGCGAAACGGATGTCTGGTGCTTTCCCGGATTGGTAGTTGAGTTACCTGAATTATCGGCTAATTGCAGCGCTCAAAGAACGGGAGACGGTTCAACTTAATTTGTAGAGTTCCACGATTACGCTTGAGGAGATCTTGTAGTGGTTGTGATTACACTGTAGTTTATCTTTGTTTTTATCATTTCTGTTACCGATCATTTTGTACCACTTATTTAAATTCACAACTTTTGAATACAATACTTTCTACACTCTCACGTTGTGCCGCTTTCGTTTTCTGCTGCCTCTGCTTGTGCTGCTGTCACGTCTTTCCATTAGTTGGATTTATATCTTCGGATCGCTAGTCAGCATCGGAATAACATTGACTGAAGAAGGAACTATAACGCGAGTGTATTGATTTTTCTTCTATTTTGAGTTTTTGCCTAAGGTTGTCTTTTGTCACCGCCCTCGAACTCATTAGGTAACGGTCCTCCACAACCTTTCTTAACCGTCTGGACTACACGTTCTGCCATTCCACTTGACGCGGGATAGTGCGACGCAGACTTGATGTGCTGGATTCCGTTGTTACTCAGGAACTGTACAAAACTCCTCACTGGTTATATCCCGTCGTCGGTGCATGCTGTTTATGGGATACCGAAAATTTCGAATATGGAGCGTTTTTTTGCAACTGTTGCTGCGGAAGTTGCATGTGGAACTGGATGCATTTCTATTCATTTAGAATGGACGTCAATAAAAGTAGACACGTCATCCCATTGATCTGGTCAAAGTAGTCCGCGTTTACCCGCTACCAGGACCTCTCCGACCAACGCCATGGATGTATCGGTCCGGGAGATTTTTGTCTTTGGTAATTCTGACATTGTTCTCAACTTTTCAGCAGCCGCTCTATATCCTAGTCAATGTTCGGCCACCGACAGTAACTGCGTGCCAACACCTTCACCCTGATCACGCCGGGGTGTGTATCATTCAGCTCTCTCAGCAATTGGGGGCCGTAGTTCGTGTGCTGAAACTATGCGCGTACCCCGAAAAGTACAGTCGTCGTACAAACTCAATTCATTACCCCGACAGGTGAATGGTTTTAATTCGTCTGACGTGCTTGTAGGTCATCCGGTCATTAAGAACCGTTTTACCATCAACAACACAGGGTCTCAGTCCGTCAGGCTCCGCACCACGTCACTCTGGATAGGTATCTTTTCAAGATGTTGCCTCATATTGATAAATTCTGGGGTTCACTGTTCGTTTTTGTGCCATGCTGCTTCAGGAGGCGACTAAGTGCATCGGCAATAGTATTACTTGGTCCGCTTACGTACTGAAGTTTGTAATTATAGGCGCTTAATATTAGTGCCCATCACTGCATTCGAGATGAAGACATCTGTTGGATTCCTTTCTCCTCACCCAGAACTGAAAGATGTGGTTTATGGTCAGTGTGAATTTCGCACTGTCTTCCCCAGACTTACTGGTGGAAATGCTTGCCTCCGAAAATGATCTTTACGGCTCCTCTGTCCAGTTGGGAGTAATTCCTTTCAGCGGGTTTCAGGGTACGAGAAGGAAAACCGATGGGACGAATTGAGCCCTCATCTATCCGGTGGCAAATGATTGCGCCTACTCCGCGTTGAGAAGCATCACACTGCAGCACTAGTGACCGGCTCGGATCAAAATGCACGAGAAACGGGAAGGCGCTGAGCACTCTTTGCATTTGTAAAGGTCTCTCTTAGACCCAGACTTCCTTTTGTGCAACAGTTCGTACAAGGGTGTAAATACTGTTGAGGTGTTAGGTAAGATGCGACAATAGTGAGGAAACATCCCCCAAAATGATCGGAGTTCAGCTTCATTCTTGGGTTCAGGTGCGACAAGTATGGGCTTGACTTTTTTCCAACACGTGCAATCCGTTTCTATTGAGGCGGTAACCCAGCTAATAAACGGAATCTAAGAAAAACCTACTCTTAGACTGCTTCAGTTTGAATCCACTCAGTTGTAGACGTTCGAACCAGTGGATAGCATTTATAAATCTTCAGCTTCTATAGTCCGGAAATCAGAATGTCGTCAAGAAAAGCGCAAGTGAAAAGAATATCTTTGATCAGGTTCTCAGTAATACTTTGGAATATCGCCGGGGCTGAACTGATTCCGAAGGGCAGACCTTTGTACTGGAATAGAACCATGTGGGTACTTATTGTAGTACATGAGCAAGAGGTCTCGTCTAACTCGATTTGTAAGTACGTGTGACCGAGGTCGATCTGTGCGAACTTTTGTCCGCTTGCCAACCTTATATACAGAACCTCTATCCTAGGTCAGGGATACTTACCCAGAATTAAACAACGATTAATAACTAGTTTATAATCACCACAAATAGGTACAGAACCATCCGACTTCAGGACTGGAACTATCGAAGCTCCCCACTCACTGTATTGGAGTGGCTCGATTGTTTCTGTTGGTTGCAGTCTCTTTATATCGCCGTCCACTTTTGATTTAATGGAATAAAGTAGGGTGCCTGTCCTGAAAAAAGTGTGGCTGAGTTCCCGGCCGTAATTTGATACTAGCGTGATATCCGTTTAATTTTCTCAGTTTATCATCAACAACATCAGAATATTTACCCTACTCACAAACTTCCAACATTAATCAGAATATTTGTTGAGCACCTCCACCAAACGCTGGTTAATTTACATGAACTTCCTGTCTCTAGCGTGGCCGGAAGGCATTTAATCCAGTCGCACCTGAGTAATTTTGGACAAGAATTCGCCACCACATATGCCTGTAACGTTTGCTTCTCCCCATGATAATTAGCATGAATAGGGATTTTCCCAGGACTGGTATCGGTTGCCCAGTCTACGTACCCGAAGTTGATTCACAGGGTGATAACTTGGGTAATCGTTTAACTGATGCAGCACTGATTATGATAACTGAGGCACCGAAATCAACTTCCAATTTAACCAATTAGCCTTCTATTTCCATTTGCACAGTGTAGGGTGGGTGAATGCTGCAGATGCTCGACTTTGCTTTCCAGTTTGTGTTTAGCTGGTCTTCGTTTGAAGACTGGACGACCACGGGCTTCTTGGGAAATCGTGATGTCGCAGATATGCCAGATTTAGATAGGCAAACTTGGGCGGGAGACTCTGTTTATGACGATATTCCTCAGTCGATAATTGCTGATTTCCACATTGGTAACAGGTAAAAGGAAATTCGGACCGTCTCGGGGTAGTACTTTTTTGGTCGATTCTCTGTACTGTATCTGTGAGGTTGCGGGAAAAGCTGCTAATTGTTTATGGACATTCTCCACCTGCCGAACAATATTACAGTCCTTCCCCCAGCTCATCGTCGTCTTCAGACACAGCGTTTCACGAGCCTGTTCGTTACGGATACCGGATATCTAGCACTGTAAAACCATCGCCTTTTCGAACTTCGTGGCTGGGATCTCACTATACCGACACTCTGGTAGGGCTTGCTGCATCCGCGCAATAAAATCGGTGACACCTTCTTCAGGGTTTCGACGCAAGGTTGAGAAAGAATACCTCACAATGTGTGTTCAGTCGTGAAACCCATAACCCACTGAGGACTTCTAGCGCGCTGTTTACTGTTATCTTCTCACCGACAAGGAGGACATCAAAATGTCTTTGACCTTCATCCCCCAGAAATTTTCTCAGTACTTTAATTTTGTGACTCTAATAATAGCGTATTTGATTTCATGACGGGCAGTAGCTCCAACTAATTCAGAAAGTGCGCTTCCAGCGGTTCCAGGTAGCCGGCGTTGGTTTCTCTGAAGGAATATTCCAAATTAGAGTATGAAGGTGCAACATCGCGGTAGTTTAACCTCCTCGCCAGCATATTAAGTATGGCTCGTAGCCGATAGACGGAACAGAACGCGCAGGCGTATCATGGAACCATTTAATGAAAGCTTTCTACTTTCCAGTGGCTAGAAATGCCGAAACGAAAAGCAAATGAAATAAGGAAGATAAGGCAAGGTCATTGTCTACCAATCATGTGAGCGCCTGTGTTCACTATCAACACTCAGCTGCATGCATGACAAATATCAATCAACAACCCACCTCTGAAACGCAAGAAAATCAACACGCAGGCACACGCCCACATCAGCTGCAACGGCGATGTGGCACAGGTACCACGCCAACCGTCTGGCTTGGGTTAGTAAATCGAATGGACACGAACGCAGCACACATACCAATCGCTGCACTGATTATGCCTACGTACTCAATTGACTCGTCGTCTATTTTATGCTGGCCCCATGTGTCAACAATTATAGCTTACAGGCCCGCTTGACTCAGGTACTCGCGACCGCATGTGCTACAGCACCATGCGCTTGACATGGATCGTGTAAACTCCATCGTCGCATTTCGCTTCCCTGCACGACGTTTCTGCTCCGTAGGTAACAGTGCTTTCTGCTGCATCTGGGCAATCGCACTCTTTTTCATCGGCTCACACCATTCGCAACGAACAACTGCCTTTGACTCACGTCAGCTGAAATCAACATTAGTTCGTGATAAACTCGCCTTGGTCATGCCCTGGTAACGTAACTTCTGTTTTCCAACGTACCGCTTCCCTTCACTAGCTTGTGCATATATAAGCTGCTTGGGTATCCATGCGACTGATATGCCGAACCACCTCAGGTACCGCAACAGAAGTACACGGTCCACTGCATACATGCCACTGCGATACAGCACTTCCGTGTCTGCAACTCGGTTACTTCAGCCGATACGCAGAATACGACGCAGTCACTGTTGATGACGGACATACTTCCGATAAAGCGTCCAGGTTTCGCTGCCGCATAGAACGAACAGCATCATAGACATGTATACCATCAACTTCATTGCAATGATTAGGTAGTGATTGTTCCCCGCACCCTTTTCCAGCTTTCCAAACGCAACAGTCGCCCTCAATACGCGGATCCGCAGCTCGCTCATTATCTGCAGATCTGTCGAAAGTACACTAACCAGGTGGTTCCCAAGACGTCACCACTGAAATGGATTCGCGGCAAACATACGGATCACATTTTTGATGTAGGTTGCAACAGATAAACCGTCTTGCTTGTGTTGATAACGAGCCCGAATTTGGCCGCTGTCGTAGCGAGAGCCGAAGTCATGTGCTGCAACTCGTCCGCAGTACGCAAACAACGCATAGCCTTTGGCAACCAACAACGTATGGATGATTGTCTCACGCATCATAGTTCCCGCTACGGAACAACGGATGTTCAGCAACCCACCATCAATACATTGTTCTACAGACACCGTAAGCACAAGCAGTGTCAAAGCTCATCGTTACATTGAACTGAATATTAAACAGGACAGCTGCTAAGACGGCCTAGTTTCACACCAGTGACAACAACAAAGTCATCCGAGATCCGTCCACACAGCCGCACCTTCGCCTACATATCACTGTGCAGACATTCAATTAGATTTACAAACGCTCGCACAATCAAACTTACCCAACATCAGGCACAATGCCTCGCGGTTCACCATATCGAATGCTTTTGTGAAGTATATATGCAGACAGTACAATGACTGGTATGATTCGCCAATTTCTTCTGCAACTGACGAGCCGAAGGGTGTCTACATTGCTCTTCTGCCACGTTCCGTTCAACGACCAGGATGACGAGGCGATTGAACAGGATTCGAGCGATCACCCTACCCACACAACTCAACAAGTTGATGCCACGATACTTCGTGCAACATTGCTTGCTTTGTTTTCACTTGTACAATCGTAACACAGGGACATTATTTCTCAGGCGACACTTTCTCTCCAGTCCACACGTGTTGCACCAAGTTGTGTAACGCATTTACTAATGCGGGTCCACCGTGTTTCATTCCTTCAGGTGGAACCAGCGCACTTGCCGTTTCGCAGCTGAGTAAGTACTGTCCTCGCCTCATGCAGTGGCGGTGTGTCGGAAAGACACAACTTCATTTCCTGTTATTGCAACCTGTACAACATAGCCCAGTTAATCTCTGAACGGTTGTTAAAGTGACACTCATTGTGCGTTCTCCATATCTGCATTATGTCTGCAGTCTGTGCGAAACCAGTGCCTGAAGTAGCAACAAGCAGAGTTTTCAACATTTGCAACTCGGGTCCATACACCACCTTCAGGGAGTCAAAGAATTCCTTGTGTTGGCGGCCTTCGGCATAGCATTCCATCTGCTTCGCCTTCTCCGCCCACTGTGCATTCCTGATGCGACGGAGATCTTGAGTCAATCGCCATCGAAGTTTGCGAAAACGACTCTCCTCGCGGTCAGCAGGGTCATCCAAATGTACAGCGAACGCTGCATTCTTCACCATCAATGCGCCAATGATCACACTGCTTTCATCAAACCAATCGGGCCGCTTACACTTTGTGTGCCCGATCGTTTCTTCGGCAGCAGCAGTCACCTGTGCACGGTTGCGATGCCACAGATCACTCTCTGAGACTATGGATTCCACATCGCCGAGACGAAAAACCATTACCCTCCCCAGTTCCATTCTCTTATTAGCAGTACCTAATGTAAGAACGTTATGTTTTCGCCACTTCAATGCAGGAGTGTAATACATAGATTTACGAAAACATATGTACTATTTGGTCTGCACCAAGTTTTGATCACTGCCACACCCACCTTCATGCAGTACACGTGTCATGCGCGCTTCACGTATGTCACGCCGACGTATGATGACAGTCGAGCAGGTGAACGTGACCACCGTGGGTGCGTCCAAGTAGCTATATGACTTGCGCACTGTGCATACTGTGTGTTCATGATCATCAGGCCGTGAGTGACTCACAATGAGAGCACTCGCTCGTCCATTGTGCCCCACCGATCCGCGTCCACAAATGAACCTTGACCGCCTTTCTGTGAAATCATTCCACAAATAAGCACGCATCAAGCCTAATTAGGAACATGTGCTCCCACACTGCACATGTCACAATTAGGAGTTGGAGTGTCTGTCTGGACAGGTCGACGTGTACAATTTTGATCCACTTGTTTCGTGATCTCATGTTAGTATCTGCAGTGCGATTTGAGTTTTATCATTGCCGAGGAACACTGATTCTATCCCGGTGATCATCTTTGACAGTTTTGAACACCTGGCTTCAACTTGCCCCAAACCGCTTCTCGAGCCTAGCAAAATTGCTTTCCCACCACTTTCGCTTTGTCTACCTAGCCAGGAGTAGTGCAGGCCCACACGCACAATTACTCCACCAAATTCCCTCACGTTTGTGGCAATCATTAACCATTTTTCCTATTACTCACCGAATGATCAGACTCGGTCGCTCCTAGCTCTTTGCACAATAAAACGGACTTGCCGAGACTCAAGTTTATCCCCAAATTTCACTTTTTCCGTACCCACAGTTTTTATCACTATTGACGAGACTTATATACTTTATATCCATTAGTTTACTAGCATTCAATATACCGACCCATGTCTGAGCTTGGCGCCCTTATCACTCTTCCCGCACACCATCTCCCTTGTTAGGAATTTTCTATCAACAGGCTATCCACGTATAAACCTAGTATGAGGTTATTATAACAACCCCTTTGTTTCCGCCCCCTTATATTCCCCAGTTATTGTCAGTGGTGATCTCCACCAGGTTCCTTCCATCTACACCATTGCGACTCCAGTCTGCCTAACTTCCGCATACTTTACTCTTCCTCGTTACTAGGTATCAACTGAACCGTTATTACTAATGAGTAGGAGGGTTTTTAAATTGTAATTGGAATGTTTTCGTCCTAGCTGCTCACAAGCTACATAGCATGTCCTAGTCCGAAAAGGCACCAGACGCCTTTCGTCCTATTGGGGCTCCTCAGTGGTGCGCATTCCTTCGGCCCCCTACTGGGAATCGAGCCCATGACCGCTAGAGGCAGATGACAACTAGCTAGCAGCTTAAGCCACTGAGCCATGGGGGAGGTCGGCTGGGCTACACAATTTGCAAGCTGATTGGGATATAGCAAGATATATCTTCCACTGCCACGCAGGTTACTACTTTAGCAGATGACAGTGGCTAGCCTCCGAAGGTCATGGCTTCTCTCACTCGACGCTACGTCCATAGCATTTGAAACTAGGAGAGGCTACCTTTTATGTTACTAATGGGTAGGCGGATTTTTAATTGTAATTGGAATGTGCGATATAGAAGCAAATGTTGGTAGCTCAGGTTGTTTAGTTGATTGGCTGATTGTTCGCTGAGCTCGGCAGGTTGACTGCAAACGTTTCGTCACCACTCGAGGTGACATCGTCAGTGCGAGTGTATTTAGCAGTGTGGCGCGTACGAAGCGTCGGTGAGTGTGAGTGATCGATCTCCTAGCCGCTACTCTGAGTTTGGATTGTTCGACGAGCACATGACCATAGAAATCGATCTCTGATTCTCACCTCGTAGTGTACGCGCGTGGGACTCTTCGCTTGTCGTCGTTTGATGCAGTAGTCTAGCGCTCTTTGCCGTTAGATTTCTTCTAGTAATTCGGTGATCTTTCATTCGTAATGCCGTATATATAGCATCTATTTCAACATGTCGGTTTATTGAACTGCCGGCAGAATACCATGCCTCCAAGAATTCTCTAGCTTGCCTCGAATTTCCACGGGCTAGGATCTTAACGTTCTCTAGATCGAAGTGGTGGCCTTCTTGGTCTTCATGCATGGAAACTAATGAATGCGGAGACACGACCCGCATTCATTAGTTTCCATGCATGAAGACCAAGAAGGCCACCACTTCGATCTAGAGAACGTTAAGATCCTAGCCCGTGGAAATTCGAGGCAAGCTAGAGAATTCTTGGAGGCATGGTATTCTGCCGGCAGTTCAATAAACCGACATGTTGAAATAGATGCTATATATACGGCACTACGAATGAAAGATCACCGAATTACTAGAAGAAATCTAACGGCAAAGAGCGCTAGACTACTGCATCAAACGACGACAAGCGAAGAGTCCCACGCGCGTACACTACGAGGTGAGAATCAGAGATCGATTTCTATGGTCATGTGCTCGTCGAACAATCCAAACTCAGAGTAGCGGCTAGGAGATCGATCACTCACACTCACCGACGCTTCGTACGCGCCACACTGCTAAATACACTCGCACTGACGATGTCACCTCGAGTGGTGACGAAACGTTTGCAGTCAACCTGCCGAGCTCAGCGAGTAATTGGAATGTTTTTCGTCCCGGATGCTCACAAGCTACATAGCACAGCCTAGTCCGGAAAGGCACCAGACGTGTTTCGCCCTATTGGGGCTCCTCAGTGGTGCGCATTCCTTCGGTCCCCTACTGGGAATCGAACCCATGACCGCTAGAGGAAAATGACAACTAACTAGCAGCTTAAGCCACTGAGCCATGGGGGAGGTCGGCTGGGCTACACTATTTACAAGCCTCTTTTGTGCAAGTTTTGCTTCTAAACCTGTTGCATTGTCTTCCTGTTTCCGAAATACTTCTTTTTCTCTACCCTTCCCCCATCACTCTAAACCTCTTCAACTAACAATCCTTTATCATTTGGACTGAGCTCACCCACCCCTCTCCTCGTCGAACAAGCAATGGTCCACGATTTTACAACTACATTGTAGCCTCGATTACACCCTACGCCAGCAAGCCACCCGGAGTTTCTTACCGGCCAACTTGCAACCCCCATTTTTCTACTGCTGGTAGTCTTACTCAACATAGTGGCTTCAACCATACAAGTCTTCGAGACGAGCACTCGTCCACATGTCTACCATATGATCGTCGTTTTTCGTCGGCACCCGCTTTTGCACATCACTACCGCCGTATACATACTTCGGACTACAAAACTATGAAGATCTCGCAGACAACACCCCCCGTCAATCTACTGGTCTGCTGTCGATGACTATCTACTCCTACGACAAGCCACAATTCTGGGCCCTTCCACGGCGTTTCTGTATCAACTTCACTCAAAACTACAAATCTACTTGCCCACTCGTACAGTCGCAACCATCAGGAAGTGGCTCCAAAATCTGAAATGGAGGGCCAAAAGGCGGCTGTCACCATCCGCGATCCGAATTTTGGCCAACTGCTGAAATTCAGCCCATCAGTTAACAGCACGACTTCTTGCTACTGCTGAAGCAGTAAGCTTAACGCTGATGAAACCTAATCTCTTCATCCAAAAGAAACTCATTTAAGCATTGCAACTTCCATAGCTATCGACTACACGAGAGGAATTTGCTGCCACCCATCAATCCCACGTGCCGCCAATCACCTGATCATCTGACGCTTATCATGAGAACTATTTACGTTTAATTTTATCTAATCAATGGTGCGTCACCGTACTGTCCCACAGACCTGCTTGTTCATAAATATATTTCTGTACTAGACCTGATGAGGAAGAAATCGAAAACAATTGTTCACCCCAAGCGTTCTGCTTACGTTTCTTCTTGGGTTTGACAATAAAATGGTCATCCTGCACGAAATCAATACTATCCACTTAGCGCTAAGTAAACCGCCATCTGAATCACTGCTATTTACACTTTTTACGGAGTGTTGTTCGACTCGGGCAGTAGCGACCAAATGGGTCAATTAATTCACACAATGTGCCCAGTCTACTGCAGTCCCCCCGGACCTCAATCAAAAGTTGCTCAAGGCGTATCGTAAATCCAATGACTTCTGTTTCTTAATAAAGCACCAGCAATTGGTTACTATTAAGGAGAATGACAATCAGGCCATGCTGATTGATAAAGAAAAACAAGCACTCGGTAGCCAAAATAGAAAACAGGAACTATTCAGATTGCTTAAGCGCAAGACCGCTAAACAGAACCTAGATGTTATCTCGCTTATGTCTGCAGATAAATGCTTAGTGAGTGACCCGACTTATACCAGCGAAATGTTCAACAACTACTTTGCTGCCTCGTTTAATGAATGTAGTGATCCTGCGACCCTGGATCTGCAACATCACACGAATGATCAACTCAGCAACATCACATTCAATCTGTGCGATATCCAAAAGCTCATAAAGTCCACTAAAACCTCCTATTTCACTGGTCCGGACAATCTCCCATCTGCTGTCATAAAATTCGGGGAGATGACATCCCCTTGCTGCTACTGAATATGTTCACCTTATCTATGTATTCTGGTATCATACCGGCTCAGTGGAAGGAGGCCATAGTGATGCCCCGTCATAAATCAGGTTCACTGTACGACGTAAAAAACTACCGACCGATTAGTCACACATCAGTATTGTCTAAAATGATGGAGCGACATGTAAAGTCGAAAACGCTTGAATTCCTATTAACTCGAAACTTAGTAAACAATTCACAGCATGGATTCCTGAACTCCAGGTCCTGCATCACTTGTCACTTAGAATTTTTAAATCAACTTGTCAGTTCACACGATCCTGGCTTATCGGCAATCGTCATCTATCTCGACATGCAAAAAGCTTTCGATCGCGTACCTCATAGTCGCCTACTAGCTAAGCTCCAAACCTACGATATAAAGGACCCCTTACTGGCTTGGTTTAGCTCATATCTCTCAGATCGCTCCCAGATAGTACAAATCCAACAACATAAATCTCAACCCAAGGCTGTTACCAGTGGAGTGGTACAAGGCAGCGTTCTTGGTCCATTGCTATTTCTACTTTACGTTAACGACGTCTTCAGCGTAGTTAAATGCGGCACACCTTATCTTTTCGCCGATGACATCAAAATAGTGTACTCCTTCCATCCTACCAACCTCAGCAATACTCTAATGGAAATCCAACTGGACCTCCATGCGCTTGAGGCTTGGTGCAACATATGGAAAATGTCTTTCAGCACTGACAAATGTAGCGCGATGTTATACAGGTGCAATGTTAAGCCCAATGCTCTGACCCTAGATAGCAAACCACTTACTATCTGTCAGACCATCTGTGACCTAGGGCTTCGCTACTCATATTCCTTTAACTTCTCAGAACAAGCATTTTATGCAACAGCCAGAGTTAAACAACGCATTGCATTACTATTCAAAAATCTTACTCTACGAGATTCAATTTGTTCAATGTATGAATCATTCGCCCGCCCTTTACTTGAATATTGCTCAATGGTGTATAGCAATTCCAGGAAGCATGATCGTATCGCCATAGAAAAGGTACAAAGAGCGTTTACAAAGCGCCTTATTGGTACGAGCTTAGTGTTACCCTATTCTGAGCGATGCGACTTACTTAAGCTTGACCCAATATGGCTTCGACGCCTAAAAGTAAACTTAGCACCTTTTTTCAATATCCTGCACAAAAATGTCCACACCCCTAGCATTGATCTATCACTCATGAAACCAAATGGATACAATACACGCAATAGAGAAAATTCTGTGATGGTAAGAAGGTCAAAGACAAACATATCAGCAAACTTTTTCCTAAATCGGTACTCCCGTATTTGGAACAAATTGCCGACCGATATTCGTACTAGCACATCTGAGTATAACTTTCGTAGAAAGCTTGACGAATATCTTACAGTCAGCAATGTGATTATGCTCCTGCGCTGCCCTACAACTATTCAACAAACGTATGAACAAGGTCCAGACAACATATAACTGAAAGTTGCAAATGACTGTATCAGTCAGATTAACAAACACCCGTTGATTCCCTGCTTACCCTTCTCTTTTATTGCTCACTCCGGATCTGCCTGCCCGTAAGCTCACCGCTGATTAGTGGCTCCACTGATACATCGATGGGTTGGAGGTCCAGGCTTCTGTTATCCTCTTCATCCCATCTTGGCTCACTATACTTCCCCTTGATTTTACTTGGCTCCACTGCAACCATGTGTCAGTTGAATCACTGGCAACTTGGTTAGCTGGACTCCCAAATCCGGTTAACTATCTCTCCAATCGTAACTTCACTTCCGTTTCACCCGCTGGCACACCTACCATTCGTTTGTGAAAGCACTGACGCTTTGGTAGGTAAAGCACCCGGATCCTTTCTTTACATCTTCATCCCACCTTGTTCCCCAACACTTAGCTTCGGTTTTCACTTGACCATATCTTGCTGGTGAATCAACCGACACATTGTCAACATCGATATGTTTGCCACTCAGGACTACTGTAACCTCGTAAACATATCACTGGCGTTCTGTTGGACCAATTCCCTGCATAATCAAACTCCTAGCGCAGTTAGCCAAACTACTAAAGGTTCGGCATTCTTGTTCACAGCCCACAACCCACACATCTTAAGTAATCCGAAATCCGTATTGCGCCTCCTAATTGTAAACAACATCTGCAATACAATAATAAGGTAGTTGCTTAAATATTTCCCCTTTTCACTGTGCAGCAATGTGGACTTATCTCTCCCTGTTATCCAGACCCATACTGCTGTTCCTTATGCTGAGTCCAGAAATTTGGTTGCGAGACCCTCCCCACACTATATTATTCTCTATTCCACACATGTACATAATTCCCTAGGAAGTTTTCGGCCTCCATCGCACTAATACTTACTAATACTTGCTATTTCCTTTCTATTTACGTTGATCCGGACCACAACTCGTTCAACGGTACGATGAGATACTTGCTACCGAAGAAAGTTGGATCTGCATAAGAACAAACTACAACTTGAATCCAGTCCCACTCAATACGAATCTCCTCGCATCCGATAAACAATTTCAGTTTCAGAGAAAACTTGTACATAATGATCGGTCCAGGGCCTCTGGAACGTGTCTCAACTTTCTGAGAAATATACCTATTATTATTATTATTGTTATTATTATTATTAAAGTTGCTAGTCCGGTACATGACAATTCACTTAGCAACGCTTCCCTTACAACCACTGTTACACTGGCTAACCCTGCCCAGAACTCGTCAAACGCCGAGGAACCACTCCCGGAATGTAGCTCTCTCCATACCATGGTAACAAACCATACATTTCCCGACCTTCCCCTACCCCAACCACGGATTGGAGCCTATGAACGGCCCGCGGCGCAGGTCTCGGTCTGTCTCCATACGTCTCCTGTTCTGAATCGCCAGGACAGCGGACCTGCTGATTCTGATACACAGCAAACGAACGGATCGGCTTCTGCCGTTTCTGATTCCAGCCCTTCTGTCCACACGTCCAGTAAATTCCTGCTCCACATCACGCACTATCAATCGCCACAGCCTACACACACCACCACATTACCTCCAGAAGCACTTACATCGCTTCAGCGTTGACGCTGAAGTAGAAGATGAATCTGCTACATTTTCTGAGGCTTTAAACTCTGCCAATGTGGAAGCACATAAGGCAGATTCCGGTAGGGCATTCCACGTTCTGCAAACGCATACGAAAAAGAAATTCCGACGGCCTTACAAACGACTACGTTGCTCTACCGGCTTGAGATGGTTTTCTCTCAACCTGTGGATGGGATCTCTCAAAATCTGGTAAGACAAAACGAGGTCCCCGCGCAATCGCCGATATTGTTCGCTGGAGACCCCATGCACTTGTAGCCTTCGTTCATAAGGCAAGTTATACGGACCGTTGACAGTTATGATTTGGGGTTTATCCGAGGCGGTGAGATCTCTCATCAGCCATGGCTGCCAGACCTGTATTGCGTATTCAACATGTGGCCGTATGTATGAGCCGAGAGGTTGTGAAACAGTCGAAAGGTCGAATCGTCCGAATGTGCGCTTTAGGAGGCCCACGTGCTGAATGTCCCTCCTTGACGCCGTTTCAACCTGATATGAACATCCTAGACTGACCTGGACCAAAACTTCCAGATCCTTCTCTTCAGAAGACCTTTGAAGCTGCTGGTTGCCGAGTTTGTAGGAGTACACTAACTTGTTCCGTAGGTGCTGCGCTCTACATTTGTCCACATTGAATCGAATTAAATTATGGATTGGCCACGTGAATGCCCTATACAGAATGACTCGTAATAGTGTGGTATCATTTGGTGTATTTATCGTCCTCCACGCCCTGATGTCATCTGCATAAAAACGACAGTTCGGGTTTATGAGGCGTTTGATATCGTTAATATACGTTGAAAATAATCTCGATTCTAGTAACGATCCCTGTGGTACCTCGAATTCAACTGAGATGGGATCTGAAAACGATTCACGCACTCGTACTTCCAAGCGCCGGTGTACCAGAAAGCTTTTGCTCCATTCGAGGAGAGGATTACAACTAACAAATGTCTGGTGTTTGAAGAGTAGAATGTAATGGTCCAGCAGGTCGAACGCCTTTGAGAAGTCGAGAAAGACTACAACAACTTCTGCGCCAGAGTCCCCTGCTTCAAACCAGCTGGATCGTGCTAGTAGTAGATTAGTACTGCGCGATCAATTTTTTCGGAAGCCATACTATTCCGGTACGAGATAGTTAGATTCTTCCTACTAGGCCGTTAGTACATCAGATATACTAGCTTACGAGACATTTAGACGAACCGGTAGAAAGCTGCATTAGGGTTGCTTAAACAGACTAGTTACAAGTTGTAAGTCTAGATACTAATATAGGTAATAATATTGTACAAGTACTAATGATATATACAGGAGAGAGATATTTATGTGCTTGCATGCTGTCTTTGAGCCCAATTCAAATTACGGTGCGGTTGCGACAGTGCATGCGGCGGGCATTGAGCGTGTGCACGGGAGAGTACAGGTCCGTTGTCCGCTCGTTGAAGTTATGTCGTGCGTCTTTACGCGACAGGCATATCAGAAGGAATGCGCGATAAAGCGCAATCTCAATTGCCTATGGTTGTGAACTTCTAAGGTACACCGCGGGTATCGGTTAGAAGTCGTGTTGTGTTAAAGCCGGCATGCAATACGCGGTGAGTGGGTCGGCCTTGCTATGCAGGTCAAGTAAACAGTGCATTTCCACAAACATGGGTGTTTTGAGAAAGTGACAAACGGGTCTAACATTACCCTCCCCCTAATGAGAGTGCACATGTTCGGGAGGTCAGAGGAACGATTGCTTTGTCGCTGGTTTCATTGGGCAACAGATCAGGCAGGCTAGTGCACATGTCATCGGGATCGAGTGACGCGTGTTGTTTCCTTGGTGTAAGCATCAGTATGTGATGTTACTGTCGGAGACGTCGGTGGCCTCTCGTTCATGTTAGTTTGGATGTTATCTGCTGGTATGGATTCCAAAAAATCAGTATAAGCTGATTTTAAACGGTCAGTGATAAAAGTGTCCGTTCTATTATGCAGCTGGACAGTAACATATTTCGCATGACGTGTAAGAACAATATATAGACCTTCATACGGAAATTGCAAAGATTGTTTAACTCGGTCTTTGCGAATGAATACATGATTGCACGAAGAGAGATCAGGGTGAACGTATGATGATTTCACGGAACTCGTGGGTACGCAATAATGAACTTGGCTCATGTGATTCCTCATTTTAGTAACGCAAGTGAATGAGTCAATGTTACTGTTGGCTACTGGGGTAAAACGTTAACCAGGAATGTGTAATGTGGTTCCGAAAACCACTCCTGTGGGTGAGCATTGAGGGGTTGATCGAAACATTGTACTCGAATGGAGCAAAATCATCGGAAGTATATTTCTCCAGTGAGTCGGATTAAAATGTGTGTTTTGATCACGGTTTTTAAGTGTCGACGAGAACGTTCGACCAAACCGTTCGCTTGGGGATGATAAGCTGTGGTGCGAATCCCTTTGCAGCTCAACAGTTCCATCAACTGTTGGAAATGCTGGGATTCGAATTAGGGACCGCGTTCCTGGGTGATGTAGGAAGGAACACAAAAACTGCTTATCCACCTAGTGGCAAATGCACGTGCAATGGTTTCTGCAAATGTGTCTGCAATGGGCCTGGCTTCGGGCCATCGAGCGAACTGATCGTTGTTTTCGGAATGTAGGAAGTACTACTGGAATAGGGTAGGGACCTGACGATATCGATGTGGATATGGACGAATCTGCTGTCTGGTTGTGCGGGAGTTCCTAGGTGCGATTGTGTATGTCGAACGACTTTCGAATGTTGACATGCTATGCAAGTTTTTAACCATGTACATATGTCTTTGTTCGTGTTCGGCCATATAACGCCTTCGGAGATCAGTTTAACGGTTGCACGTATACCTGGATGCGAGACGTTATGAAGAGCCTCGAAAATGTTTTTTTGCGTGGATAAAGGAATCAGTGGTCTTGGGATTGCCATGGAAACATCACAGTCACTCGTACCTGGTGTAGTGTGTAGAGGCACCGACTGGATGTCCAGTGAAAGCTGTTTGTAATTCAGCTGCGGCTGAGATGGCTGCTCTTTTTGCAGTTGAGCCATGCGTTCCAGATCGATGGGAGTCGTGTTCACCAAATCGACTTGCGGGCGTGACAGTGTATCAGCGACAATGTTATCTCGTCCAGGAATATGGCGGATATCACTGGTGTACTGTGAAATGAAATCTAGCTGACTTACTCCATGTGGTGAATACTTATCTGGCTTAGCCTGTAGAGCGAACATCAAAGGTTTATGATCGGTAAACACAGTGAACTGTTTTTCTTCCAGCAGATGTCGGAAGTGGTGGATGCTTGAGTATATGGCGAGTAACTCACGATCAAACGCACTGTAATGACTTTCGGTTGGTGTGAGCTTGTAGAAGAAAAATTCAAGTGGTTGTTGGAATTTATCGACGGACTGCTGCAAAACGGCTCTGATAGCAGTACTGGATGCATCAACGTTTAACAACAGTGGAGCATCGGGTTGCAGGTAGAAAAGCATCATGGTATTTCCAGAGAGTTTACTTCTTCGAAAGCTCGTGCAGTGTGGTCAGTGCAATGAAACCGTTTCGGATCACCAGCCAACAAGTTCGTGAGTGGAGATAACGCGTATGTGGCGTTTGGAATGAAACGACGGTAAAAGGTAAGCAAGTCTGTGGAACGTTTCAACTGTTTCGCGAAAGTGGTCGGGGAACTTTTACTTATGCCACCAAGTAATAGAGGCGTACGCGGAGCACGTAAGCTGCCTGCTCCATGCAAATGTCATCAGAACGGGCGTGGTAAGACTTTTGACCTTTTCGCCGAATTTGGGAATCGAGCGCGACATGATCGGCCAACAAATACAAGCCCGCGCCAAATGAATCGAACTATTCCGTCAATATAGTAAACACGTGGAGCGGATTTCACTCACGCTGGCTGAAAACAAGACTCAACAGCGTGAATGACCCTGACCTCCGAACTTAGCATGCTTCATTTATCAATAAATAGGGTTGATAAATCCTGTAGATATACTCTCTCTGTCTACCGAGTTCTGGCCTTTTTTATTCCTTCGGATGTCTGCGCGCGTGTCTGAGCAGTCAGACAATTGCAGTCTCACAGGGCAGCAAAGCAGGAGCACAACGCCAAGTTTCTTTTCGGCTGGCGAGATGCCAGTGATGTCAATGTTGCGAGCAGGAAATTCAAAGATGAACCAAAGGCACACTTGTTGTGACTGATAACCACTCCGTACTTGGTTAGACGGATGAATAAAATTTCTAGATGTTCTAACTGTTCACTATCGTTAGCACTTGCAACTAAAATATCCTCAAGATTAGCGAAGATAAATGGAGGGCCTGAAAGTGCCTGATCAATAAAGCGTTGAAAAGTTTGTGCAGCGTTCCGTAAATCAAATGGCATGCGTAAAAATTCGTACAAACTGAATGGTGTTGTGATGAGTGTCTTATGAATATCATCGGGATGAATAGGGATATAATGATATGCAGGCATGATGTCAATGTGTGAAAGTACAATACATTCAAGAAAATGAGAGGAGTAATCATGTACGTTTGTAATGGAGTGTCTATCAGGAACGGTGATGCGGTTAGGTGCTCTGTAGTCGCCCAAGGGCCTCCAATCGAATGTCGTTTTTGCTACCATATGGAACGGTGATGCCAACCTGCTTTGAGATGGTCGAATTATTCCTAACTGGAGCATGTGTTGAAAAGCATCCTTAGCTATTCTGAGTCTTTCGGCATGTAGTCGTCACGGAGGAGAGCAAGCTGGAGTACTACTGATGGTGATGTGGTGACATACAGAATGTGTGGTATTCGGCTGATGAAAATTTGGTTTTAATGGATGTGGAAATCTATGAAGGAGCTTGTAGTATGAGGAGAAGTGTTTTGTGGCAAGTGGGTTATGGGGCAGATGGAGTATGTACACACTGTCTTACCAGGAACGGAAGCTGCTTGTTGATATCTAGCAAACGCTGGCTTCGTAGGGCTGACTTGCCGAACAACCTCCTCCTGGTGCCAGCTGGGTGGTTCGGGATTTTCCCGTTCCAGCAAATGGTTCGGCGGTAATACAGGATTACACCTCCCCCTTTTGTGAGTCGATCGTTCCGGATCAGCGACATGTCCAGTAGCGACACTTCAGCGTCCGTCATTCCCGTGTGCAACCACGTCTCGGAGATACCAATGATATCATATGATCTGGAAGCTTGGCGATCTTTCAGTTCGGCCAGTTTGTTCGAAAGTCCCTGGGCATTCGTATACAAACAGACCAGTTTCTCGGTCTCTAGGAGCCCACAGAGAGGTGAAGGGATCACGTGTGGAAGAATGCCGACCGATGGGAGGTCGGTAGCTACTCGTTTTTTTTGATGGGGTAATGATACCTCGTTTGCAAATTGATTCAACCAAGGTGCGTCCCAACCTTCGTTTAGTCCTACGTACGAGTCAATTAAAGTAGCAGTCAAGTTACGCCACTGTACCTTCGTTGGTATGTTTGCTGCTTCAGTTGCTTTAATATTTGAGCTGTGCAAAGCGTTTGCAACCTTTAACCGAATTTCAGAAGGAAGATGTTTCCGATTTCTCCGCCATCTATCTAAAACATCCTTTGCTTGTTGCTCTGACTGCACCAGAAGTTTTAAGATTCTATGGCCGCATCCTCTATGATTTGATGAGAGGTATTCTGATGAGCGATAGTGCCACAATATTATCCAAAGAAATTGTTTCACGAATGAACCGCCACTGATCTAAATCGTGCTTTCCGATCTCTTGTACATCGTTACAAGGATGTTCTGGCACGCCATGTATGAAGATTGCCTTTAGGCGGTCTTGCATCCTGTGTCCCTAGCATGTAGAATGCTGGCGAAAAGCCAGAACCAAACCGTGGCAGTGTGTGCACACCATCATGTAGGGCGACAGAAAGCAGTGATTGCATGGAAAACAAAAAGACCACTAAAACGGCGGCGGACGGAAACGGGAAGTAGCGCATTGAGGGAGAGCAGACGGAGCAACATTGGCTTGACGGAACGAGACGAGAACGGGGCACAAACGACGTCCGGTAGTGAGCCTGGACCAGACAGAACGGAAAGAGCGTTGTTCGAGCAGGCAATAAATAATACAAAACCACCATTATTGTAACATTCCGGATCAACCCCAAGCACAGTGTATTGTATCCAAGTTCACGTAAATCACGAGATATTGAACGACACCCGGGCCGGTCGGAATGGGACGCGTAGAAGCGGAGATACTGGGTGTAATGGGGGGAATACCCCGTCACGAGGCCCCCAAACCGCATGGAGGTATCGCAAGCGGAAGCCTGAAGAGATTGTGCATTGTACGAAGGAAACGGGACGCATTAATGTACGTCCGCGTTGGTGTTGAAATAGCCTGTGTTCGCGCCAATAAAATTTGTCCTTCATTGCCCAGCGTTGGGGGTATCTCCAAGGCGGGGCAATCTCTCCTCAGCCATGGCTGCCAAACCTGTATGGCGTATTCCACATGTGGCCGTATGTATGAGCCCAGGAGTTGTGGAAAAATCGAAGGGTCGAATCGTCCGAGTGCATGCTTCAGGAGGCCCACGTGTTGGATGCCCCTCCTTGACGCCGTTTCAGTCTGCTTCGAACATCCAAGGTCAACCTGGACAAAGCTCCCAGATCCTTCTCTCCAGAGGACGTGTGAAGCTCCTGGTTGCCGAGTGTGCAGGAATGAACCAACTTGTGCCCCAGACGCAACACTCTACATTTGTCCACATTGAATCGAAGTAGATTCTGGACAACGCAGCTTAGCGTTTAAACACTGCCAGCGATATTTTGGTGAAATGCAGTTCTGAGGACAAGAGCGCCGGGTATGCTTGCGAAGGACTTCATGACATGCTGATGCAGCGCCCAGATCTACTACGAAAATACATCGGGCTAACCGAACAACCTCTTCTTGGTGTCAGCTGGTCGGTTCGGGTTTACCCACTTCCAGCAAATAGTTCGGCAGCAATGTTTCAGAACATGGTGGGTTTTCGCCTGACTAGCGTTTTTTCTATAAAACGCCACAAATGTCCGTTTAACAACACTGTGACGTGGCGGATGTGACTCGCCGCTATCTAGAGTCACTGCTTCTTACATATCTGGATGATCTAACCCAATCCACGGACGTGGGTCATCCAATACGAAGATTTCATTTCTCTTCTTCTTACGACTGACCGAAAACAATCACAAATACGGCGTCACATTCACAAATTCAAGCAACACAACAACAATCGTTTTTACCTACATGTATTCATGCCCACTTAACACATGGATCCATATGTTACTAATAAACTTGTGTCGTTTTTACATTAACCAGTCCTTGTTGTATCACCATGATCAGGCATGTCTCCCACTGTCGAGAATAAAACATTTCTTTATTTCTTTATTTCAATATTGCTCGATAACTGTGGTTCCAGATAATCTTATGTCAAGCGGCACATCAACTTTTAATCGGAAACACTTTTACCGACATGTTACTTTGGCTCATGTGCTCATGAAACCATGGATTGCAACATGGCGAAATCACGCCGAACGTGGCTATTGCCACCATAGTAGTAACCTTGATTTTTTCGCGAACCAGCGCCGTAATGTTCCTGGATCCCACTATTATCCGACGAACTTCTCAAGTGTATAAACGACGAAAAATTTGATTTTACTTCATTTTAACAACACGTTTTACTGTTCCAAAGCAGCTATGCCTGTAGGCATATTTGATCATGCCTTCACTTGGTTGCCTCCTATCGAGAATATACTATTTATAACTTCAGTAGCGCAGTCATTGTCCTGACTAATAACGCAAGTACTTTTTGTTATTGCATTGAAACAATAAATGTAGTTATTTATTTTTTAATTTGATGTACGGTCAGCAAATGCAGAAACAAACGGGGGTAGGTTAAGTGTCCCGGTTTGGAGCGCAAGAAATCTGGAAGCGCCTCACTTTGGCTCACGAATAATCCGGCCACCTTACATGCATTGTACCTAACACGTGCGTCGCTACCGCTGAATCTCACAGTAGAGCGTAATACTTAGACGTCGCCATGACTTGCGCCTCTGGTGGTCTAGCAGTGTTGTGTGCAGTTTGCTCTCGGTATGTCCTATACACATATTCACAGTCGTTGCGAATACGTTTGTCAACGCAGTTATCATCTTACCTACGAGAAGTGTGTCTTTCAGCTACACCACTGTTGAACAGATACCGAATCTTATTCCTTGGTTAGTGCCATCGGAAAGGTAAAGGGACGTCCCTCTACCTTTAATATTCTTATCGTTCCAATCCATTCCGCCGTATATTTTCAATGTGGTTTTAGAATATTGTGAAACGGATGTTCCACTAACGCTTTCGGGCGTCCACTATTCAGCAATTACATTACTGTCTGCTTGCAAGCGGCGTTCCCAACTTCCTTCTCTGTGCACATGGCCTTATCTGTGAAACAGAGAGACCGGAATTGTAGTGCTGTGTCCCATCTGTGTCCGCCGGTTGACGAAATATCGGTTTGGAAGCTAACCATTCTTGCAAACAGAGTAGTCAAGGAACGGCGATGTGCAACACCATGATGAGCGATTTCAGATTCCTCAAAAACTGGCTTTTCGTATCCACCTTCATGTTCCAAATGTGCCATCCTCTTGATACCAACAAGTTTTGGCCATTTACTGGAGTTTGCCAGTATTATGTACAAAATAGTGGACATTGACGATCTAATGATAACACCGTGTTCTTGAGTGCCTACTTCCGACTGAAACCCGAGCCAAAACAAAATACGGCGCAATGTCGGTTGTTTCAACCACCTTAAGCTTCGACCACTCCCTAGGTTAATCTCTTCGGTCAAACAGCGTTTCACCATACCCAGTGCGTCGCATTTTGGCACCTTGGTGAGGAGTGCGCTAACGTTAACATAGAACATCGGTTCATCTTCGTTTCACACGAACTCATGACGCTTCTTTACAAATGTATTCGTTCACCATGTCAACGGCTACAATATACTAACGATTGCATATAGACGAGGAAATGCAAGCTGTTGCCAACCCGGTAACGCTATCAAAACTTGCGCGGTACACTTCCGCAAAGCTCACTGCAGTACATCATGCATTGTTGTGCAGATGCTGATGCTAACCTCATCATTAAGTCTGATCAACTGCAGTTAACAGGTAATTCGGCCACACCCACCGATTACTAACACATTGTTCCATGATAGTGTGTAGTGAAGCACCGCACGCATTATTTCACCTAGGCAATATTCTCCACGATCGATCACACGTAGACACCGCTAAGCATAGTTCAAGGAGGTTGACGGAACTGTCTGCTAGCTTGCATGCAGCTACCTTCAGTGAAGGCAATCGATACTGTCTCATTGTGGAGCACATTTCACGTCCTGTCGTCTGCGCGCAACAGTGAGCACTGGGACCGCGGATGGAATATCTCCGGCCCCCCAGTCCTGTGTTGTGTGTCTTGATGCCGCACAAGTGAGTGGGTGGGTTACAGTACTTCCTCAACCATCCATAGATGCCGCGTGCTAGTACGCACCGCATCCTACAGTGACTGAGCTCACGTGTTGTTTTCACGTCCGCGTGTGCATCACGTGGTTTGTTGGCTGAGCGCAAAGTCTAACCGCTGCACCAACCGATGCAGATGTTCTGAGTACGCTTGCACTGATTTGCAATCCGTCAAGACGATGGGCACGCATTTGTGCGTGTGCGCCACTTTGGATCCAACTTGATGTGCTTGTGGATTCAGTTGAATATTCTTAAGGAGGAGGATGGTTCCGTTCGGCATTCGATGGAGTCGTAAATGTTATGGACAAAAGCGGTTTGCATATCCTGCAAATTAAATAGCGCTTATGGTTCAGGCTTTGCAGCCCAAGAACAGAGAGGAACTGCGTTCATTCCTAGGAATGTTGTCGAACTATCATCGTTTCCTGCCGCATTCCTCAACCATTGTTTATCTATTGAACGAATTGCTACGCAAATACATCCCGTGGGTTTGGGAAAGCGTGCATCAATCTTCTTTTGCTTGTGGAAATTATTGTCTTGCTGCCGCACCATTTTCAATCCATTACCATAGTGAAAATCGGTGATTCATACAGTGTGACACCTCTTCATACGCAGTGGGAGCAGTTTTGTGCCACAAAATGCAAAATGGTTTCATTCACCCGATTGCGTTTACCTCAAGTACTTTACAACCCGCCGAAAAGTATTATTCCCAGTTGGATAAATAAGCCCTCAGTTATAATTGACGTCAAGAGGTTACATCCGTACATTTGGGGCAATTATTTCGAAATACAAATTGACCACAGACCCCTGATATCCTTGCTGCCCGAGTCAACGAAATCGGACAGAAGTTTTCACCGAGAATGCAACGCTGGGCATTAATATTAAGTGCGTATAAATATCGAATCGCCTATATGCCTGTATTGAAGAATTATACAACGGATGTCTTAAGCAGGTTACCACAAGCCACCCCAGACGAAATACTGTAATAACCATTAGAGCTAGTACATCTAATGCAACACCTCGACACCGCTCCATTGACAGGTGACACCATATGTCAGTGGACCGATCTTGACTCAACGCTATCTTCTATAGTAGGGTTTACAAAACCGGCTGACCTACTACAGTTCCCATCGATCTTAAACCTTACGGACAACGGGAAAATGCATTGAGCATTCACGATGGATGCTTGTTTTGGGGCTCCCGCCGGATTTAACCGCTAAAGGCACAGCCGTTCATCCTAAACGATCTCCACAACGCACCTCCAGGCGTAGCCCGAATGAAAGCCTTGGCTCGCGGTTATTGCTGATGGCTTGGCCTAGATTCAGAAATGGAGAACTATCTAAAAACTTGTGGTTTGTGTCAGCAGTGTCAGTCAAATTACCCTCCATGTCCGGTACACCCTTGGCATTGGCCTGAAAAGCCATGGCAGCGCATCCATGCGGACTACATTGGACCCATTAATGGTGTACTTTTTCTGCTGCTAATTGACGCTCATTCGAAATGGATTGATGTTTATCCCGTTTCCCACCCTACTACAGAGACAACTATCTCAAAATGCGGTCATCATTTACCATATTTGGGATACCAGTGACACTCTGTGCAGACAGTGGACCATGTTTTACTAGCACAACATTTGAAATCTCCATGAATAGAAATAGTGTCCAACACGTCCGTACAGCTTCGTATCACCGTGCTTCTAGTGGCTTAGCGGAAAGGGTGGTGCAGACAATTAAAAGTGGCCTCTTGAAACAAGAATCAGGAACTGTTCAGACGAGGTTAGATTGCTTGCTGTTTGCTTACACGATAGCGCCAACGGAAGCCACCCGTGAATCACCTGCGGAGATGATGTTTGTCCGAACACTCCATGCCAGGCTGGATCTTCTGTTTCCAAATCATAGAGCAGAAATGGAAAGGAAACAAGGCTGCCGCATCATAAGGGGACCGCGACTTTAGTTGACAGCCGGGTTATCCCGTTTACACACGACTTCCCCATGAGTGCTGCTGGCAACTCGCAACTGTAAGTGAAGCTGACTGTACCCAAACAGCTCTCAAGTTAAATAGTCGACGACACTCAGACCATGTACCCTTAGGTTGTGTTGGGACAACATCAGATGAGCGTCTGCGTTAATCAGCTTCGCTTCAGCCGAAAACGAAAGCAACCCCCCAGGATTCTTTACAATCGTCAGAGACACCACCGCTTCAAAGATCTCAGCGTAAGCATAAACCCGTTTTCCGTTTTGTGACAGGAATACAAACATTTCAAGAGATGAGGGGATGTCACGTGCGCGAATGACTTCAATCCGTTTGCTTCGGCAGTACGCGGATTGGTTACCACACACACCAGCCAGCCAATCATCAGACACACGCCCCACCGTCTCGCAACGCGAGTTTCTGTAAATCTTGTACCTTCTCAATTGATTGATCACCCTCCTCCTGTTCAGATGTCTTCTGCTTGCTGGGATTACGTATCTCGGAAGCGCGCGTTACATGCTTAGCGATACTACGTTTTACTAAGCTGACCGTTCTTGAAGATGGCACTATAGTCGCCATTCTGAAGGTACCTTTTCAGTTTTCCTAATCGTGTTAAGTAGAGGAGCTAGTCTAGTCAACAAAGGATCATCATCATCTTTCAGCAAAGATAGCGAAAGGTCGTCGATTCCGGAATCCTTGTTCTGTCTCAACACGGAAAGCTCATGTCGAACCTCTTCTAAAGTTGCTGGTATGGCATCTACTTCACACGACGGCTCAGGCGATTCGGCAAGCGGCAGTGTCGCAACTGGTCTGCTGAACTGCTTTTCAAATTGTTCCGCCCAACGGGCTAGTTAACGAGGATGAGAATGGATCATCTGCTCCTCTATCTCAACTATTGTCTTGCTCACGGATGGTTTTCTCGGACCCGTGTTCAGCATGAGCTGGAACTGAACTCCGCTGTTCCCAATAGCAACGTTCCCGATAGATTTGAAGTCACATTGCCATGCGTCGTTTCAGGGAGTTACGGACACTCTGAAACTCAAAGCCTATTGGAACCCGTTTTCCTGCTTCTGTCAAGCTGCTCGATGCATCAGAGATCCATTCGCATTTACGACGTCTCAAGTTTGATGCTCAACATTCGTCAATTGCATTCTTCATGACACCTTTGAGGCGGTCCCGGTCAGCGTTTCTTTCACCAACCTCATTCATCACCCATAAAGTGCCACTTCTCACAGATCCAAGTGCAAGCCGATTCGCTGTTTTCACTCGTAAAATAGTTCCTTTTGATATCATACAAAGTTCGTGAGGTATATGTTATTTTTTCTCTGTACCTCAATGTAATTCGGTCAAAACTGTGCTTGAAGCCACATCCGAATTGGTTTACCAGGTACACACTGGCGACCGAAGCACCGAACATTTGTGCTCAAGAGCAATAAACGTTATCAACACAGTGCTGTAGAATGTGATCGCCGTTATCTGTACTGCTAGTACCATAGACACGCAGGACACCGACATCGCGTTCTTCACTCTCCAGTCTACCGACCTGCGCGTGTAAGTCCAGGACGAGCGTCACCGTATCCGTACGGTACTTCTTATGGAAAGGCCGGAGAGTAGGTCTCATCTTAGACTGAGTCCCAGTTTCCATTCGTGTGGGGCATATGCTGCTAAGACAAACCATCTGTGTTTGGTAAATTCGTAACTGGTCAATCGTACGCAGCTTTCTAGCCTAATTGCGCAGAGTCGGCTGTTAACTGGGATCAAGTTAATTCGCTCTGCTTCTGCGTCCCGGACTGATTCACGACTTCAGTAGTTGCATTTCTGGTTAAGTGCAGAGTGAATGTACCGTGAGAGCACTCGGAAGGTGATGTCAGCTGTAGCGTCGTGCTGGCGTCCTGTAAGCGTTTCTAATCGAATCAACCGATATCGATATCGTGGGAGCCAAGGCTTCCTGGGATCCCATCTGCATGAACGTCCGAAAAGCGGCCACTTAGAATTTGGAACATGGGGCTAGCAAAGTCTCATTTTTAAGATGGGGTAACACACGAACGGTCTCGATCTGCTCAGCGACAAGGCAAGAAAAGTCATTCAAGGAGACTCATCATCAGAGGAGGATTAACAAGAATGAGGGAACTCTGCAAACGTGGAACAAAATAGCTAGCGGTGCAGTAAAGCATAGTTATACGGAGCCGTATGGCAAAATCTTGGCCGACCAGCAAATTCTATATTACTGAAGCACGGCTAAGATAATGTCGGTATTGACGCGTTGAACTTTACTGTTGGCATGCCTCTTACTACAAGGTCTAAAAACGGTAGATTGTCACGTTATTCCATTTCGTAAGATATAGAAAATTTTGGCTGGGATGAAATCAAGAGAGAAAATGAATGATCAGAACGGTCATGGTTTGGAAAGACTAGGAACTCATCCATATAACCTTCGCATAACCTTACTTCCCTAATGCTGGTGACGACGTTACTTTCGATCATTCGTTTGCTTCTTAGACGTATTGCGTTCACGACTAGGAAGAGCAGTCGAAAGGTTAATCCATTGCAAGATCTGTCTTCCGTATGCGTCAATGAAGTCATTTAGGTTGACCAAATTGTTAATAGCTAATTGGATGCGTAAACAATATCTATGAAACATAGATATCAAGGAATTCCAATCGTCCGGCAAACTACTGCGGTTGCGAAAGTGTCTGTTGAGAAGGAGACAACATGGTGAACTCACGCTGAGTGACCGGCTGGATACCGGGAGGAAAAAAGCGAAACCCGTAGGACAAAGTGGTGGTTGAGAAGACGCTCATGATACCGACGTATTAATTCAATTACGTTCCGCGGGTGAATAAAAATTGAAGCAACAACCGTTGCGTTGATCGGGCACATTGAATAGTCCTCCCACGCTATAGCAGTTTGTTTAGAAGCGCAGGCATGGATCATAGACCTAGATTTGACGTGAAAAGTTGGATCAAGTTGGATGATCTCGGTGATGTAAATTTCGAGAAAATACACCTTCAGAAAGTTGCGAAAATGGCGAGTGTCCAAACCAATGGCAAAAATGACATTAACGGTACCGGCTCTACGCTGTAGGCTAACCACCGAGTGTCACACGTGAGCTAAGGATACTTCGAGGGTCGCCCTGCCCCTACGCAGGTTCCAACTCACGCCCTCGGACTACAAGCCAAGATTGCGATCCTTAAGGTTAAGGGCCAGTGGAGTCAGTAACGTGCAGTTGATGAAAAACAGGTCACCAGATGAGCCTATCAGTCGGTAATATATATCTGCCGCTGCCTATATGTTCACAGTGTTATGTAGGCAGTTGACGCAGGTGTACTGGGCGTTTGTCGAACGCAGACAGAAGCAGAAAACATTATTAGTACGTGAGCGCATCCCACTGCGTACCGTGGGATGTTGCCTGGTTAGTCTTGATTCTTTGCTTGGAAAGCCTGTCTATCGTATTTTTTTGTTTATGTGTACGTGTGCCGCAACCGCATTGAGTCTGTAGTACACGTCCGAACTGAAGTATAACACCGTCCGCTGAATCGACGTTGTTGTATTCACAGCATATAACACGGAAATGCGCACATTCCAACATTTCACTCACGTACACTGATCTCGTGATGTGAACCGTCAAGTAAACTTTAGACAATATTTTTCTCGAAATTACGGTACAGACATAAGTATTCCTTATAACCTCGTCGGTAGTGTGAAGCATAAACTTCGAAGTTTGTAAATTAACTTTATTTTGGGGCACGCCATCCTATGGATGTTAATTTCGTAACATCTGCATGAGATGGCTTCCACTTTATTAACCAACAAAATAGGCAGGGCCATTGTAGGATCCATATGGATTTCAATATCTTGGAATAAACTTGGAACCGAATGGAAATTTGTAAGTTGGGAAGGTATTAGAACGCAAATCGAATCTGTATATGTTTATATTGCGAATCCTTTTTGCGGTTGACACAACAGCTTCAAATTGGAGGTTAATAAAGAATCTCGAAATGGGTATCCAACTAGCTTATCTCGGTTGTTCAGTGGTACTATTCGGCTACATATAGTGCGTTCGTGGCTGGGTGTTTTACTCACCCAACATCACCTCGATTTACATGTTGCTGACCAATAAGCCCTATCCTTTTGCCGTAACAATGGTTTATCACGGGATAAAAGCAAGTGCTTGACGCGTTCCGTATGATGGTTGGGGTGGATATGATGAAATCAAAATATATCTGGGTCATCCACCGAATGTCTGCTGAGATGAATACTTTGACAAACAATATTACTGTAACATTAAAAAATCAAGCGTAAACCTTCAGAAAAGGGTGAAGTGCTCGTTGATAAAAGTAAAATATGGTCGCCCACTTGGGTCCATTTGATACATAAACCCTGTTGAAAAGCATGCTTGGCGTAATTCAAAATAGAGGAGTTAAGGTAACGAAGTGCTGGGAGCTAAGAGCAACATCTAATCGATTTTTGAAAACATCCAAGGTAGGAGAGAATACAACTGAGTCTGGGAGTGCGATACAGGGTTGGCAAACCCGATGGGAAAAGTACTTACGTCGGGACTCTAGGCGGCTATATTGTTCCCTCAAATTCAAGCAGTTACCCCTGAGATGCGTGTTGTCGCTTAGTATAAACAAACGGTTAGGCACGTGGTTGGGGTCACTCAATATCGGATGCGTTAATGTGAAATCGCCACGCAGCTAACGATAGCGTCCGCTGAAAATTCACAGCAACTCCAGCCTTCGGTGGTAAGAGTGATAGCACAGGCCCCTAACATTCTTTGTTGCTCTTCATTGTGGGGCCTCTAACGCCTCTAGGGCGCCCTTCAACCAAGGTTGCCAAGTTTGGATAGCGTATACAACCTGAGGGCGCACGTAGGAATTGTGAATCGTTGGGAAGATTGATGGGTCCAATTTCCCAAATGCCCTTCGCAGCATGCCGACGTGCTGATTGCCTCTTTTCGCAGCTACCTCAGCCTGACTTGAACAGTTGAGGTCGCTCTGTATGAGCACACATAGGTCACGTTCCTAGGACCTGGTCTGCAATCCGCTTGACTCAAGCAAAAATGTGTAGTCATGTCTATGGCGTAATTGTACAACGCGAGATGTGTCTACATTGAATGGTAGGGCATTTTGAACTGACCAGTTCGACACTGTGTTAAGATCGCACTGGAGTCGTTCGTGGTCATCTGGTCCTCTGATTTTTCGCCACATCTTGATATCGTCAGCGGAAAATAGGAAATAGGAATCAATTGATCTCACCAAATTGTTAATGAACACCAAGAATAGACGAGGTCTAAGAACCGAGCCTTGTGGTACTCCACAAGCCACATCGAGTGCGTCGGACAATGATTCCCGGACTCTCACCACTAGCCGTCGTTCGTTGCCGATTCAACTTAGGATCAGGTCGCCAGTGTCATAGTTCCGAAATTTCTGAAGCAGAATTAGGTGGTCTAAGCGATGAAAAGCTCCTGCTCCATCATCAACAGCTTTAGTCCAGCTATTACGTGTAATTAATGGGTTAGTATTATAGGAATGCTTTTGACGAAAGTCATGTTGCTCTGCAACCATTACGTTGTGGCTTCCTAGCTATTGCCTCGGCGCATCTGCGATGATTGATTCCATGCCTTTGGATAGCACAGGAAGTAGCGCTATTGGATGGTAGTTGGCAGGATCAGTGCGGCTATCTCCTTCATGTATAAGAGTGATGACCCCTCGCTTCCATACTGATGGAATATGGTTCTGCTCTAGACATCGCTGATAGAAAACAGCCAGTGGTTATGCTAGTTCCCAAGCTACGGCCTGCAGAACCTTCGGTCGGATGTTGTCGACTCTAGGACAGCAGTGGATATGCAAGGATAACAACTTCTTCAACACAGCTTTCGCAGTGAAGGTGATGTTGTCTAAATCCGAGGGTGCAGTAATAGAAAGGAGGAGAATATTTAGGCTCGTTACCAACTGGAAGGTCTGCGAGTAATGAAGCCGTGGGAGATCGGCTGCTTCCTCTGCTGATCGCGTGCACCCATCAGCCGTGGCTAGTGCTGGAATCCCCCGCTTCACCTTTCGAAGGCCGTTAACGTGTCTGTACAGGAGTTTGCGGTTCGTGCAGAATCGCTTCATTAGTTTCTGCTGATGAGCGACCATGTCCTCATCGATCAGTTTCACACAGTAGTTACGATGTGTCACGTATGCTGTCCAGGTTTCGGCATTTATGCAGTCCTTGTGAGCCCCCATGCCAAGTCCCTCAGGGGTATACTTTTACACGTTCTGCTTCTCAGAAATGACTTATATTTGTTTTTAAGTTGGAAAGACTTCTGTTCCGATGCATGCGCAACCAGTGTGCTAAAGTCCTTGTACAGGTTTATCAGGCAACATCTGGGGGGGGGGCATTCGGTTAAGAAAGTTCAAGATGTATCCCTAACAAGCGTAGATAACACGTTATAGTGCGCGACAGTATGCACTTTATCGTCCTCCTTTTCTGGATATTCCGCATATAGTAGTATGTGATAACAGCATACTAGATATTGTTTTGTAAGTTTTTGAATGTTTTCAACTTTATGCCATTTTATCCAATATTCTTATATAAGAGATTGGCAAGACCACGGTGTTCGGTTTTTGACTGGGATATCTACTAGTTATATATGGTGCCTCTATAAAACGGAGCTGGATAGTTAGATAACGATACCAACAACCAACTTCATGCATGCTGGGAATGTTCAGCAAAACACCTTGTATTAATGCACAAATGATGGAAGTATAGCGTATTATCGCATCATTAGGTACTTCCACTAGCCTGGAATAACAGTGTACAGTGACTCTAAGTTCGTGAAATTTGCATCGCAGCTAGATACTTGATGGCTCATTGGGGATGCCCTAGTTCCTGCGGTCAATTTGTTCTTCTTCCTGTCTGCAACGTGATTGGCGTTGGAAGATGAGGCGGACTATTTCGCAGCTGATAATTTATCAAGCGTTCCAGTGCCGTGTCCCTTGGCTCATCGGCTTATGTTAATGTCTCGTCAACGTATGATCACAATCTCGGAGCCAGTATGCTTTATGCATCAGTTTGTTCGAAACGGTGTTCTAGGGCTTTCTCGGACGCTGTGACTTGCTGGATCCATCATGTGGTTACAAACGGTCTAAATATACGGTTTATGAGTACATTCTGACTCACTGAACAGGATCAATTGCTATTGGAGACATTTAAGTTGCGGAAATGAGAAGCCAAAGAATTCTGTGGGATATATTCACTCTTCTTAGCACGTTACAACTTTTCACATCAAATCATTGGATTTCAGTGGTGCCCAAGGAAATAAAGAATCACAAATGCGCTTATCTTGTGGTAATGCGACTGTAAATAGGATACATGTTGAGCAACACTGAAATCCAGATGCATGGAATATGTGTTTTCATACCGTTTAAAGAATTCGATGAATGTACTACTAGTTTATTCATTCATTAAATTGTAGGTGAGCTGAAATTTTGCCTCCAAGTATTGGGTTCGGTTAGGATGACTGGCTGCTACATTCGGGAAAATGCACTTTAGTCCGGACGGTCTCGTTTCCCTGGAATGAATGATGTGATCAGTAAGTGTAGGGCATCAAAGAACAACGCATGGTCGCGAATGTGGAGTAACTCAGTTGACAATAAGCATAACAGAATGTATTACTGCGATATCTGTATATGTTGAAAATGCTTGCAAATATCGATTGTTACACAATATTAGAAACTGGATGAATCAAGTAAACCTAAACTTCAGGATCTAGCTTTTGTGAAATTACTTGGGGGAAAATAATTGCGCACTACTGAATGATCTGTCGTCACCATCTATATTGCAAGTGAAGAACGGCGAAGTCCATGAGGAGGATACATGGCGAACACCATATCCTTTGTGGACATAATGCCTAAAGACCCGAATTTTCCGCCATTCTGCGAAACGCAGAAAAAGCGCGGAATTTGCCAACTGTCGTAGAAAATGAAAAATTTCGCGGAATCACGGAAAAGATGAGCAATTCATAAAGTAAGCTACTTTGTATTTTTCCATTGTAATCAACGTATCTTTATTCGGAAGAAATGAAAATGCAGTCAGCTGGCTACTGAAACATTCCACTAGAGTATCATCACCACTATCTGTCCACCATCTTCTATCTAAGTCCGCTTATCCCCAGACCCAGGTTGCATCCACACATCTATCCATTAAACAACCATGTCCCATCTGTCTGCCCGCGCTATACACTCATTCTGTTGTCCATTCTACAAACACCCTTTGCCCACATATACATTAAATCTGTTCGAAAGCCCTTCGGCCACACCTTTTGCGCACGCCTGGCCGGTACATACACCTCTCCTATTACGGTCAGCCGTGAAGCTGATGCACTGTCCCCTCTTAAGCAGCGAACAGCGGCCATGTTATTGCGTAGGACGCGGCGGCGCAATATAAGCGACCGTGTTAATTCGCTGAAGGAATGAAGTCGTCGTCAGCTGTCAGTACAGTGGCGAGGACGGTGATTCGTACTCTTTGAGTACTTCATGAATATACTGTTGTGCCAGTACTGATCAGTTAATGTTGAGGTTTGTCATCACTGAAGTTTCACCTTCCTTTGAATAAGACCGTAGTTCATTCTCAGCTTCGTTTTCGTTTGACCCATTATTCGAATGACAAGCAAATCTGTTGCTTACGATCATCAACAGGTTGTATCTTTTGTAGATGTCATTTTAGAAGAAGAAACAACATGTGGGAGGAAAAACTGCCCTCGGCAAAGTGAAGGAGTTTCCTGGAGAATACTGCTTCGATACCGAGGATAAAAAACGACTGTTTTTCATCGCCGGAATTGACTGTGCATAGATTTCGAAAACCAACCTTGGTTGACCACGTTCGCAAACAGAAGCAACTTCCGAAGAAAGCTTGCTAGGAGGAGCAAGCAGCTAAACTTTTTGCCAAGGGGAACCAGGTCCGAAGAAAGTTCGACAAGCAAACATCGTTAGTTCATTGCCGTTGCCGATGCTACCCAGAAGCCCGTAGCATTGGTATCTGACTTTCTACTTGCTATGGTATCTCAGAATATTTCTCTAGATAAGGCCGACAACACCCGGTTAAGGAAATTTCTTCACAGACACGTACGAAATAGTGGAAGCTTTGCCGGTTCTGACGCGCTTCATCCGAAAATTCCCCAACTCTACGGAAAGAGACCGAGATATTGAGTGATGTTTCGTGATACCTTTGTCAGCGTTAAAACAGACGAAACAACTAATGCTCGTAGAAAGATGGAACTGCTAAGCCTGTTATGCGCACCTGCGAAGTCCAACAGGGACAGTCTCTGAGCCTACCGCATCGACGCGGTCAATATGGAGATGCTCAGTTCTGCTACAGTTGGAGGGGTCATTCAGCGCAGTTTGACATTGCTGGTTATGACGTTCAGTCGTGCGATGGCCTTCGTGTCCGATGGCGCTAGATATATGACAGCATCCACTTGTGATGTCATTAAGCCTGCTTGTGAGGATTCAGCTCACATCAGATGTGTTGCCCATTGCATCAGCTTGCTTTGAGAGGTCATTCGCAAATTCCCTCCAAAACTGGACGATTTCGTTGCCAAAAGGAAATGTGCTTTTTGTCTTTCGGGAAGAAAGTGGCGTGCCTACATGTAGTAGCTAACTCAGGAGAGCGTGGGTTACTCAAGCAGCTGATCTGCGCCGGTCATCACCCGCCGGAACTCCTGGCTGGAAGCTATCGTACATCTCAGCAAGTATTTCCATCATTACGCAACCATTTTACCCAACCTTTAGTTATATCAAACACTAAATGGAGCCCGTTCGCAACATACACCGGAAATGGTAAAGTGGATGGTTACAAGAAGTTCAGAACCAATTGGTTGTTGTATTACTTGCGCGACTTTTCGTCTATAACACAAAACTTCGTCAGGCCAGGTGACTCGGTTTACAACAGAAGCGGTGTTTACAGCCAACCAGGACGAGAATCGCCACAGTGGGGACATGTTCCAAGGTTTGTATAGTCATATGTCGGAATGTAGCCCGAAGTCTATTTAGTCACAGCGGGAATAGCCTAGGTGTCCACTCATTGGTACATAACCCCATCATGGTGAGCAGGGAAGTTTGTTGTCTCTTTCCAACCGAATCATCGCATCAACGCTGGTCAGTCAGGCAAGATTAAACTCATTCGCTATGCACTTGAGAGTTTCAATCATCCATCCTTCTAACGCAACTGTCTGTTTTGACGAGCTTCATTGCCTTGGCAATCAGCAACTTTGACGTTGTTCCCATACACTTCTTGCATTCCACATTTTCCAAATCGACCCGATGACCCACTTCTAGTGTATGCAGAGCCATGGCCAAGCCTCAACATGGCCCAATATTCCAACTCGTTCCTCCTTAGTCGTGAAATGCGCTCTTTGTGTTCTGGAATGCGTTTACTTGCTAGATAAACGGTTTGTACACACAGACTTCACATGCAATTTTATAGGCTGTGTATCGCCCAATCCTTGGAAAAGGGGTCCTCCAAATACAGCAGCTCTCAATTTAGTATATAAACCCAATGGAACATCTTGATTATGGCTTTGCTGTTCAATACACACCTACATATTTCCGACGTTGGTAGTCGCGTTTTGGACAACAGTATTAATTGTGGTGTTGGTTGAACTTGAATGCCGCCTGCGCCATTCTGATCACTGGGACCGTATCCGAAGTGGAGGGTTTCTGCATTGCTCTCTTCAATCATCGCATTCCAAGGCACTTTTCGCCCTTGTTTGGATTCGGCAGATAGCAAAAGCATGCGTTGGGAGTGGAATTCAACACATAGTTGTTGTCGGCAATCGCCTGTTGACGAGCTTCCTTCCTTGTATGGAAATCCCGCTGTCTCTATCCACTCTGTTTCAGTTCTTAACGGTTTGATGGACATAACCGCCGAGGGTAACTCCAACTATCAGTTTACCCATTGCCTCTTTCGGCGAGGACTGTTTGTCCTCCCACGTCATGCATAGGGTTTGTGCTCGTGGAACATTGCTGAAGCTATCCCAGCGCAAAAATTATTCGGATGACCCTAAGTGCAGTATAGTGCGGCTTCAGTATCTGTTGCGTTGAGATATATGATCGTTTTAAGTTTCTCTATTTCTATGAACTAGGCGGGCAATAAATACCATTCCACTACCAAAAGACTAAGTCAAAATTAAACTGTATCCTCTCGTCAATGAAGTTAAAATGGTTTAGCAAATCGTCCTACTGTTGTAGTGTACGGAAAACACGCTCTCTCAGTATTTTGCAACATAGCATTTTAAGGTTGTTTTAACCTTCAACACGTCCACTTGTTTTAATGACTGCACAGCCGTTGACACAAAGCGTTTTGGTGAGTATCTTGCTGCACCGCCTCTCGCTCTGGTTGATTCGCTTCCTATTTTCGTGGCCTGTGCAATATACGTTGGGTTCTGTCGCCTCCAGCCTCTATACTGTTCCGTATTTGATACGTCTCTTACAAGTCATTCCTTACCTACTAGTATCCCAGGCTCCACCCAACAATTGGTGACCCCCTGACAGGAACACGCGGTCCACCATTGTGAATTTTCACTCTGGTGACTTCGTTCCAATAATTTTGTGATCCATTACTTGTGATCATATTGTTTTCTCACCTACCACATTTTACTTGCCTTTTGCAATTTATTATCTAGAGGATGATCAATCTCCATTCGCGGTTCACGCCGTTGAGCCTGTCCTGGTCAATTCTGTTGCGTTAGCCTCTCCACCTTTTCGGGAGAGTCATCCTTCGTTATGGTTCTTGCATCTTGAATCCGTTTTTTACATTCGTAGGATTTCTTCTGATTCCCTTATGTATAATCAGCTAATATCTCGCGTTCGTCAAAGTATAACCTCGCAGGTGAGAGACATCATATTTTGCCCCCTCTTGTAATGAAATACGAGACTCTTAAACAGGCTATTATTCAGTAAATCACGCTTTCTGACAAGGTCCGACTGCAGCAACTATTTAGTGATCTGTAACTAGGAGATAGGATGCCCACAGCCTTGTTGCGCGAAATGCAACAGCTCATTGGCACGTCCAACATGGACGTAGGGATTCTCCGCGAGCTGTGGATGCAACGCCTTCCTGAAAGCACTCAGGCTTTCCTTGCAGTAGCAAGTGACTTGCCAATCACAGCAGTTGCAGATCTGGCAGACCGCGTCATCGAACGGCACTAGCCAGAGACTGAAACCAAAGCACCTAAGCAGCTTTGTGCTGACGCAACCACATCGACACTCACAACTAGCCAGCCGTCGGCAATAGACGCATTATCATCGCAGATAGCGTCCCTTCAGCGCCAGATCGGGGAACTCACTTTAAACCGTAAGCACTGCAACCGCTCTATATCATCGCCTCGTCGCACAAAACCTGATGCCCCAGGTTACTGATTTTACCACTCGCGTTTCGGTAATAATGCACGTAAGTGCGTACAGCCATGTACCTGCTCCGCTATAGATGATCCGCCACGCCGGGCTGTAATGGCCACGAACCTCGGCAAAGTCCATAGTCGTCTCATATACAGCTGGGATTATGACACCGGGACCCACTTCTTAGTTGATACCGGGGCGGAAGTCAGCGTCATCCCCCCTATGCCAGGTGAGCCTCATGCTTCTCTGTCGACGAGCCTCAGTGACGGCAATAGCCACCTACGGTCATCGGTCGGTTACCCTGGAACTGGGTCTTCGGCGCACGTCCCCTGGGTATTCACTGTGGCTGCAATCTCCTTTGCCATCATCGGCATTGACTTTCTCAGGCATTTCGACCTCTTGGTCGATGCGAAACGCCAGAGGATAGTCGACACTGCAATGAAACTCAATGTACATGGCATCACCGCCGATATCGCATATACATCCCCGGTCTATGCATTTCTCCAGACCTTGCCAGACTACGCAAACCTCTTTTCTCAGTATTCCAAGCTCCTTCAGCCAATGAACGCAGCTTTACCCGTGGCACATCAAGTCACACACCACATACGGACGAATGGCCCACCGGTATCATGCCGTCCACGCCGACTATCGCCCGAGAAACTGAAGGTAGCTAGGGCGGAGTTTGAGTGCATGTTTGAACTTGGAATAATCCGCCCTTCCGATAGCCCTTGGTCCTCGCCCCTGCAGACGGTCCCCAAGAAATCTGGTGACTGTCGCCCTTGCGGTGATTATCACGCACTCAATCGGCTAACCGTCCCAGATATGAATCCCATCCCACACATGCAGGACCTTACCGCATGCCTCACAGGTAAGTCGATATTCAGCAAGATCGATCTGGTTCGCGCCTATCCAGACATCAGTAGAAAAAAAGATATTCCTAAAATAGCCTTTATCACTCCTTTCGGCTTGTTTGAATTTTAAAAAATGCCATTTAGACTGTGCAACGCGGCACAAACCTTCCAACGCTTCACCCACGATGCCGCTCGTGGCATAGACTTCGCTTATTCCAATCTTGTGGATAGTTTAGAAGCCAGTTCATCCGAATAAGAGCACCATGAGCATCTTCGAAGTCTCTTCCAGCGGTTGACCCAACGCGATGTCACAGTCAACGTAACTAAGTGCGAACTCGACAAATCAACGGTAGAATTCCTAGGTCACCTCGTTTCATCGTCTGGTATCAAAGTCCTTGCTGATAAGATCCAGACAATCAAGGACTTCCCAGCTCCGACTTCGTTCAAGCACCTCCGTCGATTTTTGGTTTGGTCAACTACTATCGACGCTTTATTCCGCGCTGCGCTCAGCTCTTGCAGCCTCTGACAGACCTACTCAGAGGGAATGAACGTAAGTTCGCTTTCCCTGACACAGCACAGGCAGCCTTCGCCGAGCTCAAGGATGCTATCTCCAACATAGCCCTCCTCACTCATTCCGAATCGACTGTACCCCTTTCTATTACGACTGTTGCCTCAGACGTCGCGGTAGGAGCCGTCGTCCAACAACATGTTGGTGGGCAATGGCAACCCCTTGGATTCTTCTCCAAGCGCCTTCAGCCAACAGAATCCCGCTACAGCACGTTTGGCAGAGAACTGCTCGTCATTTACGCAGCCATTCCTCACTTCCGGCACACATTCGAAGGCCGCGTTTTCATGGTCTACACTGACCATAAGCCCTTCATATTCTCTTTCAACTATGCTTTGGAGAAATACCCACCACGAGAAACAAGACACCTAAACTTTGTCACGCAGTTCACTGCTGACATACGTCATGTCTCAGGTGTCGACACTCCCGTCGCGGACGCTCTCTCACGCGTCAACATCACTCTCCAGCCTTTACCTACCGTCGACCTTACCGCCATAACATCGGTTCAGGCTCAAGATGACGACATATAATGTACTCTGCAGTCCACTTCGCTGCATGTGCAATCTGCTCTTCTCCAAACCACGGAAGAAACCATCCTCTGTGACACTTCCACAAGTTATCCTAGACCCCACATGCCTGTCTCCTTAAGACGCCCAATCTTTGACGCCCTGCACTTGCTATCACATCCCGGTACCCGTACATCTTTGAAACTGGATCACCGAACGTTTCGTTTGGCCACGCGTAAACAAGGATGTTCGTACCTGGGCGCGCGCCTGCCTTCAGTACCAATGCTCAAAGTACATCGTCACACCCGCAGTCCTCTCGGTTCACTACTTGTCCCGGACTCTTGGTTCTCGCATGTACACGTAGACCTGGTAGGTCCATTGCCTCATGCACGCGGATTCGTATACATGCTTACATGTGTCAACCGCTTCACCAGATGGCCAGCAACCATTCACGTAACAGACTACACAGCTGAGACTGTTATCCGGGCCTCCTTGGATCGGTGGGTTTTAAACTACGGATGCCCATCTACCAACACAACTGACCGAGAAACGCCTTTTGAATCTTCACAATTCGATACGTTCTGCAACTTTTTCAGCTGTTGCCGCATTCATACCACAGCGTATCACCCAGCAGCTAACGCGTTAGTTGAACGCTTTCACAGGCAGCTTAAAGCCTCGCTCTACGCCTCCTCCGACCCTATCTGGAGCGAAAACGCTTCACTCGTACTCTCAGTCATTCGCAGCAGCATCAAAGCCGACTTACAATGTGCACCAGCAGAGGTAGTTTACGGCACAACGCTAAAGTTGCCAGGAGAATTCGTTTCACCTCCCGCATCGTCGGGTATGCCTCCGCCTAACTTTGCGTCCTCCCTAGCTCAACACATGCGTTCACTACGCCTGACTCCGCCCCGTGAACAGACTAGAGATGTGCAAATTCACAGCAGACTCTCTACCTGCACTCACTTCTTTCTCCGCACCGACGCAGTGCGGTGCCCTCTCCAGCCTCCCTACACTGGACCTTTCAGAATTCTGCAACGGACTCTGAAACATTTTAATTTAGACCAGAATGGTCACCGAACAACGGTGTCCATCGACCACCTCAAAGTGGCTTTCTTCGACGAGCCTCTTGCAACCCATCCTGATGCTATTACCCAAGCACCCGCACCTGTGGTGACTTCCCGAGCACTGGATAGCCCGAAAGCCTTCGTTCTCCTTGACCCGCAACCTACCCTGCCTCAACCGCAGGCAACCGACCGACGCAGTAGACAGGTCAAACGTCCGGTTCATTTTCCAGATTTTGTAAACGCTCGCTATTTGCATTAACAACCCATTTTCTTCTTTAGTGGTTATCGCGCGTCTTGTTCACAAAGGCTTTGCAAAATCGACAAAACGAGCCCAAAACGTTTTGAAAACCTATGAAGCGTATTCGCTTTTATCATGCATGCCATGTTCCCTCTTCGGCGTCAAGCCACTTCCACCGACCCTTGCCCACCCCCTCTGAGTTCTACCTTCCAGAAACACAACCGCAGAACTGCCAAGGTAACCCTCGAGTGACTCGCCAACCGGCACAACGCAACCCGCGAGTGACTCGCCAGCCCATCCAAGGCCCCTTCCTAACCCAAAGAATTCAGTCGTCCTCGGCCGCAGTTAGCCCCGAGGGGTTGTTCCCTAAACGCCTAGCTAGGCGTTGCTGATGAGGACGCCGAATTTTTTCGTGGAACGATGAGGCCAGGATTTCTTCGTGGGTCGAGGACGCCCGGATTTCTTCGTGGGATGAGGACGCCTGCATCTATTCGGGGGAGGAAGACCGTGGAGTGGAGTGCGGTGGGGAGATTGACACCTCCCAAGCACACCGTCGAGTCTCCAGCAAAGGGAACGTTCTGTCGGCCTTTTTTCCGGACTAGCCAGGTTTTTGCAGTCTGACCAACCCGCCCCGACGGCCCACCGATGATGTACTCTGGCCCACACTATCATCATAAATAACAACTAACAAAAGCCTGGACCAAGCTAACTCTGCTACACACCTTATCTTGGAAGCCCTTGCTCAAGCCCATGCAGCTGTTCGCACTCATCCTCACCTTCCGTTTTCCCCCACTAACAGCTTCCTCAAAAGCTTCCATCTTTCAGCCTTCAAGGAGGAGGCCTTTGTAGTGTAACGGAAAACACGATCTTTCACAACTTTGCAACATTGCATTTTACGGTTGTTTTCACCTGCAACACGTCCACTTGTTTTACTGACTGCACATCCGTTAACACAAAGCGTTGTGGTGAGTACCTTGCTGCACCGCTTCTCGCTCTGGCTGATTCGCTTCCTATTTCTGTGGCCTGCGCAATATGCGTTGGGTACTGTCGCCTCCAGCTTCTTCACTGTCCCGTATTTAACACGTCTCTTACATGTCATTCCTAACCTACTAGTATCCCAGGCTCCACCCAACACTGTCCTCTTCACTGTTCGTAACTGGTATGGCACTAGAGGATTAGCCAGGCTATATCGTAGTCAACTGTTAGTCATGAATGTCAGCGACCTTCACACATGGCTTATTAACGCAAGCTACCTACGTCCGGAAGCCATGAGGTGGGAACCCTGCTGGGCTCCGAGGACGGCGCACTACTGACGTGACCCAGAATATCGAAACAGCGCCGTCTGGCACCTTTTCAGACCTGTCTAAGCCTGCTGACTGGGAGTGGACTGCGACGAATTATCTCTGAAATTACAAATATCAGAACAGGAGTCAGCGAACAAGCTCGTTTTCGGTGGATCTCGTCAGGTATCTGGTACACCACAACTAATAAGAATGAAATGAGTTAAAACATCAGACGGGAGTAAAGTTCAAAGGGCAAAATTAAAAGGTATAGGTCTAGGCCTAGACGCTCTAACTAGACGTTTTAATTTTACCCTTTGAACTTTACTCCCGTCTGATGTTTTAACTCATTTTATTCTTATTAGTTGTGGTGTACCAGCCTGACGAGATCCACCGAAAACGAGGTTGTTGGCTGACTCTTGTTCTGATGACTACACCTGGGATATTTGCTCACTTGCATTGCAAATATATTGTATGGTTAGATCCGTCGAACTTTCGGTAAGCAAGTTGTATGTATTAACGCCCTATTCTTTAAGTACTCTACGTACACGTTCGAAAATACAGGGGACATTTGCAATCACATTGAGAGGGCTGATTTCCGACTGCACATTTTCGACAGAAAATGAAAGCACAGCATATAGTTGATCATGACTTAACCGGTGTGCCTCGTTCTATCTGGAATAGACCATTTATTTATTTATTGTCATACACTTGAATATTTGATCAGTTGCAAGTTTGGCTTTATCAGTAGCGTGCTGTCTCTAGTTAAACGTCTTGCTATCCCCAACACTCATTTTGGTACACTGGTGAAAATAGAAATCATATTTAAGCTTAACATGAATCCATCCGGTTTGATGGAGAGATATGCTATTCTTCGGATAAAATCGTAGTTATTCAAGTATCTACCCGTTAGCGCCGCTAAATGTCTAGCGATTTCGTGGATCGAGGAGTAGATAATGTCGACTATGGGCTGTACGTAAACGTCTGGTTGATGTATTTTTGATAAACCATAAACCGTTGGTTGTAGAGTCATTTTCGGATATAAGCTATGCCATTTGCTCACTCCTAAACCATCCTTCACCTTTGTTAAAGTGTTACTAACCCTTGTCTCATTCATAATTTTCGTTACAGATTTGTCATCGTATATTTATATTGACCCGTCTGCAGACTATCTGTTTTTGTCTTTTTGTCGGTCCCTGTAATTACAATACTGCGATCTTACTTTATTTGGTATCGGTTGGATTCTCTCAATTGCGGAAATTTAACGATATTTACTGACTGCACATGAATATTTTGTTTTCACCTCGGGTAAAGGTTACTTCGCCCTCAACGCTTGAAACACACATTTCGGTATACATCTAAGAGTTATTTATGCTAAAGTTACGACCTTTTTCCAACAATATACATTATGTTTTATGCAAAACCATATTGGACATACTAACCACATTATGATGATTTTCAAACCTCTTTGATCTGATGACTTTGTGATCGCTTCTGAATACCCTACAAAAAGCAAGCACGTGTTCATTCACTCACCTTTGTGTAAAAACTCTGAACCACTCCTTCAACAACGCCCCTGTCAATGTTGGATGCATGAAAGACGATGGCATCTATCGTAGCATTATTTTCCGTAGACGGGAATGTGTACTGGGATTTAGACCTCTGTAGCGCAGAGCAGGGAACAACAATGAAGTGTTCGGCGGAAAGCAGTGTCAACTTGACCAAATACCTATCTCCAAACGAGAGTTCCCAACTAAATCGGTAGTGTTCAGCTCCAATACGACACACAGATGATTTGAAAAGGGGTTCTGGGAAAATAGAGCAGAAACTGCAATTAAATCTTACTATATGAACCATGGTGCCTTGTTTTATTAAATCTACAGTCAAATAACGATGGGCATGCTTTAGATTTAAACTTAAGAAGTAATCTAAGCTTGAAGTTATTCTAGAACTGCGTCGCTGTCGAGGATAAGTTAGTTAGCTCATCACGAACCTCTAGTTCATACTCGCGTGCCCCCAGTTTTAAGTCTTGCCTTTTTATTGCGATCAGTGCCAGTGTCTGGTACGCATCATTAAATCTTTCTGATCACTCCGGGTGATTTTGGACCATTTTCAGCCAGATTATCTGTGATAAGTTCTATGACCATTACTGGTAGACTTTTCGAAGCTCATCCGATGCACTTGCTATCGAAATTAAGGTGAAGCAAGCAGAGACATCATGAAATAACTTGGAAGTGTGATCAGGTTACATGGTGACCTTGTGTTGTATGATAACCTTAGCTGATTAAGTGACAACTATTTCTTGAGCGTCATGGAGGCGATATCGGTAGTTCAAGCTATTTGCAAACCGGTTAAAATATAATGGGGGCCTTGCGTGTGAAAACGTTTGTCAGTTGTTTACTCAACGAGCAATATTTTATAACGGGTAAACGAGCTCGCGCCTAACAACTCCCGTATTATGATCGGAATGAGGATTTCAAAATCTAAGGTAAAAAATGGGAAGGTGGAAAACTCGGGTTTTTAGTTGCTTGCTAAGCTATTCGCAGCGCACATGCAAGTTTCCAAACCGCTAGGTTACGAAAATGGCTGGTGTGCACACTGTTTGAACATGTCATATCGTCTTCCGATTGGAACGGATTATCTCACATGCTGCAAATGGGGTAGCGTTTCATCAATATATCTTTTGAAAAGCGGTAACGTATGTTGGAAGAGCTCACCATCTTTGGAAAATTCGCAACGCGAAAAATATTGGCGATTAAGTCCACTGTAGTAGGTGGCCAATTTGTATTTTGTTAAGTGTAACAGATCGCGGCAGACGTGGTTTGGTTTCACCATTATTAGGCAGACCATAAAGAGATTACTTCGCGCACGCCGTTATTTACCACTGTGCGAGCCAATGGTTTGCAATCCTAGTTGGTTGCGGAGGTGAAACAATCTAACGAGTTTAGTCGATCTACGCTGTGGTGTTCCGAGCGCAACAACATCGTTTTGCGCCAGGTAGGTCACACTTGAAAAGCATATTCCATATGAGGCCACGCATAGGCACTCAACATAGTCGAAAAAAGAGGTTGGAAATTCCTGAACGTGAATTCGCAGCCTAGCACTTCTGCATTCTTTTTCGACCCGTCCCGAGCAGCCAAGGTCATTCTGTATCATCAATCCCGGGTCGTTTTCCTGGGGGGGGGGGGAATGTTGCACTTATTGGCCTCCAGTTCGATTTTCATGGGTACGCTAATGGCGTAGGCTCACGACAATGTATTTCGCTACGTCCAACTGGAGCTAATTTTCGGATGACAGTGTATAGACCCTGTTGATACCATGCTGCAATGCCGTTTGATCGTCCACTGTACGGATATTTTGCCAGATGTTGAGATCTTCTGCAACTACTAAGACGTGCGATAGAAGAACACTGGAAAGGTCGTTAATGAAGGCCAGTAACAAAAGTGGACCCGGTACCGATCCTTGAAGCACCCCACACTGGACTTTAATTGGGGCTGAAATGTACGTGTGGACTCACGCTCAGGTGACGTTGAATGCGGAATTTGTTTATCAAACCCAGCACAGTATTACCGATTACACAGCTTCGACTATCGTGAAGGCTAGTGCGGTGGGACAGGCGCGCGAAGACTTTCGAGAAGTCTAGATATAGGAAGTCGAGTTCTACTCTGTTATTGACTGATCCCATTCAGATTGCTCGTGCTAGCAACAAGCGCATGACCGGTTTTGGCGCGATCCATGCTACTTCGACACATTTAGGGGGTTATCTTCAAGCTATATGACGAGCGCTTCTGCGGTAATACCTTCCATAATTTCCAATAACGCCGGGAAGTAGTTCTATGACGGCTTATGTAAATATGAGCGTCTTTCTTGTCTCCCCTTATTGGGAACTTGCGTGTCATCAAGGCATTGTTGAAAGAACCGTTGGTGAACCCAAGGTCTAAAACAGATGGGTCGCCTCCCGTTCTGAATTACGTGGAAGAGATGATATGGTTGTACAGAGGCAAATCGGCATCTACTCCTTGACATTTAGTCCTGCATTGTGCGCTGAGAGAAGCCGGGAGTGCGATTGCCAACAAGTTGAATTTTCGCGGTGCGGCCGCACTTTAACTCGGCTCTCGCTTTGCCCTCTGTGGCCACTCTAATTCTCCCCACACAATATTGTGTGTGCGCTCGTCCGAACCAGTTCGACCAGCTCTACTCAGTGCTTTCCAATTCTTGGATCTAACCTGTTTGGATTATACTCTTGCTCCAGTTCCCAGTTTTCGGCATACTCTTTGCCAAATTCCCCTTGTGTAACTACATCAAACCGGTTTTCGGAAAAGACTTTGGTCTCATTCGTAAGAAGAAGATGAGGGCTCCAAAACAACGTGGCAACTATCCCTGCAAGTTGCAACATAATAAAGGTACAAACATTTTGCTCCGCTCATCAAATGAGCAGCTCTAGGGACGCTTATCAGCCGTCCACCTGTGTCGTCGCTTAAGGCAGGCCGATTAACACACCCTGCCGCTTTGTGTGGGTAGGTACGATCAACTGTGAGTCGATTGATCGCTGAACCCGACAGTCTGCGCGTTACGACCTCCAGCTGCCTCTACGGCCTGACCTTGGTGCCGTTGAACAAGTCTCAATTCGGGTGCGTGTTTTGACCTGTTTGTGCGTCACGCCTGGCGCAAAGAACACTCATCAAAGTGAGCGCTTAGATAGGCCTTGCTGTAAACAATAAGAGGAGGACTAACATTCCAATGGGTCAACGTCGCCTATGTTGCGCAGACGGTTGCAGTAAAGTCCTTAAGCTCAGTATTACCTGCTCTAGTTGCATTAGATCGTACTGTCCGCAATGTGTAGGCAAACCCGTCCAAGAAGTGAGACAGACAAACAAATTTGCTGACACGGTTTAGTTTTGCCCAACATGTCGTCATTCCAGTTGTCAACTGTTTATCTTTATGAAAAAATGCGATAGGATGACTGAAATAATCGCGCAATTTGTAAATACTAGGATCGATCCCACGGAGGTAAATATGACTACGATAATACCTCACCCAGCCAAAGTAAGCTCCGAATCTAAGCCGAAGAAGAGAAGCAGAATCTCCAACCGCAGAGCAGCGTCCGTGTCTCTAAATCCACTGGGTCACCTCACTCACGTAATTGGACAAGCCTCAAACATGACTGCTTCCACTTCTCCAACCATAGACGCTTCAGTTGGAGATTCAGCCATGACACCGACAACTCAGAGCTGAAGGCAATCCCGAGCAGATAATAAGCAGGTAACGTACTCATCGATCCCTCGACAAACACATCGGGAACGACACACACAGCTCCATCTTCTGTACCGAGCACGTGTGGCGAAAGCAGCTTTCACTGTCAACTCCAGTGGTGCCTTCTAAACAATCCGAATTGCCGGCAAAAGGTATGAAGCCAACACTCGCTAGACAAAACCACGCTGCGTTAACTGTCGTGTGCACCAAGGTTTCCGAATCCAAACCCCGCACAACAAAAGGCGTCGCAAGATGATCGCAACCAGTGGAGTTCCTTCTGCGATGCGGTGGGTATTCGGGTTGAACCTGCAATGATGCAACGCGTAGCGCGTCACCCAATCTCAGTGCACTCTGGTGAACGTCGAATTATTCGAGTAACACTATACTCAGCAGATGAGACAGGCTGTCCTGCTCTCAGCAGTTGGTTGTCGCAACTCACCGAGCAGCGTGCGCATATTACCTGATCTACCTTGGGAAGATCGCCCAAACGAAACGATTGACCAACGCGCTATTCCTAATAGGGATAGCAAGAAAACTATATTTGTTCAAGGTGTTCCCAAGCTTCTGCATTCTTCTGATCATGACGCGCAAACACATGACCGATAGTAGTGATGTTACATCCGCGAAGCACTCTCTGTTGACAATGTTATTGCCAAATCCCTGAAAATACTTCCGTCATCACCTGACTACAAGGGCTGCGGTCCAAGACTAATAAAAGTAGTATTACACTCCGAGGGAACGACGCAAGTTCTGTTGGATAGCTGGTTCAAGTTTCAAGCTAGGTTGCTAACAGAGATCCGGCTAAAGGCAGAAGGCGAACGACCAAAAGTCGGAAGCAGTTCAATGGAACTTGCAAACGCAACAAATTCTTTATTTGCACAGTCCTGCGGGGAGACGGACACAACAGCAACCACGGTACACAACAGGGCAGAGCACAGCACGAGTGAAACGTTTGTACAGGAACGCTCGATAATGCCATGCAACTTGACCGAAATTCATAAACAAAAAGCGAATAATGGTCCGCCACCTAATGGCCGGCTTAAAAACTTACACAAAGTTGACATCCATCAACGTACTCCTAACAACAAAAGCGCTATTTTGCATGTACCCAAACGCCCAAGTAAGTTGGCCGAACTTAGAGAAGTCAATGCCTCACAACCGCGGGACCTCGTCATGATTAGAGACCTGGTTAAAGCTTGAGATAACCGATTCTGAGATCAATTTACCCGGTATGTCGCTGCTTCGGACCGATAGAACCGGAAGGAGTGGCGGTGTGATTCTTTACTATTATACAAACCTCCGATGTGAAGTTGTCGAACACCCAGAAATCGGAGCTCCTGATTCGCTTTTCTGCCGCTTATGGTTACGAAACAAGAACACATGTTTACTAGCTGTGATTTACCGCCCACCAAACTAAACGTCGGAAATGGACGCCAAACTGAACCACTTTTTTCCGTTTGCTTTGAACAAGTCCTACACCCACATTCTTATCGCTGGAGACTTTAACGTGCACGACACAGAAACGCCAGCAACCGACGGTACGCAATTTAAAGCCTGTTTGCATGAGCTAATTACTAGCCATCCTCTGTACAACCACGTACCCTCTCCCACCAGATTTCGAACTGCCAACAAGCCGTCGATACTGGATCTTGTGCTCACTAACGAAGAACTCATGGCTGACGGGATAGTTCCAAGCACACCACTGGATCGTAGTAATCATGTTCCTCTATTCTTTGACCACAAATGTTATGCTGAGTATTCTGAAAAGGAGGATGATAAAATACATGATATCACGCACCATAATATCTTATCTACACTTATCTTTCTTAACTACACTTCTTGGACTTACTCAACCGAATGCCCACCCCCTTTTTACAACCTTTACAAGCGCTTTTAGCACACTGGTAGCGCATGCCTCGGAACAGAAGTCCTTCCAACCCAAAAACAAGCATGAGTCATTTCTGAGTAGGAGAATACGTAAATGTATGTCCCGGAGGGATTTGGCAAGGGGAGCTCACAAAGACTGCGTGAATGCCAAACCTGGACTGCATACATGACACATCGTAACTACAGTGTGAAACGGATCCGCGAAGACAAGGTCACGCATCAGCAGGGGTTAATGGAGCAATACTTCACGAACCGGAAACTTCTTCACCGACACCTTAACGGTCTTCGGAAGGTGAAGCGGGGGATTCCGGCACTAGTCACGGCTGATGGGTGCACGCGATCAGCAGAGGAAGCAGCCGATCTTCCACGGCTTCATTACTCACAGACCTTCCAGTTGGTAACGAGCCTAAATATTCTCCTCCTTTCTATTACTGCACCCTCGGGTTAGACAACTTACATTCACTGCGAAAGCTGTGTTAAAGAAGTTGCTATTCTTGTGTATCCACAGTTCTCCTGGAGTCGACAACATCCGACCGAAGGCTCTGCAGGCAGTAGCTTCGGAACTAGCATAACCACTGGCTGTTTTCTATCAGCGATATCTAGAAGAAAACCATATTCCACCGGCATGGAAGCGAGGGGTCATCACTCCTATCCATAAAGGAGGTAGCTGCACTGATCCTGCCAACTACCGTTTAATAGCACTGCTTCCTGTGCTATCCAAAGTTAGGGAATCAATCATCGCAAATGCGCTGATGCAGCATCTGGAAATCCGCAACTTAATAGCCCCAGAATAACATGACTTTCGTCAAAAGCATTCACGTAATACTAACCTATTAATTGCACGTAATAGCTGGACTGAAGCTGTTGATGATGGAGCAGGAGTCGACGTCATCTACCTGAACTTCTCAAAAGCGTTTGATCACTTAGACAGTGGAATTCTCCATCAGAAGCTTTGGAACTACGACATTGGCGACCTAATCCTGAGATGGGTTAGCAATTTTCTACAGGAACGACGGCTAGTGGTAAGAGTCCGAGAATCATTATCCGATGCACTCGATGTGGCTTGTGGAGTACCACAAGGCTCGGTTCTTGGACCTCGTCTATTCTTGGTGTTCATTAACAATTTGTTGAGATCAATTGCTTCCGATTTCCAATTATTCTCCGATGATATGAAGATATGGCGAAGGATCAGAGGACCAGATGACCACGAACGACTTCAGTGCGATCTTAACACAGTGTCGAACTGGTCAGTTGAAAACGCCCTACCATTCAATGTAGACACATCTCGCGTTGTACAATTACGCCATAGACATGACTACACATATTTGCTTGGGACAAACAGATTGTAGACCAGCTCCCAGGAACGTGACCTATGTGTGCTCATACAGAGCGACCTCAACTGTTCAAGTCAGACTGAGGTAGCTGCGAAAAGAGGCAATCAGCACATCGGCATGCTGCGAACGGCCTTCGGGAACTTTGAACCGTCAATCTTCCCAATGATGCGTAACTCCTAAGTGTGCCCACATGTTGAATACGCCATCCCAGCTTGGCAACCTTGGTAGAAGCGCGACCTAGAAGCGTTCGAGGCACCACAGTGAAAAGCAACAAAGAATGTAAAGGGTCTGCGCTATCATTCTTATCACCGAAGGCTGAAGTTGCTGGGAATTTTCAGCGGAGGCTATCGAAGGCTGCACGGCGATCTCATATTGGCGTACCAAATATTGAATGACCCCTAGCAAGTATGCCACCATTTGCTGAAACTTAACCCCAACACTCATCGCAGGGTTAACTGCTTGAATTTGAGGGAACAATATAGCCGTCTAGAGTGTCGACGTAAATGCTTCTGCCATCGGGTTTGCCAATCCTGGAAGGCATTCCCAGACTCAGTTGTATCCTCCGCTACCTTGGACGTTTTCAAAAACAATTAGATTATGCTCTTAGCCCCTAGCACTTTATTATCTAAACTCCTCTATTTTAGATTACACCAAGTATGCTTTTCTCCAGGATGCATTTACCAAATGGAACCAAGCGAGTGACCATATTTCACTTATATAAAGCCCTATATCAACGTTCGCTGCACCCCTGTGTATTTCTGAACGCTAACGCTCAATTTTTATTTTTACACGGATGTAATTTATCAAAGTATTCATCTCGACAGACGTTCGGTAGATGACCCAGATATATTTTGATCGTCATATTCACCCGAACCAAACTACTGAACGTGTCAAGCACTTGCTTTTATGCGCTTGATAAACCATTGTTCATTGTTCATAGCAGCAGGTAGCCGTCAATCCATTTACAGGTTGGATACTGGAATGCAGCAAACTATTTCTAGTTAAAACACACCACAGTGTTGCAAAGAGATCTCTTTTCGGCAGTTCACATCAGGCAAATACAACTACAGGACTGTAAAATGCATTAGTAAACTGGTGCAAGTAACAAAGAGGACGGATGGGACGATTTGAACAGTTTTAGTATGTTCATTTGATGCTCGAATCGATTTAATCAGGTGACATCGTGATCGGGCTAACCTACAGCTAAATAACTTGTGTAAACAGAAAGGGCAAAATTACTAACCAAATAAAATTAGTTAATTACGCAAATGAATAGCACCCGGTTAAGCGAGATACTCCGGGGAACCTTATCATCAGGGCCATGGCAAAGTCAAGGGTTGCACGAGCACCCTATGCTTGCATAGCTCTGGTTGTGTTAGCCTGATCGCGATGGCTTCAGCTGTCTGCAGGAGGCGTTTCCTTAGCCCTTTCGGGTATCGCCTCGGTACGGCATAATAGACTTTGAAAGCATCTTTTGTCAGAAGCTGATGCCCACTAAGAATCAGATGCTCCATAATTGAGCTGTTGATACTTCTGTGCATGCCTCTCCGCAATGACCCTGGACAATGTTCAGCCATTCGTACCGACAGACGCCTGGTCGTATGCCCGAGGTACTTTGCACCACAGGTGCAAGTAAACTGGTAAACAATGTACGATTCGGACGACACTGGCAGTCTGTCTTTAAGGCGTTGAGCTATGAAGGGAGCGGTCTCTGCAACTACATGCGGTTGGGCGGCCGGGTAGGTTCTTGCTACGGCATTAGAAAGTCTTCTGTTCAGGAGGTCGAAGGCGATATCTCCCTTAAAAGGAACAGTGAGAAACACATCCTTCTTCGGAACCGTTGCTACGGGCTTATCCCGCTCACGGGTCATGGCATGCTTTTTGATGAAAGGCTCTGGGTATCCATTCGCAAGAAGTGTTTTCACAACTCGGTCCTTCTCATCTTCGAGAGTTTCGGGGCTACAAATTTTGGTGGCCCGGTAATTCAAGCAACGTACTAAGTTGCGTTTGTACCTCAGAGGGACAAAGCTCGAAAAGTGTGTGTACTGTCCTACCCACGTAGCTTTGCGGAAGACTCTACGCTCAAGTGATCCGTCCTCGCGCCTCCTCAACAGAACGTCCAGAAAAGCCAGCTTACCTTCATTCTCCATTTCACTAGTGAATTTTATTAAGGGGTGTGCACTGTTGAACTGGTCGAGCAAATGGTTGACATCAATGTGCGAATCACAGATGATGAAAGTGTCATCCATATACCTCCAATAAGAATCAAATGAGGCAATAAGCCTTTGGATGGGACCGCGCTCAAGCTTAGCGAGAAAGATGTCGGCAAGAAGAGGTCCAAGGGGGGACCCCAAAGCCACGCCATCGATTTGCCTGTAATAGATTCCGTCAAACAGGAACTGTCTATTAAAGGTACACCGCAAGATTAACTCCTTGAGCTTGGGCACCGGAATGCCAACGTTTAGGTTCCTTTCGTTATATACTCACAGATGAAATTAACAGTTTCAAACAGTGGGACATTTGTCCCACTGTCCATTTGTACAACTGTCCCACTGTTTGAAACTGTTAATTTCATCTGTGAGTATATAACGGAAAGGAACCTAAACGTTGGCATTCCGGTGCCCAAGCTCAAGGAGTTAATCTTGCGGTGTACCTTTAATAGACAGTTCCTGTTTGACGGAATCTATTACAGGCAAATCGATGGCGTGGCTATGGGGTCCCCCCTTGGACCTCTTCTTGCCGACATCTTTCTCGCTAAGCTTGAGCGCGGTCCCATCCAAAGGCTTATTGCCTCATTTGATTCTTATTGGAGGTATATGGATGACACTTTCATCATCTGTGATTCGCACATTGTTGTCAACCATTTGCTCGACCAGTTCAACAGTGCACACCCCTTAATAAAATTCACTAGTGAAATGGAGAATGAAGGTAAGCTGGCTTTTCTGGACGTTCTGTTGAGGAGGCGCGAGGTTACGGATCACTTGAGCGTAGAGTCTTCCGCAAAGCTACGTGGGTAGGACAGTACACACACTTTTCAAGCTTTGTCCCTCTGAGGTACAAACGCAACTTAGTACGTTGCTTGAATTACCGGGCCACCAAAATTTGTAGCCCCGAAACTCTCGAAGATGAGAAGGACCGAGTTGTGAAAACACTTCTTACGAATGGATACCCAGAGCCTTTCATCAAAAAGCATGCCATGACCCGTGAGCGGGATAAGCCCGTAGCAACGGTTCCGAAGAAGGATGTGTTTCTCACTGTTCCTTTTAAGGGAGATATCGCCTTCGATCTCCTGAACAGAAGACTTTCTAATGCCGTAGCAAGAACCTACCCGGCCGCCCAACCGCATGTAGTTGCAGAGACCGCTCCCTTCATAGCTCAACGCCTTAAAGACAGACTGCCAGTGTCGTCCGAATCGTACATTGTTTACCAGTTTACTTGCACCTGTGGTGCAAAGTACCTCGGGCATACGACCAGGCGTCTGTCGGTACGAATGGCTGAACATTGTCCAGGGTCATTGCGGAGAGGCATGCACAGAAGTATCAACAGCTCAATTATGGAGCATCTGATTCTTAGTGGGCATCAGATTCTGACAAAAGATGCTTTCAAAGTCTATTATGCCGTACCGAGGCGATACCCGAAAGGGCTAAGGAAACGCCTCCTGCAGACAGCTGCAGCCATCGCGATCAGGCTAACACAACCAGAGCTATGCAAGCATAGGGTGCTCGTGCAACCCTTGACTTTGCCATGGCCCTGATGATAAGGTTCCCCGGAGTATCTCGCTTAACCGGGTGCTATTCATTTGCGTAATTAACTAATTTTATTTGGTTAGTAATTTTGCCCTTTCTGTTTACACAAGTTATTTAGCTGTAGGTTAGCCCGATCACGATGTCACCTGATTAAATCGATTCGAGCATCAAATGAACATACTAAAACTGTTCAAATCGTCCCATCCGTCCTCTTTGTTACTTGCACCAGTTTACTAATGCATTTTACAGTCCTGTAGTTGTATTTGCCTGATGTGAACTGCCGAAAAGAGATCTCTTTGCAACACTGTGTTTTAATCTTCCATGGGCAGTATTTATGAAATAAAAACACACCACATCAGTAACTGAAGAGTGCTCAGCCGTCCATAGGAGGGACATACGGAGCAGAGCTATCTCGGTATCAGTGACTTTAGTTTTTAATAACTATCTTCCACGGCGTTGAATCCTGACGACCACGAAGTTCGGTTAACTGAATGCGAAGAATTTGCACGTCGGTATGGAAGCAACTCATGGCCGTATTCTTAGATGCGGATTTCAGGTGGGAGTTTATGCCGACCCTTGCGGGGTGGTCTGCCAGATGTCTTTTTGCCGGAGCGCTGACACACGTCCTGAGGCCGTTCCAGGATTGTGTAACGTGCTCAGTCTCGACATTTTGTTGATAAACAAGAACTTCTGTAACTGTTGGCGCTTTTAGGTTACGTTCCGGTTCCGAGCTTCAACCAGATGAGGTCGCATAAGGGGTCTGACTGCTCAATATTATTTTAGTATTTGTGAGTATTTATCGCTTTTGTACGTATACTGGAAGGTAGCTATTTCTGCTATGGGTGTGGATTACCGTGTCACTTTCAGCACTTGGGGTTCATCCCCTTTGTGGTTTCAGATAATGTTAGACGTGAGGCAGAATTGGAGATTACATTTTCGGGAGAGAGAGAGAGCAATTCACAGATGAAACGCCATTCATCTCTGTCATGTGCATGAGCCTTAAGCTGATTTGAAGTCTAAAGTTCAGGGACATGATAGACAAGGATCAGCTTTACTTCTTTTGGTTTGCGTTATGCATCCCGGTTTGTGTTTCTGATGTTTCCTCCAAGTAACAGGTGGGAAATGCGAACAGCGCATTGGATAGTTTGGAGGTCAATGGCCGCTGTATCATCTTCCGACCAAAGCATTTCTTGAACCAGTCTGGGCTTGTTGGTGGGTTCTGCATTTGAATGACGTTCGAGACCCATCAAATTGGCCGATATAGCTTGTGTCCCTATTGCTCAACACATGAATCCTATTGTTTTTGTCGTTTAAGGGCTTATCGTTAGTGGAGTTTGTTTCGAATTCAGTTACACTGAAGCAATTAATAGTCAAAGAATTATGATTTCAGAGCAGTGCGGCTGCTCTCTTTGGCATCCTATGTCTTACGGTGGTATTAGTAGCACTAACTGCGCCTAGGATGACAGCGGTCAATTCCATGATGGACGATGACTCTGTCATGCTGACGTCGACACTGGGGACATATATCATAGATCATTTAGCAGCACTGGATTTCCCGCGTAACTTTATTGAAGAGTGTGCTAAAAGCATAGTTAGGAACCGTCTATAGTATCAGATATGAGATAATAAGATTAGGATGTCTGCCTCTAAAGCATTCCTTTTGCGGCTGACCCGACTGCTCGCTTCTGAATCAGACCTTAATGTTGGTATCCAATTCGCAAGATTGGTTTTTTTGGGTCCAGTGGAACAGTTGATACAGGGGTTGCTCACTATACAATCTCTACCAGCCTATGGCACTTATGCGCCACCAACGCTATACCTCAGACAAGTGGAATGGTCGCACATACCGTGTGGAACAAAACGGACTTGATGCTGTCATTTCTTTTCTATACCTCGCTTAGAGTTAGGCAGGCGCATTTTTGCTGGATTTTTTTCCGCATTATTGTTCGTTGCATTATTATTCGTACAACCTGAACATAGCTTTCCACACCACCTTTATCGTTCAAATGTGATGTATTCGACTTGGAATTCTATGGGCATTCAGTAGGTGTTATAATATCGACACCCCAGTTACGTCAATGTGAATTTCGTTTGCCACAAGGCCTATCCAAGTAGGCTAATCTCCAACCTTGTCGATCATATTGGTGATGGGGCTCAAACATATTAGATTAACGTTCTGATGAATAAGGGAGAAAGCATGGATGAGTCAAATCCGCAAGCATTTTTCAACGTGATGGAAAGGGTCACACGGTTCAGTTGTCTGGAGTGTCGACAGAATTCTGCCTTATGTCAGTTCTACAATCATACAATGGTTTGGTGGAGGAATTTTTGTGTCCAGATCTATATATCCCCTGCGGTTAAGGTGTTGAATGGCAAAGCGAAGTTGCCGAGAGGCGGAATAATGATTTGCTCTGGGGAAATATATGTTGCTTCACAGCTGCCCCACACAGTGTTGAACCGGAACGAGTTGGAATTTATTCAAACGCCATTGGGACTAAAATTATGTTCAAGTGTTGGAACTACGCAGATATTGCACGTAGTTACCGGTGTCACTTGATAAAATCCAAAATGCGCGCGGAACCACCTATTATGGCAAGTATCTTGCACCAGATGCAGTAGTTGTGACTAACTAGACTTGCACTCTTCTACGCAGGTTCTGTTTCAGGTTGTGTGGCGCGCACTGCTTTAGTGTTTACTGGTTGTTTGGCGTGCACGGTTTCTGTGCTTATTTCTCGCGCCCATACATCGGTGGTTTCAAAGCGTACCTTTTCTGTCGGGAAGATAGTAGCACCCGCTGTTGGCCCGTTACCGTTTTATTTTCTTGCGCTTCTATACTACCGATAACTAGCGCAATAGCGCTTTCCTTTGGTCCACTACATACTGTCCAGAATTTACAATACCCGGTTAAGGTCGGATAAATTGGCGGTGTTCTCATGAGGATGGTATCACGAGGGGCTGCTCGTCAACTCGAGACGATTGAGTATGGACCATGTAGTGTGGGATAGAATTAATCCGAATCAAGGAAGAGTGCACAAATCTGCGGCCGGCATGACGAGTCACCAAAGCCAGCTTTTTTGTCCGCTTACCGCACCTTGAATCTTGGAATCTTTATTTTCCGGTGGTGTTTATGTGGTACGTTTTAGCACCTTCTGTTGCATTCCTATAACAAAACTACCGAGTTTTGGTCAAAGTGATCAAGTTCAAGTTCAAGCCGGACTGGAATCATAGGATTATCCCGTGAGTGTTCCTTCTTCAGGGGGTCTTTGAACCAGGAGTTGGCAGGCTTTGAAATACTGATGGACATAAGACAACGACCGCATCACACCCTGTCCAACCAATTAATGTCCCCGTATCCTGCCCTAGCAGTCCCTGCTGGGTCGGTTACGTGAAGTAAGAAAGAGAAAAAGTAAACACAGAAGGCAAAAGCGAAGGTGGAAAGAGCTAAGCAAGTAGAATACCAAGATATTTGAGTCAAAAAAGCTGAAAAGTCCAGGTGAGTCAGTTAGGAAAAAGGAAAGGTTTGGTTTGTCACCCAAGAGCATCGAGCTGGCGCGCAAAACCCTTAACCATAGGTTCCCTAACCACGTGATCTGGAAGCGAATTCTAGCGATCTAAAACTCGGCGCAACAGACGAGTTTCCGTCCTAATCCTATCAGACCGTGATTTATGCAGTCTCAGTGGGTGACCCCGGAGATTAAGTAACGTAGCGGGACTAAATAGCCCTGACAAATCCGGACCGATCTTACCCGTCAGAATACGATAAATGAGAATCAGGTCCCCTTTCATCCTTCGGTAGTGCATTGAGTACATCCCCAAGCGTTCAGGATACGTCTGTCCCCGTAGACCCTGCACTAACAGAGTGCCCACTCGTAACACCCTCTCCAATTCCATTTTGTCTCGGTTAAGACATGGTGGACAAGCCTGGATACCATATTCCAAGTTATGTCGGACGAATGCCGAGAATAGCTTCACAAACAGATTGGTGGATAAACCATATCATACGAAACCGCCGACAAACAGCCTTCTTCCAATTATCGCCAGAATGAAGTGCTGATGAGTGTACGACCGTTAAATCAACCTGCTGAGTGACAACAGGAAGTTCGCCACCGCCGACAACATATCGGGTGGGAGGATTAGCAGCTCCGATTCGGAGAACAGAGCACTTTCCCTATTTATGGGCATCAACCATAAGGTAGACCATTCCCAGATCCTATCCAAGGCACGCTGAATTACCTCAAGACCCCCCGGGATTTCCACAATATTCCAGAGATTAAGGTCGTCAGCAAACATTAGTGATGACACCCCTAGCTTTCCCGGCAAGTCAATTACATAGATCGCGAACAACAATGGCCCCAATACCGAGCCCTGCGGGACGCCACTAAGAACAGCTTGCCTGAGCGAAAGGCTACGCCCCACCCGTACATATTGTTCCCTCCCCTCAAGGAAGGCAGACACCCATTGAAAGGCGCGACCAGATATACCCTAAGATCTCAACTTTAGTGAGAGTCGAAGATGTCGAACAGTCAGAAGCTTTCGAAAAGTCCACGAATAGCACGTCTACAGCGTGGCCACTGCCTATCGCTTCGGCCCAACTTTCACGAGCTACAAGTAGATTAGTCTGACATGAAAACCCCTTGCGGAATCCATGTTGTGCAACAGTGAGAAGGTTGAATCTATTTAGGTGGTTCTCCACTGAATCCTTTATCAGCTTTTCAAACAACTTGACTACTACGGTTGTAAAAATCTGGCAGGCCTGTAGTTCGCGGGAAGAGCGCTGTCACCGCCCTTAAAAATCGGACAGATGATTGCTTCCTTCCATTCCGAAGGTTGGATGCAGCTGTTCAGCGATATTGAAAACACGCATGTGAGAAGACCACTCAGCTCAGTGGCCAATTCGTGCAACAGCTTCGGATGAATTGAATCAGGACCGGAAGTTTTAGAGGGATTAATGCCTTGCAGTAGCTCGTAGACCTGGGTCTCCGTTATGTTAAACTCATCTAAGCAAGAATCCTCTGGAGCGCTTGAAACCAATACAACCTGTGGTAAAGGGGTCTTCCGAGCAAAGACCCAAGTATACTGATCACTATGTATATAAACCTTGTCATAGTCGGTTTGCGCACGGGTCCCGTCTGCTCTCAATAATGCTGGTATAGACAGTTTTGCCCCACTGCGTCTTTTAAAGTAAGCAAACTACTTCTTTGGGTTAGCTGCGGCCGAGTCCGCTAAACCCTGCTCGTACTGGAGACGAACAGTTCTGAGACCTTACTTAAATTTATTTCTAATCTATCGATAACTGTCATAGGTACTGGCTGATGGATCTGCTTGGTAGGTTCGCCAGAATCTAGTCCGTTTCTTGAGTAGGTACTTGCCTGTGGTATCTACCCATATAGGCTGTACCTGTAACCTTTTCCTCATGAGTGGAATATGGGGAGTGGAAACCTACATAAGGTATGCCTTACATTTACCCCAGGCTAAGAGGACAGAGTCAACCATTGAGGTCTCACATTTCAGAACTGAAGCCTTAGCTCGCATTGCACTGAACTCCGCCCGCCAAAGATTCAAAGTAATTCAACTGTGGTATGTTGGTGCCTTGACAGTGCACACCGAAAGGATATGCATGCGTGATCGCTGGAACCTAGAGGTGCACCGTATGAAACGTCAGTCACGAAGTCGAGGGAATTGGCGAGAACCAGATCTAAAGTAAATGGTATTTGGTTGTCCATGTACCTAGTGGGGGATTCCACAAACTGGTGCAAAAGCACTTGGAGAGTCAGCTCAAGAAAGTCTGCACCGAATATTCTTGAGGCCGAATTGCTGGAATGATCGGCCCAACAGATTTCCGGGAGGTTGAAATCCCCTAGAACTAAGCACCTATTCGCGGATTGAGTGCGAATAAAGTCAAGTGTCCCCCTGGAAGAACTCCCAAGACTCCTGTATATCATTACAACTGTAAACTGCGTAGAAGCAGTGCACAAAACAGCCGATAGCGCCTCAACAGTCTGATCCGATGGCTGGAATGTGCAAGTCCTCAACACATTTAAGTTACAGCTCACATACAATACAACACCTCCGCCTTGGCGATCAACGGAGCGATCAATTCTAAGCAGCGCGTAGCCAGATGAACATACCTCACCGTCCGTGATATCCGGAGACAACCAGGTTTCAGTGAAAGCAAGTATGTCGGGACGAGATTTGTCTACAAGTAGACCCAACTAGTGCACTTTGTTCCTTAGGCTACGCAAGTTGTTAGCTACTACCTCAAGGAGGTCGACAGGACGATCCCTGGTTCGTCGACCATCCCTGGATCGTCGACCCAAAGTGATGCAGCCTTAAACAATGTTTGCTAGCAGACGGTCCAAAATTACTTATTAATCTGATAGCTCCACACGCACAGTTTTCTTCCCATTCACAAGTATCTTAAAGCAACCACTAAGATAACGAATAATGGATGAGTTTGTCTGTGTCTGCAAAAACAATCACTTGTGTTGAGGAAGCGGCATCCTGCATGGGACATCAAAACGCTAATCGTGCAATCCTGTGCTCTGTGTTAAATTGGACTTATCCTCTCACATTCTTGTGTCGCCTCTTCGGAAGTACGCTCAATCGATTCGGGTCACCGCGCTCCATTTAACGGGGTCTATATTTTTGAAGTAACTCCGACGACACTCTGGTACACCGCAAACAAATTCTTCGGAAGTCTATTCACTAAGGCCAACTTGAGTAGCTTTGGTTACTAGAGTTTCATCAGTACCTTTCGGATACCATTCGACAGAGCTTCTTTAAGGCTGTCAGACAATATATAACAGTACTGTGCACCGCTGTATACCATAGGTACAGGCATTTTTGTCATCACATATTGCCATCATATTTTTTACCTGCATTTCACTGCACAAAGCCTGTGTGATTCTGGCTACTTGTGCGCCTAGTGACGCACCACCACCAAACCCCCTGACCGGAGCACACAACTGAGGCTGCCCAAACGGCGTGACCAGCGCAACCTAAAAGAGCCGGAGAAGTTTGTCAACCGGGAATCCAGTGAGCAAGAAACCCAAGATCAACCGTAGCTCAGACAAGCGGGGAACTGAGATCCTGTCGAAAATCACGTGTTCGTTCTGTGCTAATTCCTACGTCGCTACAAATGTGAACGTTACATTTAACGGTGCTAACAGCGTATAGAAAGGTTGCGGTTCTGTGACTTATGTTCAGATAGTCCGATAATTAAGCTTGTTCAAACGCTTACGATAAGGTGTGAAATGTTGGCTGTTACGTCGACAGACCAAAAGGAACTGATCGAGGTAGTGGGGAGGAAAATCTCAGAACTCGAGTTGCAGATTAGTTCATTACGTAGCCGAAATCCCCGACCTGTTAAAAGGTACAAGCTCTCTAGCAACAATGCTACCCAGTCCAGCGAAAGGCAAACACCGTTAGTGAAAAACATCAGTGAAAACAGGCCGGTTGAACGGTCTCCCAAGTCTCACTTAATGCTCCAAAGTATGTAGAGTTAGGCACAAATTGTACGTTCACCTCCGTCAGTAGCTGAGCAACGACAGCTGACCCCTACAGATAGTGCAACCAAAGGCGTTGCACGTACAAATTCTTACTGTAGCCTTGTCCTATCGTCCTCGGAAGACAAGTCAGACACCCCCACTCGACAAACCTACTCTCATAAGGAACTGCAGAACAAACATTTACTACGTAAACAAAAGGCTATGACAGTGATATGTTCAAACTTCACAGAACCCACTAGTGAATCGCTAAAAGGTAGACAAGCTGAGGAGCAAAACCGCTGGGCTGAAATAACCTGCGCACTAGGACTGAAAGTTCTCTCAACTAGTCTTACACGCCTTCCACGAAATCCATCATCTCCACACGTAAGGGAACCTCGGTTATTGCGAGTTGAAAAATGTTCTCTTTACAAGGCACATACTAGTGAACTCTTCTGTCAGTGCCCGCATTTTTCCTGACAGGCCATGGGCAGAAGGACAGAAGCGGAAATCCAACCTTAGTTCATCACGTCAAAGTGAGATGAAGAAACTGGTACTGGTTCATGGTGCGCCAGAATCGAAGCATGACGATAGCAGTGAAGGACAGAAGCACGACATCGAAGAATGGAAACACATCGCAGAACTATACGACATGCAGAATGTCGTGGCTTTTGACGTCACCCGTCTAATTGCTTCCACAAATTACCAAGGTAGCGGGCCACGAATTTTGTAAGTTACCTTGGCTGCGCCCGAAATGGTGTCAGTGGCAATCCAAGCATGGCATGACAACAGGAAACTTGGGCTACCAGAAGTACGGTTAAGACTACTCCTTCACTTAGTACAGACCTCAGATACGGATGAGCCAGCCTCAATTGTACCTATCTCAAATCAGTCAACCGTGCAAATAACCGTTTCAAAAACTTCATCAGACCGACAGAATTTGTGCCGGTCACGCACAGCGAACCGAGCTCCTGATGCGTCAACAAATACAATGCTGCTATACCAACACTCATTGGATGTATTCTAAGCTCTGTAAAATGCGCCATCGACATGAAACAACAACTTGGGACCTCATAGCAGTTCCTGAAACTAGGCTCTCAAACGACATACTTGATCCAGATTGAACTCAGTGAGATCTCAGGCATTCGAAATGATTGTCTATCTCGCAGTGGTGGTGTTGCTCTCTACTATCGAGACTATTTTGCAATGGGAGGCTTTTACCGAAAATTTCCTTGTTATTCCCGACGCACTATGTTGCCGATTGCACCTAGCAGGTCGAAATGTTGGATCGCAGAAGACCAGTGATGCTTGGCTCCTAGCATTTATCTAGAGCCCTCCGAACTCGTCAGTAGACAGCGATAACATTCTGTTAAACACCTTCCGCTTTGCTGTTTCACAAAAGTACTCTCACTATCTTATGATGGGAGACTTTAATGCTCCTTCAATAGTATCAATGTCCTCTAAAAAGCCATCATTTAAATCGAAACTCCTCGAATTCATGGATATGGCAGTTTTGTATAACCATGTGCATCGACCAACCAGACATCGCGGTTCAAACAAGACATCACTCCTGGACTTAATCCTGACTACTGAAGAGTTGATGGTTGAGTCAGCAGCATACGATCCTCCACTGAGCCGTAGCGACCATTCAGTCCTAACGTTTGGCTGTGTGTTATGCCAGTATTGTTGGGAAAGAAAGAGCGACTCAACGAACTATTACGGAATATTTTAAGCTGCACAACTTAGCAACAACCGTTGACTGGGACCTACAGACGCACAGCTCAGCGAATGACGCGTGGAATGTATTGAAAGACAAAATTAACTGGGTCATACAATCAGCATCGAAAGTTGAACCATTATAAGCATCGCGCAGGACCGATACGTGGATCAGGAGCAGAACACGTAAATGGATCAACGGGAGAGATGAAATCTGGAGGTAACATTCGTTAATCGCATGTGATATCACATTGCAGCATTACATAGTCATCAGAAACTACTGCACGTCCCTCATTAGAGTCGATAGTACGAATGATAGGAGAATATGGTGCTGAAATTTACGAGTAACATCAAACTACTATACAGATTTGTGAATGACAGAAAGGTTAAGCCCGGAATACCCCCACTCAGGACGGCCAGTGGCCTATCAACTAATGCTGTGGATGCCGCGAACGCTACTCCTGCACTTTGGCACGATAGATAAAAATCGAATGGAACCTTTGCCCTATCGACTCCCAATAAATGTCGTTGGCTTATCCAGCGTCACCTTTACTCAAGCAGCTGTTGCAAGCAAATTACAGTCTCTCCGGGAGTACAGTGGTTCTGGAATCGACATGATCTGCCCAAAAGTACTGAAAACCTTTTTCCCACCATAACAGCACAACTTGCAAACTTTTTCCCAGGTCTGCTTAACTCCCATACACTCCCATCTGAGTGGAAAAATGGAATTGTCACTCCAACATACAAAGGAGGTAAGCGATCGGATCTTGTCAAATACCGACCTATTACACTCCTTCCTGTTTTATCAAAACTGATGGAATCGGTAATTGCAGATGAACTGAAGCGATACTTTGAAGGTCAAGAAATACTTTCTAATACCCAACATGGTTTTAGACGCAGACGATCTTGTCTCATCAATTTTCTGATTACTAGGAACTCATGGACCAGAGCGGATGATGAAGGATTACCCATAGATGTGATTTACTTGGATTTTTCTAAAGCATTCGACAGGGTCAATCACTTCTTTCTCCTCCAAAAGCTTGATGCCTTCGGTATCAACCGTTCCTTGCTCACCTGGTTGGAAGACTATTTATACCACATGGAAATCAAGGTAAAAGTAGCCCACACTCACTCTGAAAGCCTGTGCGTCTCCAGTGGTGTACAACAAGGATCCGTCCTCGGCCCTCTACTGTTTTTAGCCTACATTAATGACTTTCCAGCAAGCATTCTATCTTCGATGCAAATACTTGCAGACAATGCTAAAATATGGGTGGCAATTGCTCAGCATCCGACCGTGTCTACCTCCAGGAAGATCTGACCCGGATTAATGAATGGTCAGAAAAGAATCAGCTCCCACTGAACCCTGCAAAGTTCCACCTGCTGACGGTGCGCAGCAGCTTCGTCAACACATACCTTTTGAGGCAACACGTCATGCATTACGTGACTGGTGAAAGCGACTTAGGTATAATCGTGCAAGAGAGTCTTGGCAATTCGCTCCAGTGTTCGAAAGCAGCAAGTGTGGCGAACTTGAACTTGAGAGTTTTGAGGCGAGCTCTCGGCACCTTTGAGCGATGGCTAGTACTATTGCTGATTAACTCCTACATTCGCCCTCACGTTGAATATGCAATCCAGCCCTGGTGTCCATGGCTAAAACGAGACATTCGCCTATTGGAACAACCCTAAAGAAGAGCCACAAAGGCAACGCGTGGACTATCCGGTCTAAGTTACGAACTGCGTCTTCGTGTACTCGGTTTGTTCTCATTAGAATACCGACGGCTTCGCGGAGATCTTACTCTTACATACCAGATACTAACTGAAAGCGAGCATTCACGCACATCACTGTTGACTCTAGCTTCTTAAAACAAGCCGAGGCAACCACCTGAAACTAATGACGCAACACTCCCGTCTGAATTGTGAAAGCATTTTTACTCACTTAGAATCTGTTCTCACTGGAATGCATTACCAAGATATGTGGTGAACGCACCAGAAATGACGACATTCGGAAGAGTCTTAGATTTTCATCTTAGTGATAAACGCTAGACCACGGTTTGCTAAAGTGCAATGCTTTACCCACTGATACTTCATGTTCCACGTTGGAACATTTTGATCTTAATTTTCTTTCGCATATCCATCCTGTGGGTCTTGTAAAGTTATGCTTTTTATCCCGTCATGCACTATTGAAGTATTGAACTATTGAAAATACAGTGGCAATGTGGGAAACCGTGTCTTGATTCAATTACATTCATGTCAATGTGTGTGGAAGATTTAATACCTAAAATGTGTTATTTGATTCTTACGTAAATCCATTTTACCATTTTCGCATGATAGATGTTCAGCCGACCCGAACTCCGCAAGGACAGTCAGCATTCTGGATTGTGTAGTTTCCCTCTATGCGCGTAAAATGTACGACAGTTTGCATCATTTCGAAGATTTCCCCGGTTTGATTGTGTTAACTTCTAACTAACGTTAATAGTTTAGTGCACATTTGGGCGATCGGTGCGGAAATTTTTGACTGTTTGTTGGGTTGGGTTGTTCGAGTCGAGCTCCTCTTTCGTTTGGGGCACGTTAGGATTGCAACGAGCGGCCACTATGTGTTGCACTCTTTTCGTTCAAATAGGTAGCAACGTCCCTGGGTAGTTTTCATAGCTAGGTCAACAGAGAACCTTGCACTGTACAAACAAAAGTTTTCCTGTAACTCGATCTGTCTTCTGGAACCACTATCCTGATCCCATTAATGTTCCATTCTACTCCGATTATAGGTAATCTTCTTCTATCCCAATCACCCGCGAAACCATTGACGTTGTGACTGCTGTAGTTGGTGTTATTTTGCTTTCGGAATACTTTATGTCACTGAACAGCTTTAATGTTTGTAGGGCAATGGTCAGGTAGGTACAAGCTTCGTTAACCGCAAGGACACCTGATTGCAAATTAGACAGGCGCATGAACACCAGTGAGCAAATATGTCTCTGAATGGGTCTTATCGAAGGATATTATTCCCTATTGTTTCGTTACAGGTATCGCTCACAAGAGGTAAACAGGTTACGTTACTCACAAACATCCTTCAGATAGGTTACGTTTTCGCTGAACAAACGCTCAGCTACCTGCAGTAAGCGCCACATCACCACAGATTCGGCTTTACAATGGAAGATAAAATGAAAGCCTGTCTCATCCATTTTGGGTAAAATAGTACCATTGTTTTGTAGCTTATGAAACACTTGGTGAAGGCCACACCATAACGTACCACTGAGCTACCGTTAATCATGAAAAGTATTGCTATAAATGGTTTTATTTTATAAACCGGAGAACAGGTTTCTTTCTCTCAGTGTGACTTGAAGCTTTTCCGCCGCCTAAGGCCCCTTCACCCCCGCCGAGAAAAACATGTTTGTGCCGTTGAGATATCCGTTGTACAGTCCAGCTATGGTTGAAAATAGGCGTATTTCAGTGTTGCATTATGCGCATAATATAAGCGTTGTTTTATCATGGTATTGTGCTGACGTGAGTGTTCAACACAAACAAAGAAAGAGTACTTTATCTGATCAACCACCGTGAGCAGAGCAGAGTGGTGAGACACTACCGTTTTCGCGGCGCATTACTTATTCACTTTATGCATTACTCACCGAAGAAGTATTCACTCACTTTGGCAGGAGTGGAACGATTCGCCTCTAACACAATGATGTTTATTCCTTTTTTGGAGAGAAAGTATCTGATAGTGCGTGACCGATACAAACCTTGGAATAGCCACAAATTGTCGTCGTTCTGGCCAACATTTTTCGAATCCAGCTTCAGTTGTTGCTTTCTTGTGGACAAGACAAATCAAACCAGTTTCCGTAGAACCGCGTTTCACACGAAGAGTGATCGTGTCTTGTCCAACTTGCGATACGTACGCACATAAAATTGGTTCTACAAAGCAGTTGGGTAACGGTTTCTGTAATTACGTACGTGCGAAATTGTTGCCCAGTTTTACAGCTACTTATTTTTATTACTGATTATATTGATAGCAAACATTTTGAAATATTTTGGCCGGAGTTAAACGATAAAAAAGCGCTTCCTTTTTTCTAACGTGAATTTACCAATACTTGTCACTGGTATCTGTTATAAGCTGGTCGCGGAGGATATATCTGGAGTTTATCCATCCTCGGCCTGATGGCAGACATAAACTTAATGTAAGTAGAGAACAAGCAATGTGAAAAATCACTTCTTGAAGGAAAACGGATGTTATGGTAGGTGGTGAGGAGCACTTAAAGCTAAAGCTGCTGACCTGAGTATGTTTGGCGAAATAATCTTTTAGCAAGAATGATGGGGAAGGTTGAATCCAAGACGTCCGTAGGTACTGCAACAGCACTTTACGGTTACCACATCCGAAAGCGTTGCTGTAGTCAACGACGCAGACACGTGTGGATTTGCTCTTACCGTCTAGCGACTACAAGACTGAATGACTAGACAAGCCACAGCAACTTGTGTGGGTCTTGTGCTTCTATACTCAAAGTGAGATGGTTCATGCAAATTAGACTAAGCCAGCATTTTTCAATAATGATTATCTCAAAGTCCTTCAGAGCCACCGAGGTGGATGCAGTAGGCTGATATTTACCAGTCCCTTTCTTCGGTACTGGAGTTATACTGGCAATCGTCCAAGCATCTTCCATTTTCCGTTGCTTTAGGCACATTATGTACAACTCAGCCAGATGAAAGGCAAAGGAATCAGCATACTGTTAGAGGAGTACAGGAGACAACCTGTCAGGTACGCACGCCTTGACTGAGTCCGCTGGTTTAGCTTCTTGTATGGTTATGAAACATAGACAGTAGTCAGTGAGTCCATGTACCACCTAAACGGAGCATCTAATGAATCAGAGAGTCAGTTAATACCAATGCAGCAAGCGTTGCGATTCAATTATTCTAAGTCCACCTCAGCATATGCTTTGATTGGCGACTCCGCTGAGTTGTTTTCTCACTCCCCAAACCTTAATTGAACTGTCGTTTCTCATAATTCTATGGACGTAGAAAGGATTTAGTTGGTGTGCCTCTTCTTTAACACAAACGTTAAGCGACTTCACTAAAACGCGATCTGCATTTGAAGACACTTTCCTCGAGCCCACGAAGCTACCTGAGATAGAGTGAAGAAAAGCGATCAGCACGAATGAAGATGGTTTTCATCGGGCAGCAGAGATCATAACATAAGTTCAGATAACTTGTCACTTTATCATGGTAGTTTGATACAAATGTGTCGGTAAACAAACTCAAGTCCCTGAAAACAACTATCTCTCTCAGCCGCGTTAGGTTCGTGGGAAGGGATTATCTCCATTTCCACCTAGGATCATCGCACCGGGTGGCATACTTGTGGTTTGTCTTACTATAGACAGCTGGGGTTATCTTGACTATAGAATGATCTGAGCTACCAAGTGGTGCCCAAATGCGAATCGAATATATCTTTAAATTTTCGAAAAATGCTAAATCTAGTGTTGTCTTTAACCTGGTATGACATTTCACAATATTGTAACCCAAAACGTTGTGACGAATGTGATATCAAATATATTGAAGTCACCAGCAAATGGTTGATGTTCCTATTAAGATCAGCCATAAAATCATCCTAAAATTTTCTGCATCTGAGTTGGAACAACTAAGGGATATATAGATATTGGCCATTAAAATGTAGCGGTACCCATTCAGAGATTTTGGCTTACACTGTAGGACCAAGCAGTCGATATGTTGTGACGAGTAGCAGTAGTGACTTTTCACTAATAAGCCATAAAGCAGCCATACTTAAGGTTATGACACCCCAGCCAAGATTGCGGCAGGTGCATGGGCAATCAGCAAGACAACAAATGAAACAGTCCATTGCAACAACGGGCTCTTCAACAGCTATATGGAGTCAGGTATCTTGCAGCGTAATGCTTTCTAGTTGTGCACATTCGCGCCAGTTCATAATGCTTTTAAGGTCCTCCATTTTACTGGGAGTGAACGGATATTAACGATTAGAAAAGTGGGTATGCTCCTGTTTGTCAAGTTTTTCTTTCTCAGAGCAATTTTCCACCCTACACGATGCCTATTGCAGAGTTATTCTGCTTTTTTTGTGGATTCATCTTAGTTTATTTCTGATAGACCGCATATAGTTGATGCCTTGCGTGGAAAGCCTTACTGACTACGGTACACCGGGAAGATAGTTTATTATAGCACTGAATGTAGTGTAAACAGTAGGTAAGTAAAACGGGGATTTTAGAAAGTATCGTCGAAACGGTGTGTGAATAATAGTTCCTTGAAAGGGGAAAGTGTAAAGCACGGTCAAATTTGAAGGCACCACCAGATGACGGTACAGACAAATAATACTGATATGGTATTCTACTTCAAGCGTGGTGTTTTTGAGAAGGTAGCAAAGATTAGAACATGACTGTTGAATACTACACCGAGGCAGAATACAAAGTGGATTTCACTAATTCGTTTTTCAAGTAGATCAGTGATCTGCCGCAGAACAACTCGCATCAGTGGACTGGAGACAGCATCAACTGTACTTGCCCCGCGAAGGCTGTGAGATTGAAGAAAATCAATAATAGGGTGTCTCATCACTTCACCTAATGATGTCAGACAGAGTGAGTAAGCCAGTCAGTAGCGATACTCCACCGTACAACAACCGTCAAGGAAGCTTTATTGGACTAGGCGTTCTGTTTAACCTTAGCACTTTATGATGTGTCTGATCTGGCTGGTTACACCAATGTTCCAGATGGCTTCAAATGTCCCAAAATAGCAATTCAGACGTAAGCGAGCGTCTTCTTGCTCTTTTAACAAGAGCGTAGATTGCGGTTCCAACATGTCGATGGATGCAAGGCTGCATTGATTTACTTCCCTGTGTTCCCGGTATAGAACGGCACTGATAGCATTACTAGCTAGCGTTACGGAAAGGAACAGCATACGTTGCGGTCATGCGATGGAGGCCAGTCGAGGCGCTCAACAAAAGATGGCATTGCTCTGTTTAAGCACTCGAACTGTACATGCAATTCAACATTCTGCACACTCGCTCAATTGTACAATAAAATAATAATTTACATTAGATATCCTGCTAACCCAGGAAATCCCCGGGATGCTACACACTTCAGTAGGCTTCATACAGCGTTCCAGAAGATGTAATTGAGAGTGAATCAGTTATCTATTATTTTCAGCTGTTGGTTCAAACACGAGAGCGTTACTTGTACCAGAATGTTTGTCCCCATTGACGCCGATTGGTAGGAGGTGAACGTTCACCATTGTCATCCGTCGATTCCCACACCGTTAATAAGTTGCAGAGCGATACGAGCCTCTCGGGGCGGACATCTGTAGAACGGTCTCCTGTCCTCCAGGCAGGTTAAGTAAAAACCTAGAAATGTAACCACTATGCATATGCTCCAGTGAGGATGAAAATAAGCTATTTTCTTACTTTAGAATAGTGCAGTTAAGGCGATTCCAGTTAACGCGCAGTTTGTCTGCATTACTAGATAGGGACGGTTTACACTTGAATTCAGCGTGATGTTGCTGCTCCGCGGGCTGCGAACAGCTGACGAACAGGAACAGGAAGGCGATCGAGTCAGAAGAGATGAGCGTTACGCTGGCGCACGAAAGAGTAAGGTCAGATTCCAGACTTGCGTGCCAGATCGAAGGATGTATACAGCTAGAGACTAGCTACTCAGTTTGAGTCTAGAGTAAATGGTCATTCATCGACCGAAGTGCAACTTGGGGCCAACGTTTGTGCTGGAAAATATTGTTAACAGGTGGGTTATGATTGGTACACGACTAGAGACGGCAGTCACAACTGTCAACTGACAAGCTTCGGGGTCAATAACAGTGCCTTGGCTGCAAAAATATGCGAAGCAGCCATCAAGGCAGTGTCCCCAGAACATACCAGCAAATATTTCTTGTTACGTTTGACCCAATCAGCTCAAGGGAGTGGGGTGATTATTTTCATTGTTAACTTTGGAAACAGCGCCACAATATGTAAATGCCAACTTCCTGGATACCTGTTGCACTGTAAAACGTTTGCTTTTGAATAAGTTGCTATCAGAGCTCTGCTTTCACTTTTAGTATCGAAAGAGTTGGCTGGAATCCAGTAAGAGCGTAATACATGACTGTGTTCACCACTTGATACGTCACTGTATTAAATCGTATGATGTTGAAGCTTACCTGTACAGCATGCGGATAACCATCAAGGTGTTTCCGAAATTTGTATGGATTTCACACGTATCAATTGAGAGCAGGATATTGTGAACAACAGAATCGTATCTACTTCAGCCGTAATCACACATAGTTTGCAAACCGAATCTATGCTTAGCCAGCGCCGTTTCATTAAGAGAAGTGTCAAAAAGGTTCCAAAAACAAAGGGCAATTATGGTTTCTCAAAGACTGTCCAAGCAGTCACTTTTAGCCAGCATTTTCGTACTAATGCAAGCATATACATCGTAAATATGCCGAGCTATCACAACAAGAGCGCAACGGTCCACAAAACCCCGTATGGTTTGTGATTCGTGCATGCTTAGGCTAGTATAGAGACAAGGCCAGTTAACAAAGACAACCACGGAGCGGATAATCGCCTCTGTTTAGCTGTGAGCCAGCATTTACGAACAAGTTGCGGCGATGACAAAAGCAGTGATGATTTTAGGGCTGATAACCTTTCTGTCACCATTCTCTCCACTAACCGGTCAAACTACCAAAAATAAATAGAGACTTTGACCGTCAAGCGCTGCTCATAGCTGGGATTATCAGACACCGTCTGAGTCACGCTGCTGGTAGAATCATGCCATGCTCAACTGCATCTATTGTAGCCATGGGGGTAGTGGTGCGGCATTCATCTGTTTTATTGGCAACTCTGAATTCCTCGGGGTCGCAGTCGAGCAGGCATAGATTCCTACGAAGACAAACCAGTAGGGTACGAGCACAGAGACTTATCCTATGGACACTGTTAACGAGGATTGAGACATAAAACAAACTGGTAACTAAGGCGCTAACCAGTGAAAAGCCACAACCGGTGACCCAACTAGTTTCAACCTCAAGAAAAATCGGGCTCATCAACATCATCAAAAACAGCAGTACATCAACCGTTTGAACGGATGCTTCGTTGTTGTACAAGCACAATAACTTAAGGAGCAAAGCATAATAACGGGGATAGAAGGGAGACCTTAAAAGCCTACACAGATACTCAGGGTCAAAGAGCTTGCACCTTGACAATAACATTCCGTCACAAACAGTTGGCTATACTGCAAACACAAGGTGTTATCTACAAGACAGCTTGCTTGCAGTTTGCACTGCTCCACGTTATAATTAACCATTGCCCCATAGATAAATCAGCTCCAAACACATTCCGGGTTAGTAGTTTACCTTCGCGGTCTGGAATCTAATCGCAATAAATCAAATCGGAACACCTTAAAAAGGCAGTGGACTACTTGACGGCAGCAGGCGCACCACTAGTGCCGACTGCGAGCCTTGAACTGTAACGTCCCAAGACAAACACAAGGCGGACCTTGTTGATTCCAGCGTGGAAGGTGAGACGGACCAAAGGCACCCGTGTTGTTGTCAGTGACTTCACTTCCCGTTGACAAATTAACTCTTGCTCACTACGAGTCTTGCGCCACCCCACATCTGACGAACAAATAAGGTCCTCGTCGTTAAGTGATGACGGTGCATACGTGCCAAACCCAGCCCAAATTATTCAATGCCATTTCCTATTCTATGGAACTAGCCTGCTTAAATCCGTCTAGTTGTAACGTGTTGAAAGGCTGTGATAACCGGTTCTCCCAAGTCTACTGTTCTTTCAGTGAAAGGCTGGAGGACAGCATTAGCAAATGGAACACGGAAAGGTTTGAAGAGCGCCAGAAAGCAAACCTACAGAAGCGACAATAGTTACGTGTCATTTGAACTTAATACAAAATGGTGAACCCCGAATTATTTGCGTGAACCCTAATCTATCATAGATAACGGTAGTGAATTTATAGCGGCAGTTCTTCTGCAGCATTAATCCTACGGATATACAAGCTTTTCGGGAGTGCATAGAGGTAAGCGATACAAAGTGAGCCAGTTCGATAGAATATAGCTGACAATTCCACCGAAATGCATTTACCATTTGTGAGTTGTTTGAAAATACCTTTTGTGGATAGTCAGAAATAGGATAACCACGTGTACCCAAGGACACTGCGGAATTTCGAATTACTGTGTGCTAGATTCAACCTTCGCTTCTGGACTACTGTGTTATACGTGCTTTTTCTTTGTGAATTGTGAACTGGTACTTTTATGTTGATGTATTTTTCAATTTGTGCAAATTTGGTAGATATTCTCTGACTGATTTGGGAGACCTCATTGATTGGCCCAACTGCCGTCTGCGTCCGTCATCTTCAATTTGTTCTACGTTGTGATGCCGTTTCAAGGTACTTAAGGTTCGTGTTTGAAAGTTGTTGCACATAAGGCTCATGCACTTTGATGCGTCGACTGCAAGGTTTTGTTTTATATTTCGTGCTTGGGCTTATCCGCTGACTTTTTTCGAAAATCTTTCGACATCCGATATCGGTTTTTCCATGTTAGTTGTGATAAATGTTGCGGTTCAAGACAACAACATACACGGCGACCATCACCTACTACACGAAAACCTCTCTAACAATCGGAAACAGACCGTTCATCTCGTTGGGTCAAAAGCCTCCGTGAAAGTGCATCTATTAACTCGCCTACTGCTGCCACTCCGCGATCAGCACCTCCACCAGCCACTTCGACGCCAGCCGAGTCTCAGGTTCAATGTTCCTCATGGATTGAAGATTCAGACTCAGAACCTCGAAATGCCGCTTCAATGAGCGATCTGTGAATTTCGAAAGGCCTGACTGTGAACCTCTGAACTCCGAGGATCCAGGGACCACTTAATGCGCAAGGGGCCACGTAACCCAGTTCAGACGCCCACCTGCTGGTAAATAACAACCCAAAGCGATAAGCGCCTCTGGTCATGCTCCCACAGGTTCATCACCGATTTCGCTGAGGCGCCATAATCTCATGGTCTTCCAAGCACCAGAGTCAAAAGATGAAAACTCTCAGATACGTTATGATCACAATGTTGAGTTTCTCCAGGGGCTCACTGATAGACTGTTGGATGTGGGCGAATACAGTGTGACCAGTAAACAAGTAGTCCTACTTGAGCAGCTAACCAACTAGTCATGTCGAACTTTGAGAACTACATTCGCAAACCACAACATTAAGCAGCTCAAACTGTCTCGTTTGTCAATGCTGAAAGGTATAATGGTTCACATCGGCCGTGACTTGAAACCCGGAAACAGGGATCATTTGAAGCCTGTGGTCCTTGAACTCAAACGCGGTACGGATGAATGTGAGCCTGACCTACAACTTGTGCGTTTCCGGGTAACCAAGAAGGGTGTAGGAACCCGTATCAACCGGTTGCTTAAACTTCAGACATCCCCAGCGGTACCTCCCAGAACGTCCGTGTGACATTCGTCAACCTGTGCACCCTAATGAACAAACCTGATGAACTGTGCCGCTTAACATTCTCAGAGCGACCGGAAGTCTTAGAACTTGCAGTGACATATTTGCACTACAACGTCATACCCATGGAAGTCGCCTTGCTCTCAAGAGAATAG
>OX104063.1:132368025-132385435 GCA_944474145.2 Dicrocoelium dendriticum
ACTCTTATCTCGCTGATGCCAAGCGATGACTTGGTCGAGCGAAATGAAGACTCTCACTTCGAATTTGGCTTTGGTTGGTGCATCCCGACTACCTGACTCGGGGCCTAAGGACGATTAACACGTTTGGTTGGACACACTTGCTGATATGGCTAGGAGCCGGCCCCGATGGCGTTTGTGCTGTGGACTACTTTGTTCATCCTTGCTTAGCCTCCCCCTCCAGTCAAGATCTCATTCTTTAGGCATGATATAACTCTCATTCTGTGGCACGATGGATGGCTGTTAGCTCTCCGGAACGATGCCCATTCGTTACTGGGGACTCAGCGGGCGGGCCACTAATGTTTCGTCTTCTTTTTTCTTTTCTATTGTAGTACAATAGCTGAGGTTACTTCCACCCGCAGCTAACGTGTATAGTGATGATGGTAGTGATGACCAGTGACCGCTTGTGTCAATAGCCAGGAAAGCGCTGCACGTCGTTTCTTGTCACTTTCGGCGTATACATCTCCCGCTTCCAAAATACGACACGGATACTTTGTACACGCCTAGTGCACAACTGTTCATTGCGGATACGCTGTCAAGAGCTCATCTGCCAGTACCGGTGCATAGTCCGGAAGAGGTCGAAGCAGTAATCTTAGTACAGCACATAGCAGTGACAGTATGTCGCCTAAAAGATATAAGGCGCCATACAGAGGAAGACGCAAGGCTTTCAGCTTCGCCAGACAATGGAACAATGGAACAATGGAACAATGGATTTATGCGGGTATAAAAGCTAAAGCTTGACAAATCCCGTAGGGTGATCAGTGCGAAAATCATAGAAGTGTGGAAAATTCAATGGAAACCAATTCAGTAAAATCGTTTAACAACGAGTCACTACAAGCTTGTGGACTCACCGAGTTTGAAGTGTCAAAATAATGATCCACTATAACTCGGAGGGAATCATGAGGCATGGAGTATTTGGTTAAAAGAGTCACTGCTCCTTGAAATTCGCATGGCGCAAAGTGTTTGAGTTTGAAGCGTCCAAATATACATCCACTGTTGAAATTTGCGTGGGGGAAAATTATTTTTAAAGTATGGATTTTGGATCTCTCAAAACTAGACTGTACTATGGGAGATAGTGCAATGAAGTGAGGGCATTATCAACTCGATTTTTGAACTCGATCAGGTTGGGTGCACTGACTACAGATTCTGGGAGAGCATTCCGGGCTTGGCAAACACGCACGGAAAAGAAATTCCGTCGACATTCCAAACGGCTGTACTGCACTGCCAGCTTCAGATGATGGCCTCTCAGGTTGTTGTTGTTGTTACTGAGCTCCAGCAGATGGCAGCAGGTATGATTGGGGTCTGTCAGAATCTGATAAGCCAAAATCAAATCTCCCCGTAGTCTTCGATATTGACCACTAAATATCCTGAGCGATCTCAGTCTGTCTTCGTAGCGTAACTGGCCTAAACCTTTCACGTTCTTCGTTGCGCGTCGTTGAGGTTTCTCTAAATCAGAGAGGTCTTTCCTCAGCCACGGCTGCCAGACTTGTATTGCATACTCCACGTGTGGTCGTATGTATGCACCTAGAAGTTGGTGAAATACGGATGGAACGAAGCGTCCAAATGTGCGCCGGAGAAGGCCCAAATTTCGAATGCTCACGTTCGATGCTTTCTTTGCCTGGGCTGAACAACCAAGGTCGGACTGAATCAAGACTCCTAAATCCTTTTCCTCAGCAGTTGTGTGAAGCACATGGTCACCAAGTTTATAGAAAAATGCTGATTGGTGACGTAAGTGTAATACTTTGCATTTTGCTGTGTTGAATGGGAGTTGGTTCTGAACTGACCACGCATACACCTTATCCAGATCCTCTTGAAGTATTGCGGAGTCGTCGGGTGTATTGATCGCTCTCCAGACCTTGATGTCGTCGGCATAGAGTAGGCAGTTGGAAAGAATGAGGGCGGCTATGTCGTCAATATACATCAAAAACAATCGTGGCCCTAGTACCGATCCTTGTGGTACACCACATTCGACTTGGATTGGATGGGACCGGGACCCACGCACTTTTACCTCTAAGCTCCGGTGGAGAAGAAAGCTTGTGATCCATCCTAGGAGCGGATCACCAATGCTGAAGCTCTGAAGTTTGCAGATCAGGATTCCGTGGTCTAGTCGATCAAAGGCCTTTGAGAAATCTAGGTAGACCACGTCCACTCCTGCACCGCTGTCAATTAATTTGGTCCAACTCGATCTTGCTAGCAGCAGATTTGTGGTGCACGATCGATTCCGTCGAAAACCATGCTGTTCATGTGCAAGGAAGGCAGACTCTTCTAGATAGGCTGTTAGTACATCAGCAACAATAGCTTCCATAACCTTCGACAGGACCGGGAGAAGGGTTACAGGACGGTAGTTGGCTGGATCAGAACGGCTACCGCCCTTGTGAATTGGGGTTATGATCCCACATTTCCACATCTCGGGTACATGCATCTGATCGAAGCAGCGTTGGAAGAATCGGGCCAGAGGCTCCGCTAAACTTTCTCCCATTACCGCAAGGGACTTAGGGTGAATGTTGTCGATTCCAGGAGAGCTGTGCTTACGCATACACAACAACTTCTTTAATACCATCCCCGCCGTGAAAGTTATGTGCGTAAGTTTTGGTTGTAAAACAGCTGCTGACAAAGGAATAGATGACCAAGGAATGCATTGAAAGTTCGAAGCATATTGCAGCCGCAAGGCGTTCGCCGCATCCTCCGTAGTCAGCGTCATGCCATCTGGCGTTTGAAGAGGAGGGATTCCCCGTTTTACCTTGCGCAGGTTGTTTACATGTTGGTAGAGCAGCTTATGATTCGAAACCATGCGCTCCGTCAGGTGCTGCTGGTATGTCAGTTTATCCTCACGAACGAGTTGAGTGCAATGATTACGTTGAATTGCATAGGCCGTCCAGCTCTCCGTGCTCGGGTGTTCCTTATAGATCCGCCAGGCCGAGTTCCTCACTGCTATACATTTCCGTGTCCTACTTCGCACAAATGAAACAGTCTTCTTCGAGTGGACAACCTTAGTTTCGGATGCCTCTTCGACGAGAGTGCTAAATTGGTTGACGAAATGTGGCCATGCGATTGTCGGTACTTCGTCTGTCAGAAAGTTCCAGTTGGCTGTCTCTGCAAGTCGAGCCAGCTCATCGTACCGCATGATAACTCGGCTTTCCCGTGTAGTATCCGCAGGGTATTCTGCGTAGCATATATAATCGAATAGTAAAACTGCATGATCGCTGCAACCCAAAGGAGCGTCGATGATTACTTTCTCGACCATGAGTTCTTCGTTGGTAAATATCCGGTCCAGGATAGACGGACTTTCTGCTGCTCTGAATCTGGTGGGATTGTCGATATGGCCATAAAGCGGAAAACTGGAGACAAGGTCATGTAGATCCGCTTTGAACTGTTCCGTAGGTGTTTCTTGGACATCCAGAGCGTGGATATTGAAGTCACCAGCGATAAGAATATGGCTGTATCTCTTCTAAATGGGCGGCCAGAGACAAAAAAGCAACTACTTAAGAAACTAACATCCTACTTCAACTTTCGCGATAAACTCTGTCTATCACGGTTTCCTTTTCAAGGGACACTGTATTCTGATTCCGTCATCGCCCCGAGAAGAAATGCTGAAATAGGTTCATCGCGCTCACCTAGGTGCCAACTATACCAATAACCGCGCAAGAGAATTGCTCTTTGGGCTAGGAATGACGGGTCAACTAAGAGATCATGTATCGAATTTTGAGGCGTGCCGTTCACACAACATCCAGCAGACGAGGGAACCAATGATGCTGCATGATGTCCCTGATCGACCGTGACAGAAGGTCGCGGTGGCTTTAGTCAGTGCTAACGGGAAAGATTATGTACTCAGGGTGGATTACTAAAGTGATTATTTCGAAATCGATCTACTCACCGCTAAGAAAACAGAGGCAGTAATACACAAGCACAGCTGTCAGTTCGCGCGGCACGGAACACCGGAGGAGCTGGTCTCCGACAATGGGCCCCAGTTTGTCAGAGGTGCGTTCCAGGCGTTCGCAACCAAGTGGGAATTCGTGCACCTGAAAACCAACACATACCACTGTCAATCGAATGGAAAGGCGGAGTCGGCAGTGAATCAGGTCAAGCGCCTGTTATCAAACGCTAGAGCAACTGGCGAGGACACGTGCCTCATGCTACTGGAGAATCGCAGCCTTTCTTCAACGACTATTGGTTCGGGCCAAGTGCAACGCCTTTACAGCCGAAGTGCTAAAACTCTGATGCCAGCATCTGCTACACTTTTGCGCCCACTTGCTCCACAACAGGATTGATTACAAAACAATCTGAGACGATGAACGATCACTCAGAAACGGCACTATGACAGCGGGGCATAGGTACTACCTGAGTTAACAGTGGGCAGGAAGTGTGGGTTAAACCCTTACCCGACAGTCAAGAGCGGTGGAAGAATGGTGTGGTAACAGCGAGGATCGGTGCCAGGTCATACGAAACAAACAGAGAGAAAACGTTCAGATGCAACCGAGTACATTCGAGACAACACCGGATACGACAATGTGAATTAGCGGTGGAGTGCCAGATGATGTGGGTCATGGAGACGGCGGCAGCAGATACAGCGAAGACGACGCGAAGTGGCAAAATGTACGAGGTGCATGACAATTTGGGGGGGGGGCAAGAACAAGAAAAAATGCAGAATGCGATAGTGGTATCAGGTCAAAGTGAGCAGATGAACCAACCGAGTCAGACAGCCATTGGGAGGCGAAAATGACGGATTCCAATACTAGCCTCGGCTTGGCCGATATTCGTGTGAGTGATTCACCGTTTGCTTAACTGAAGCAAAGGAGGAACCTCAATGTCTCTGAAGAGTTGTTATTTATGAAGAAGGTGCAATTTAAATCGAGAGTTTGGCTTGCCAAATATGCTGTTATTTTCGCGGACTTGATTTTGCTGAACAAACGTTTGTCTCTGAAGGACTGCGTTATACACCAAGCTAGACATAAAGTTAATTATTTGCATGTTTCAGATTTAGCTTAATGAATGGTGCACCAAACACTAAATGAGTAAAGCTTGGAGTTATGTAATGTAGCCAGATCTTTTGCTTTGCTGAGCTATTTTTATTTGTCTCTAATGTGCATCCGACTCTTTCCGATTCGCAGACATTCTAAGACAAGGCAACCCCAATATTCAGCCAGAAAACAATAAATGTACCACCCTCAGAGCCAACCTACGGTATGCTTCGCCTATGGAATTGTCACTGCAATTGCAGTTATACAGATAAACCACATGAGAGGCCAAGCTAGACGACGCGCTAATCCGACAATAATGCTAGTCATGTTTCAATCGCCATCGGACTCAAACCCCAGTCCGCTCCAACGTGCACCTACACTATGGCTCAGTTGCGTCACGCACACTACCCGAATACGTGCTCTTCATAAACTTCAAAGCAGTTCATCAACTAGTCCCTCGTCTCACGCTGTTTTTCAGATCAAATGCAGTAATGGTTACGCCTATATAGGTAGAACTGATCATCGGTTGGTCTTGTGGATGGCTGTAGGTTAGCCAAAGACTATAGGACAACCGACGTTATAACAAAACGGAGCCCGTCAACATCTATCACCAAGCTCTTTATGCGAATTCCTTATCACGTGAATCAGGAGACTGCGTTTAAGATGCTATTGCGCAACAGCAATCTGATAGTGTTGGCAATCAGTGAGGTGTTGCTACTTAGGGGACACCAACCTACGTTATGTACGCAGAAACTCTAAGTAAGCAATTAGTCTATTTTGTTAATGTTGTAACAGCAAAGAGGACTGCTTTCACATGCTACCGCACCGGTGTTTGGAAGAGAACATGTAGCAAACAAAAGTTGCCCTATGGCAGAAGTGGTGTGTGGGAACAGCTATACTGAATATGTGTAACTAGTGGAAAGAAACGTTTTACTGAGGGAAAAAGTGCTGGTGTTTTTGTCTCTCTGTTTCTAACTTAATACGGACTCTCTCGTAGTTGTAATGCCCCAAGTCCACTCTTCGAGGACAATGACTGCGCAAAATTTGGTTGAGAACGCTTCCAAAACATGTCGATTTCGTCTGGTACGCAGACCTGGTCGTTCTCTCCAGGTTCATCATATCATTGTACTCAAGCAGGTGTTCACCCATGAATGCTAATTGTCGGATTAACTTGGTCTCCTCCCTCCCGTCTGCGAATCGAACAGGTGCATATTGAGGCTTGCACGCTATAAGTTTTACTAGATTTACTAGAGGATCTACATTGGAAGGCCGGACCTTCATCCGAAACAGAACCGCACTGTGATGACATCCAATAAGAAACAGAAAAGCTAGAGGAAGACTTCCGATAATGTTGAAAAACCTCTCGAGTGGGGTCACCTTTGTTGCAGTGCATAGAGGCGATCGAATTGAATGCAGTGCATCGAGTAGGACGATCTCGCATTGATCAGCTGGGAGATCACGGGAGTGTAGGGCGAAAGAAACGACTCTCCGCTATGTTCCATTAAGGCGTTCGAGTTGTCCATTAGCTTGTGGATGATATGCGCTTGTACGACTTGTTGCTAGTCCTTTGTTATGAAGAAAGTCGCGCAGTGCACGTGACACCAAAGAGAAACCTCTCTATGCATGAATGCAGGCTGGGATACCAGATATCGAAAAGAGCCGACAGTAGCAGGTTATCACAATGGAAGAGGCCAACTTGGAGCATGCAAAAGAGACTTGAAAGCGAATAAACTCACCCCAACATTGAAAAGATGGCTGCTTCTAGATTGAGTAGTACAAACCGTTGAGTCGCTTTTACCAAATGGTCCAAAGGAGATTTAAAAAACTTCGATTTCAATTCACAACAAACTGAACAACTCAAAAATATGACTTTGCTTTCAGTCACGGAATACGACAGGCTTTTGATGCGGACTAAATGTCTCATGAGAGTTCCACTCGGATAACACGGATAACCGTAGAGTTGTTCCAGGTTTTGACTGACAAAGGAGCTGTAGCAGAAACTACATGAGAGTATGCCGCTTCTTGCTTAGATTTTCCGCGTCGGTATATAACATCGCAGCGACGGACGCAAAATCAAGTCCCTGGCGCTGTATTTCTTCTCGCTAAACTTGTTGTACCTGAAAGCCACTGAATATTGATCTGTAGCCAAACTGAGGTGACTACCAAGTAGTAGGTGTCGCCATTTTTGCACAACCTCAACGATCACAAAGTCTTCTTGTCCACCGAGGAATAGCGCTTATTAATGAAATATAAGGCGAGTAAAGAAGGCCATCGATCTTCCGTCGCTGTTTAAGACGGTTGTGAGATATACACCAGAAGCGTCCGTTTCAACTAGTAACGGTACACGGGGGTCGGTAGTAGTATGTGCTGCAATCGTTAGTTTCTATTTTAAATCCTTAAAGAACTTTTGGACGGATGGTAGCATGGTAAGATGTGTGTTGTGACCTGGCGGGCTAATTTTGCCACATTAAAGTGGCATCCATTGAGAGTAGTAAGAGAATATCCCTGTCATTCTCTGTTGATCCTTGAAGTCGGTTGAAAGAAAATATTGCCAAGTCCTCAGTCGTTCAGGGTCGGGTTTAACTATTTGCATTAACGTTCCATTTCGTAGTACTTTGACCTGTTTGGCCCAGGGGAATTGTTTTATATCTCTGAAAGTGACGACGTACTTTGAAGCGAACATCAGAAAGCGATCTAAATTCTGCCTATTTACAGTCGGGTCTTTCCCACAGACAATGAGGTCGTGTATGCAGTTTAATGTGTAGACCAAATTTTCTTTGGAAATTATCCTATCGACGGATCTTTGAAAACAAACGATGCTATTGCTTACCCCGAGAAGTATGCGACAGAATGGATAAAGTTTGTCAAAGTCTTCAAAAGCCGCGTATGGATGTTCTTTAGGTTTGATAGGGTTTTTCTGCTAAGCACTCTGTAAATGTAAGGCACTGAATTCTTCAAACGTAGCGTTAATACGGAGGATTTCCTCCAATTTGGGTGGAGGATAAATCTGAAGGTGTGTAAATCAGTTTGTGGTTTGACCGTAATCTACTACCATTGGTCGCTTGTGTCTTTTGTTAGTAGAGACCAGTACCTGAGGTCTTCATGATCAAAAGAATGACTCGTTGAGACGGCTTATTTCGGAGCGAATGAAAGCATCGTCCTGTGAACTGCCATTCGGATTTTGTCGCTATGAACTTGAACTCTGTGCCGAGATTACGGATGAGGAATGAGGCTTCAACGTTAGCGCCAGTGAAACCGAAAATATACAGAAGTGGTTTCTTGCCACCGAACAGAATCTCTATAGTATCGTGTAACTGAAGAAAATCGTGTTCGAAAAGGACATCAGAACGCAAATTCTGTAAAACAGAAACTCTAAGCTTTATGATCTACATTTCCTTTGGATAAGTAACAATCACGTTGTAGTATCAACCGGTACACATCTGCAATTAGATTGAAGTCATGGATGTGCACCTGCGAGACGGATTAGTCTTCCAGTTCACTTTCTGAGCAACAATAACAGTGGTATAGTTTTTGGTACTGCTGCTATCCGTCAGCCATTCTATTAATCGGCATCTTGCCGACAATCCCATTTTAACAACCAGCAGCAGCTGTAGTTAATGAACGAGGAGTTAGGGACGTTGTATGAAAAGTATTCTTTTTGGATGAGTTAGATTGACAAAGTTTCTTTAGTATCCATCATTCCTACCATTTTGCCGAACTACTTCCAATTTCGGAAACCTGGCTCGTGGATGTCGTATAAAACTGCTAAGGTAGCACTTTTTGTTGGACGCATTGGCAATGCATGACAATGGTGGAGGTGGAAGTGGAGGTTTGGCAGCCTTGGAGATGACTCAGATCTGTTGAAAACTGATGCTCACGGTGGAGTACTTATGGGGTTTTAGCAAAACGGTGCTCGTTTGTGTACTATATCCAGGGACCTGATTAAATCGAATGCAGCTTGAATATTTAACACACCATGTTCTGGTAATCGTTATCATTTCTAAGGAGAAAGTATCGTCGTGATGAAAATATTACCGACGGCACCATCACGACTTTGCTCCGCGCTAACTGCCTTACACTTGTAGCTCTCAGCAGAGACTTCGAACATTTGCGCGAATAGGTTCAAGTTAAATCAGTTTTCTTGTTTGCATGTAACTAAAGTGTGACTCGTGAGAACATCCTTACTGGGATTGAAATAACCCTCCATTGCTTGCATAGCTTCGCTGAAGTTGATGCTGTCAGGAATATATTCGAAGACTGATTGGCCATATAGTTAAGCAAGAGTTTTCGTTTATTGTGGTTGTGCATTTCAGCCGACTCTAAAAAGCTACGAGAATACGACACCAGTGAATTCACCGTTTCTGTGCAACTGGAGCGTTAAAGTCAAGGTCGAAACTTTTCGGTACGAGAAAACGTTCCATGTAGTTTGATTTGCAGATGAATGAATGGAGATAAAACGGAGTAGTCAGACACAGACCTGCAAATAAAGCATCTGGATTTAGAAAATGTAGCTTTTTGTCGATGAAGAGACGAAGCGTAAAGGTGTAACGGATAAAAATGTAGTGGCAGCCAATATACAGAGAGAAAATTAGCACAGGTCTTGATTAGGACATGTAGATCGGTGCCCCCAATAATTTCATTAATAAAGCCGACGACATCTGCCCGACTGCGCTGAAGGCTACAGCCACCACGCTAGCAGAGCCACTGTCATAGTTCTTCCAAAGATGCATCGATGAACAGTAACGCCCCCTAGGTGGAAGCGTAACATTATTATTCCAATTTTTAACGTCACTAGCTGTATTAGTCTTTCAAACTACCGCACAGTGACTTCTCGCTGTGCTAGCGAAGGTGATGGAAGCGGTCGTCGCTGTGGTTTTAATGTACTAACTGGAAAAATACAACGGCTTGGCACCGGAGCAGCATAGCTTCATTCAACACCGGTCACTCACTACCACCCTAATAAGTGTATGAGGTTGTTGGACGGAAGTGGCTGTTGGTGTGGTCGATTCACGTTATCTATCTGGACTTCTCCAGAGATTACGACTGCCTGCATCATCGCATCCTACCACACAGCTTACAGCGCTATGGAGTTCAAGATTGTATCCTTGGCTGGATTGGGAACTTCATCACTAACGGAACCTCCAACCCGATTGAGGTGGAATGTTGTGTTCCACAGGGATCGGTACTGGGATCGCGCTTATTCCTGGTGTTTATCAACAACCTGGCAAGAGTTCTCTCATTAAACTTGTTAGTTTTCACCGACGACGTCAAGGTAAGGTGAGCACTTATTTCGAAGCAAGATCATGATCTACGCCAACATGACATGGATGGCATGTATGAATGGTCAACGAAGAACCTACTCCAATTGAACGCAGCTAAGTGCCAAGTGATCCACCTGCGTCACCAGCCCTTGAGCGTGTACAATTTTGGAGACCACACTCTGCAGAAATCCCTTCAGGAGCGTGCTTTGGGTTTACTGATACAGGACGATCTCGGATGTGCAAAAAAGCGGAGAAGGCGGAGTGGACCAGCAATCAGCTAGTTGGCCTTAGTAGAGCGTTCGGTCGGTTTGACCATTCCGTTTTCCCACAAATACTTGGTAATTACGTGTAACCGCACGTGAAAATGCTCCATTCAAGCTTAGCGGCAGTGGCAATATTAGTATCTCAACGCTCTCGGTACTCCTCAGCTGAGGGCAACTAAGAACTTTAGGGGCCTCTGCCATCTGCTTTATCAACTTAGCTTGAAGTCCCTAGGAATGTACGGCAGTTGATATCGGCGTTTGCAGTGGTACCTCAACATGGTTTACTAGATTCTTCAGAAGTTAAACCATATTTGCCGTTCGCTGCTGGTGGTGAAACACAAACCTCACCTAAGAGGTAACCCCCTGAAATGAACAATACAGGATGGCCCGTTGGAAAGCCACAGAAAGTTCATGGACCTCCGAATGTGTCAGTCATGGAACGCTCTTCCAAATTATGTCGTTTCTGCCTCCAACCTAAATATATTAACAAAACGATTTGACGACGCGTTGTGTTAGTGGCATTTCATTTTATAACTTACGTTAGTCAGGCGACTGCATAACGCAACCAAACGGTATATTTCCAAAATCCCAGACAATGGGTCTATGGATTTATATTTTTTCACATTAACATCTCAGCTACTCTACACATGTCTGTGGTGAGTCCACAAAAAAGCTGTTGCATTTATCGTGAATTTTTATTTTATGCAGGATTTCCAACCCATGGGACTTGTTAAGCATTTGGTTTTTAGAAATAATTCACCAATTTTCTAAGACTTCCCTAATTCGTTCGACTGGTTAGACCATAATATCCTGCTCTTCAAACTCCAGAACTTTGTTATTGGTGATCCTCTCCTCGAATGGATCAAGCTTTCTGCTACACCGGAGCTTGGAAGTGCGAATGCGTGCGTCACTGTTAGCTCCCATCCGCGTTGAATTCGAATTACTACAGGGATTGGTACTAGAATCGAGATTATTTTTGATGTATATTAACGATATCAAACGCCGCATAAGCTCGAAGTGTCTGCTTTATGCCGATGATATCAGAGCGTGGAGGGCGATCGATACACCAGATGATATCATAGTACTTCAAGCTAATATGGGTAGGGTATGCGCATAGTGAAACGAGAATCTTCTTCGATTCAATGTAGACAAAAGTAGGGTACTGCACCTACGCCACCTACGGCAACCAGGAGCTTCAAACATCTTCTGGAGAGAAAGCTCTGGGTTTTGGTCCAGGTCGACCTAGGACGTTCGAAGCAGATTAAAACGGTGTCAAGGCGAGACATGCAACACGTGGACCACCTGAAGCGCGCATTCGGACGATTCGGCCCTTCGAATTTTCCACAACATCTCGGATCATACCTACGGCCATATGTGCAAGACGTAATACAGGTCTGGTAGCCATGGCTGAGGAGAGATTGCCCCTCCCCCCATGGAGATACCCCAACGCCGGGCAACCAAAATCGCCAAGATTCCGTATAATTTGCCGTATGAAGGAACACCCCAAGTGCTCTAGGTCCTCATCGGATGGTATCGCTGATTGTGCGGGGACCTAATTTTGACTTATTAGATTTTGAGAGATCCTAACCATGAATGCAGCAACTTGCTAGAGCTCAGTCCCAACAGAAATTTGAGAGGCCAGTACCTTAACCTGGCACAGCAGTACAGTCGTTTGAAATGTCGTCGGAATTTTTTTCGTACGCGTTCACAGAACGTGGCATGCCCTACCGGAACCTGTCATATGTGTTCCCACGCCGGCAGAGTTCAAATGCCGAATTGACGATGCACTTACTTCGCTGCACTATCTTACATGACCCCTCACCCATGGATGGACACAATTATCTGTAAGAGATTTCACTGACGGTCAAATCCCAGATTTCGTTCCAATTTTTCATCTCCTGTATGTGTGCACCTGGAGGAGGCACAATTTTTACCAACATCCCATTTGCCGTCATTCCTTATGGATTTACCTTTAGATTTATGGCTTATACTACGTATACCTCAGTGAGTTCCCCGGAGTAAACCCTGTTTTGCTAACTCTTTTATATTTTGAAGTTTCACGATAGCCATCCTACAGGACCTGTTAAAAACTAGCATTTTTGCCCGTGAACATCCGTTGTTCCATTGTTGCACTGAACCGTGCATGTGTTCCGCCTGCACGGTATTTGCGATTGATCAGAACGATCGGAATGTTGGCAAATCGCAACCTATGTTTTCCCTCTGTTTTTATGTACTGCCGAAGTGGTTTATAGCTATAATTTTGCACATGATACGGATGTTCTTCTACATGGTTCATTACATTTACTTGCATTTCTGAAACAGTTGCCAGGGTTAATCGAAGTGGGCGTGGTTTAGCTCACATAAGTCGATATACTAGTTACTCATAATGGCCTCTCATTTTCACTAATTACCTTACCTTTTCCAAGCTGGACAGAGTGTAGTCGACATAGACACCACTCTTCCTTTAACACTTAATGTAGTGTGCAGGTACGAACAGTTGAATTTCGCTGCCAGCAACCAGGTGATATAATCATCTCCATGCGGGTGTCATGGCAAAGAGGCTTATGTTGGCTCTACCACTCCAATCGGGTTGTAATGGAAAGTATCATGATTCCCCAAGGTTGATCCCGGAAGAAATTATCTGCCGATTGCTCTGGATAATAAAAGTTGCGATTTGCACACTCTCCCGATGTCCTGTTCCGCTCATGGTTTGATTTTTATTGGGATAGACTAGGTGTCCGTACTGGACTCAAGGCGCGTTGGCATCGTGGTATAGGCTACGGCTTAGTACCGCACTCTGTATCTTCCGCAATTGTATCTCTGGGTTTGCGCGCATGGTCTGAGGGCTGATTGAGCGTAGGTCGCTTCAACTTGCTAAGGTTGTAACCAAAATGACCCGAACAAAACCCAAGGTTTGGAATACTCAACCTCAGACAGCACAAGACAATTGTATTTGAACTTTGTAAGTGTACACCAACTAGCGAACAATCAGCATGTTCCTAGTGAATTTCTCATTTGACTACCGTTAGGCGTGTACATATTTGAAATGCCATCATAAACTCATGAAATATTTGTTTTTCTGCACACCAGAGCATTGTTTTTGTAGCTTGGCTAGTAAGCCTATGCAAGCTGTGTGAAACTTTCATATTAAAGCACACATGTTTAAACCATCGACTATAGTATTCTGTGCTGTTGGCATTTATCTTCTTGTCAGAGGTATTTTGTCCGGTTTGGTCTCTACATTGCCAATGCCGTGTACTCGCCCAGTATCGTGTGTTCTGGCAAACAGCGGTTCAACAGTCAGGAGTATTCGCGGAACCATCTGAATCGGGCCACCCTGATACCACAGCATAAAATCAAACTTGGCTCCCAGTCGCCTGCCTCCTAGGCTAATCCCCTTGAATGTATATCGGACATTTTATGTGTGCATGAAACTTCGGGTGGCCCTGCTCAATTCACAATTGGTTCTTCAGTGGGCGCAATTATATGGCTGTTGACAGAAATCGTCATATGTTAGTCTGGAAATGAAGTTCGTCGGCTGTTAGTCTAGCCTCATCCGTGTAATGATTGCTAACATGAGATCGGCCGAATCCATGTAACGTATTCGGAAACCATGGCCAGCAAAGAACTGCGACCTTTGGGGTTAAATACCTCAGCGTATGTTTTGACAATCAAAGTAACATCTTGGACCGAGCAGACGGTTATCATCAGTCAACAGTGAAGCGCTCAGTGACGAAAGGTGCAAAGTAGCGTTTCCAATCGGGGGTGACTTGGTTAGCAGTGGGAGCGTAGATAGTTTAAGCCGCAGTTGTTTTCCATGGTTGCTTTGGTTGTGCCCAAATAGAATGCTTTCGAACTGAAAGAACAAGGCTATAGGTGAATGATGATGACACCTTTAGAGTCACGTTAGGTATGTTTTCAATTCATAGCTGTCTGGACAGGATAGTATCGGTGCTTGCTTGGTACATCAGACTCTGCGGAAGACTGCCGACATAAGTCGCCACCTTCCGAAAGTGAACTAACGTACCACAAAGAAATGTTTTCACATATAGCTGGTTGGGATGCAGGCACAGTTTCGCCTCTGTTGTTGTAGCCAACCATGAAACGCCCTGCTCCCTTGAGTTAAGTCCTCCCCCTTACCGATTTTAAAAGCGTCTCAACATTGTACTCATACATTTTCATTGCGAGAGACATTCATTCTTGATTAGACGTATATATAACACATATTGTCGGTATGCTCAGTTCAGTTTCGTGCTGAGTAAACCAATTTATGCTTTATTTCCTGGACATTATCTGCTTTACCGATTCATCTACCCTCCTACTCGTCAAGCATTCGCTTCTTTTCCCCATAACAAAACACTGTTTCTGATGCTGCACCAACTACTGCAATGTGACTAGCTATCAAATTTGCCAAACAGTCCTAGCCCAACGACTCCTTGTAGCTGATACGTTTCCCTCTTTCATTTTGATTATTACAGGATTTCCCGACAACTTGTGCTTCCTTTCCGTACAGACCGTAACCATTTGTTTTGTACCCTTTAATTCCGAACCTTTGGTACCATTATGAAAATTGTCAGACATACCGCTACCATGCTTGTCACTTCGTATGTATTTGCAGGAAACTATATTGACACTTTTCGCAGCATGTCAACGTCCTCTTCCGTCACGCTGATCTGGAGGACCTTCGATGTCCACCGCGTTTGCGTAAGATGGAAAAGACAAAGCGAAACTTTCAATGAAGCGCCATTATGCTTTTCGTCCAACATAAGCCGCTACCAAGTTCATGGTTTGAAACCATTGGAAAAAATCAACGTAAGAATTACGGCAATTTCGTCCAAAAATGAAGAACTACAAAGGCGTTTTAAAAATCCAAAAACGAGTAAGCAACACTGTTTTGTTTGGTAGTAGTAGTGCTCGTTTATCTTAAATGACAAGGCAATTTTCAGTTAAAATAACTGAGGTACAAATACATAAACACAGCTTGAGTATTAGGCGTACTTGACTGCGAGCAGTACGTGCAGTTTCACTAGCTTAGCTGATGAATTTGGAACAGTTAATTTCCATCAGTAATCTGAGAACCATGGTAGAAAGACCTAATCGTCTTGTCCTCTATACCGTTAATAATAAACGATATGTAGCTAGATACCTGGATGTGGGTGTGACCAGACAAGCCTGAAGTGGAAAATGAATGACTGAAGTACGGTAAGGCGGAAGATATCAACAATTCAACCCAGTTTGTCTAATCTAACTAGTCGCTGAAGGCGAGCCTGGTAACAGATTTCTGATTAAACAAACTCCAAGTTTCGCTTTAAATCACTTGTTATGGCCCCATGGAATATAGGCAGATAAAGTTAGGTCACCAGTTTAATAATACCTTAGGTTGTATAGGATATAGAGAATACTGTGTTGGATAATCGATCATGAATCTGGAATATCTAGGTAGCGTTAAAAATATCAGTGGATTTTTGCTTCACCAGGTTTCTCAGCAACACGGGTTTAAATGTTGAGATAAAAAACACCATTCGATTCTACTTTTGACATTGAATAAGATGTTTCATAGATGAAGTCAGTACTATGTTTATAGTCTTTAGAAAGAGCCATTTAGCACGAATCGGGCAAGAGAATGCTGACCATTGTTCATTCGACAACTTTGTTGAGTGCTCGTCGATAAAATGAGCGGCAAAATGTCCATTTCACACTGTAGCTTGTCTACTGCTGGATAAACTTACCCTACGTGCAATCAGACCAAGGTAGGTGAAGAGTCATTTTAGTGCGTTCGCCGGGCAGCGTAAGTGGAAGGGACAGATGGAGTTTCCTTTTACATGTATTTAAGTTTTCGATAGCGAGCGCGTTCTTTGGTCTTTGGAGAGAGTGAGACCAGTCGGATGTGAGCAGTTTTACCGTATCTCGTTTACTAGATCGCATCATATCTCTCTTTCATGAGGCTTGCACGTTGACGTATACGGAAGCCCAACTGTTTTACCCTGCAGACGGATGCAAGGAATGTCTTTGATGCTCGCGGGTAAAAAATATTGCGCAATGTCTCAGGCGTTAGTGAAAAGTACGGATTAGACAACCGTCTGCGAACTGACGTTTATTTTCACACAGTCAGTAACGTGAAAGGGAGCTGCGAATTAACTGTTTCCCAAGTCTCAGCACATGCTACGGTCAAGATCAAATTTCTAGAACATGTGCATCGGAATCTTTGTACTCCTAAGAAAGACATCAGCAGTACATCACTACGCATTACCGATGCTTCACTGCCCAGCAACCACCACCGGCCGTACGTGGGCTGAGGTTACTGCGAGGGTCTCCCTGTCCCTACGCATTCTCGAACCTGCACCGCAAGATTACGAGGTAAGACGGTTACCACTAGGCTAGGGGCCGACAACTCGTGAGTTAGATGAAGATAAACCAATATGGTATTTAGTATACATATGATTCCTTCACCATATGGTGAAATAGAAAACACTGGTAGGAAATTAAAGAATGTGAATCATAACAGCTAGGTCGAAATGTGACTTTAGTGTTGGGTAATTTTGGCAAGGGGTGGTCAGGAAGTAAGCAAGTATGCATGATCCTTGTAAACAAATGTGAATAGAGGCAACGTTGAGGCCCACTGTTTGAGTCATTTGTCAAACGAAAGTGAGCACACCAATTGAGCTCAACACCTCCATCATCCGTAAGCACTGACTGATACAGTTAGTGGGATATCCGCTGTCTCATCATTGGTTACATTAGGGAGCTCACAAACTACGGTCCTATTAAAATGAAGAGACGGAAATCCGATATGACATATGCCTACCCAACTGCAACGTGTTTGTTACTGGCATCCTAGCAAGTGTGCCAGCTTAACATACGTGTGATGCTGTCTCTTTTGGGGAAAGACTGT
>OX104063.1:132385932-132403063 GCA_944474145.2 Dicrocoelium dendriticum
CTCACAAGAGTGAGGTCTTGGGGTGGTGATGCAAGACGATCTCAGCTGTTTGGCGCAGTCATCGATAGCCTGTAAAACCGTGGACCAACAAGCTGGTCTGTTACGGAGAGCACAAAATTTGTTTAACAAATTTATGACGTGGCGGGTAGGACTCGCTACTTGGAAAGTCACTAATTCTCGTGTGCCCAAGTGATTTTTCCCACACACGAATGTCAGTCCTCCAAGTTGAAAGTTTCCTTCAATCCCTTCTCATGCTGGCGATCCGATTGAACACATCCACAACTACAGCAACACTCTACAAGATCAAACAACACCGATGTATGCAAACCCTCTTTCTAACACTAATTCACTCAACACTGATTCAGTGTTCCAGGTAAACTTGTAAAGCCTCTGTACATTTACTGATAAATCAGGCTGATTAACCATCAGGATGCTTTTGCAGGAGTGCCACGCGTTGTCGAGAATATGCTTTTATTTATTTATTAAGGTCTGAATAACTAGCTGAGCAAAGAGTTCTTTGTGCTCCTAGTTGAGGTACGAAGATTCACCGAAATGTGTAACCAAGAGGCAACAAAAGAGAAAACCAACCGATGATGTATACATGGAAAGCGAAGTGGAAAATCGCGGCGTAAATGCATATCTATACACCAAAAGATGTAATGGTAGAAATGTGCGAAACTGTTTTGTGCTTTTCAATAAGTTTTGTTCCCTTTCGTTCGTAACAAGGAAAATACCGTCGACCACTGTGTCGGGGTTCCCCCCTCCACTCAAGTCTTCTCTACCTTGACTATTCCAAATCGGAGAACGAAACCCGGTCAGTCGTGTGTGTGCAGTGTTGGAAGAAAGCAGCTCCGAAACTATCCATTTCGGATGCCGTCCCAGTGATCGAAATGGCATAGGTTTGCTTCAAAACAAACTGTAGCCTCAATCGAGATTACGTGTCGCAATCCAGCCACAGGGCGGGTACACAAAAACCGAAAATACTAAAGTTTAAACCGTTGTATCAAGCGCTACTGTGGAGCTCTGGCCTAGTGACTAAGACGAAGCCGTCAACCAACTGTGTACAGCTCCATCTCAGCTCAAACTCTCTCTACCTGACGAGTCCAAATCCGACGAAACAGATCGGGTCGTGAAGTGGAGTATTGTAGAAAGCAGCTCTGAAACTACTTCGGTTTAAGGTCCTAGAATCGAATTAGCATACCCTGTGTTTGCTTCAAAACAAACTGTAACCTCAATCGAAATTGTGTGCCGCACTCCAGACACATGGCCGGCACTCAAAGACCCAACAACGAAAAGTGTTTCGTTCATTTTTCGTGGATTTTAAAACGGATTGTAGGAACTTGAAAATGAGGCGTGAAAAAGTGAATAACATGCTCTAGGGCAAATAACAAACGCTGACAAAATCTGTAAAATGAATAGGGATCGACGTTCCTTCCACGTCGATTGATAACTGATCGAATATAGACCAATTCGGCTGATGTTATAGGTTTCGCTGGAGCCCAGTCCCTGGTCTCATGCTGTGGAGCTGGCCATGATGACACATTTTGAGAAGGTTTTGTTGCACCTTAGAGTTAGAGTAGTCAAGAAACTTTGACTTGAATCAGCCATTATTGATCGTTTCGGCTTTACCATTGTAGTCAATAGTAAACGCTTTGTTGGTTATGCTTACTACCCGGCACGCGCCGTAATAGGGAGATTACGGTGGCCGGCGTAGGCTATCGTTGAGAACGAACATCTTGGTGCAAAGGGTAAGGCGTTCGTCCACATTGTTGTGCAGGCTGAAGCTGTCATATGTGATGAGATAAGCTGCGTAGTCACCAAAGTCGAAGGTTTTGGAGGCTTTTGATGAGAAAAATTTACCAGGTAAGTGACGTGTAAAGCCAAAGACCAGCAAAGAAGGAGCGGCATATAATACAGCGTTACTCATGTTCCTTGTGTCCAAGAGAACAAGTGGGATTACTTCGTGCTTGCATATGCTAGGCTAGGTGCAAATTGATGCTGTGAGTGGCCGAGGGAATCTTTCTACCATCCCGTTAGCTGCTGGATGGTACGCTGTGGTTCGGTGGTGTTGTCCGCCTATTACGTTGAGAAGTTTGTTGAATGATCCGTCAAAGTGTGATACAGGGCAGCCAAACTGAACTGCCCAGCATGCTAGAAAAGTATGCTCAACGGTCTCAGATAAACGGAAGCCTATCGGAAGAGTTTCTGTTCATTTTGGCGAGCCCAGACTTATTAGAGTAACGAACCCACAACTGATGTGGAAAACTTTCTGCTCTCCGCAAACCCGCTGCCATGTGGATCGTGTAGGATACTATCTATCCTGGTGCTCCGTGAAACATGCAACAGTCGAAAATAAACTCCGAGGAAGGACATAGCATTATCTGCATACCTGATGTGCCAGTGCTTCCTTCAAAGATAGTCTAGAGGCGGGAAATCATAATTTAGAGTAAGGACGATTCATCCGCGAAACCTCTTCTTTGTATAATGTTGTGGCGCGATCGTTCAAAGATTACCCCTCTCTCCAAATTATATAGGATGCGTCCCGAGAATTTTAAAACCCTTGGTTCAGTCCGAGCCATCAGCGACGGATTTGTTACATAGTCGAAACAAAAATCGAGAAGCCTTCCATCGGAAATTCGGTTAAGGACTGCAGATGCTACTCAAATCCATTTACGAAATCACCTGAAAAATTCAGACGTATCGGCGATTATTGCTCCTTTACCTGATACTGACGCAGATCTATTTGAGGGTTAGGACCCGTCTTGGCCTGAGTAAGGTACGGAAGTAATATCAACATCTCATTCAAAAAAACAATAAAAGGCCGACCTCACAACGGTCGTACTCCTATATACCTGAGTTCCTTGACCCCCTGTGGTATACTAGAGACCGATAAACTAGCCTGTTTGTACCCAAATGTTCAGGGCATCTTCAGTAAGCTGGCTGAATGGTAAGACAGCCAAGTTTCTCGGAAATGTGATACCATCAGTATCACGGAGACGTGATTACACACTGAAATGACGATCGCTGAAAATTCGCAACCTGGTATGTCACTCATTCGGAACGACAGAACGACAGGAGGAGGCGTAATTCTACATTACCGAAGCGACTTACAGTGTGAGGTCATGGGGATTTACATTCGCTTATTCTTGATTCGCTTTAGGGCCGCCTGCAGTTAAGAGGCAGATAAACGTGCCTTATAGCTTTGGTGTACCATCCCCCCTACTCTACATCTGAAACTTGCTACTGCCTTACGGCAAACTCTAAAATAATATATACTCACATCAATGTGCTTTGTTTTAAGAAACCAATAACAAACCAATAACAAGGTAAAGCCGATCTGCAGGAGGCTGTAACCACTGTTCTGATTATAATCAGGTCACTTCGCTCACTCGGTTCAGAACAGGTAATGGGTCATCTGTGCCTGATCTTGTGTATACCAAGGGATAACATATGATTGATGCGTTGGTTGTAGACTGCACGTTAGGTTGCAGTGATCAAGCAGTTATTCGTTGCAACTTCATCTGCTCTGCAGAATACCGAGATGCCGTTCATGAGGCGGCGTGAAGCATCGCATGCTACAACCGAATAGACCACCTGGTCAGTGCGCCAACCTGATTGTTCCTCGTCGGAGACCCCACGGATATCGCCTGGCTCGAGTACATAAACCACTTTACTCGGCTGATTACGGATGCTTCAGAGCCAAAACTCTGTAAACGGTCTGAAAATTTTTGGCAGTGCACAACGCAGCGTGGCGAAATTATAGATAATCCCCAAAGCCTGTAAGCTGGGATAACTACGAAGCCCAACGAAACCACTGCACTCAACTGCTCAGAGAGGACAAAGTCATGTATCAGCAGAACATGGCAAAAACGTTCAGCGTCAATCACAAAGTGCTGTATAAGCATGTCAATAGTATACGGAAGATGAGGCAAGGAGTTCCGCCACTCATAACGGCTGATGGCCGAACACAAACGGCTACGAAAGTAGCAAACTGGCTGCGGATGCAATATACCGCCACCTTTCAGAGGGTATTATCATCAGGAGATCCTCCAGCTTTTATCGCCCCGCCGCTAGGACTTACTCACATCTCCTTTACCACCAAAGCTGTCTTGCAGAAGCTGACCACTTTACGCAAACACGAATCCCCGAGTATCGATATTATTCGCCCAGAGGCATTCAGAGCAGCAGCAAGTCAAATGGCAGAGTCACTGGCTCAGTTCTTTCAGCACTGCTTAAACCAGAACCAAGTTCCTGACATGTTGCAGCTTGGAATAATAACACTAATTCACAAAGGTGGAAGTAGAAACTAGACTTCAAACTACCGCCCAGTTTCCCTTCTCCCCATACTCTCCATGCGGACTGAATCCATCATAGCCGATACGCTGGTGGGCAATTTGGAAAACGCTAACATTATTATTTCTGAGCAGCACGGCTTCCGTCGAAATCGATCGGGCACAACGGAATTACTTTTACGTCCCCGTGTGTCCCTCGTGGAATGTTGTTCCAGTATCAATCATTTCGGCACCATCACTATCCATATTTGAAAGACTTTTGGATGACTCACTTACCTACACGTTGTTACCTGGTGCTACATCACTATCCCACTTGAGGAATTTACTTCGGATTTATTGGCTGTTCCATGTTTTTGCCATGAAAGTACACGGGTAGCAGAACAACAGCGAAACAAACGCCTTCACTCTTTTAAACGTAAATAACCCAGTGCATTCAGAGACGCTTGAAAATAATCGGTTGGTATGGTCGTTTGGCAACCTTTCGCCCTCGAGATAAGAAGGATGAGTTTCTTGAGCATTTAAACTCCATTGATGAGAGGATACAGTTTGCTACTGAGTTGGAATCTTGTGGCGGTACAAAACCTTTTGTTGACTGCCTGGTTCACAGGAATGGGGGAAATGTAAAGATGACAATATATCGCAAGCCAACAGATACTGACGGCGTGGTCCACTACACTTTGGGTCATCCGAAACAGGTTTAGGATGGGACAACCTCAGCTCCGTTCTACAAAGCACAAACCTTGTGCGCAATGGAGGAGGACAAAAAGGCTGCGCGGAAAGTGGCAAAGAGCAAACTATTAGAAAGCTGTTGCCCACGGCGACTAGTCAATCACCATTTGGATAAAGTGCTACACCGGCAGTCAAGACCCACAGCAGAGTTGATAGGGAGGGTCGGAATTCCGTACAAGGAAGGCACTTCGGGGGCAATTCGAAGGGTGCTAAACAAAGAAAATATAAGGGGGATCTTTCAGCGAGGTTGAACATTACTTTCGGGGCTGGTACGCCTGAAATACTCCCTTCCCAATGATAGGACAATTAACCGTATTTCTAAAATTAAACGTAAGTACTGTGCACATCTGTACATAAGCCATACAGCGACAGAATTAGGCACACGGATTTCGGAGCACACGAGGCGCATTTCAAGACCATCAAGAAACGAGTTCTAATACCAGGCGATGGCAAGAGACTCGACCGTGGTTGTGCATGCATTAGACACGGGTCACCAGATAGACTTGGCAAACGTAGAGGTCATTAGGAGAGGTATACGATCAACCCCTCAGCGGTTGATTGCGGAGGCGGTGGAAATTGCCAAATTTGACGACTACGTGAATAGGATGGACGAGATAGGATTCCCTAATGCATGGCGGGCGGTTTTATGCCGGCCAGCTTGACGAGCATCGGTGCGTGGATCAGATTAGTAAGGGCAAACCGACTCCCATTGTCAACACTCTGGGCTTATCCGTCAATGTCATGCCGCATAAAGGAACATCTGGACTATTTCCACTGATTGAACCACTTGAGGTGACATCACGAACTGTTACTGTAATGACACCATGGCTCAACTATCGGGTAATGCGGTTATCGCCACTGTTCGCTATAAAATCCCACCCCAATTACATTGATTAACCTGGTCTGAAGAAGCTCTTGTATCAAGGGCGAAACGTTACCAAACTACTATACCAACCGATTGTTTCCAAACCTCTCTGAACTCATGACTGATCGATCGGTTCCAAGTATCTTCCAAGAAGTTGAAACCCACTGCATTTTTATTTTTTAATAACCTTGTAAACCACCCAACGGGACATGTAAAGCATTGCATCGTAACCCGTATAAAGTCATTGTTCATTGGACGTGTAAATCTGTCGATACAGGTATGGAGAAAGGCGAGACCTCTGCAAACTTCCGAACAGGTCTAGGTAAACACGTGCAAAACGAGAGTCAGGAGCCTGGAAGACGCACAGTTGGATGTTTGTGTGGCTGTACACTGTGCTGCGCTGACACTCTAGGCCCACTCGAGCCCAACTACGGTTGACGGTTGATGTTAGGTCAAACAAAGCTTTCGGTTACACGCTTCAGTGAAGCGCATATGCGGGGATGAGATAGGTTGTGTAGTGTGTTAAAAAGTAGCCGTAGGAATTACAGGGTGGAAGGACAAGTTTGTGAGACGTAACAAAATATTGGCCCCTCAGACGAAGTCAGTTTCAGTGGTGTGGCGTCGAACCCTAACTATATCGAGATTAGCTGGTTGGGCTGCAGCCACAACAGCCAGGTCGATATTAGTTCCTGGTGCAAGCCCGATGTAATGGATTCATGATAGAGCATCCGACACGGGATTTAGCACGATTGAGATTTGCACTTCTGTCGTTAACTGAGAGACGCAGACTGTGTCTATTTCTCGCAGGAAATACTTGTTTGTTGCATCATTACTTGCGTAGATCGATGCGTATCATATCTACAGCGGCGCCAATCAAGACAGCAATCGCGTTTTCATCGTATGGGGGACACCAGCCTTACAGATAATTGGCTGCGGTTAACCACGCGTTATAGCCACCTGGAATGTCGCCGGATCTGGTTACTTTGGTGGTGTTAGGAGCAGCAGATGCCGCAAACTAAAGCAACATTTGTTCACACGACTTGGTGACACACTAGCCACTTTGCCTTGTGCTACATGACTCGTCTCTTTCAGTATTTCACATAACGCAAACTGACAGTGTAGTTATTCCTCTTTCCCACGCATATCTATTCCAGTCAACTATATGGTAAGGCCACAGGCCTACCCCTACTTTGTTATTTTGTATTCTGCAATGACACTGCGGTCATTCCACCAGATTTGTTAAACACAAACGCGTTTATCGGTAATAAACAAGTGATACATCAGGCCAACTAGTCTTTTATATTTTTATGACCATCCCTATGAACGTGAGGTCAAATTTTCAAGGGAATGCTGTAGCAACTTAGGTTAATTGTTCATTATACGAAGCAGCAGGCAGCAAGGTTCGATAAAATAAGCATATTGTTATTAAAGGCATTGAAATATCGAACGGTTTGCCAAATCATTCGATTAGGCTCACGTGACAACAAATCGGGTTAAATGCATAGCGCAGTCTTCCTTCTCGCATTTGCGCTGAAGAAAAACTGGTGCTATACGGTGGCTCCACCTAGATGTGTTTGCTATCACCGGGTGAGACGATGTAGTGAAGTAACAAACCAGACACACTTTGGTATGTTCGGCCATCCCACTTGTTAAGCTCGTACTGGAAGTATGCTTGATTGGTAGCAATGACTGAGCCAGGAGAAAAAGCATACATCGCCTCACCACAAGAAAACCTAGCAAGGTTCATACCCTGCGCGATCCCAGTCGGCTACGATTCAGTAGGTGGACGCTTACTGTTCACGCGTCACCGGATAGAGCTTGGATCAGCATTTACACCTGTGGTGCGTCACCCTAAAATCCGCTTCCTCTGTTTCGCCGATGATGTCACGATAAACCGGATGAAGCAGGCCATGTGTATATAGAAGCAGGTATTTACCCTATTAAGACTACCGTGGACGTAAAGGTGGAACTTCCGCCACTTATTTTGCACCTCATAGTTATTTGGTCACACCCATAATTGCATACCGGTTATTGAGATTGGTACTGAGGAGGCAATACGAAATGCATGCATCTACCAGCTCTCCTTTTCGTACCACGCTTTTCAATTTGCTAAAGGGAACTAATTTCTTTAAAGTATAAAAAAGATCGGACTTCATGTCTCAAAGCCCTACCAAATTGGCTCGCTGTACAGCGGATAGAGGGATGTAATGCTTTGGGTGGCCTCAAGGAGTTGGGAGTACTGTGTCTTGTACAAATGCGACGTGTAAGGAACAGCTGACGAATATGCCCCGCTGTTGAGATTAAATCAATATCAACATGTTTGTTTGATCCTTGGGGCTAGTTGCACATTGGGGGATGGAGTAATTTCGACAGCGGGGGTTGGAACGAAGTCGCGGGGTGTCCAATAGGGAGACACGGGTTGTCTGAAAAATAGTTAGTAGGCCGGGATTACGCCAGTGACGCAGGTGCCATGTGTAGTTATAAAGAGTAATATCCCAATATCCAACTTGTGATTTTCGTAGTCCTCATAAGTAGCAGGATTTTAGTTGTAAATTTGATAAGGCTTTCATCCCAACAGTTCACAAGCTACATAGCAGAGCCTAGTCCGGAAAAGCGCCAGACGCGTTTCGCCCTATTGGGGGCTCGTCAGTGGCGCGCATTCCCTCGGTCCTCTAATGAGGATCGAACCCTTGGTAAGACTAAACCTCAGGGATAAACTGCCTGTCCACGACAATTCAATGTGTATTTACTCATTCGACTGTTCCTATGGAGCAGGATACACTGGTCCCACGACAAGACGCTTATCCGATAGGATGAAGGATCACCATCCAGCGTGGCTCAGAACTGGAAGTCGCAAAATTACCAAATCTGCCGTCGCCACGCATCTTGCGGACACGGGCTACACCACCAAGTCGGCTGATTCACTCAAAGTACGTTCGTAAGCGCATATTGAACACCGCAGAAGCCATTTCAATTCGGCTGTACGAATCACAATTGTGCATCCAGGAAACGCTCACTCAGGCATTAAAAGTTCCTTGGCCTGGACGGACTACGGTTGAACTGTGCGAGCGCACTGAGTCCACAGTGTTCATCTGACCGACGTTGCTTGACGCTGGATAATAGTATAAATCGACTGAATGGCGACCCCCTTCGGTACGTGAACATACTTCGATTGTTATGTAACTGCATAAGCCCGATAATGAAGTACCGAAAACATATGTTAGTTTATAACATCTTTTGATCAGTAAATGGGCCTTTTCAACACCTTGCACATTTTCCGGAGCAAATCTGTAGCGAATACCATTTACCTTCATGATATTTTCATTGGCTGGAGCATATGGGGAGCGCGAAAGCCTGATCCACATCCAGGAACAGTGCAGCTACTCCATGGAGATTCCTCCACTACACAACAATGAAACACAATCGACATCAAGGTTTTATATCTCACCAGGTCGAAAAGGTTGTGGTTCAAAGTTTCAAGGATGTATTTTTATTGAGACAGTTGCTGGTAAGGGCACCGGAATTCCGATACGCGTTCCCAGTAGACAAACTTGATAGCTCCTGATCCAGGTGTGGTGCTGTGATCAAACAAAAGAAGCGGGAAGTTCTTTAGAATCCGACACCTGTAAGGAGTAGTAATAACCGCTCAGCTAGCCGTCGAGACATTTAGTGACACTTCATACAATACACTCAAAGGGGCCAAGTATGCTCTAGACTAGGCTGACCCAGAGTGTTTCGACAATGTTTTAGCTAAAAAGCTATCAATGACCAACCCTTCACTAGTCATTACAAGTTCAAGAACATAGCCCACCTCTTCTGAATTACTACTGAGATCCGCGGGATTTCCTTCCATCCACACCTACGCTTACAGCTCCGTAAAGGTGCTGGATGAACTTTGACTATGTCAGGTATCATATTCTTGGGACCCTGTCTCCGTAACAGAAATAAAGTCACGTGATACAGCGCAGCTTGCGTATTCAATGTGACTATTTAGCGAGACTGAGAAGCGTAAAATCTTGCATTGCAATAAAACACCGTTTGATGATCGGGAAAGAGAGAAACTTTACAAATAAGGTCATGTATTGGCCATATTATACGTAGATTGTAGGTGCGCCGTACGAAGACCAGGTGTGCCGTACGAAGACCGGTGTAAGAAACTAGGGCTGTACACCCTAGCTTATAGTCGACTGAGGGTTGACCTCATCATGACGCACTGGATATTATATTTGGGTGATTACCCTATGTTGATACCATTGCTTTATCTGCGCACACCAAGCAGCACACACGGACACCGGTACATGCGTGTCATACCTGATTTGAAGCGGGTCGCTCACCATCTCGGTTTGAACGCAGAGTGGTGAATGTTTGGAACGACCTGCCGCAGCACGTATTTGAGACAAATTCGGTGTCGGAATTTAAGAAATTCCTTGACAAACACTTTGCCGATGCAAAATATATTGAGCGGAACACAACATAACGCGTATCTGTCCATGAGTGACGATCGATGCAGCTACACAGAGAAAACTCTACGTGCTGCTTTTAACCAGTATTCAGTGTTATATACTCGCAGTTGGAGAGGGAACATAAACGGAAGAGAGGAGGAACAAAATGCACAATGAAAACGCCAATGAAGTCGTCTCTCTTGTCCATCAACAGTTGATCATAAGCAAACGTCTTCACCGTTTTATGGCCTCAACTCGACAGTCAAAAGACACTAGCTGAGTACAAATTCAAATCAACAGCCTCCATCCTTATTGAAAACCTCATCAGTTGACGGCATCTCCTCATTTTCTATACATATCCAGCCTGCATAGATAAGACGCGTCGGTGGACACAGTGTCTTGGCATGGCCTAACTGTCGGAGCTTGGTTCATGGAAGAACGATGCTGAGTGATCCACTCACTTTTCCTTAGCCATAAACAGCGGCGATCACAGTCGTTGCGCATGCAGTGTTTCCAGAGATTTGAACAGAACTATCAAGGCAAAGGTTGCAGCATTCAGTCTGCATCCTTCCTCTGTCGATCTGATGGACAATGTCCCACAACCGTACGGTAACGTTGAACAATGATATATTACAGGTAAAAAAGCGATTGCTTTACAAGTCCTGCAGGATGGTTGAACTGAAAGCACACATAGGCGTAAATCGTCAAGTTAAGCGTTTAGAGATTCAGCTGCACTGCTTTATTAAGTCATTTTAGAATGAGTGTTGAATTGTTACTGTAGAGTAATATTGGGAAGTGATATAGGGAAGGTATGTCTTGAAAATAAAAGAAACGACAACACTTACTCGTGCGCCGCCTTCTTGGACTGATGTAATTGGTGAATGCCATTGTAGTATTTCCGAAAGATATTCCACAGCAGCAGCGTGTAAGTAGTAAAGCACAAAACTTGAGAATGAGCGCCGTTGGTTCGCGTTTGGTCGACGTAGACATCACTGATTATATAGTGTAATGTAATTGGATAAGCGAATCATCCAGACGTCTTTTGAAAACCGTTAGCGTGAGGAAAGAAACAATGTATGTTGGAAGAGCGTGCCAGGCTTGACACACACGAAGGAAAAAGAGATTCCGGCGGCATTCTAACCGGCTATATTGTGCATCCAGCTTTAGATGGTGTCCTCTGAGTGTGATATTGCAAATCAACATTAGTAGGGGACGACAAGAATGGTTTGGATTACTCAGGATCATATAAGTCATTATCAAGTCGCCACGCAGGAGTCGATATTTTCCACTGTAAACCCCGAGGGTTTTCAGCCTCAATCGGTAAGGGAGATGAAGCAGGCCCTTTATGTTCTTGGTCGTCCTTGTATTGTGGCAGTTCAGGAGCGGTAAGTTCTTACTTTCGCCATGGCTGTCAAGCGTGGATGGAGTTGAGCATTTAAGAAAAAATGGAAGGATCAAAGTGCCCGAATGCCCTCCGCAAAAGCTCTAGGTGTTTGTTAGCTTCTTTAGTGGCTTTCTCGGCCTGACGGGAACTGCCCGGATCTTCCTGCACTATCACACCAAGATCGCATTCCGTTGAAGTGCGTTGCAATATTTGATCCCCCAGTCCGTATGCGCAAATGGCTTTATGGCGTATGCCCAACAATTTGCACTTAGATACGTTGAAGTGAAGTAGGTTCTGAGTTGACCATTCGTAGACCCTGTCAAGATCACCCTGAAATGCTGCATTGTCGCTGGTTGTTCTAATAGTCGCTACATCTTGAGATCATCAGCGAACTGTGAGCAGTTTGAGGTGATTACTGTCGCGAGATCGTTTACCTAAATCAGGAGTAGTCATGGACCAAGTACTGAGCCATGATGCCCTCCGCACTTAACGTCGATTGGTTCAGTGATGACGTCGCGAACTTTACATTCAGATGTCGTTGAAGCAAGAAGTGAACGATCCAACCGAGGATTGGGTCACCAATTTCACAACACTGTAGCTTGTGAAGGGGGATACGGTGGTTGAGACGGTCGAAAGCCTTTGAGAAGTCCATATGTACTACATCAACACCTACGCCGCTCTCGACGGTCCCAGTCCAAATGGATCTAGAAAGTTCGTAGATTATACCCATGGAAATACAAGACCACAACGTTGCGAAGAGTACTCTTTTCGATAAATCTCCTCAGGCATTTACAATTATAAAATGGAAAGCACAAAGCAAACGGCTGATGAAGCCAAAGTGGTGGGAATAGTGGAATCACGACAAACAGAAACTCAAATTATTGATCAATAAAATCCGTTAACTACACATGTGACAAAGCACGTGTTAGTTGATCGGTGGGATGCCAAGTGCATCATCCGACCACTGTAGGCGTCTGGAGTGGCAAAAATTAGCAAGCTGACTAGGGCCAGGGTAGAAGAAGCCCTTGCAGCAAGGCCTTCTGCTTACATAATTCCGGTTGCAATATTCTAATCGCAATCGCTTCGGCCGTCCGTAAGATTTGCTTTCTAAGCCCTTTAGTGTACCGCGGTTTTACTACATAAAGTATTTGGAAGGCATCAGCGGTCCTAATTCGGTGTCCGCTTTCCACCAGATGCTCCAGGATGGAACTGTTGGGGCGACTGACGATGCCTTTCCGCAAAGCCGCTGGGCAGTGCTCCGCAATGCGTTTAGACAGACGCCTGGTTGTGTGTCCCACGTACCTCGCACCACAGGCGCAGGTAAACTGATATAAAATGTAAGATTGGGACTGTACCGGAAGTCTGTCTTTAATGCGTTGGGTTATAAAGGGGGCTGTTTCCGCAAGGACGTGTGGGCATGCGGCTGGGAAGGTTCTAGCCACTGCAGTAGAAATCCTTCTGTTCAATTGATCAAAGGCAACATCGCCTTTAAAGGGAACTGACAGAAACACGTCCTTCTTAGGGACAGTAGTAATCACTTCAGGGCTATCGCGGATCACTGAATACTTTTTGATGAATGGGGTCGGATAACCGTTATCTTGCAGCGTTTTGAGAATACGGATCTTTTCGGCCTCCAGCGTCTCTTGGCTGCAAATTTTCGTAGCACGAAAATACAAGCAGCGGACGAGATTACGTTTGTACCTCAAGGGTACAAAGCTCAGAAAATGTGTATATTGGCCTACCCAAGTGGCCTTCCGGAATACACTTCTTTCCAATGAACCATCATTTCTTCGGCTTAGCAACACGTCCAAGAAGGCTAGCTTACCATCTCTTTCGGTTTCGATAGTAAACGTCAACGATGGATGAACACAGTTTAACTGGTTTAACAGGTTGGAAACATTGGTGTTTGAATCGCAGATTATAAACGTATCATCCATATAACGACAATAGAAATCAAATGAAGCGATGATGGGTCGTATAGCTTCACGCTCAATCATAGCGAGGAAAATATCAGCAAGGAGTGGTCCTAGGGGGGACCCCATCGCGACACCGTCAATCTGTCTGTAGTAGACTCCATTAAATAAAAATTGTCTGTTGAAGGTACACCGTAAAATTAATTCCTTCAGTTTCCTCACCGGAATACCCACATCTATGTTCTTTTCATTCATGTAATCACACATAAAATTGACAGTTTCCATCAATGGAACATTCGTAAAAAGTGACTCAACGTCCAGAGAGAGCATCAATTTGTCATTTACTTTCATGCATTCTACTCGTTTCACAAATTCAAATGTGTCTTTCACGGTGTATGTGCATAACTCCTTGCGTACTGGTTCGAGCAAACCCGCAAGCCATTTCGCAACCGAGTGAGTAGCTGAGGCTGACATGTCGATTATCGGACGCAGGGGGACTTGTGGTTTATGTACTTTAGGTAGTCCATAAAGACGTGGAGGATGGGAACCCACTGGCGTTAGCTGTTCCAGTAGCACGCTATCTATTTGGTTCATACGCTTCAGCTCCTTCAACACTTGAGTGATTTTAACCTCATCCTGCGCGGTTTTGTCCTTCTGTACCGTTTCACAAAAGAACTTACTCTTATCTTGCAAAATGGATTGCATTTTAGAAAGGTAGTCGCATCTATCCATCAGTACCCATCCGGAGCCTTTGTCGGGTCTAGAGATGATTAAATCAGGATTTGATCTTAATTCCTTGATGGCTTCTCTGTGTTTCTTAGTCAGGACGTTAGAAGATTTGGTTTTGTAACTCATATACTGTTGCGAAAGATGAACCAAAGTGGTTCTGAAAGTATCTTTGGCAAGTTTAAAGTGCAAGAACGGTACTTGCGAAATCCATGTTATTCTTGTGCTGTGATATTGTGTTCGTCCAATTAGTTGATGAGCTATTCGGCAACAATCGCTTCCATGATTTTGGAGAGCACCGGAAGCAGTGTTATTGGGCGATATTTGGCCGGATCTGTACTACTTCCCCCCTTTTGGATGGGTGTGATGATACCTTGCTTCCACATTGTTGGCACCCGCATGTCATCGAGGCATCGTTGGAAGAACTTGTAGAGTGGGTCTGCCAGGTTTACTGCAGCCAATTTCAACGCCTTCGGAAGAATATTATCAAAGCCGGTAGAAGTATGCCCGCGCAGGGCAATTAGCCTTTTCATAGCGTCCGCAGTCGTAAACGTGATGTGGCTAAGTTCTGGTGGTGGTACAACGATTGGAAACAGTGTATGCTGCGATGTCGTGCTCTGGAAATTCGGGGCGAATTGTTGACATGGGGCGTTGGCCGTCGCAACTGCGGTTTGTACGGGTCCACCTAATGTGTGTAAGGCAGAAATTCCTAGCTGCACTTTGCGGAGTTTGTTAACGTGTCTGTACAGGAGCTTGTGGTTTGAAAGGAATTTCTAAGCTAGATTCTGTTGGTGCTGTAGTTTCTCTTCGCGTACCAGGTTTACGCAGTGATTTCTTCGGATAGTGTAAACTTCCTGTTTTTCGGCACTCGGTGACTCCTTGTATCTTCGCCGAAGTAAATTCCTCGTGAAGTACACGTGCGTGTTCTGCTGCGTATGACTGATTTTACTGTCTGCGCTTGCGAAGGTCTTTTCCTAGAAGCACTAGTTACTAACGTGTTGAATTCGTGAGCAAAATCTGACCGGGCGACATCGGAGGATCGTTTAGCTAGAAATTCCCAGTTTGTAGCATTTATAAGTTTGATTAGAGCGCCGTAATCCATAATGAGCTGATACTCCTCTGTCTTTTCTGAGAATTACTCTGCATAACAGATGCAACTAAACATGAGAGTTACGTGGTCGCTACTTCCCAAAGGACTCCCTATCGATACCGTTCCGATCATAAGCTCTTCGTTGGTGAATACGAGATCCAGGACACCCGGTTTGTTTCCCTGCTGAATCTTGTGGGAGATTTGATGTGATTGTAGAGTGGTAGGCTACTAATTATCTCCTGTACTTCCATTTTGAAGTGTTCGTTGATACAGGCTGAGGTTTCTATGGTATGAATATTCAAGTCACCAACTAGGAGAATGTGGCTGTACGACTGTGAGAGAATGCGCTTCATTGTGGAGGCTAGGCGGTTGTCCATTTCCAAAGTAGCCGAGGGAGGGCGATGCACCACACCCATCAAACATGCGTCTCCACGGCTTAAGTGAAGACGGTATCAAAGCGCATCAACAATCTGAATCTCGGGGTCATCGATGCGATCAATGTGTAGTTCGCTGCGATAATAAAGTAGTAATCCATCTCCTCTACTTAGTCGATCGTTGCGTAGAATAGACATCCTAGGTAGTGCGCTTTCTGCATCACTGATGGCTTCATTCAACCAGGTCTCGGTTATCATAACGAGGTCCCTTGACATCGAAGCCTGACGCAGGTGAAGCTCCGTCAGTTTGATTAAAAGACGTGCGTTGGTATAAAAACAGGAGAGTGATTCAAATGTTAGAAGGTAGTTTTTGGATGTAGACAACAGGTTTAAGACTTGGCCAAACCTCTTGAGGTCGGTCGCTGCCTATTTTTTGAATAGTCAGGCTTGCGAGAATGATTTGGGTTAGTTTTTCTGCACCATGCGATCGGGTTCATGATGATCCTGATGGTCACTCACCTCCTGCAGTGTCTCGGCGGATTCTATGACTGCTGTCAGATTAGTCTCTGTGGTGGACTCTGCAGTAACGGTTGTTCCCACCGAGTTGGTTCTCTCTATGGAGTAACCAGTAGCTTCAAGTCGTAAACCTGCTGCTTTTAGTCGAATATCTGTTGGTAGCATGTTCCGGAAGTTACCCCAGTTCTCTCGAACTGTCTATACAGTTAGCTCAGACAGTAAGACCAACTTCAGCAACCTAGGACCACAACCTTTGTAATTTGGCGACAAGGGAATCCTTTTCAGGGAGGTAGCAATGGCATTTCCTAAAGACAGCGCCTCACGAATGTATCGCCATTGCTCCAGGTCGTGTGCCTGAGCATCTTCAGGAGATGAAGCTTGAGACTCTGGGACGCCATGAATAATGACGGTTTTCAGCTGGTGTTTTCTACTTCTCTGTTGATCGTTTATATCCTTTCCATGGAATATCCGGTAAGATACATACTCCGTTCGAAGCTCTGTAGTGTAGATTCGCAGCGAACACAAAGAATTCCGTTTCGTCCGCGCGATGTAGTGTTACCCGAATTTGTCGAGGCTTACCATACTGTAAGGAGTTTGGGTGTCCTGCGATGCGGCTCAGCGTAGTAGGCTCAGCTCGTATGCTGATGGCACTACAGATGGAATCCCACTGACTACGATCGTCTATCAATTTACCCCTTATTTTGTTGGATTTGGATTCAGGAATGTTAGTGCACACGAGACTTAAGGCGCCATGATTCCGCCTTGTGGTTCGCGATTTAAGAGCACTAGGTTCTTTTGTT
>OX104063.1:132403563-132463212 GCA_944474145.2 Dicrocoelium dendriticum
GTCACCCTCTTAAAATGACAATTCAGTATAGCCGGCTTGAATGCCGTAGAAATTTCTTTTCTCTCCGCGTGTGTGAGCCTTGGAACGCTCTCCCTAATTATGTCGTCTCTGCTCCCAATCTGGCGATATTTAAAAAAACGTGTTGACGATGCATTGTCTCACTTACATTTCATTTTATGACTTGTTAGCCAGGGGCTACAAAACGCAATCAAACGGTGTCTTGCCAAACACCTAACCAATGGATTTATGGATTTATATGTTTAATACGCGAACATCTCCGCTATTCTACATAAGTCTATGGTGAGTCCACCACAAAGCTTTTCACTTTATTATGCAATTGATTTTCGCAATACTTTCCATCCCACGGGACTTGTTGAGCGATGCTTTTTTAACCGGAAATAAAACCATTGTCCATTGTTTGCTACAACGATCAACTTTCGAACGTGACTCAAATGTCCTGGTTCAAGATGACTTGGGTTGCTCCAAGCAATCCGAAAAGTCCTCGAAGACTGGGCTGTTGCGACGAGCGTTTGGACAAGTAAACAGCTCCATATTTTGACAAATGCACAGTGCGTATGTGCGCTCCCAATGTCGAATACGAAATTGAATCCTAGCGTCCATGGCTAAAACACGACCTTGATGCACTGGAGCAGCCACAACGTCGGGCATCTAAGAACGTAATTGGAATGCGCAATCTTTCATACCAGGTGAGGCTGCAACGATTGGGGGTATTCAGTGGAAGCTATCGCAGACTACGAGACGACCTGATTATGGCATACTTGATTCTGCGAGACCCACATCATGTGTGCCGCCCTTTACTGAGACTCAGCAGCAAGAACATCCTGTGAGACAACTCAATGAAACTCGCTGTACAGTATATTCACCTGGAGTGTCACAGAAATTTCTTTTCTATTCGTGTCTGTTACCCTCCCAGAATCGGTCTTCTCTGCACGGACACTAACAGTATATAAAAGACGGTTGGATGAGGCACTCATTCACTTACACTTTATCACTTAGCACTACGTCTCCATCCTACATCTGGAGTTTACCATGGAACTTTTTGATGTTAACTGCGGGTGCTGTGAATCTAAGGGGATTGTAGGACTAGGGAGGCGCAAACGATAGGTCCTTATTTTCATATTTAAAGTAATAACTGTTTTCTTACCATTATTATCAATTTTTGTTATTTTGATATCCTCACTAACTACCCAACGCAACGTGTAAAGCAACTTTTCGTAACCCGTGTAAATTCATTGTTCATTGAATTAAACTTAGACCGCGCATTTGTATGGTCAAATGCAAACCTAATTCCTTTTAACATGGAAAAGTGCAAACCGTGCGTGGCCGCCACGAGGCAGTATACACAGATAAGCAGAGAGCCAATATTCTGAAAGCCGTCTCACAAGAGTGAGGCCGTGGGGTGGTGATGCAAGACGATCTCAGCTGTTTGGCGCAGTCATCGATAGCCTGTAAAACCGTGGACCAACAAGCTGGTCTGTTACGGAAAGCACAAAATTTGTTTAACAAATTTATGACGTGGCGGGTAGGACTCGCTACTTGAAAAGTCACTAATTCTCGTGTGCCCAAATGATTTTTCCTACACACGGATGTCAGTCATCCAAATTGAAAGATTTCCTTCAATCCTTTCTCACGCTGGCGATCCGATTGAACACATCCACAACTACAGCAACACATCTGCACACCCAAACAACACCGATGTATGCAAACCCTCTTTTTAACATTGATTCAGTGTTCCCGGTAAACTTTTAAAGCCTCTGTACATTTACTGATAAATCAGGATGATTAACCATCAGGATGCTTTTGCAGGAGTGCCTCGCGTTGTCGAGAATAAGTCTTTATTTATTTATTAAGGTCCGAATAACTAGCTGAGCAAAGAGTTCTTGGGGTTCCGAGTTGAAGTACGAAGATTCACCGAAACGTTTAACCAAGAGGCAACAAAAGAGAAAACCAACCGATGATGTATACATGGAAAGCGAAGTGGAAAATCGCGGCGTAAATGCATATCTATACACCAAAAGATGTAATGGTAGAAATGTGCGAAGCTGTTTTGTGCTTTTCAATAAGTTTTGTTCCCTTTCGTTCGTAACAAGGAAAATACCGTCGACCACTGTGTCGGGGTTCCCCCCTCCACTCAAGTCTTCTCTAGCTGACTAGTCCAAATCAGAACGAAACCGGTCAGTCGTGGTGTGCAGTGTTGGAAGAAAGCAGCTCCGAAACTCTCCACTCGGGATACGGTCCCAGTGATCGGAATGGCATAAGTTTGCTTCAAACCAAACTGTAGCCTCATTCGAGATTGCGTGTCGCAATCCAGACACAGGGCGGGTACACAAAACCCAAAATACTAAAGTTTAAACCGTTGTATCAAGCGCTACTGTGGAGCTCTGGCCTAGTGACTAAGACGAAAGCCGTCAACCACTGTGTACAGCTCCCATCTCAGCTCAAACTCTCTCTACCTGACGAGTCCAAATCCGAACGAAACAGATCGGTCGTGAAGTGGAGTATTGTAGAAAGCAGCTCTGAAACTACTTCGGTTAAGGTCCTAGTAATCGAATTAGCATACCCTGTGTTTGCTTCAAAACAAACTGTAACCTCAATCGAAATTGTGTGCCGCACTCCAGACACACGGCCGGCACTCAAAGACGCAACAACGAAAAGTGTTTCATTCATTTTTCGTGGATTTTAGAACGGATTGTAGGAACTTGAAAATGAGGCGTGAAAAAGTGAATAACATGCTCTAGGGAAAATAACAAACGCTGACAAAATCTGTAAAATGAATAGGGATCGACTTTTCTTCCACTTCGATTGATAACTGATCGAATATAGACCAGTTCGGCTGATGTTATAGGTTTCGCTGGAGCCCAGTCCTTGGTCTCAAGCTGTGGAGCTGGCCATGATGACACATTTTGAGAAGGGGTTTGTTGCACCTTAGAGTTAGAGTAGTCAAGAAACGCTGACTTGAATCAGCCGCTATTGATCGTTTCGGCTTTATCATTGTAGTCAATAGTAAATGTTTTGTTGGTTATGCGTACTACCCGGCACGCGCCGTAATAGGGAGATTAGGGTGGCCGACGTAGGCTATCGTTGCGAACGAACATCTTGGTGCAAGGGGTTAGGCGTTCGTCCATATTGGGTTGCGCAGGCCGAAGCTGTCATATGTGATGAGATAAGCGAGCTGCGTAGTCACCAAACTCGAAGGTTTTGGGGGCTTTTGATGAGAAAAATTTACCAAGTAAGTGACGTGTAGAGCCAAAGACCAGCAAAGAAGGAGCGGCATATAACACAGCTTTACTCATGTTCCTTGTGTCTAAGAGAACAAGTGGGTTTACTTCGTGCTTGCATCTGTTAGGCTAGGTACAAATTGATGCTTTGAGTGGCCGAGGGAACCTTTCTACCATCCCGTTAGCTGCTGGATGGTATGCTGTGGTTCGGTTGTGTTGTCAGCCTGTTACGTTGAGAAGTTTGTTAACGGATCTGTCAAAGTGTGATACAGGGCAGCCAAACTGAACTGCCCAGCATGCTAGAAAGATATGTTCAACGGTCTCAGATAAACGGAAGCCTATCGGAAACGTTTCTGTTCACTTTGGCTAGAGTAACAAACTCACAACTGATGTGGAAAACGTTCTGCTCTCCGTAAATCCGCTGCCAAGTGGATCGTGTGGGATACTATCTATCCTGATGCTCCGTGAAATATGCAACAGTCGAAAATAAACTCCGAGGAAGGACATAGCGTTATCTGCATTTCTGATGTGCCAGTGCTTCCTTCAAAGATAATCTAGAGGCGGGAAATCATAATTTAGAACAATGACGATTCATCCGTGAAACCTCTTCTTTGTATAATGTTGTGATGCGATCGTTCAAAGATTACCCCTCTCTCCAAATCATATAGGAGGCGTTCCGAGAATCTTAAAACCCTTGGTTCAGTCCGAGCAATCAGCGACGGATTTTTTACATAGTTGAAGCAAAAATCGAAAAAGCTTTCCATCGGAAATTCGGTTAAGGACTGCAGATGCTACTCAGATCCATTTACGAAATCACCTGAAAAATTCAGACGTATCGGCGATGATTGCTCCTTTACCTGATACTGACGCGGATCTAATTGAGGGTTAGGACCCGTCTTGGCCTGAGCACGGTAGGGAAGTAATATCAGCATCGCATTCAAAAAACGAAAAATGGCCGACCTCACAACGGTCGTATTCCTATATACCTGAGTTCCTTGACCCCCTGTGGTCTACTAGAGACCGATAAACTAGCCTGCTTGTACCCAAATGTTCAGGGCAACTTCAGTAGGCTGGCTGAATGGTAAGACGGCCAAGTTTCTCAGAAATATGATACCATCAGCATCACGGAGACGTGGTTACACACTGAAATGACGAACGCTGATAATTCGATACCTGGTATGTCACTCATTCGGAACGACAGATTGTCAAAAGGAGGGGGCGTAATTCTACATTACCGAAGCAACTTACCGTGTGAGGTCATGGGGGATTCAGATTCGCTTATTCTTGATTCGCTTTAGGGCCGCCTGCTTTTAAGAGGCAGAGACACTTGCCTTATAGCCTAGGTGTACCATCCCCCTACTCTACATCTGAAACTTGCTACTGCCTTACGGCGAACTCTAAAAAAAGATATACTCACATCAATGTGTGTTGTTTTTAGAAACCAATAACATACCAATAACAAGGTAAAGCCAATCTGCAGGAGGCTGTAACCACTGTTCTGATTAGAATCATGTCACTTCGCCCACTCGGTTCAGAACAGGTAATGGGTCATCTGTGCTTGATCTTGTGCATACCAAGGGAGAACATATGATTGAGGCCTTGGTTGTAGTCTGCACGTTAGGTTGCAGTGATCAAGCAGTTATTCGTTGCAACTTCATCTGCTCTGCAGAATACTGAGATGCCGTTCACGAGACGGCGTGAAGCATCGCATGCTACAACCGAGTAGCCCACCTTGTCAGTGCTACAGCCTGATTGTTCCTCGACGGAGACCCCATGGATATCGCCTGGCTCGAGTACATAAACCACTTTACTCGGCTGATTACGGATGCTTCAGAACCAAAACTCTGCAGACGGTCTGAAAATTGTTGCCAGTGCACAACGCAGCGTGGCGAAATTATAGATAATCTCCAAAGCCTGTAAGCTGGGATAACTACGAAGCCCAACGAAATCACTGCACTCAACTGCTCAGAGAGGACAAAGTCACGCCTCAGCAGAACATGACAAAAACCGTCAGCAACAATCACGAAGTGATGTATAAGCACGTCAATAGTATACGGAAGATGAGGCAAGGAGTTCCGCCACTCATAATGGCTGATGGCCGAACACAAACGGCTACGAAAGTAGCAAACTGGCTGCGGATGCAATATACCGCCACCTTTCAGAGGGTAGTATCATCAGGAGATCCTCCAGGTTTTATCGCCCAGCCGCCAGGACTCACTCACATCTCCTTTACCACCAAAGCTGTCTTGCAGAAGCTGACCACTTTACGCAAACACCAATCCCCGAGTATCGACATTATTCGGCCAGAGGCATTCAGAGCAGCAGCAACTCAAATGGCAGAGTCACTGGCTCGTTTCTTTCAGCACTGCTTAAGCCAGAACCAAGTTCCTGACATGTTGCAGCTTGAAATAATAACACTAATTCACAAAGGTGGAAGTAGAACCTAGACTTCAAACTACCGCCCAGTTTCCCTTCTCCCCATACTGTCCATGCGGACTGAATCCATCATAGCCGATACGCTGGTGGGCAATTTGGAAAACGCTAACATTATTATTTCTGAGCAGCTCGGTTTCCGTCGAAATCGATCGGGCACAACGGAATTACTTTTACGTCCCGGTGTGTCCCTCGTGGAATGTTCTTCCAATATCAATCATTTCTGCATCATCACTATCCATATTTGAAAGACGTTTGGATGACTCACTTACTCACCTACACGTTGTTACCTAGTGCTACATCCCCATCCCACTCGAGGAATTTACTTCGGATTTATTTGCTGTTACATGTTTTTGCCATGAAAGTACACGGGTAGCAGGACAACAGCGAAACAAACGCTTTCACTCTTTTAAACGTAAATAACCCAGTGCATTCAGAGACGTTTGAAAATAATCGGTTGGTATAGTCGTTTGGCAACCTTTCGTCCTCGAGATAAGAATGATGAGTTTCTTGAGCATTTAAACTCCATTGATGAGAGGATACAGTTTACTATTGAGTTGGAATCTTGTAGCGGTACAATACCATTTGTTGACTGCCTGGTTCACAGGAATGGGGGAAATTTAAAGACGACAATATATCGCAAGCCAACAGATACTGACGGCGTAGTCCACTACACTTTGGGTCATCCGAAACAGGTTTAGGATGGGACAGCCTCAGCTCTGTTCTACAGAGCACAAACCTTGTGCACGATGGAGGAGGACAAAAAGGCTGCGTGGAAAGTGGCAATGAGCAAACTATTAGAAAGTGGTTACCCACGGCGGCTAGTCAAACACCAATTACATAAAGTGCTACACCGACAGTCAAGACCCACAGCAGAGTGGATAGGGACGGTCGGAATTCCGTACAAGGAGGGCACTTCCGAGGCAATTCGAAGGGTACTAAACCAAGAAAATATAAGGGTGATCTTTCAGGGAGGTCGAACATTACGTTCGGCGCTGGTACGCCTGAAATACTCCCTTCCCAATGATAGGGCGAATAACTGTGTTTATAAAATTAAATGTAAGTACTGTGCACATGTGTACATATGCCATACGGGGACAGAATTAGGCACACGGATTTCGGAGCACACGAGGAGCCTTTCAAGACCACCAAGAAACGAGTTTGAATACCAGGCAATAGCAAGAGATTCGGCCATGGCCGTGCATGAATTAGACACGGGTCACCAGATAGACCTCGAAAACGTAGAGGTCATTAGGAGAGGTATACGATCAACCCCTCAGCGGTTGATTGCCGAGGCGGTGGAAATTGCCAAATCTGACTACTGCGTGAATAGAATGGAGGGGGTAGAACTCCCTAATGCATGGCGAGCGGTCTTACTCCGGTCAGCTTGACGAACATCGGTGCCTGGATCAGATTAGTAAGTGCAAACCGACTCCCATTAGCAACACTATGGGCTTATCCGTCAATGCCATGACGCATAAAGGAACATCTGGACTATTTCCACTGATTGAACCACTTGAGGTGACATCACGAACTGTTACTGTAACGACACCATGGCTCAACTATCGGGTAATGCGGTTATCGTCCCTGTTCGCTATAAAATCCCACCCCAATTGTCCACTGATTCACCTGGTCTGACGAAACCCCTGTGTCAAGGGCGAAACGTTACCAAACTACTATATCAACCGATTGTTCCCAAACCTCTCTGAACTCATGACTGATCGATCGGTTCCAAGTATCTTCCAAGAAGTTGAAACCCACTGCATTTTTATTTTTTGATAACCCTGTAAACCACCCAACGGGACATGTAAAGCATTGCATCGTAACCCGTATAAAGTCATTGTTCATTGGACGTGTAAATCTGTCGATACAGGTATGGAGAAAAGCGAGACCTCAGCAAACGTCAGAACAGGTCGAGGCAAACATGTGCAAAACGAGAGTCAGGAGCCTGAAAGAGGCACAGTTGGATGTTTGCGTGCATGCACACTGTGCTGCGCTGACACTCTAGGCCCACTCGAGCCCAACTACGGTTGACGGTTGATGTTAGGTCAAACAATACTTTCGGTTACACGCTTCAGTGAAGCACATATGCAGGGATGAGATAGATTGTGTAGTGTGTTAAAAAGTAGCCGTAGGAACTACAGGGTGGTGGGGACAAGTTTCTGAGACGTAACCAAATATTGGCCCCTCAGACGAAGTCAGTTTCAGTGGTGTGGCGACGAACCCTAACTATATCGAGATTAGCTGGTTGGACTGCAGCCACAACAGCCAGGTCGATATTAGTTCCTGGTGCAAGCCCGATGTAATGGATTCATGATAGAGCATCCGACACGGGATTTAGCACGATTGAGATTTGCACTTCTGTCGTTAACTGAGACACGCAGACTGTGTCTATTTCTTGCAGGAAATACTTGTTTATTGCATCATTACTTGCGTAGATCGATGCGTATCATATCTACAGCGGCGCCAATCAAGACAGCAATCGCGTTTTCATCGTATGGGGGACACCAGCCTTACAGATAATTGGCTGCGGTTAACCACGCGTCATAGCCACCTGGAATGTCGCCGGATCTGGTTACTTTGGTGGTGTTAGGAGCAGCAGATGCCGCAAACTCTAGCAACTTTTGTTCACACGACTTGGTGACACACTAGCCACTTTGCCTTGTGCAACATTACTCGTCTCTTTCAGTATTTCACATAACGCAAACTGACAGTGTAGTTATTCCTCTTTCCCACGCATATCTATTCCAGTCAACTATATGGTAAGGCCACAGGCCTACCCCTACTTTGTTTTTTTTAATTCTGCAATGACACTGTGGTCATTCCACCAGATTTGTTAAACACAAACTCTTTTATCGGTAATAAACAAGTGATACATCAGGCCACCTAGTCTTTTATATTTTTATGACCATCCCTATGAACGTGAGGTCAATTTTTCAAGGGGATGCTATAGCAACTTAGGTTAATTGTTCATTATACGAAGCAACAGGCCGCTAGGTTCGATAAAATAAGCATATTGTTACTAAAGGCATTGAAATATCGAACGGTTTGCCAAATCATTCGATTAGGCTCACGTGACAGCAAATCGGGTTAAATGCATAGCGCAGTCTTCCTTCTCGCATTTGCGGTGAAGAAACACTGGTGCTATACGGTGGCTCCACCTAGATGTGTTAACTGTCACCGGGTGAGGCGATGTAGTGAAGTAACAAACCAGACACACTTTGGTATGTTCGGCCATCCCACTTGTTAAGGTCGTACTGGTGTGATCTCGGAAGTATGCTTGATTGGTAGCAATGACTGAGCCAGGAGAAAAAGCATACATCGCTTCACCACAAGAAAACCTAGCAAGGTTCATACCCTGCGCGATCCTAGTCGGCTACGATTCAGTAGGTGGACGCTTACTGTTTACGCGTCACCGGATAGAGCTTGGATCAGCATTTACACTTGTGTTGCGTCACCCTAATATCCGCTTCCTCTGTTTCGCCGATGATGTCACGATAAACCGGATGAAGCAGGCCCTGTATATACAGAAGCAAGTACTTACCCGATTAATGCTAACATGGACATAGGAATGGAACTTCCGCCATTTATTTTGCACCTCATACTTATTTGGTCACACCCATAATTGCATACCGGTTATTGAGATTGGTACTGAGGAGACAATACCAAATGCATGCATCTACCAGCTTTCATTTTCGTACCATGCTTTTCAATTTGCTAAAGGGAACTAATTTCTTTAAAGTATGAAAAAGATCGGGCTTCTTGTCGCATAGCCCTACCAAATTGGCTCGTTGTACAGCAGATAGAGGGATGTAATGCGTTGGGTGGCCTCAAGGAGTTGGGAGTACTGTGTCTTGGACAAATGTGACTTGTAAGGTACAGCTGACGGATATGCCCCGCTGTTGAGATTAAGTCAGTCTCAACATGTTTGTTTGACCCGTGGGCTAGTTGCACATTAGTGGATAGAGTAATTTCGACAGCGGGGGTTGGAACGAAATCGCGGGGTGTCTAATAGGGAGACACGGGTTGTCTGAAAAATAGTTAGTAGGCCGGGATTACGCCAGTGACGCAGGTGTCATGTGTAGTTATAAAGAGTAACATCCCAATATCCAACTTGTGATTTTCGTGGTAGTTTTATCGGTTACACCTTCTAGGGGTCGTGTGCCACATGCCGGGGAATATGCAAATCTATTTAGTTATTCTAGCTAGTGATCGAGAGATTCAAAACTGTAACTTTTATACAGCAACAGAAATCAAGGAAGGAAAAGAAATTCAACTACAGAAACAGATTTGCTGAGTCATGTATACAGTCCGAGACGTCGATCACAAAGCACGATGTATCAAAACTTGGATATTGTTAGGATTTAGACACTTGTTTGCATACTGAAGTCAAATTTTCTATAAGGATGGCAGATGGATGACGTGGACTAGTTGAATTCCATGTCTTTTTCTGGGTATTCTTGCCAGGCTCGTCAATCTGATGCAGTTTTAATACCCTAATGCAATACGACGGACCGAGACCAATCCTAATTGTGTGAATTTCCGTTGAAGAAGCCGAGGTAGATTTGTCCTCAATAGCTTTTCACTGCAATAGGTTCGGACTGGCAGGATCCCCCTGGATATTCCGTGGAGTAAGCACCAACAAAATAAACACACGTTGAAGATTTTTCATGGACCGAAAGGGGTCGCCATTCAGTCGATTTATACTATTATCCAGCGTCAAGCAACGTCGGTCAGATGACCACTGTGGACTCAGCGCGCTCGCACGGTTCAACCGCAGTCCGTCCAGGCCAAGGAACTTATAATGCCTGAGTGAGCGTTTCCTGCGTGCACAATTGTGATTCGTACAGCCGAATTGAAATGGCTTTTGCGGTGTCCAATATGCGCTAACGGACGTACTTTGATCGATTTCCCGGGGCTCGATAGGTAATTTGAGTGAATCAGCCGACTTGGTGGTGTGGCCCGTGTCCGCAAAATGCGCGGCGATGGCAGATTTGGTAATTTTGCGACTTCCAGTTCTGAGCCACGCTGGATGGTGATCCTTCGTCCTGTCGGATAAAGGTCTTGTCGTAGGAGCAGTGTATCCTGCTCCATAGGAACAGTCGAATGAGTAAATACACATTGAATTGGTGTGGACAGGCAGTTTATCCTTGAGGTGTAGTCTTACCATTTAGCTGCTGGTGAGCTGGATCTGCATCTTTGCCACTGGGAAAGCACACCAGACTGTGTGTGAAAGACGGCGGGATAGAACCTCGCCGTGATTTCCCCTTCGTATGATAACTGTACGAAGATGGGCTTCCATTCAACCGTCGGGACTGTTGGTGCCTCCATCCTTTACCCCATTTTGGTTTTGGTGAAACTTTTTGGATAACCGTTTTCACGCAGTGTCGAACGTATACACTTTAGCTAATCGAGAAGGGTATCCTTTGTGTTGATTCGTTCAATTTGGCTCACTAGGCTACGTATCAAGTTTCGCTTGAGTTTAAGCAGCATAAAGTTAGAAATGTTCGTGTACTGTCCGCTCCAAATGCATTTTCTGTAAACGCGACGTTGGATTACGCTAGTCATCATCATCATCATTACACGTTAGCTGGAGGTGGAAAACACCTCAGCTATTGTGCCGCAATACAAAAGGCAAGAAAAGAAAACAAACAAACAAACAGTGGCACGCCCGCTGAGTCCGCAGTAACGGATGGACATCGTTCCGGAGAGCTGACAGCTGGCTGCCGTAAAAGAAAGTCATATAATGCCTAACGATTGAGATCGTGATTGGAGGGCGAGGCTAAACAGGAGGGGGATGGACAAAGGAACTCACAACACAAACGCCATTGGGGCCGGCTCCTAGCCATATCAGCAAGTGTGTCCAACCAGGATTACGCCAGGATTACGCTAGCATTGAGGTTTTTTAGGACTATGTTGAGGAAGTGAACAGCGTCATCGTCTTCTACTTCGTAGGTGAATTGTATCGCCTCATGAGCCTGATTGAATTCGTTGATGAGCTCCTCGGTATTTATAGAGGCTTGAAGTAGAATGAAGATATCTACGTAACGGCGGTATAGAAACAGGCTGCTGATGGTCGCTTTTAATCTACTCTGCTCCAACATACCCATGAAAATGTCCGCAAGGAATGATCCAAGTGGCGAACTTATTGCAACTCCATCGCACTGCCGGTACATATCCCCGTTGAACAGAAACTGGATCTTATATGTGCACTTGAGTAACAGCTTTTCAGGGCCAGGGTTGGTAAGCCAATATTGAGGTGGTTATGGTCGGTGTAGCTGCAGATGAAATTTATCGTTTCAAACAGACTTTTGTGAACAGCCATGTTAGCCCGAGGGAGCACGTGATATGGTTCGTGACATCAGCCTCTCGCATGGCATCGATAAACACATAACTGTCTTTAGAACGTGTACAGCGACACGTCTATGAACAGCCTCAAGAAGCTTAACCAACCAGCGAGCAATTGAGTGGTAGGAGGAGTTTCTCATGTCCAAAACTGGGCGGAGCAAACAGTTCGGTCTGTGCTTTTTGGGAAGACCGTAGAGTCTTGGAACAACCGTGCCCGCAGGGTGTGGCTGTTCACACACACTTATGCGTGCCCTACCAGCGGCGAAAATGCAGATCCAGCTCACCAGCAGCCAAATGGTAAGACTACACCTCAAGGATAAACTGCCTGTCCACACCAATTCAATGTGTATTTACTCATTCGACTGTTCCTATGGAGCAGGATACACTGCTCCTACGACAAGACCCTTATCCGACAGGACGAAGGATCACCATCCAGCGTGGCTCAGAACTGGAAGTCGCAAAATTACCAAATCTGCCATCGCCGCGCATCTTGCGGACACGGGCCACACCACCAAGTCGGCTGATTCACTCAAACTACCTATCGAGCCCCGGGAAATCGATCAAAGTACGTCCGTAAGCGCATATTGGACACCGCAAAAGCCATTTCAATTCGGCTGTACGAATCACAATTGTGCACGCAGGAAACGCTCACTCAGGCATTAAAAGTTCCTTGGCCTGGACGGACTGCGGTTGAACCGTGCGAGCGCGCTGAGTCCACAGTGGTCATCTGACCGACGTTGCTTGACGCTGGATAATAGTATAAATCGACTGAATGGCGACCCCCTTCGGTACGTGAACAAACTTCGATTGTTATGTAATTTCATAAGCCCGATAATGAAGTACCGAAAACATATGCTAGCTTATAACGTCTTTTGATCAGTAAATGGGTCTTTTTAACACCTTGCATAGTTTACGTAGCAAATCTGTAGCCAATACCATTTACCTTCATGATGTTTCCATTGGCTGGAGGATATGGGGAGCGCGATAGCCTGACCCACATCCAGGAACAGTGCAGCTACTCCATGGAGATTCCTCCATTACACAACGATGAAGCACAATCGAAATTAAGGTTTTATATCTCACCAGGTTGTAAAGGTTGTGGTTCAAAGTTTCAAGGATGTATTTTTATTGAGACAGTTGCTAGTAAGGGCACCGGAATTCCGATACGCGTTCCCAGTAGACAAACTTGATATCTCCTGACCCAGGTGTGGTGCTGTGATCAAACAAAAGATGCGGGAAGTTCTTTAGAATCCGACACCTGTAAGGAGTAGTAATAACCGCTCGGCTAGCCGTCGAGACATTTAGTGACACTTCATACGATACACTCAAAGAATTGATTTAGGGGCCAAGTATGCCCTAAACTAAGCTGACCCAGAGTGTTTCGACAATGTTTTAGCTAAAAAGCTGTCAATGACCAACCCTTCACTAGTTAATACAAGTTCAAGAACATAGCTCACCTCTTCTGAATTACTACTGAGATCCGAGAAACTTCCTTCCATCCACACCTACGCTTACAGCTCCGTACAGGTGCTTGATGAACTTTGACTATGTTAGGTATCATATTCTTGGGACCCTGTCTCCGTAACAGAAATAAAGTCACGTGATACAGCACAGCTTGCGTATTCAATGTGACTGTTCCGTTATTCATTTATACTATAGCGAGACTGAGAAGCGTAAAATCTTGCATTGCAATAAAACTCTGTTTGATGCTCGGGAAAAAGAGAAACTTTGCAAATAAGATCATGTATTGTCCATATTATAGGTAGATTGTAGGTGCGTCGAACGAAGACTAAGTGTGCCGTACGAAGACCGGTGTAAGAAACTAGGGCTGTACACCCTAGCTTATCGTCGACTGAGGGTTCACCTCGTCATGACGCACTGGATATTATATCTGGGTCATTACCCTATGTTGATACCATTGCTTCATCTGCGCACACCAGGCAGCACACGAGGACACCGGTATAAGCTTGTAGTACTGGATATGAAGCGGGTCACTCACCAACTCTGTTTCGAACGCAGAGTGGTGGATGTTTGGAACGACCTGCCGCAGCACATAGTTGAGACAAACTCGGTGTCGGAATTTAAGGAGTTCCTTGACGAACACTTTGCCGATGCAAAATATATTGAGCGGAACACAGCAAAACGCATATTTGTCCATGAGTGACGATCGATGCAGCTACACAGAGAAAACTCTACTTGCTGCTTTGAACCGGTATTCAGTGTTGTATACTCGCAGTTGGAGAGGGAACATAAACGGAAGAGAGGAGGAACAAAATTCACAATGAAAACGCCAATGAACTCGTCTCTCTTGTCCATCAACAGATGATCATAAGCAAATGTCTTCACCGTTTTATGGCCTCAACTCGACAGTCAAAAGACACTAGCTGAGTACAAATTCAAATCAACAGCCTTCATCCTTATTAAAAACCTCATCAGTTGACGGCATCTCCTCTTTTTCTATACATATCCAGCCTGCATAGATAAGACGTGTCGGTGGACACAGTGTCTTGACATGGCCTAACTGTCGGAGCTTGGTTCGTGGAAGAACGATGTTGAGCGATCCACTCCCTTTTTCTTAGCCATAAACAGCGGCGATCACAGTCGTTGCGCATGCAGTGTTTCCAGAAATCTGAACAGAATTATCAAGGCAAAGGTTGCAGCATTCCGTCTGCATCCTTCCTCTGTCGATCTGATGGACAATGTCCCACAACCGTACGGTAACGTTGAACAATGATATATTACAGGTAAAAAAGCGATTGCTTTACAAGTCCCGCAGGATTGTTGAACTGAAAGCACACATAGGTGTAAATCGTCAAGTTAAGCGTTTAGAGATTCAGCTGCACTGCTTTATTAAGTCATTTTAGAATGAGTGTTGAATTGTTACTGTAGAGTAATATTGGGAAGTGATATAGGGAAGGTATGTCTTGAAAATAAAAGAAACGACAACACTTACTTGTGCGCCGCCTTCTTGGACTGATGTAATTGGTGAATGCCATTGTAGTATTTCCGAAAGATATTCCACAGCAACAGCGTGTAAGCAGTAAAGCACAAAAGGTGATAATGAGTGCCGTTGGTTCGCGTTTGGTCGACGTAGACATCACTGATTATATAGTGTAATGTAATTGGATAAGCGAATCATCCACACGTCTTTTGGAAACCGTTAGCGTGGGGAAAGAAACAATGTATGTGGGAAGAGCGTGCCAGTGTTGACACACACGAAGGAAAAAGAGATTCCGGCGGCGTTCTAACCGACTATATTGTACGTCCAGCTTTAGATGGTGTCCTCTGAGTGTGGTATTGCAAATCAACATCAGTAGGGGACGACAAGAATGGTTTGGATTACTCAAGATCATATAAGTCATTATCAAGTCGCCACGCAGGAGTCGATATTTTCCACTGTAAACCCCGAGGGTTTTCAGCCTCAATCGGTAAGGGAGATGAAGCAGGCCCTTTATGTTCTTGGTCGTCCTTCGTTGTGGCAGTTCAGGAGCGGTAAGGTCTTGCTTTCGCCATGGCTGCCAAGCGTTGATGGCGTTGAGCATTTAAGAAAAAATGGAAGGATCAAAGTGCCCGTATGCCCTCCGCAAAAGCTCAAGGTGTTGCTTAGCTTCTTTAGTGGCTTTCTCGGCCTGACGGGAACTGCCCGGATCTTCCTGCACTATCACACCAAGATCGCATTCCGTTGAAGTGCGTTGCAATATTTGATCCCCCAGTGCGTATGCGCAAATGGCTTTATGGCGTATGTCCAACAATTTGAACTTAGATACGTTGAAGTGAAGTAGGTTCTGAGTCGACCATTCGTAGACCCTTTCAAGATCACCCTGAAGTGCTGCACTGTCGCTGATTGTTCTACTAGTCGCTACTTCTTGAGATCATCAGCGAACTGTGAGCAGTTTGAGGTGATTACTGTCGCGAGATCGTTTACCTAAATCAGGAGTAGTCATGGACCAAGTACTGAGCCATGATGCACTCCGCACTTAACGTCGATTGGGTCAGTGATGACGTCGCGAACTTTACATTCAGATGTCGTTGAAGCAAGAAGTGAACGATCCAACCGAGGATTGGGTCACCAATTTCACAACACTGTAGCTTGTGAAGGGGGATACGGTGGTTCAGACGGTAGAAAGCCTTGGAGAAGTCCAGATATACTGCATCAACACCTACGCCGCTCTCGACGGTCCCAGTCCAAATGGATCTAGCAAGTAGCAAGTTTAAAGTGCAAGAACGGTTCTTGCGAAATCCATGTTATTCTTGTGCTGTGATATTGTCTTCGTCCAAGTAGTTGATGAGCGATTCGGCAACAATCGCTTCCATGATTTTGGAGAGCACCGGAAGCAGTGTTATTGGGCGATATTTGGCCGGATCTGTACCACTTCCCCCCTTTTGGATGGGTGTGATGATACCTTGCTTCCACATTGTTGGCACCCGCATGTCATCGAGGCATCTTTGGAAGAACTTGTAGAGTGGGTCTGCCAGGTTTACTGCAGCCAATTTCAACGCCTTCGGAAGAATATTATCAACGCCGGCAGAAGTATGCCCGCGCAGGGCAATTAGCCTTTTCATGGCGTCTGCAGTCGTAAACGTGATGTGGCTAATTCCTGGTGGTGGTACAACGATTGGGAACAGTGTATGCGGCGATGTCGTGCTCTGGAAATTCGGGGCGAATTGTTGACATGGGGCTTTGGCCGCCGCAATTGCGGTTTGTACGAGTCCACCTAATGTGTGTAAGGCAGGAATTCCTAGCAGCAGTTTGCGGAGCTTGTTAACGTGTCTGTACAGGAGCTTGGGGTTTGAAAGGATTTTCTAAGCTAGATTCTGTTGGTGCTGTATTTTATCTTCGCGTACCAGGTTTACGCAGTGGTTTCTTCGGATAGTGTAAACTTCCCATTTTTCGGCACTCGGTGACTCCTTGTATCTTCGCCGAAGTAAATTCCTCGTGAAGTACACTTGCGTGTTCTGCTGCGTATGACTGATTTTACTGTCTTCGCTCGCGAAGGTCTTTTCCTAGAAGCACTAGTTACTAACGTGTTGAATTTGTGAGCAAAATCAGATCGGGCGACATCAGAGGATCGTTTAGCTAGAAATTCCCAGTTTGTAGCATTTATAAGTTTGATTAGAGCGCCGTAATCCATAATGAGCTGACACTCATCTGTGTTTGCTGAGTATTACTCTGCATAACAGATGCAATTGAACATGAGCCTTGCATGATCGCTACGGCTCAAAGGACTCTCTATCGATACCGTTTCGATCATAAGCTCTTCGTTGGTGAATAGGAGATCCAGGACACCCGGTTTTTTTCCCTGCTGAATCTTGTGGGATATTTGATGTGATTGTAGAGTGGTAAGGTACTAATTTTCTCCTGTACTTCCATTTTGAAGTGTTCGTTGATACAAGCTGATGTTTCTATGGTATAAATATTCAAGTCACCAACTAGGAGAATGTGGCTGTACGACTGTGAGGGAATGCGCTTCATTGTGGAGGCTAGGCGGTTGTGCATCTCCAAAGTAGCCGAGGGAGGGCGATGCACCACACACAACAAACATGCGTCTCCACGGCTTAAGTGAAGACGGTATCAAAGAGTATCGACAATCTGAATCTCTGGGTCATCGATGCGATCAATGTGTAGTTCGCTGCGATAATAAAGTAGTACTCCATCTCCTCTACTTGGTCGATCGTTGCGTAGAATAGACATCCCAGGTAGTGCGCTTTCTGCATCAGTGATGGCTTCATTCAACCAGGTCTCGGTTATCATAACGAGGTCCCTTGACATCGAAGCCTGACGCAGGTGAAGCTCCGTCAGTTTGATTAAAAGACGTGCGTTGGTATAAAAACAGGAGAGTGATTCAAATGTTAGAAGGTAGTTTGTGGATGTAGACAACAGGTTTAAGACTTGGCCGACCCTCTTGAGGTCGGCCGCTGCCTATATTTTGAATAGTCAGGCTCGCGAGAATGATTTGGATTAGCTCTCTGCACCATGCGATCGGGTTCATGATGATCCTGATGGTCACTCACCTCCTGCAGTGTCTCGGCGGATTCTATGACGGCTGTCAGGTTAGTCTCTGTGGTGGACTCTGCAGTAACGGTTGTTCCCACCAAGTTGGTTCTCTCCATGGAGTAACCAGTAGCTTCAAGTCGTAAACCTGCTGCTTTTAGTCGAATATCTGTTGGTAGCATGTTCCGGAAGTTACCCCAGTTCTCTAGAACTGTCTGTACAGTTAGCTCAGACAGTAAGACCAACTTCAGCAACCTTGGACCACAACCTTTGTAATTTGGCGACAAGGGAATCCTTTTTCAGGGAGGTAGCAATGACATTTTCTAAAGACAGCGCCACACGAATGTATCGTCATTGCTCCAGGTCGTGTGCCTGAGCATATTCAGGAGATGTAGCTCGAGACTCGGGGACGCCATGAATAATGGCGGTTTTCAACTGGTGTTTTCTACTTCTCTGTTGATCGTTTATATCCTTTGAATGTTCTTTCCACGGAATATCCGGTAAGATACATACTCCGTTCGATGCTCTGTAGTGTAGATTCGCAGCGAACACAAAGGATTCCGTTTCGTCCGCGGGATGTAGTGTTACCCAAATTTGTCGAGGCTTACCATACTGTAAGGAGTTTGGGTGTCCTGCGATGCGGCTCAGCGTAGTAGGTTCAGCGCGTATGCTGATAACACTACAGATGGAATCCAACTGACTACGATCGTCTATCAATTTACCCCTTACTGTGTTGGAATTGGATTCAGGAATGTTAGTGCACACGCGACTTAAGGCGCCATGATTCCGCCTTGTGGTTCGCAATTTAAGAGCACTAGGTTCTTTTGTTATTTTTTTGTAGATTTGCCTATCGCACTGGCGGTATCGATCCATGTTGAGGCGATGTTTTGCCCTCTCCGGTAATTGGAGTCACAGGTGTCATTGACGGCGGTTTCTTAGAAGCAACCGCTGCGTAGGATGTCCAATTATTCTTTACCGTGGGCTTGCTGTGGTGTTGTGTTTCCAGTATGTCAACGGAATTACTAGTTATCGCACCCTTGGAGAACATAGAAGCATATGGGTTGTAAACGACTTTTTCGTTTATTGGAGTCAAGGGGCTAGGGGCCGTTGGAGACTGAGAGGTCGCGGTGTGGTTGGGATGCCTGGCCCTCTTTTTCGACCTAAACGGGGTGTTTGTAGGTGTCCATTCAGATGCAAGTGCAGCATTGTTTACTTTCACCGATGCGTTGCTAGCGTTCACCAGTTGCTCAACTGTTTCCGTCAATCTTTCACAATTTTTCATTAGGAAACTTACACAACTAACAGCAGGATGGATTTGCACACTTGGTGGAACCAAAATGCTTCGGTTTTGCTGCTGTATTGTTTAATTTCGAGTGCACTCATCCATAAACACTTAGAATGGTAAGCTTTTTGACAGTTAAATCAAACTGGACCAGAATTAGCGGTTTTTACACATAGGTCACACATTGACTTCTAATATGCCATATCCACTTGGAGCGTGCACTTTTATTGTGACTTGTATCAACTCCAAAAAGATTAGATAGAAAAGGTGAGTTCAGAATCTATGTTGTAGATTTCTCACTTACCACTAGCTTAGAATGGAATAATCCTACTGATATATGTGGTCACGGTCAGTATTGGGACAGCGGACTAGGAATGACCACAGATTGTGGTGATATGGTGTAAAGATTCCACACTAACAAGATGGAATGGAGCAACTGGATGTGTACACTGCAACAGAGATAGCAAGAGGACAGAGATACTGACGCACCGTGCTTCACTTTTCGTTGCGATCGGTGCTGGTTTGAGGTCAAAGGGGTCAGACGTGTCCAGTCTAGATGAGTCAGACTTTCCTTAGGTGACTTGCGTGCTATCGATCCAGCCGGTAATTGGATAGGCAGCGATGCAGCGTAGGATTGAGGCAAAGCAAGATGACTTGGAAAATACTGTCTAATGACGACAGTGGCTGCTCCAAGGGCGGACCAAATTGACAACTATCGCTTTGTACAGCGACTAGAAGGAATGGTAGTAAGATGTAAGGGTGACTCTCAAAAAGATCTATAAAATCAGACCACAAGCGTTCTTGTGTGACGAGAAGAAAAATAAATTCTCCGATAAATTCCAGCACGGCTGACTTCGAAATTTCAAGAGCACGGTTTGCTGGTGATACGCGAATGACGGATTCAAAAGATGAACAGTGGTAGGAGGAGCTCGCGGAGCCAAATGGAAGCATAGTACGTAGGTCTCTGTGAGAATATATACTAAGATTTAAAAGCGAATAAGGCAGGACGACACTTTTTTGTGACCGCTAGGTAGACACGCACTCCGGACGGCCGCATTGGGCGCACTGCCCCTCAACACGAGGGCAGAATTGCTCCCAGCCGTACCTGGCAGAGATTAGTAAAAGCATCTCGTGCATTTGCCATTCCGTTTGTGATCTCATTTTCTGTTCCACAGACGCCTACATGGCTGAATGATTTGGTTGAATTTCTGGATGACTGTGAACTGGTCCCCACCAAGTGTTAGCACAGGGGCTTGTTCTTGTAAATGCTCGACGGAACCATTGACAACCAGTAGCAAGCTATCCAAGCATTGCTTAGCAGATATGTGGTCGATCACAGCTTAGGCGAATGCCATTTGGGTACACAAGCAGATAATAAAAGTGAATGGAAACAGCGCTGTACTTTCATTTCTAACCCAGTGGACAGCCGTGGCAGAAACAGGATCTCGTGGCTCTCGAGACTCCTCAACAAACTGCAACCAAGAACGTCAGGGGCCTCTTTCATCTGCCCTATCAGCTTAGACTGAAAGCTCTAAGAATGTACAGCAGTCGATATCGGCTTTTCCGAGGGGATCTCATAATGGTTTACCAGATTCTGAAGAACCCAAACCACATTTCCCGTCCGCTGCTGGAATTGAACCACAACACTAAACTAAGTGGTCACCCTCTGAAACTGACAATTCATTATAGCCGGCTTGAATGCCGTAGAAATTTCTTTTCTCTCCGCGTGTGTGAGCCTTGGAGTGCCCTCCTTAATTATATCATCTCTGCTCCCAATCTGGCGATATTTAAAAAACGTGTTGACGATGCATTGTCCGACTTACATTTCATTTTATGACTTGTTAGCCAGGGGCTACAAGACGCAATCAAACGGTGTCTTGCCAAACGCCTAACCAATGGATTTATGGATTTATACGTTTAATATGCGAACATCTCCGCTATTCCACATAAGCCTATGGTGAGTCCACCACAACGCTTTTCACTTTATTATGCAATTAATTTTCGCAATAATTTCCATCCCACGGGACTTGTTAAGCGATGCTTTTTACCCGTAATAAACCATTGTTCCATTGTTCTATCACCTTGACAATGGTGTAGCTGCGCAGGGGAACTGAGAGTGGCCATCCTCATCTCACGCAGCTAGGATATCAAAAGGTAGCAACAGTTACTTATAAGCTCAAGGTGACAAAAAGGCTTTTATAATATTTGCACAATTATCAAGTAGAAATTTCCGAAGCAGAAATTCCCAAATGATACATTACTTCAACAAATCGAAGACACTTCTGATGTCGACAAACAGGACTAAAATGGCGAACCTCCAACAACTGTCGCAAGATGAATATGGGATAAATGAAGCCATGATTTCGTCGGAACCCGACTTGCTCTTCACGAAGCTGGCTTTGTAGGGTGCTATTCAGTTTATAATGAACGACAGGGGGTCCTGACTAATCCTTATATAATTGACACACCCCGAACGTGAGCTTCCCATGAAGATCAGGACAATAACGAAACGACCCCAGTCGGTTGGGACACCGTCTTAATTCCACACTAACAAAAAGAAATGGTGCAAATATTCCACAAGAGTTGTTCCCCTGAATTTGAGGATGGATGGAGTAAACCTATCTAACCGGCTTCTTCATAAAAAATTTACCATCACAGTCAACTACTGCGCGAGGAGGCGAATCCAAAGGGACGGCTCAGGGAGCAGTGTTATCCCTGGCCTACAAGGAAGCTAGAAGCTATGGATGAATAAAAGGCTTTCCAAAGTGTTCAGTCTAAATCTTATGGCGAAGCCGAAGAGTACACACAGTTTCGTTCTGATGTCGTAGGTCTCAGTAACATGCGTTAATTCGTGTAATGCAGGAGGTGTAATGTAGCGTCAAATGGAGTTCTGAATTCAGATAAGGTAAGAGCAGATATGTCGGAATGCGAAAGTAATTTCAACTCCTAGGATAAATGACATGAGAAAAGTTCCGGCAGCATTCCAACCGGCAGTACGCTGTCGCCAACTTCAAACGGGAGCGTCTTAGTGAAGTGCTGTACCTGAGTTTCAGTAAGGGTCGGCATGTGTGAAGAAAATCCTTGTGGATCTGATACACCAACATGAGATCACTTCAAAGAAGATATTGTTCACTGAGAACTTCTGGAGTAATTTGTTAAAGCTGGTAAGGGATGTGGAGCAATGCCTTCCTATTTCTTGTCGTCCTCCATTGTGGATTGTCAAGAGCAGTGAGGTTACCTTGTTCCCAAGAACGTCACACCTAGATAGCATAATCTACATGAGGCCTTACATAAGCTTTGGGCATTTGCGGAAAGGTGTGGGATCAAACCGGCCAAACGAGGTCCGCAGTTGTCTTTGATGTTGGTTGGCTTTTCTCACTGCTTCCTCAACCTGTTTGTGCATCCGAGACCCACCTACACCAGTACCACAATATCACTCTCAAGAGCAGTGCGCTGCAGAATATGTTCTCTCTGTCGATATTCGTAGATGATGTGATGGCTCATGCACATTATTTGAAATTTGACAGTGTTAAACTCAAACATGTTCTGAGCCGACCACTCGTTAGCCCTGTCGAGATAACCTTGAGGTGCCACGTAGTTGGCCACTCGTTCGATTACCCGACAACTCTTGAGTTCATCCGCAAAAGTACAAAATTCGAAGTCAGTACTCCTGTGAGGTCGTTTATTAACTCGAGTAATAGCGGTGGTCCTGGTACCGATATTGGTGGGACACTATGGTGAATCATTATAGGGGGGAACAGAGCGCTCGAACGCCCACATCCAAGCGTCACTGGATTAGGAATGATTGTATTTAGTCCAAAATAGGGTTATCTATCCCATGTCTTCGAAGCTTGTGAAGAAGGATGAGGTGGTCTAGGCGATCAAATGCCTTAGAGAAATCCAGGAAGTTGGCCTCGACTCTTTCTCCATCATAGGCGGATTCCGTCCAGCTCGCATGGGTTAATAGCAAATTCGTGGTACATGAGCGGTTGTGGCGCAACGCGTGCAGTTCTTGCAAGATGACAGTGTACCTTTCTAAGTATTCCATGAGTTATTCTGCGGCGACGGATTCCAAAACTTTGCAAGCACAGGAAAAAGCGTAACGGACAAGTCATTTGAAAACACTGTGATTTTCTCGATTTTAAATGGAATAACTCTTGCACTCTTCCACACGGTTGGGATCTGTGTATAGTCGCGATAGTGTCGAAAAAACTCAGATGACGGTTAAGCCAGGATCGTGGCAGCAACCATAAATGTCTTGGGGCGTATGCTTCCAGCCCATGGTAGACTGTACTCGCGTAGTGACATCAGTCGCTTCAGCGCATCTGCGACAGTGAAGCAGATGTGTCTGATTCCTGATGTTGACGTAATATGTATAAGAATGATATGAGATGGCGATGCGTTCTGGGAATAACAAGCGAGTTGCTGCCTAAAAGCGTTAGCTACTTCTCGGGTAATTTGCTATTGCCCACACTCGGGATTTAGAGGCGGGATGCCTCGCTAAACTTTGAGAAGTTTGTTGCAATGCCTGTTAAGTGGCGCAGGAATGCAGCAAAAATTCTTCGACAAATCTTGTTGCTGCTTTAATTTATCTATGCGGACCAGATTGACATTGTGTTTTTGCTCGATTATGTTGGCTGTTACGTCAGCAGAGCAAAAGATTTGGTCGCAGTATTGGTAGAGAACTTCCCTGAATTCGAGTTGCATGTTTGTGTTTCACGTAGCCCCAATCGTAAACGTGTTAAAAGACAAAAGCTCTCTAGCCAAAATGCTTCACAGTCTAGCGAAAAACGAACCTTATTGGTGACAAAGTGCGGTGAAGACAGGCCAAATGGACGGTCTCCCGTCTAACGAAATGCTGCAAAACATTCAGTTATACACAAATTACGCGATCTGCTCCGTTATTACCTGGGCAGCAACAGTTGCCTCTCGCATGCAGCGCGACTAACGGCTGTGCAAATACACAGCAATGCTGTAACTTTGGCCTGTCTACCACGCAACATTAGTTAAACACTCACACGACAAATCTCTGTTCACAAGGAAGCACAGAACAAGAGGTTCCTGCGCAAATGAAGACGATGACGGTGATAAATTTAAGCTTCCCAGAAACCACGTGATCATTGTTAAAAGGTAGACAAGCTGAGGAACAAAACTGCTGGGCTGAAATAACCTGCACACTCGGACTGAATGTTCTCCCAACTCATTATACACGCCTTTCACGAAATCCATCACCTCCACACGTAGGGGAACCTCGGTTGCTGCGAGTAAAATTTGACATCACACGCAACCTGGAGGATGTTCTCTTACCAAGCCACATTTTATTGAACCCTCCTGTCAGTGCCCGCATTTTTCCAGACAAGCGATGGGCAGAAGAAAATACAGAAATACAGAACGCAGAAGCGCTTCAAGATGAGATGAAGAAAGTGGTGCTGTTCTATGGTATGCCAGAAATGAAGCACGGCAACATTAGTGAAAGCTAAATCCACGACACTGAATAGTGAAGATAGTTCACAGAGTTCTACGATATGTAAAATGTCGTGGCTTTTGACGTCACTCGTCTAGTCGCCTCCACCAACCATCAAGACAGCGGGCCGAAAATTTTGAAATTTGCCTTGGCTACAGCATCATCATCAATGCATGTTAGCTGAGGGTGAGAAAATACTTCATCCAATGTGTAGCAATACAGAAAGATAAGATACTAAAAGTTACAGACTACAAAAGTGCTCAAAAATCAAGTACTGTGATGTTATTATCATCTTATGCATTTGGTATGAGATCGCAATTGGAGGGGGCGTCTAAAGAGCAGGGAGATGAACACAGAAACACAACACAATTACCACTGGGGCCGGCGGTGCGCTAAATCGGCCAGTGTATCCAACCAAATGTGTTTGTCATCCCTGGACCCAATAACGGCAGTTGTGAGGCACCAACCAACATCAAGTAGCAAGTGAGGTTTTGAATTCCGCTATACAAAATCATCGCTTGGTCTTCCCTTTCTCTTCCATCCATACCCGGGCGAGCAAACAACACATGACGCAGGGGTCGGTGTGTTAACATGCGCAACATGCGGACCAGCCATCTGAGCCAGGTGCGTGATACAATGGTGCGGAGTAATACACTCACTCATCTTACACCAAATACACGACGCTAAACACATTCATGGCTCACGCGGTGCTCCCACCAGACATGAGATAAGCTGCGGAGGCAGGTTTCACAACCTTCGCCCTGTAGGACGAGAGTGATAACGCGTCGGTTCCAAACATGACTGAGGTTGGCAAAAAGCACCATCGCTTTTTGGTATACACGTTGTGACCTCATCTGCGACCCCACGGGCGCTAACATAAGCTTCCCGGTTATCTGAATTCATGAACGAGTTCTAGCTGATTACTACTAACGGTCAGCGCAGAGATGCGTCTCTGCCATTCTTGGAGAATTACTCTGCATTTCGAGATGTTATGGATAGCGATTCAAGCGTGGCATGACAACAGAAATGCTTGGCCAAGAGATGTACGGTTAAGACTATTAATTCAAGCAGTCCGGACCCCAGACACAGATGAGCCAGTCTCGATTTTACCTACCTCAGATCAGCCAACCTTACAAACATTAGGTTCTAAAAACTTCAGTGGGCCGGCCCTATTTGTGCCGGTCAAACACAGCGAATAAAGCTCCTAATACATCAACAAATCCTATACTGCTAACAACACCCAAGGATTGTATTCTAAGCAGCCGGAACTGCGCCACCGACATGAAACAACACATTGAGACATTGTAGCAGTAACTGAAACATGGCTCTCAAACGACATACTTGATCCGAAGAGTGAACTAAGTGAGATACCAGTCACTCGGAATGATCGCCTATCTCGCGGTGGCAGTTTTGCCACATCCTGTCGAAATTATCTGAAATATGTGGTCCTTACCGAACATTCCCTTCTTATTGTGCCCGGTTTGGTGTGTCGCTGTAAATTTGAGAATAAACTATTTATTTATTTATTTATTACCGACGCATTATTTTACCGACTGCTACTAGCAGGTCGAGCTGGTGAATCACAGAAGCTGTGTGATGCACACCTTTTAACAGTTGCGTACAGGAAACCGAGCTACTTCACATAAAGCGATAGTATATTATCATCCACTCCCCTTTACGCCGCTTCAAAAAAATAATTTATTTACCTTATAAGGAGCGACTTCAATGCACTTTCAATAGTAGCAGCGTCCTGCAGTCGGGCGTCACTCAAATCAAAACTCCTTGAGAGCTTGGATACGGTAGATTTGTGTAACAATGTGCATCGACCTACCAAACTCTGCGGTTCAAATAAGCCATCATTCTGGACGTAGTCTTGACTAATGAAGCGTTAATGATTGTGTCAGTCACATACGACACTCCACTAGGTAGTAGAGACCATTTAGTCAGAACGTTTGGTTATGTGTATTATGCCAGTAATGTTGACTAAGAAAGAGGGATCCAGCTTACTACTACTGACTATTCCAAGCTTCACAACTTAGGCACGATCGTTTTGACTGGGACCTGTTTTATACGAAAGCACAAACACGAGCCGAAGTAAGAAAAACTGTCCGGGTAAACAAACTACTGTAGTCTGACAGGTGATTAACTAAGCGAACTACGAGTAGGGAGAATGAACCAATAGGGAAGCAGCTAAGCGTGTACGAACGTGCGTGTCTGGGGTTATGTGTACGTAGGCAGTGTTTGTCTAGACTGAACGTATAGAACAGGAACGTTCAAAGTCGGGCCCGCGTTAACACTTCAACTGCTTCACGTCCTGCCCATGAAATAATACATTCAAGCATGGAATATTCCGTAAAGATATTACATGGACCATCAAACTTAAGGACGTTAAAAAGTCAATGATGTAGTATTGTTTGTTTTTAACCAATCAAAAGAAATCAAGCTAGCACATTTACTATCAAGATCTTAACTAAATACATTAAAAAGTTGGGATCTTTAATGTTTTACATATATGAGTAGCTAAAGCTAACCTGTTCTGAGAACATGTTTTCTGTTTTACAAGTTATCTCATTCTCCGACTTTTAATTTGCTCTAATTTACTTTAAGATACTTCCTTAGACACAACAGTTTCGTCATTCTGATTATTTAATTCAAAAAATAAAATTTTTCTACTGTACTTTCACAATACCCAAACTGAAAAAAGTAAAATAGGGATTCATTAACAGTTCATTTATATGTTTTTCATTCCTGTTCTAGAATGGAGAATGCGAAACAAAGTGAACGTTAATGACGAAGCTTCTAGGAAGCGGGTAACCGGTATCTTTTTCCTTGAATAACTGAACAAGTGTGTTCTTGATATGTTTGGAGAGTGTGGCTGTTTACAAGGAATTCAATATCGAGAGGCATTACCAAAAGCAGCATGTCAACAGGCACAATTTAAGTTAAAAGGAACAAGTTGAGAAAGTGAATCAACTGTAAGTGGGATAACCCCACTTAAAGCTTGTTGTCAGGAATCGGTTATTCGAATGCAAATGCCAAAAAAGCAAGTTATAAGGTGGCGAAAGTAATAGCGGATCATCACAAACCATCTACTGAAGGTGAATTTATAAAAAAATGTATGGTGAAAATTGTGGAAAATATCGGTCCTGGGAAAAAGCAAGCATGCCTATGTTTGCCTGGCAAGCGACACTGAGACTCTCAGAAATGAAGAAATTGTGGAGCCGAACTCAGTTACTTGTAGCGACAATTACCAGTATGACCAACCACGGATACCGAGTATAAAGAAATGAAACGTTGCCGAACCCAACGTGTGTAGTACGAGCTACAAAAAATTAAAGTCAGCGAAAAACGCAGCGATGAACCGCAGCACTCACAAGAAACGAAATGAACAGACGTGCCGTCAGTAAGACAAATGGACGATCGGAAGATGCAAACAAGAATAAAATCCAACGTCACAAAGTACTGAAAGCGCAAAGGTTTCACGTTCACTATAATACCTCCTATGATAGTAAGAGACAAGTAAAAGCAAACCGAGCAAAAGTGGACTTTTTTGATAGCCCGTGTTGGAAGTCCTGTTACATTTGACGCTGTCCAGCTTCTCACTTTTTGTCAGTAATTAACGATGACGTACGTGTGAGGGAGGAATTACTTAGCCTTCCGAGGAATAGATTTATTTGATTGTCTTTCTCCTGCAATCAATGACCTTAAACTATCATGGAAAATTTCTCTGTAATTATTACTGACGTTACTCCAGTCATGACTGGTGAGCACAGTGGATTTGCAGCACTTGTCTATAACAAAGTCAACGAAGAGGGGGGCAAGACCAGTAAACTCAACTGCATCATTTACCAACAGGTTCTTTGTGCCAAATATCCTAGGTGTGATCATGTTATGAAGCTAGTGATAGAAGCTATCAAATATCTTCGCTCTGAAGATCTATGTCATCGTCAGTTCCAGCAGTTTCTGCTAGACATCCAGGGTGTGTGTAGTACGTACTACAATGATATACGAGGGCTCAGTAGAGGGATAACCCTTCGTCACTTCTAATCTCTCAAAACCTACATTAGACAATTCATGGACATAAGGGACAATCGATGACATAACTACCTGATGCTGCTTGGCTCGCTGATTTTGGATTTTTGAATGATACTATACGGCACCAGAACACATTGCACAAAGCATTCAGGGTCAAAATGCACTGGTAAGCCAATTGTATTCGCACATCAATGCACTTAGGAATAAGCCGTAACTTTCCCAATGGCAACCCATTTTCCTTACTTAAAAATCATGATAAGTCTTACAGAAAGCAACATCAGTGCGCAAATACAGAAGTGTGTCGCAGATATTGTATCCCTGGTTGCTAAGTTTAAAAGGCGCTTTCAGGAATTTGCAGCCATTGTAAAGGGGATTGGGCCTCTTTTTCTTCGCATTTCTCTGTGGAGTCTGACAATGCTTCATGCCACAAGCGACTGAAGTTCATTCAGTTACCAAGTAATGTTGTATATCAGTCGGCACCAACAAGTCTCTCTCATCAATTTTTATCACCAGCTAAATAAAGACGGATTACAAGAAATTCGAACATTGGCCGTGAAAACGCTCAGTATGTTTGGCTCGATATACTTGTGTGAGCAGGCATTCACAGCTTTGAATTTAAACAAGTATGGTGTAAGGGTGAGAGTAAGTGATTCTTACCTATGTGATATCTTGTATGTCAAAACCAGTGCCTTTGAGCCTGACCTGAGCAGTTTATTGCAGTCAAGATCTCAGGTTCACCCTTCCTCTTAAAAACTTGCAATTAAAAATCTGTAACATGTCATTTTTAGTTATTATCTAAATATCAGACTGAATATGACCCGACACATCTTACTAAATGTGGCCATCAATGCGAAACCTCGACCCTCCTAGTATAGATGGAATCCATGACATCAAATGAAGCTCATGCATCAGAGCTCTAGGTTGAATATCAAGACGAAATACTTTGTGAGTCGTGTAGTCAATAGCTAGAATAAGTTACCTCCAGAGTTACTTGAATGTACCACCGTTGAGGTCTAGGTAGGCGTTGGTCTGAACTTTTTCTGGAATTATTGTAATTGTTTACACCATGCTGTAACCTCATACTCATGACAATACAGAGATTGCTTTTGTTTTGCCCTTCAATCTTTTGTAGAAGCCGCGGAAGTTAATCAAACGTCAAAGTACCGGGGACCCTTATTCGTTTACCTGTGCAAGAAACCGGACGCTGCTTAGGCGGAAGCCTGTATTGTCCTTGGAACCTGACCTTACCTGACCTAACATCACTTATCCGCTTAGTCGTGTGGCGCGTCGAGAGCACATTGGTTCGGTGGTCTTGTTTCTCGGCTTGTCCGACGCAGCTACGTGCTGTGCGTAATTTCGTCAGTAGGTCGGTGGCACATGCTCCGTTCGTCTGCTACTTGTGAATATCCTCCGTGCGTTGACTGTGTGGCCATCCTCCAGTCGGTAAGTGCCTGGCACGCACGTGTGCAATATTCTTTTTGGATCTGATAACGTGGGCTGCTCTTTTGACACAGCCTTTATCCTCACGCGCGAATGCTCCGAACTGGAGCAGAGTAGTAAGCTTATGGTAAATGGTCTGATATCGATCACGACGATCAACCTCGTCAGAGTTATTAGTTACAGGAATCAATACTTGATTCAACTGTGTTCAAAGGGCAAGCCCATGCATGATTTCAGCTGGCTTTTTGTCTGTGGCTCGGTGGTATGCGGTTCGGTAAGAAAACAGTGCTTGTAGAACTGCATCCTCCCAACCAGATAAACGAACAGCTTGAGTACTCTCTTTTAAGGATCGATTGAAACATCTTACCATCTCGTTTGTCGCTGGATTATACGGAGTTGTACGTGAGTGTCGAATATTGTGAAGTTGGAGGAATGAAAGAAACACGTGGCTTTTAAGCTGCGGGCCGTTGTCTGTCACTATCTGCTTCTATAGTCCGAAGCGGGAGAACGTGCATTCCAGCCAGTGGTCACCTCTCCGCAGAAATGTTCTTCCGGCCATTTACTGTAAAAGCATGCCGCCACCAAACAATTCCTTTGATAATGTGGGGATGAGTTGAATGGACCGATGACGTCAAGAGCTATCTTGGCCCAAGGTCGCATAAGACATTCAATGGGTTGTAAATGGGAGGAAACCAGCTTTCAACTCTTGTCTGCCCCCTAACATGAAGACCAGTTATACACAAGTTTTGCCAATTCCTGTGACATGCTGAGCCACCAGCTACATACGTCAACCTTGCGTTTCTTACGAATGAAGCCAGGCTGGCCATTGTGAACACATAGCATGATCGTTTCCATCAAGCTGCAAAAGTGTGACTGAAATTATAGAGTCAATATACAACAGGGCCTACAGCCATGCAATTCGGCGAAAGACGCATGAAATGGAATGAAATTAGGTGGGTCAAACAAGCATCCCCAAATGTTGTATCATTACGAGTATCGCGCCGAACAAACACTTGGAGCCGAAGCAGAACATCATCATCATCATCATCATCATCATCATACACGTTAGCTAGAGGTGGGGAACACCTCAGCTACTGTGCCGCAATACAAAGAAAAAGGGAGAGAGAAAAAAAAGCAACTGGTGAAAGCTGGCTGAGCTACCGGTAACGGATGGGCATCGTTCCGGTAAGCTACCAGCCGGCTGCTGTGCACCAAAAAGAATTCTTATGCAAAATTATATAAGGCTACGTAATGAGATCGTGGTTGGAGGGGGAGGCTAAGAGGGATGGCGTGGGACAAAGAAACTCACAGCAGGAACGCCACTGAGCTCGGCTCCTGGCCATATCAGCAAGTGTGTCCAACCAAACGTGTTCATCGTCTTTCGGACCCCAACCAGGGAGCCGAGACGCTTCAACCGAGGCCAGCTCAGAAGTGAGGGTCTTCATTCCTCTGAACCAAGTCATCGCTTGGCCACCCCTCCTCTTCTTCCAACCACACCCCCGGCGCGCAAACAACACACGTCGCGGGAGTCGGTGGGCTGGCATGCGTAACACGTGGCCGAGCCATCGGAGCCTGATGCGTGAAATAACGGTGCTGAGCGGTTCATTTCCTTTTCCTGTGCCGTGAACAAGGCGTCGAACAAGCTCGTTGCTCACGCGGTGTTCCCACCAGAGGTGAGCTAAATTACGAAGGCACCGGTGGTCGAACGTAACTAGCCTCTTCAGGTGCGCTGCTTTAAGTGGCCAGGTTTCACAACCGTACAATAGGGTCGCACGTACTGCTGCACTGTATACTCTACCCTTCAGGGCGAGAGTGATGTCGCGCCGGCGCCATAAGTGGCAAAGGTTAGCGAAAGCGCCTCGAGCTTTTGCTATACGATTCGTGATTTCATCTTCAATCCCACAGGCGCTGATACAACTTCCCCCGAAGCAGAACACATAAATGGATAAATAGAAGAGATGATATTTTGCAGCAACCTACGAGAAGCCCATGGCAGTATTACAAACGAGCAGGATCTGCTGTAGGTCAATCATTAGAGCCGACAAGTACGCATGGTAAACGATCATGGTACTAAAGTTTACGAGTAACACCAAACTGTCACAATGGAACAATGGTTTGATACTGATAGAAAAGCTAAAGTTTAACAGGTCCCGTGGGATGGTCTTGGTGAAAATTCAAAATATAGCAAAATAGTTCGCAAAAACGTGTTCACACCAGTGGGCTCGCCACGGTATTCGAGTAGAGAATATAAATCCATTGTAAGTCCATAATGAATAAGGATGAGCAAACATTGTGTCGCCTTCTGGTAAACACAAACAGAAGGTGAAAAAGATGGAATGTATTCTGCGAGTTGACCGGTAGGGACATCTCCAATAGTCACTTTTGTTTAGGCATGGGCAGGGAGTCATATGGTATAGTGCAGAGAAATGAGTGCAGGGTCAACTCGGACTTTGAATTCCACCAGCTTCGGGGCACAAATGAAGATTCCGGTTGAGCATTCCACGCATTGCGTTCGCGCAGGGAAAAGAAATTCCCATGGCATTCCAAACGACCGTACTTCTCAGCCACATTCAGATGGTGGCCTTTCAAATTGCAGTTTTGACTGAGCTCCAGTAAATGGCGTATGTGGTTGGAATGTCATACAATTTTGTAAGTCAAGTGAGGTTCCCACGCAGTCAACAGTATTGTCCGCCGAAGGGGCGGAGCATTCTTAGCCTTCGTCCATAGGGCAAAGTATACAAACCTTTGACATACTTAGTTGCGTGACGTTGGGGTGTATCCAAGGCGTTGATATTTTTCTTCAGCCAACGCTGTCAGAATGGTATTGTGTATTCCGCATGTGACCGTAGGTATGAGCCAAAAAGCTGTTGAAAAATCGAAATTTCGTATCGTTCAAAGTACCCCTCAGGAGGCCCAAGTGCAGCATTTTTTATTTCAACAGTCTATCAACGAGACACAGAGCCAACATAAAACCATGGAGATCAGCGGATAAGCAAGAGTCGTCGAGTCATAATCATCGTGGCATGCTAGTTGAAGGTGAGCAACACACTTCAGCTAATATGCCGCAGGGAGAATGAAACATTTTGACAAATAGTAGAACAAAACATGTTTAGTTTGTTTTTCACACGCCGATTTTGCTGCTTTTTTGTCATTTTTAATGTTTGTAGTATTAAAAATGTGAATCAATACAATACTGTACACAATTCTTCCACTGATTCCGGTTGCGGGCCATGTCTTCAAGAGTGCTAAACCATCGGCACTCCTCATCTTTGGGTCCCCATCCTGGAAGACGTACGGATCCAACAACGGCAAGACACGACGTCAGCGATTTCATGTGCTGCCGCTAAGTGGAAGGTTGACCACCACGTGGTCGCCTCCAGCCAGGTCCTTGACGAGCGAATAGAGCGCGAAGAGGTAGACGCTCAGGTGCCATGCGTAGGACGTGACCGAGCCATCTTAACTGGCGCAACAAAACCAGTTTGTTGAAGGAAATAGTTGCATTCCCCAAGATGCGACATCGAACGTTATTACTATTAACTCGATGTTGCCAGCAAACACGAGCGATCCTCCTTAAGCAACCGGCATCGAAGGCAGAAAGACGACGCATGTCTGCCATGCGAATCGGCCAGGACTCGCACCCATACAACAATACTGAGCGAAACTGATGCGCTGTAAACGCGGCTCTTTAGTGAGAATGAGACGTCGCGACGACGCCACAAGTGCCTCAGCTTGTCAAATGCTGATCGAGCTTTAGCGATACAAATAGAAACTTCTTTGTTGATAGTGCCGTCAGCAGAGACACAGCTCCCAAAGTAGATGAAACTATCTACCTGTTCAAGTTGTGCACCTTCGAGAGTGAGCACCGGAGCAGGTGAAAGCCAATTCTTGAGCAGTACTTTACACTTCGATGGGGCGAAGCTCATGCCATACTTAGATGCTTCAACCGCCAAACGATCCAGAATGAGTTGCATACTCTGAGGATCGTCAACAAGTAAGGCGATATCATCAGCATAATCTAAGTCGGTCGCGCGCTCACCCGGTAGAAGCTCTAAGCCAAAATGTTGGAAACCTTCTAGAGCATTCGACAGAACGTCTTCGATTGCGAAGTTGAAGAGGAATGGGGACATAGGGCAGCCTTGCCGCACACCGCTATTGACAGCGAATTTTGAGGAAAGCTTGCCATGGACCCTCACTCTGCCGGATGTATGAAGGCAAAGTGCTCGTAAGATGGCGGTATATTTCTCTGGCACCCCGTTCTTTAGTAAGCAACGCCATAAAGCAGGTCGATCAACGGAGTCAAAAGCGGCACGTATGTCTAGAAAGGCAACGATAGTGGGCCTGTGATAAATGTGGCGATGTTCAAGGAGTTGGCGGAACGTGAAGATTTGATCCACGCATCCACGGCCAGGACGGAAACCAGCTTGCTCTCCACGGTAGTATGCTTCACGTACTGGGGATAGTCTGTGAAGCAGAATGGATGCCAATAGCTTAGAGACAACCGAAATAAGACTAATCCCGCGATGGTTTGCACATGAAGTGCGAGCGCCTTTCTTGAAAATCGGGACAATAACTGATTCGCCCCAAGAGGAAGGCACTTTCTCTTCATGCCAAATTTTGCGAACAGCGCGGTCAGCTGGTTAATGATTGCCACACTGCCGTACTTGAATAGTTCCGGAGAAAGTCCGTCTAAGCCGGCAGCCTTGAAGCGCTTCAAGCGTCGAATCTCGAGGCAGACTTCCGCTTCGCTGGGTGGATTCAGTGGGACGAGCCAGGGTGGACAACAAGGTGTACTGCATGTACTGATGGATGGTGGAGGCCAGTCGAACTGCGAGTGCAAGTGCTCGGCTAAGCGGTCCATGCGCCTCTGTTGGTTAGTGATCGGAGACTCATCCACCTCACAAATGACCTCACTGACACCAGGCTTCCTGAAGCCAGTGGACCGAATGAGTTGGAAAAGCCTGCGAGTGTTGCCAGAGAGGGCAGCGGTCTCCATCTCTAAAGCACGCTCAGACCACCATGTCTCGCGATCCTTGCGTAGGTTTTGCTTGCGCAGCCGGTTGGCAGAACGGCGCCGGTCGTTGCAATCTGATTCCGCCGGGATATCTTTGCGGCGTTCGAACAGCTCCAGAGAACAAGCAGAGATCCAGGCCTCCAAGGGGCGTAGAGTTAGACCGCAGCATGACTGTCCGGAAACGGTCATCGCCTTCCGTATACACGTCCAGTGTTGTTCCACTTCTTGCGGTGGATTGCAACTGAGTGCATATGCCACTGAAGACTGATAGCTCGCCTGGACAGAGGAATCAGTTAATCTGTCTACATCAACCTTCCGGTGCTTCGTGTTTCGGGATCCTCCAAAACACATAGAGATTTTCGCGCAGACCAGAGCATGATCTGAGTCAACTAAAGTGGACCAAAAGGACCTGCAGTCCAGTACGCTGCCACGCCATCTGAAGCTAATTGCAATGTGATCAATTTGAGACCACGGTTGTGTTGAAGAAGGGGGACGACACGTTGCGGAACGCTTCTTCGTACGCCTGAAGTTAGTGCTCGAAAGAAACAGACGGTTGTCTTCGCACAATGTGAGAAGTCTCTCTCCGTTATCAGAGCGGTTCTCATCGAGCGAGTGATGACCACCAAGGTGGCGTTCGTATGGTAACAGGCGGCCAACCCGTGCATTAAAATCCCCAGCAAGGATAACGACATCCGACTTTTTAGCATTAGTCAAGAGCTGTTGTAGATCCCGGTAGAATTCGTCCTTGACCGAGTCGCCACTGCAATCAGTTGGGGCGTACATGGAGATCACAAACAAGGTGTGTCTCTCTTCGCGGTGCCTGTTGATTCTACATGAACCCCGGAGCCGAACTGCACGTAGTCGGCTGTTAATCGGGAACCAGTGCAGTAGTGCCGCCTTGGCCTTGCCACTTAGTGCTATACCTAGGCCAGCCAAACTCGCTGGGGCTACTTCTGGATCTCCAGAAAGACGCAGGTGATATCTGGCTTCGTGGTCAGTGGGGGATGTCAATGTAAGCAAAGTGCTGGGATCTTGTAATCGGGTTTCTGAAAGGCAGCAGACATCAATGTCTAGGGAATCTAGGGTGCGCGCTAGACCGGCTTGCTGTCCAATCTGCATGAGTGTCCGAACGTTGAAGCACGCCAGACGGAACGAGGATCGGGAACGAAGGAGAGCCATAGGTTGAACTCCTTGGTCTGGTGCGCAACCGGAATCGCAGCCAGATTGTTGAACACATGAATCGGGTAACGGAAAGTGAGGATTGTTAACAAACGAACAATTGGTGTGTGATGAAGTCGCGTGAAAGTGTCTAGCAGAAACAGTAGCTGATGAGCACGTTGTAATATAGTCCATGGTTTTGCGAGAGGGTGTGCTACTACCCGGTTGCCCAAGCCGAAGTAGGGAGTTGACTTAGGGGACTCCACCCCGAGCCTTTGGCTAACTAACCCACTCGCATGGCAGCTGGGTGAATTTAGGGAATCGCGCCCATTGGGAGGCTTTGACTGAATGTTCAGTTCATGCCTCTTTGTTTGGTAGATTACCAAACAGGAGCCAATACTTCCCATGAAGTCAGCACACCTGCTGGAATACAATGTCCCACCGAGGTGGAACACTGTCGCCGAACACTTTGCTGGAACGGGGTACACCCGAACCACCCAGCTGGCACCACGAGGAGGTAGTTCGGCAAGCCAGCCCAAGTGCAGCATGCCCTAATTTGAAGCTATTTCAGCCTAATTCGAAGATCAAAGGTCGACTTAGACCAAAACGCTTAGACCCTTCTCGCCAAAAGACAACCAAAGGTATTGGTTGCCACTTCTGTAGGGGCACTCCACTTGGATCTGTAACCGCAGCAACCTAAAGTTATCTACATTGAATCGAACTAGATTCTGGATTGATGACACGCAAACCATATCCAGATCGTCTTGAAGTACTGACATCATCTGATGTATTGACGGCATCCATTATCTTATGTGGCGTGTGATATCTTTGATATACGTCAAAAATAACCCCGGTCCAAGTGCCGATCGACGGGGTACTCCGCATCCAACTTGCATGGGATCCGACAGGTTTTCACTCACTGGTACGTCCAAGCGCCGGTGTAGATGAAAGTTTCCGATTCATCCTAGGAGAGGATCACCAACAACAAAGGTCTGGATTTTGCCGAACAGCATGTCCTGGTCTAACCACTCGAAGACCTTTGAGATGTCAAGAAATATCACATCAATTCATGTACCAGTATCTACTGTCTTCGTCCGGCTGAATTGTGCTAGTAGTAGATTTGTATTGTATGATCGATTTCGTCTGAAGCCATGCTGTTCCCATGCGAGGTAGTTAACTTATACTAAATAGGCCGTTAGCGCATTATATATAAAAGTTTCCATGAACTTTGAAAATACCGGTAGTAAGATTACGGAACGCTAATTGCTTGAATCGGAACGACTAACTCCTTTGTGCATAGTTCTAATCGCCCCATGTTTCCACATGTCGGGCATGTACATTTCGTCAATACAGTGTTGGAAGATTTGAGACAAACGCTCAGCTAAGCTCTCTCCTACCATCACTAGCGACTTCAGAAGTATATTATCAACTCCAGAAGAGCTATGCTTGAGCATACTCAACAGCATTATTAGTAGGACTTCTGTCGTAAATGACATGTGAATAAGTTTTGGGGTTTAGGCAAATATTGCCATAGGGCTGTGTGGCCAGTGCTCGTACTGAAACGTTGCAGCATATTGCAGGCGTATCACATTTGCCGCATCCTTCATTATTCATGTGAGTCCGTCCGCTATTTTAAGAGAAGGAGTTCCCGGTTTCACCTTACGTAGACTCAAAATCAGAGTCATTCAAAATAAGCTTTATGTACCCTAATGGATCCATTTTTAGCATTTACACCACCACTGCGGACACCTGAATGATAATATCAATATACATGCTTGGGTAGAAAAGTGGAAAAATGCAGAAATGTTACTCCAACAAGCGTTCGAGCAGTATGTTTGTGACTTTCGCTTGGTCAACAAGCAATCGTGAGAGATAAGGCAAAACAGTATTACGATATGATGACGTGCGGGAGAATAAAACTGAATTTCGTACGGATAGAAGAGAAAGAAAGGGTTTTGGAAAGATCACTGGGATGTGGATGAAATCGATCAGTTAGTACCTTAGCAGAAAAATCATTACAGGCATCAAGATGTCCAGAAATGATCAAATCAACTACAGAATCTCTAGACAAGCCGCTGCATCTAAAAATGTGCTTTATAGATCGCACCAATAAGATGTAGTCTTTCTGTAGTAGTCCAGGGAAAATGACAGGAGAGCAGTATAGTCAAACCTGAATATTAAAGTACGAGGTACTGAATGCACCTTAAGTCTGAGGGCAGAAAATATAAGGTTTCTGACTTTTTGAAATGTTTCACAGACGTGTGCGTACCAGGAAATGTTCTAGGACAAAAAACGCCAAGATACCTGACAGTGGAAGAGCTGGGTATAGGAGTTTCATTCACAGTAAGTGTGGGGGAGAAAGCTATGAGGGACTGCAACTTATCGCCATGTAGAAAAGAAAATATTACTTCCCTGAATTTAGAAGAATTAGGCGTAAGAGATCTGGATGAAGACCATTCCACCAGATCTCCCAACCCACGTTGAAGTGATGAGGAATCCTGGTTAATGGGGACATGCATTCCAGCAAAACATCATCAGCACACTTACACTCTGACCAATCAGTGATCGCGATGAGGTCGGATAAAATATTATGATTTGCTACTATACCGAACTATTCAATACCGCTGTTAGACCATTCAGCGTAGAAGACGTAGCGGAAATGCAGTGTTGTAGGATCAGTGTGCCCCAACGGATATCTCATTGTCACTGTGTCGATCAATAGTTCCTCATTGGTAAAGACGATGTCCAAAATGACCGGCTCGTTTCCCGTTCTGAATCTCGTAGGAAAGTAACGCGATTGTGAAATGACAGCACAGCGACTAGTTAATGACGTTCAGCCTTAAACTGCTCGCCAGATTAGGTTGGAACCTCTAGTGCGTGCAAGTTGCTTTCCCCCACAAGCGGGTGTTAGACTGAGCCAGAACGGATTCCTGTACAGATGCAAGGCAGTTTGTCCATTTCCAGAGTACGCAAGGGGAGACGGTATACGATAGCAAAGAAACATGCATCGTCACGTTTTAGTCGCAGACGGCACCAAAGGGAATACACGGATTGAATCTCTGCTTCGTCAACGACTTAGGAAATGTGAGACACTGCGCCAGTATAAAAATATGCCACATTCCCTACTAGGTTGGATTTTAGAAAGTACAGACATACCTGTTAAAGCGATCTCCGAATAAGTGACTACATCATTCCGCAATGTGTCATTTATCATTATCACTTCCATAGACATCAACGCTTGACTAACTTGAAGCACGGATAATTTGTTGGAGAGATACTGAGTCTTGGTATATGTGCATTAGAATGTTTCGGATGTCAGAAGTGTAACCGGCCTTATGCATGTCAGGTGCGGGCTTTCACCAACCCACTTGAGTTCGGCAGCTAATCCGTTTTTGGTGAACTGTTGATATTCAACTTTGAGCTGTTTCATATTAGCTGGTAGAATGACCAGAATATAAAATCCAAGTTTCAGTAAGTATTAGAAAAGTTGATGCCCCTTCAAGAGTTGATTGTGCTAGCATGGTTTGCTAGGGAAATAAGACTTACTAGACTCACTGTTAGATCCCGATGACCTTGCTGCTTCCCGATTATCTGAGGTCCATTGTGGAAGGCGTTTAGACGAATGTCGGAGTGAAGCTGCTTACGCCAAATGCGCCAGTTTTCAATTGCGTTTTCTGCCATGTTTGGACTGGAGTCCAAATTTCCTCACCTTGGGGCCGCATCCTTCCTATTTTGATGATGAGGATAACCTTGTGATGGACTTGGCGTTCCTATTGTCGAGTGAGGGCGCTTGTCCAAGTTCGCGCTATTCCTCCCAATTATCGGCTTGTGCTTCACGATTATCAGAGGATTGGTCCTCAGGTGCACTGCGAATAAAGATCAACTATTCGTTGTTCAGATGACGGTAGTCATCAGGTTTCGCTTTTCTTTGCTGACGTGCGCTCCAAACGACTTCGGGGGTAATTCAAACGTCGCATGAGTCAGTCCGATGGAAGGTGGCTAACAAAAGGACCACTTCAACATGGCTCGCTTATTGTAGCATCACTCGTAACAGCAGCCGTGGTTCCCCTTTGTGTCTCGAGTTTGGGTGCCGTATAATGCACAATGCCAACTGGATTAGCTTAGACGCCGATGAGCAGACATATGGATTCCCACCATTTTCGGTCATCGAGCAATTTATCTGTTATATATTTCACGTTAGTTTCAAGGACAGTGGTACATATTGTCTTCAGCGACTTATGTGCGTGTCTGGAAATGACTGATTTCTGACGGAGTGGGATCTGGAATTCTGGTAAATAAAGGGCGCATATGTGGCACTTATGGCGCCCTGTGCGATGACATCAGATGTAGACATTGAATCTGTTGCTAATTCTTTGCAGTGGCCACTGACTCGTATGTGGTCCCACGTTCAGCGGTAGCCGGTGTGTTAACTGTTGCCGGTATAGTCTGCTCCACAGACTTGTTCTTATGCGATATCTTCTGGCAGAATGTGAGTTGGCGTAGCAGGTGAAATTAGCTTGATTTGTTGATTTCGGATTGGAGTCGTCCGTGTATCTAGCTTCAGTTTCTTTCACATACATTTGTTTCGGTTACTTTGTTCATAATTCAAGCCTTGGGCTCGGAGCCTGTCTTCGGTTGAATCCTTAAGGTAACCTGTACTAAATCTAGATTCTTCGACCATAGCCACTAGGCTATCTGGAAGTGCCAGTGTCTGCGTAAAGATATAATATCCAGACTGACACTGAGCGTTTCCACCGGAAGACATACCAACTTTGAATAACGTCTGGTGGATATTCAACCCGTAACCTGCAACACTGTCCTTGGAGTAATAACTAAGTTCGGATGAGCCGTGCTCTGATTAGTATCCAAGACTTTCGGCTTCACCTATTTACATTTATCTGTACACGCAGAAGGTTGTTGCAGGCGTCCGCCGAAGCGCACCTGCATGGCGGCTCATTCAAGCGCATGGTCGGCGTCCAAGCTTACACTCTAACTCGAGCGACACTTCTGGACGCAACCCTCCAACGGTGTTATGGCGGTTTGATCCTTTTACTTCCATGGCTGGTCCGAGGCTGTTGAACGCCAAGTAACCACGTGGCCCGGTTCTGCCTAAGTAGTGTTTGTGAGAAATAGACAACCAGCTTCACACGGACGCGACAACAGTTCCCCATTGTCATTTCGGGAGCCTTCGCTGTACTTGGCGCTCAGATTCAGCTCCTCACTGGATAGTTTTCAAACACCAGCCTTCAGATCATTAGCCAACGCTACAGGATCCGCAATTCTCCTTTGATGTGTGAGTTCGTTCAATTGGCGATAGAAATGCTCGTGTACTGAGTCATCTTAGGCAGTTATGACAAACAGGAACCTTTTGGTTCAGCGCCACTTCCAGACTCTGAACATCGAGGCAGTCTGATGGAGCAAATCTGGCAAGTGATTCGAATCCGGTCTATCAGAGCAGCTTCAGCTCGGAAGCGCAGAGCGATGCCAACACTGTTTGACTCGCATTGGCAACTGCATTATCTCGAGACAGGCGCGATGAGAGAGTGCTGTCAGTGTCACATGTAAACGATCTCATGGTGAATACAGAGCTTGAGGCAGGTTTACGACCAGTAGCGTATATCGATCGACCGGGTCACTAATATTTGGTCCATTACTGTCTGTTGCTCAAGTTGCAACAAAGTGCGTAATTTGAGATGTGCCAATGTTAGCGAGGAACGATGGCACCGAATAAAAGCGGATGAACTAACGTTGTTCGCTGGCATAGACATAGACATATTAACAAGACTGGAATGAGGCGCCGCCATTGTAGGTGAGTCGAGAATGGAAGCCAAGCGATCGTCAATGCTAGATGGGAAAAGACAAGAACTGGGGGTAGAAAAGAGAGTAAGGGAAGTGGGTTTGGTATGGGATAATGGGAAGGAAAAACTGTAAGAAGGGGAATAAAACGACTAGAAGGACTGAGAAGTGGCACATTCACCCCTATCCACCCTGCTCGATTTAGCAGGCTGGAGGTCATTGATTATCCTCTACTACGGCAAGAGTATCGGAAAATAGGTTTCAAAGACTTTCGTCGTATTGTGTAGGCGCAGACCTATAGAGGACGACTGGGAACCATGACCAAAGCGTTTGGTTCAAAACCCTAACTACAGGACAGTGGGAGTTTTACAGTGTTACATATAGTCCATCTTAGGGAATAGGAATGCACCGTCACTTCCACCCTAGCCAGCAAGACTAGGATACTGAGTTTGTCTGGTCTCACTGATTGAGCAGTCTGGTATAGTTAAACAAATGCGGAAAGGACCATCGTGCAGATCGCAGGGGGTTGCTGTGGCAGGCAAACCATCCCCCCATTTTAGGATCCAGTCTTGTTGCGATGGCATAAGATTTCTCTGGGCGTAATAACGGCGAAAGGTTATTCCTCCCTCAACAATTTCTAACTCTCTGCGAACAGAAAGCATGGGTATTGGAATGACATCAAGTGTCAACCTGTAGACCTCGGGCTACTTGCTTTGGTTTCGTATGCGGCTATCACAAGTTTGTCTATTTCACTTGCAGTTTAGCAACTTCGGGGAACAATGCCATGTGCTTTTACATTTTTAGCATCTTTGGCCACCGCTTAACACAGATCGATGAATTTTGGCTCAATTGCTTGATGCGTGGGACAACCATGTGCGAATCCGTTCACTGCTTAATTCGATGCCAAAATTTACATGAAGCAGCGCGTGTGCATACATTCACCGCGTTCTCATCTCTAGTACATTCACATGCTACTTTGCCTTGCAAATGAACATCAGGGGCTGAAGTGTAGAAGTCTGAGATGACTTAATTAGTCTCGGTACCCTGCGGCAGCCATCGATGTTTCTTATGGACTTATGTGTGAACAAGCTGCCTCATGCTGTGGTTCATGTAACGCACATCATGCTTAATCACCGCAGTTGGGCTGCACCTAACTAACTGGTTCTTCTTAGCATGGATAAAAAACATTCTGTCGTAGCTGATTTGTTCAATGCTGTCATTCTACTGCATATTGCGTGTCCAATTTGGGTGTTTATTTTCCTTCGAATTCTGTGTTGGTTGTTTGACGTCCCCAGTGTGGTTGCGCTTGATTTGAATGTTGTCAAGTGCATAACTATCGACAAACTGCTACCTCAAATGTACTGGCTACTGGAAGGGAAGGGGGGCACGGTCCTCGTGGCCGTGCTAAGCTCAAGGAGTGGTTCCATCTAGTGTGAAGCGTGCAACGGCCCATTCACCGCCTCGTATGCATCTGGAACACAGGATTCTCAAATTAGTTATACAGGGAAGCATCTGCTCTGCCTGTTGAAGGCGTATGGGTCGAGTCCGTTGCTGAATCGCTGCTCCCATCCACATGTCTCCCGGTCTTATTCCATCGGGTTCACACTGGATATGGAGTGTGCGTTTGGAGCTGTGGGTGTTGCATGGCAAACCACTAATGGTCCCTCTATAGGCACAGGCGTTTGTTGCTGTACACATGGAGGCAGTAGTAACAGAGAAATCCGGAACAGGATGCTGCTAAACATGGTTGGTCGCATCCGGTTTCGGATTTGCCTGTCACTGTGGCCAGCCACAGAACGTCTGCGCCTACAGAGGGACCATGGGTGGCTTGCACTGCACCACCCACAACTCCATCCACATACCCCATATCCAGTGCAAACGCGAAAGAATAAGACCGCGAGGCAAGTGGATGGGAGCCACGTTGCATCAACGGAGCCAGCACACACTCCCTCACAGGCAAAAACAAGCACGCTGTATTTGGGAATCAAACGCACACAAGGCGGTGGCTGGACCATAGTCCGCTCCACACTGACTGCATGGAACCAGTCTTCGAGCCTAACACAACCACTAGGACCGTGCACCCCGTCCCCTCCAGAAACGCCCAGCTGTCTCTTGCGGTCAGTATGGACGAGTTAGTAGGTAATAGATAGGTTGCTTGATATCCCCGGTGTGGCTGCGCTTGATGCGCAGGCTGACAAGGTGCCTACCGGCTACCGAACATATATAAATATATATATATATATATATATATATATATATATTTATATAATTCGATCAATAAACAATTTGCCAGAACGAATGAAAGCTTGAAAGCAAAAGAGGTTATGAAAGGCAATCAGGGGAAATAAGTGTCACATGCTCACCATTTGCTGCGATTACGGACCATATCCGATTGCGTATGAAACCAGGTTTGCTCACGGTCTTTGGGCTACCAACCCAGAAGTCTGGGACTTCAAACTGTGGCCAAATGTAATGTCAGTGCCTTGACAGGCCGGCACTCAAGTTGCAGGAAGGCTAAATTTCCGTTGTTTCCAATTAACTCCGCCGCATACAAACGAAACACAGCTGACAGTCGCTGAGCAAGCATACGCAGAATGTGCCTGAACCATTTGAGCGCAAGCAAGAAAATTACGCAAGTTGATTATCGGCTGAGACTGTCTGACTTAAAGGTCAGATATTGAACATCGTCAATACTAATGCGATGCTGTCAACTAACATCAAAGCTGCTCCAGAAGCAGCTGCGATAGAAAACAGATAATCTCTAGACATCGCTCCAATGGACGGACAAGGTTTTGGAACAATGGGTTTATCACGGATTTCAAAGCAATGCACAGCAGTCTCTGTAGATAAAAAGTGTGATCAAAAATAAATTTATCATGAGATGCGCGTAGCGGTGGATGTCTCAAATTTTACGTGAACACATTGTTTGCTTACTTCGTCCTTTGTCCAAGATAATTAGGTTGAATCGTGCAATGTAAGTGGTGTTATAAATCATCCAGTCGGATATTAATTTCCGCTAATGTAGAAGCGTACATGAAAGAATCCGGAAGTGGATTAACCTAGAACATCAGATTATGATCAAGTTTAAAGTTCAAGGTCGGCGGTAGGAAAATACTAAATGGTCGCTTCAGCAGTGGTCGATGACTTATCAGCGGCATGTTCCCCAACGTGGGTCATTATGATAACAGGCCACGGTAAACCTGGAATCTGGACGAACCGTTTTTGAGCGCATAAGTCTGGCTTCTGGTGGCATATAGCCACGACCTCAGCTGCTGCTAGAAACCGATATTTTACCGCTCGTCAAAGGCGTCCAGGTACACGGTAAATGGGTTGCAAAGCGTGGCAGGTATCGATTTGTTGGTTAAAATCAACCAAATGTGCCAACGCGGCGCTCATCAGAGTTTTACTCCCACCATTGCGTAGACTAGCTGGCCACTGCTCACGTATTCTCGCAGATAGCCCCCTAGTGGTTTGCCCGATGTATCTAGCATGACATAAACAATTGAAGGAATATACAGAGTAGGAAGCACTCGACTAAGTTAGTCTGTCTTTGAGTTGATGCCTCACGATTGGTGTTGAAGTCAATCTTAATCGCAAGTTTGCTGTATAGTAGTTTTGGTTCACAGCGTCGGATGACTTTTTGGACGTTGTGTGAGTTATTCCATCTCCATTGAACGGCAACGACAAATAAACCGGTTTCTTTTCGACCGAAGCTGGTTTAGCTCTGACTTCTCGGCACTCCATATTTTTAGCTAATTCATCATCGTCACTCCCAATCAGAAGGCTTAAGCTAGTCAGAGAAAGCACTAGAAGCCGGCGTTTCGACCTTCTGGGTCTCGTCAGTGGTGCACCTCTCAGCGGACCCCTGCCGGGTTCCGCCCCTCGCCGAATCCGGAAATGACCTCCACTACTGGGACACACGAGTGGTGAAAACGTTCAGGTGGAAATCCAGTCGGCTACATTGTATGGTTAACTTCACACGGTTGTCTCTCTGTGATGTGCTGTGCTTGTTTCAGTAAGGGTCGGTATGAATGATTGAAATTGTTGAGGATACGATACACCAAAATGAGAACACATCGAAGCAGACGATATGGCTCACCGAGAACTCCTAGAGTATTCTATACAAACTGTCAAGGGAAGTGAACAATCCCTTCATAGTTTTGTCGCCCTTGTGGTCTCTCAAGTGTAGTGAGGCCACGTTGTTCCCAAGGATGTCACACCTAGATAACGTAATCTATCTGAAGCCTTACGTAACCTTTGAGAATATGCATAAAATGGTGGGATCACGCTGTCCAAACGTCCTCCGCATTTGGTCATAATGTTGGTTGGCTTTTTCACTGCTTCCTCAACTTGTTTGTGCATCCGAGATCCTCCTGCACCAGTACCACAATATCCCTCTCCAGAGCAGTGAACTGAAAGACATGTTATCCCAGTCGATGTTTGCAAATGCGCTGGTGGCGCATGCTCACTAGTTGAAATTTGACATTGTCAAACTCAAGCAAGTTCTGAGGCGACCACTCATTAGCTGTGTCGTGATAACCATGCATTGCTACGTAGTTGGCCACTCGTTTGATTACCCGACAACTCTTGATATCGTCCGCGAAGAGTGTAAAATTCGAAGTCAGCACTCCTGTGAGGTCGTGTATTAACGTGAGGACTAGCCGTGGTCCTGGTACCGAGGCTTCAGGGACGCTATACTAAACTTCCGTATAGTCGAACAGAGCGCTCGAACGCCCACATCGAAGCGTCGTTGGAGTAGGAATGAATGTAGATAGCCAAGGATAGGGTCACCGATCTCATACCTTCGAAGCTTTTGAAGAAGAATAAAGTGATCTAGGTAATCAAATGTATAGGCGAAATCAACGTAGGGGGCGTGGACTCCTTTTCTAGCGTCTGTGGATTCTGTCCAGCTAACAAGGGCCAAAAGAAGATTCATGGTAGATAAGCAGTTTGGGAGGAATCCATGTCGCTCTTGCATGATGATATTGCACCTTCATAAATCGCACATAAATACTTTTACGACGACGGATTCCAAAACTTTTGGAAGCACAGGAAAAGTACTTGCGAGTGACGCATTTTTTGCACACTTCCACACGTTTTGTATCTGTGTCTTGGAGTTAGCACTGGAAACTTTATGACAACGGTTCAGGTAAGCACGCGGCAGCTATGTTCAATGACTTGGGGTGTATGTTATCAGGACCGGGTGTATTGAATTCGCGTAGTGACATCAGTCGCTTTAGTAAATCTACGGCAGTAAAGTAAATGTGACACACTGCGGCTGGTTACTTGATATGTGTGATAATGATAGGAGATGGGGATGCGCTGAAAAGTACAGGCGAATAAATGTCTTAGAGCATTAGCTGCTTCTTGGGCAGTTTGCGCCTGCGCACATGCGGTATTTAGAGGCGAGATTCCATGCACACTTTGCCAAATCTGTTTATATTCCTGTTGAGCGGCTTAGGATTGTAACGGAACGATTCGCCAATTCGTATTCATGTCTTAATTTATCTACGCTAACTAGCAGCAGACCGTGGTTACCCCAAGTAATATAGGCGTTTCTGTCTCCGGCATTTGGCTCAGATTTATGTTTTCCGAAGTGGATCCCCCACGGTCATTTGTTTCGCCGGCATGCTCTTCAGGACTATATATACCAATTTGTACAGAGAATCTAACTGCCTGATGCACTTTTAGTAGGGAGTTGAGCTAACTAATGAACACTTGCAAAGCGACATCTGGGGCTACTCCGCTAGGAACGACCAATAAATGATCTCGATGAGGTCGGATAATAAATTATGATTTGCTACTACACCGAACCATTCGATGCCGCTGTTGGACGATTCAGCGTAGAAGACGTAGCGGAAAAACAGTGTTGCATGATCAATGCGCCCCAACGGATATCTCTCTGTCACTGTGTCGATCAAAAGTTCCTCATTGGTAAAGACGATGTCCAAAATGACCGGCTCGTTTCCCGTTCTGAATCTCGTAGGAAAGTAACGCGATTGTGAAATGACAGCACAGCGACTAGTTCATGACATTCAGCCTTAAACTGCTCGCCAGATTAGGTTGGAACCTCTAGTGCGTGCAAGTTGCTTTACCCCACAAGCGGGTGTTAGACTGAGCCAGAACGGATTCCTGTACAGATGCAAGGCAGTTTGTCCATTTCAAGAGTAGGCAAGGAGAGACGGTATACGAGAGCAAAGAAACATGCATTGTCACGTTTTAGTCGCAGACGGCACCAAAGGGAATACAAAACTTGCATCTCTGGTTCGTCGACGACTTGGAAACGCAGGGCACTGCGACAGTACAAAAATATGCCACATTCTCTACTAGGTTGGATTTTAGGCAGTACAGACATACCTGTTAAAGCGATCTCCGAATAAGTGACTACATCATTCCGCAATGTGTCATTTATCATTATCACTTCCATAGACATCAACGCTTGACTAACTTGAAGCACGGATAATTTGTTGGAGAGATACTGAGCCTTGGTATATGTGCATTAGAATGTTTCGGATGTCAGAAGCGTAACCGGCCTTATGCATGTCAGGTGTGGGCTTTCACCGACCCATTTGAGTTCGGCAGCTAATCCGTTTTTGGTGAACTGTTGATATTCAACTTTGAGCTGTTTCATATTAGCTGGTAGAATGACCAGAATATAAAGTCCAAGTTTCAGTAAGTATTGGAAAAGTTGATGCCCCTTCAACAGTTGATTGTGCCCCGCGGTGGTCTGCTACGAAAATAAGACTTACTGGACTCACTGTTAGATCCCGATGACCTTGCTGTCTCTCGATTATCTGAGGTCCATTGTGGAAGGCGTTTAGACGAATGTCTGAGTGAAGCTGCTTACGCCAAATGCGCCAGTTTTCAATTGCGTTTTCTGCCTTGTTTGGACTGGAGTCCAAATTTCTTCATCTTGAGGCCGCGTCCTTCCTATTTTGATGATGAGGGTAACGTTGTGATGGACTTGGCGTTCATGTTGTCGAGTGAGGGCGCTTGTCCAAGTTAGCGCCATTCCTCCCAATTATCGGCTTGTGCTTCACGATTATCAGGGGATTGGTCCTCAGGTGCACTATGAATAAAGAACACCTTTTCCTTGTTGAGATGACGGTAGTCATCAGGTTTCTATTTTCTTTGCTGACGAGCGCCCCAAACGACTTCGGGGGTAATTCAAACGTCGCATGAGTCAGTCCGATGGAAGGTGGCTAACAAAATGACTGCTTCAACATGGTTCGCTTATTGTAGCATCACTCGTAACAGCCGTGGTTCCCCTTTGTGTCTCGAGATTGGGTGCCGTATAATGTGCACAATGCCAACTGGATTAGCTTAGACGCCGATGAGCAGACATATGGATTCCCACCATTTTCGGTCATCGAGCAATTTATCTGTTATATATTTCACGTTAGTTTCAAGGACAGTGGTACATATTGTCTTCAGCGACTGATGTGCGTGTCTGGAAATAACTGATTTCTGACGGAGTGGGATCTGGAATTCTGGTAAATGATGGGCGCATATGTGGCACTTCTGGCGCCCTGTGCGATGACATCAGATGTAGACATTGAATCTGTTGCTAATTCTTTGCAGTGGCCACTGACGTGTATGTGGTCACACGTTCAGCGGTAGCCAGTGTGTTGACTTATGCCGGTATAGTCTGCTCCACAGAGTTGTTCTTATGCGATATCTTCTAGCCAGAATGTGAGTTGGCGTAGCAGGTGAAAGTAGCTTGGTTTGTTGATTTCGGTTTGGTGTCGTCCGTATATCCCTCTTCAGATTCTTACACTTACCTTTTTCCGGTTACTGTGTTCATCAATTAAGCCTTGGTTCTGAGTCTTGCTGCAGTTAAAACTTAAGAGCAAAATTTTTTATGTGTTGACATCGGGGCAATGTCGGCCATATTTTCGCAGTTCTGTGTTAAATTAAGTGGGTGTCTTACTAGTTGAACCGCCAAGCACACCATGCAAACACACTGGAGTTTGTTTCGTCAGCTTTTCCACTACCCTACTATTTTATCATGAATCCTTGACCTGATAATATTTACTGCATTCAGAACCCACACTATCATTTCGTTCTGTTTTTCCGCAGCTACTCATGCTGTGGTCTGCGTCTGGATATGCTTCGCAATGGGTTGAACTTCGTTTTGCCTCATGTTTATAGCTCGGTCTAGGAGCAGTGATAGGATGGGGTAGTTGTCTTTACAAACGCATAAGCGCACGCACACACGCGTAATCAGACGGTTTCTCTGACCGGCGCATGCTAGACGTCACGCATGCTAATCACACAGAGCGAGGCGATGTCACAATTTAGGATCGATAGCGATTGCGCTGAAAATGCCAAACTGGTGCTTTGCTGGGTTAGGTATTAGTTGAACAGCACTGAACTAGTAGCTGCAATACATGATGCAAAGGCTAAACAAGGTATCAGATGTGCATGAATTTTGACTACTGATGTAGTCTGGGAAAATCCCTTTTGAGTGGTAGTAAAAATTCAACAATAACTTGAAAATAAAGTTGCTTCGAGCCCGAATATTGGTAACGACCCTATACAAATCCTCCGCTGTGAATAAGATCTTGAATCGTTAAAAATCATCCGAAAATTTAATATTCACTTTGTCGAGCTGATAAATACGCGTGGGATAAGTATAAGATCGATTATGAGTAAAAATACCTTGCAGATTAAAATGTAAAATATCGTGAGCTCGGTATTCACACGGGAGCACAGTTTGTGCCTTAGCATTGGAGTGTTGATCATTCGGTGCAAGACTGAGCGAAGGCCGGCACCAAAGATGTCGGACCTTGGCAAATGCTATTCTGGCTTTGGAGATGCACCACTTCATCTCCTTCGTACATCCGATCACGCTGATGTAATTCCTAAGTTAAACAAACTTCTCGACTGCTTCTAAAGAACAGTCGATGAAAGCAAGTATTGGAGTTGCTTCCAAGTAGTCATTGGTGAAAACCTTGCAAGCGGCATGGGTATAGGTCATTCCAAAGTGTAAGACAAATCTTTCCAACCCACGCTGCATGTTCTGGAGAGCCTGCTGAATTCGTTCGGTCCACTTTTTGTAGATGTGCACGATGTCCGCTTAGCCCCAAGTAGATGAAATGACTACCATAGTCCAAATCTTTGGAAGGAGGGTGGTTAATTATGAAAAGAGAAACGAGCCTCCATCCTTGCAAATAGCCGAAGGCAATTCCTCAACACCGGGAGATTTTTGGCACGTTACAAGGCGAAGCTCAAAGGCCATCTCAGTGTCAGGAAACACCTTGGAGACAAGAATCGCAAATCGATGGCAACGTAGACCAGTCGAAATGCTGTACGAAGTGATCTGCCTAAAGTACAAACAGGCATTGGCGATTGTGAATTAGTTCACTGATGGCTTCCCATACCATTTCATATACAGTTGGTTTCTTGCCACTGGTAAATCGGGTAAGAGAGAATAGTCTTCGGAAGTTCCTTAAGGATGCAGCTTGTTCCAACTCGATGACACGCTGCGTCTATCAGGCTTTGCAATCTTTTCTGAAGAGCTGATTGAGTTCAGCATTGGTAATCTATGCAATAAATTGTCCGCAACACCATCAGTATGGTCCGGCGTTCTTCAGTCAGTTAAACAGAACTATCGGAAAACCAGTGCTTGATCGTGTACATAGGCAGACGACGGATGACACTAGTAAGTTTGTGCATGGCTCTCCGAATACATGTCCGAGGAGCCACGACATGCTGGAATGAGATGCTCTTCAAATTATTGGCTGACGTACGCTGCAAGTACTGAGCATATTCGATGCGATAAGTTCGACTAACGTATGCCGTTTCGGAGGACGTTGTTTTCGGGCGACACCAAAGCATAGGGCAAATTTAGCACACACAAATGCGTGACAAGAATTGAGATAAGTACACCAAATTGATTTGCATTCCCTTTTACCAAGTCAGCAACGGTAACCCGTGATGGTGCGGTCAGTCGGCGTCCACTACTGTTTAGACGAAGGGGGTCGCCAGGAGCGTCAAAACTTTATGCTGGAGAGGAATAGGCCGCAATCGGCACAGAGCTGGAGAAGACGACCTCCATTATCCCCCCTACGAGTATAGGGGCCAGGCGGACAACTTAGGTACCGAACACCAGCTCCGAACCTACCAAACTGTGTTTAAGTCCCAGGCAAGCACCACGATATCCGTACTGCATTACGTATGGAGAAGGTTGGATAGTTGACGATCGAATTCAACTTTAGCCGGGTGCGGGATGCAATCCATGGAAGTATACACTTTACGACAAACAAATAGCGTGTGGCATCTTCGTGGCTGGACGATCGTACGGAGCTTTCTAGTCGAATTGCACAAAGTCGGCTCTTAACTGGGATCCAATCAAGCAGCACCCCTCCTGCATGCGAAGTTAAATCAATTATCACACCAGCCCGCTCCGCGGCTTCAGCAGCTGCGTCTCCGGATAGACGTGGTTTGAATGTACCATGGGATCATGCGGAAGCCGATGTCCACCGTAGGTTCGTGCTGTATTCCTGTTAGAGGTTCTCATATAGGTAGCGTAGAACGACAGAGAGGGTTTTCTGTGTGCCAGAAAGAGCTTACTGCCATCCTATATGTAGAGCGTCCGAAAACCAGCCCATTCCACGTTGAAACTTGGGGTTAAAAAATAAAATCTTCCTGATTGGACGGTACGCGGACGGTCTTGCTTTCCGTAACGAGCAGGTTAGAAATCGGACTAAGGGCGCTACATAGACAAAGTATAACGTGGAAAATAATAAGGATGGATAATTGCAAAAGCTGAGACAATGGAACAGTGGTGCATTACGGGTAACAAAGCATTGCTTAACAAGTCCCACGGGATGGAAATTATTGCGGAAAGTAACTTGCATGGTAAAGTAAAAAGTGATTTGGTGGACTCACCATAGACTTATGTAGAATAACGAGGATGTTCGCGTATTAAAAGTATAAATCCCCAAATCCATTGTTTCCCAGATTGGTAAGACGCATTTGATTGCATTCTGTTGCTCCTGGCCAACAATGAATAGAATGAAACACAAATGAGAAAAAGCATAGTCAACCCGTTTATTAAATGTCTCCAGATTGGGAGCAGAGAGGAGATAGTCAGGGAGGGTAAACCAAGGCTGGCACATGCAAAGGGAGAAGATATTTCCACGGCATTCAAGCCGGTTATACTGTATTTCTAGTTTCAGAGGATGACCTCTTAGGTTAATGTTGTAGTTCGATTCTAGCAGCCGAGAGCAAATGCAGTTCCGTACCTTAAGAATCAGGTAAACCAATATGAGATCCTCCCCGCAAAAGCCGATATCGACTGCTGTACATTCTTAGAGATTTCAGTCTAAGCTGATAGGGCAGATGAAAGAGGCCAATGACGTTCCTGTTTGCCTTTCGTTGAGGAATCACGTGAGCAACAAGATCCTGTTTCTGCCACGTCTGCCAAACCTGAATAGCATATTCCACGTGAGGTCGCACGTAGGCGTTAAGCCTTTGGGGAAAGATTGAGGGTTCAAACCGACCGAAGGCTCTGCGAAGCAAGCCGTAGTGTTGATTGCCGGATCTCGTCGCCATCTCTGCTTGTTTTGAACACCCGAGATCTTCCTGTACCAATACACCGAGGTCACCCTCCTGAGAGATCGTCTCCAAGGTGTGGTATCAAAGCTTGTAAGCGCTCACCGGCTGGTGACGAAGATGGATCACCTTGCACAGCTATGTTCAACTGAAGCAGGTCCCTCTTTGACCATTCGTAAATGCCATCTAGGTCGCACTGGAGTATATCATGATCTTCGTTGTTACTAGTCGCCTACCATATGTTGACGTCCTCGGCGAAAAGCAGGAAATTTGAGGAGATAACTCGTGGTTGGTTGTTGATAAACACCAGGAATAAGTGCGGTCATAGCACTGAGACTTGTGGAACACCACATTCCACCTAAATTGGGTTAGAGTGTGGTCCCCTAAGGCGTAATTAAAGCTTCCGTTGGTGAAGGAAGCTGCCAATCCAACCAAGTACAGGATCTCCGATTCCGTAGCTCTGTAGCCGTTGAAATTGCAAGTGGTGATAAAAGCGGTCGAAAGCTTTGGAGTAGTCCAGTGAGATGACGTTTACTCCGACTCCATCATCATCCACTTCCGCCCAACTACATCGTACAATCAGTAGGTTGGTGGTGCATAACCTGTGCTGACGGAAGCCATGCTCCTCCAGTGCCAAGATGTTGCATTATTCCAGGTATTCCATTAAAGCCTCAGCGACGACTGCCTCCATCACCTTCACGAGCACAGGGAGGAGAGTCACTGAACGATAGTTTGCAGGATCTGAACAACTACCGCCTTTAAAATTGGGGTGATAATGCCACGCTTCCACCTAGTGGGCACTTGTTGTTCATCAAAACACCTTTGGAAGAACTGTGACAGTGGTTCAGCTAGCTTGTTGGCCACAGCCTTCAGTGCCTTCGGGTGGATGTTGTCTGCTACCGGAGAACTATGCTCACGCAGTGAGACTAACTTCCTTAACACAATTGATGGGTTGAAAATTACATATGTAAACTGTGCAGTCGGTAATGTGCATGATATTATGGGACAGGTAGAGGCTGCGATTTCGAAAATTGGGGCGTATTGTAGCTGCAGGGCATTAGCTTCTACTTCCGAGCTTTATACTCTACCGCCTGTCGTGAAAAGTGGATTGATTCCATGCTTCACTTTACGAAGATAGTTGACATGCCTATATAGTAGCTTGTTGTTTGCCATGAATTTTCTGACTAGGCCCTGTTGATAAGTTACTTTATCCTCACGGACAAGTACAATGCAATTCTTGCGATGGGTCAGGAAATTGCCCCAAGTCTCTGAGTCGGGGTTAACCTTGTAGGCACGCCATGCTGCATCTCTTATCGCCAGGCAATTTCGAGTCTTGCTCCTAAGAATTGAAGGCATTTTTAGGGAACGAAAGGGCTTGGTCCCTGATGCGCTGTTGACGATGTCGTTGAGGCTATCAACGAACTCTGTCCAAACGTTTTCAAGCGGAGTGTTGTTTGAGAATTCCCAAGCACCTGTGTCGACGAATTCTTTCAATACGTGGTAGCTTGTGATTGTGTGAGTTAGTTCCGAGTGTTCAGATGAATACTCTGCATAACACACATAGTTGAACGTTATTAATACATGATCACTGAGGCCTAATGGACTATCCATTAATAACTTGTCAACCATGAGCTCTTCATTCGTGAGCACACGGTCCAATATGGACGGTTTGTTTGCTGTCCTGAATCTAGTGGGCGTGGTGACATGAATGTACAAATGAATCTTAGCAATCAGTTAATGCAAGTCTGCTTCTAACTGCTCACTGAGTGATGCGATACCTACAGATTGTGTATATTGATGTCCTCGGAGAGTAGAATGTGGCTGTACCTAGTGCGTGTTACTCTGTTCAGGTTACGTATCAAGCGGGAATCCATTTCCTGAGTGGATGTTGAGTGGCGGTAAAAGATAGCTACGAGACATGCGTCGTTGTGTCTTAGTCGGAGACGGCAAGTGAGTGATTTAGTAACTTGATTTTCCAGATCATCAAGTATTGCACATTGTAGGTCTCTGCGGTAGTAGAGTAGGACCCCACCTCCTCTGCTGGGACGTTCGTTCCGGATGAGTGACTTTCCGGCTATCTCAACCGCAAGATCAGTCACCTCTTGGTATAACCAAGTTGCGGTAATAGAAATTAGGTCCCAATCATTCGCAGGCTGACGTAGTCGAAGTTCGTTAATTTTACTGTGGAGCCCTTGAGCGTTAGTGTACATACATGAAAGTTGCTCAGATTTATGCAATGTTTCGGATGTTGTGCAATTTACACGTGAAGTTTAGACGACCAATGAGTGGCCGGCGACTAATCGTTTTTTTTCGATGTTTTCTTGGTGAAGGGTTTGACGTCTTATTCTTCTTCCAATATTCTACATACAGTATAAGGTGTCTGGTCAATATCATCTGCTACAGGCGGTATGGACTTATCCGACACCTTACTGGTGCGTTGTTCTTTTGTAGATCCCATCGCGTTTGGTTCTTTGAGTGACATTGCATCTCTAGGAGGCATATTACTGTGTGTCTTCAGCCGAAGCTGAGATGGTATCCTGCAATGGAACATGTATCAGCTTTTAGCAACCGTGTTATCATAAGTATTGGCTGAAGGATCACCTTCAACACTGTCGGGCCACTTTCTTTGTAGTTCGATGAGGTATGCAGCCAGGACATGGATTTCGAGAACAAATCATCCAAGCAGAGTGTTTCAAGAATATAACACCACTGTTCTGCATCATGGGTTATTATTTCATGCTTATCACACGCTTCAGTTTCAGGAACACCATGAAGAAGTATGGTTCCGATTGAAGTTTTCTTCCGGTAGTGTTCTAAGTTGCGGTTAACTAAACGCTCATCTCACGGGATGTCTGGAAAGATACGGATGGAGCAGTGTTCATTTTTGAGGTTCCCTTTCAATAGTAATACTGATTCCACTTCAGTGATGGAGTTCAGCACAACTTGCAGAGGTCTTGGCTCTCCGAAATGTGTAGGATGTCTTGTAATACTCACTACGTGTACAGGTTTCAGTACAACTCAGTTTAGCTTACTAATGATATCCCACTGGTTGAGGTTATTCAACTGCTTGCCTCTTATTGATGTTGACTTTGATTCTGGGATACTGGAGCACAGAAGGCTCAGTACAGGTTGTTATTTCTTTACACCTTTTAACATGTCGCGGTTAGTGGTTGAAATGCCCGATGTACCTCAGGAAACCAGTGGTGCTTACACTGGGAATACTCCGCTACGCTCCCCAGTATCCGATCCATTTGGGAATGTTAATTATAAACGACGGCTCTTCTTGGAAGCAGACATAACCCAACTTTCGGTCGTACCGGCTTTCTCTTTTTCTACGCACTCCGTCAGGAGTTTAGAAGTAGTCTTAAGTGTAGTTACTCCGATTAGTCAATTGTGAGCCCCGTGTGGTGTTGGAACAGCACTTGATGTTCTGAACGCTAGGTGTCGTCTTGCTACTAGCAGTTCTTCTCGGGATAGGAGCAGCACTTACGGGGGAGGATTGGGTTGCACAGTCCGCTATGCTTACCCCAACCGTAGTGATTTTGGTGGTCACTGTTTCCTCAAACTTGTCTAGTAGCTGGTCGTACTTCTGAGCTAATAGGAGCACTCCTTTTATCAGTGGGATCGATGTGCATTCCACACAGAACCATAGCGAGCCTGGTTTGCTTAATAACTTGGTCTGACCAGATTTAGCTTGGAGGCATCTCGTATGGAAGAACTTGCAAGAGTTACGGCGCAAGATGCCCCCCTTAACAAGTTTGGTACGTGTTCCACCTAGGTCGTTAGACTGTAGCACACTGGGCATCGCGCTGGTTGAGCAGATGTTACAAACCATTTGAATGACCCACCCTCTAGGTTAAAATGTTGCTCTATTATCGACGTTGTCGGCAAGGTCACAGTGTTCACGTTGCAGTTCTGTGCTCGCGGACTGTCCTCTGTAGCGTGCCAGTCGAATATGTCAACTTGAACGTGAGGCACATTACACGATGGTGTGATTGAGAATTTTCGTGATTAAGCCTATGGATTGCGCCCGGGTGAATTTGCCTTGAGACCTGTAACTGCACCAAGCCATGTTAGATTTGAACGAGTGACATTTCGTTCGAAAGCCGCTGAAATGTTCTATCGAATGAGATCAAACAATGTCCCCGATGGTTGGAGTTAGGCAACTTTTACCGCTTGGATATCTGCGAAACACTGCCATGAATTTGGAATTCATGGTAAACATAGAATGCACTGGAGTGTACTCGAGAAAATAGTATCACAAGGTGGAGCTTTTAAAAGCACGGCGAAGGAGTATAGATCCAAAGTTTTGCTACAAAATGCCGTTGAGCCACAGTGAAAGAACCAAGATTGCACAAGTGAGCGATTTGTACGCACGTTCGCTCAAGATCAAAGATCACAATCTCCAGTAGCAGACCCAAGGTACCCAGGGTGTGCGGTAAAGCATGGTTTTGCCGAGCTGGCGGTCAGTACCCCGGTTGAGGAAAGTGAAAGCAGAGAGCGCAGATAAAGGGCAGATTAATGTGGGTTCATATTCAACTGTAGTGTAGGCTGCGAGCATCCTCGTGGTCTAGACTGAGAAAGATAGATCAACTAAGGGAGCTCACCCGGAGTCTTGAGCCATAAAGGCCTGACCCGAAGGGCGGCGGACTGACTAACGTATATTGCAAAACATCGGGAGCCGTAACACTGTTTTTGAGTATTACCAAACTACTCTGGGCACCTGAATTTCGCAAGCAAAACACCACAGAGGTCAGAAAGCAGCCAGAGAATAAGAAGACCTTTAGCAGTCAAGTAGCTCATTCGCATCCTAATTGTTCGGTAACAGTCCACTCAGAAGCCGGTGACCAATAAAATTGTCCATCCGCTTTCCGCTGGGTGAGTGGTTACTGACCCTACTGCCGGTTACAATGGTTTTGACACAGGGCCGTACGAGCTATTGTGTGGCTTCATGGAAAACTAGGTAAACACTCCAGAACTCCCCACGCTCTGAGATGCTATCATTAATTGTCCTGGACTGCTTATTCACCCCGTCCGCAAAGTAAACGGGACTTATTTTCAGTTAACTCCCCAAGGAAGGCATTCCAAATCCGCAACCTTAGGACCCGCCCGATAGAGCACAACTCCGCGATAGGGCCCTTTGCATGGTACATGTCAGCCCTGGTAGGTCTCTCATTACATATGTTAAAGTGATACGACCAAGCGTGAATAATTAAATACTGAGGTTAACAGGGATGCATTTTGTAGAGCAGATTCTGTTTACGATCGTTTTGATCATTTGGGTACTGACGGATGTAGTACCAGTTTTCCTTCCCTGCACCAGACCATAGTTTCTGACAGTAACCAAGCTGCACAGGTCTCTGGTTAGACGAAGTACAATGCTCTTTCCTGCAGGGAATATATTAAACACAACCCATCAAAATACCTCCATTTTTGTTACGCCTTATGGAAAATCGACCAATTTTGTTTACCGGGGTTCCGTGTTATTAGCCATACGGTCTGTGTTGTAGCAACCCAAAAGATATTTCTTGTTTTTTGTACACTTTTATTACTCAGTCATAAAATATTGCTTTTTGTTTTAATGCTGACTCTACGGCCGTAATGAACTGCATTCGGCTCACCACTTTTCTCCACGGTGAGTTCCGGCGCTGACGTACGCTCTCGTCGCTTCATTCGTTTTCCTTCGCTTGTAGCCTTCCGCGAATACAATCCGTTGTGTCCGTCTTTCTGGTTTTCTGGCATCCCTACCAGCACGAGAACACTCTCGGACTAGTATAGACTAGTCCTATAAATTGGTGACCCTGATTCGCACGCGCGAACCTTCAACTTTTTTGATCGTCTCGTTTTTCGGTGAGTTCGTTCCGAGTTGGTTTTTTTTCATAATCCCTGGTG
>OX104063.1:132463712-132484719 GCA_944474145.2 Dicrocoelium dendriticum
TGAGCGGTCAGCGTGGTCGCGCGGTCCGTGTGATGGGTAATGCAGCCGCACTGGCTGACAAGGTCACAAGGAATGGCGAGTGACTGCAACCTGAACAGAGCGCTGAACACAGCTGTGTTGAGAAACACTGGATCGGAGTAAGCTTAGGCTTTTCGGCCTGCCTCGAGAATTCTGTATCGAATGGTGTCACACAGAAAGGCAATCGGCTCAATACGATTGAATTAAACGCTTGCGCTTAATCACAGATGCCAGTGAAAACGCTTAGTGATGGCACAGCCTCTAATCGTAGAAGATATTTCCACGTATGATGGATCACTGTGTAGAACTGGTAAATCCGGTTCGAATGAGCGTACAGTGACAACGCTGCGAGGAGATGGAGAGAGGATAGAGGGAAATAATTCAAATGAACCAGTAGCACGCACGTCACGCGTGTGTGGGGATGACCTTGTATGACCGTTGGATAAGCATGCATTACTATAAACGGCAGAGAACCGTATAGGCTCTGCGAAACAGGCCGTAGTGTTGATTGCCGGTTCTCGTCGCCATCTCTGCTTGTTTTGAACACCCGAGATCTTCCTGTACCAATACACCCAGGTCGCGCTCCTGAGAGACCTTCTCCAAGGTGTGGTCTCCAAGCTTGTAAGCGCTCACCGGCTGGTGACGCAGATGGATCACCTTGCACAGCTATGTTCAACTGAAGCAGGTTCCTCATTGACCATTCGTAAATGCCATCTAGGTCACACTGGAGTATATCATGATCTTCGTTGTTACTAATCGCCCACCATATGTTGACGTCCTCGGCGAGAAGCAGGAAATTTGAGGAGATAACTCTTGGCTGGTTGTTGATAAACACCAGGAATAAGCGCGGTCACAGCACTGAGACTTGTGGAACACCACATTCCACTTAAATTGGGTTAGAGTGTGATCACCTAAGGCGTACATAAAGCTTCCGTTGGTGAAGGAAGCTGCCAATCCAGCGAAGTACAGGATCTCCTATTCCGTAGCTCTGTAGCCGTTGAAGTAGCATGCGGTGATAAAAGCGGTCGAAAGCTTTGGAGTAGTCCAGAGAGATGACGTTAACTCCGACTCCATCATCATCCACTTCTGTCCAACTACCTCGTGCAATCAGTAGGTTGGTGGTGCATAACCGGTGTTGACGGAAGCCATGCTGCTCCAGTGCCAAGATGTTGCATTTTTCCAGGTAGTCCATTAGAGCCTCAGCGATGACCGCTTCCATCACCTTCGCTTCCACAGGGAGGAAAGTCACTGGGAGATAGTTTGCAGGATCTGAACGGCTACCGCCTGTACATTTGGGGTGATGACGCCACGCTTCCACCTAGTGTGAACTTGATGTTCATCAAAGCACCTTTGGAAGAACTGTGACAGTGGTTCAGCTAGCTTGTTGGTCACAGCTTTCAGTGCCTTCGGGTGGATGTTGTCTGCTCCCGGAGAACTATGCGCACGCAGTGAGACTAACTTCGTTATCGCAAGTGATAGGTTGAAAATTACATATATAAACAGTGCAGTCGGTAATGTGCATGATATTATGGGACAGGTAGAGGCTGCGAGTTCGAAAATTGGGGGCGTATTGCAGCTGCAGGGCATTAGCTGCTTCTTCCGCGCTTTGTACTCTACCACCTGTCGTGAAAAGTGGAGGGATTTCATGCTTCACTTTACGAAAATAGTTGACATGCCTATATAGTAGCTTGTTGTTTGCCATGAATTTTCTGACGAGGCCCTGTTGATAAGTTACGTTATCCTTACGGACAAGTACAATGCAATCCTTGTGATGGGTCAGGAAATTGCTCCAAGTCTCTGAGTCGGGGTTAACCTTGTAGGCACGCCATGCTGCATCCCTTATCGCCAGGCATTTTCGAGTCTTTCTCCTAAGAATTGAAGGCATTTGGGGGGAACGAAGGGGCTTGGTCCTTGATGCGCTGTTGACGATGTCGTTGAGGCTATCAACGAACTCTGTCCAAACGTTTTCAAGCGGACTGTTGTTTGAGAATTTCCAAGCACCTGTGTCGACGAATTCTTTCAATACGTGGTAGCTTGTGATTGTATGAGTTAGTTCCGAGTGTTCAGATGAATACTCTGCATAACACACATAGTTGAACGTTATTAATACATGATCGCTGAGGCCTAATGGACTATCCATTAATAACTTGTCAACCATGAGCTCTTCATTCGTGAGCACACGGTCCAATATGGATGGTTTGTTTGTTGTCCTGAATCTAGTGGGTGTGGTGACGTGATTGTACAATGGAGTAATGATGCGAGTGTTATCGTCTACCTCATGCATCGCAAGCTTCTCACAATCAGCAGACCACACAGATTGAACCCCTCCCAACAATTCGTTGCGACAGTTCATACAGCTGGTGTCAACCGCAGTTGCCACTGACCTTGAAACTTTTGCATTCGACCCAATATTTCATGTACCTGTGCTGAAAAGGAAGGACTGCATGTACTATACAGCCAGGCATTGAAAGACGAGATCAATGAATAGGTTGTTGCAAGCAGCAAGAGATGATCCAAGAACACAAACGTGGGAAAAGATGGAGGTTTCTTTTGATGGATTACTAGAATTTGAAAGACACTGGCACAACGCACCAGTGGTCCCCATTATTCCAGGTAAACTTATAACTAAAGGCGGTGATTAAGGACAAACATTGGAACATGTTCCATTTGTAAAGATACAAACCTTGAACGGTTCCACCTGGGGATATGAACAATGGAACATTAAGAGCCTATTACACTGTAACAAGGAGACAGAAGCTATGACTACTCGAAATTGCTCCTCAATAGAGTTAGTTGGCAGCATCGGAATCCGACTCATCTTAAGCCCGCTCGCTATGCCCTTGATGACAACACCTAGCCTTACACAGACAGTATGGCTAGTAACATGGAACCCCGGTAAACGAAAGTGGTCGATTTTCCATAAGGCATAACAAAAATGAAGGTATCTTGATGGGTTGTGTTTAATGTATTCCCTGCAGGAAAGATCATTGTACTTCTGCCAGCCAGAGACCTGTGCAGCCTGGTTACTGCCAGAAACTATGGTCTGGTGCAGAGAAGGACAACTGGTACTACATTCGTCAGTACCCAAATGATCAAAACGATCGTAAACAGAATCTGATCTACAAAATTCATCCCTGTTAACCTCAGTATTTAATTATTCACGCTTGACCGTATCACTTTAACATATGTAATGAGGGACCTACCAGGGCTGACATGTACCATGCAAAGGGCCCCGTGGCGGAGTTGTGCTCTATCGGGCGGGTCCTAAGGTTGCGGATTGGGAATGCCTTCCTTGGGGAGTTAACTGAAACTAAGTCCCGTTTACTTTGCGGGCGGGGTGAATAAGCAGTCGAGGACAATTAATGATAGCATCTCAGAGCGTGGGGAGTTCTGGAGTGTTTGCCTAGTTTTCTATGAAACCCCACAATAGCTCGTACGGCCCTGTGTCAAAACCATTGTAACCGGCAGTAGGGTCAGTAACCACTCACCCACCGGAAAGCGAATGGACAATCTTGTTGGTCACCGGCTTCTGAGTGGACTGTTACCGAACAATAAGGATGCGAATGAGCTACTTGACTGTTAAAGGTCTGCTTATTCTGCGGCTGCTTTCTGACCTCTGTGGTGCTATGGTTGCGAAATTCAGGTGCCCAGAGTAGTTTGGTAATACTCAAAAACAGTGTTAGGGCTCCCGATGTTTTGCAATATACGTTAGTCAGTCCGCCGCCCTTCGGATCAGGCCTTTATGGCTCAAGACTCCGGGTGAGCTCCCTTAGTTGATCTATCTTCCTCAGTCTAGACTACGAGGATGCTTGCAGCCTACACTACAGTTGAACATGAACCTACATTAATCTGCCCTCTATCTACGCTCTCTGCTTTCACTTTCCTCAACCGAGGTACTGACTGCCAGCTCCGCAAAACCATGCTTTACCGCACACCCTGGATACCTTGGGTCTGCTACTGGGGATCGTGATCTTTGATCTTGAGCGAACGTGCGTACAAATCGCTCACTTGTGCACTCTTGGTTCTTTCACTGTGGCTCAACGGCATTTTGTCGCAAAACTTTGGCTCTATACTCATTCGTCGTGCTTTTAAATGCTCCACCTTGTGATACTATTTTCGCGAGTACACTCCAGTGCATTCTACCTTGACCCTGATTTCCAAATTCCGGGCAGTGTTTCGCAGATATCCAAGCGGCAAAGTTGCCTAACTCCAACCATCGGAGATATTGTTTGATCGCACTCGATAGAACATTTCAACGGCTTTCGAACGAAATGGCACTCGTTCAAATCTAACATTGCTTGGTGCAGGTACAGGTCTCAAGGCAAATTCATCAGGGCGCAATCCATAGGCTTAATCACGAAAATTCTCAATCACACCCTCGTGTAATCTGCCTCACGTTCAAGCTGATATATTCGACTGGCACGCCAGAGAGGACAGTCCGCGAGCACAGAACTGCAACGTGAACACTGTGACCTTGCCGACAACGTCGATAATAGAGCATCATGATGGGTCGTATTACTCCAATTAAACTGACAGTTTATATCTACTTTTATTCTTACTCTCAACTTCTACTACTCTTACTCCTTTACTATTTTTAGTTGATTTAGCATTGAACCATTCCTATGTGAACACAATAGATCACTGAATATCCCTCTCCACTACCCGACTTTGTTGTACCACATGATCAGGCTCGTAGTCTGCCTGTGTCTCGCATGTCGAGAAATATATCGTTTATTTATTTATTTATTTAACATTTTAACCTAGAGGATGGATCATTCAAATGGTCTGTAACATTTGCTCAACCAGGGCGATGCCCAGTGTCCTACAGTCTAAAGACCTATGTGGATCATGTACCAAACTTGTTAAGGGGGACATTTTGTGCCGTAACTGTTGCAAGTTATTCCATGCGAAATGCCTCTGAGTTAAACCTAGCCAGGCCAAATTATTAAACAAGCCGGACTCTCTATTGTTCTGCTTCGAATGTACATCTACCCCACTGATAAAGGCGTGCTCCTATTAGCTCAGAAGTACGACCAGCTACTAGACAAGTTTAAGGAAATAGTGACCACCAAAATCACTACGGTTGGGGTAAGCATAGCGGACTGTGCAACCCAATTCTCTCCCGTAAGTGCTGCTCCTATCCCGAGAGGAACTGCTAGTAGCAAGGTGACACCTAGCGTCCAGAACATCAACTGCTGTTCCAATACCATACGTGGCTCACAATTGACTAATCGGAGTATCTACACTTAAGACAACTTCTAAACTCCCGACGGAGTGTGTAGAAAAAGAGAAAGCCGGTACTACCGAAAGTTGGGTTATGCATGCTTCCAAGAAGAGCCGTCATTTATAATTAACATTCCCAAATGAATCGGATACTGAGGAGCGTAGCGGAGTATTCCCAGTGTAAGCACCACTGGTTTCCTGAGGTACATCAAGCATTTTAATCACTAACTGCGACATGTCAAAAGGTGTAAAGAAACAACTACCTGTACTGAGCGCACTGTGCTCCAGTATCCAAGAATCAAAGTCGACATCAGTAAGAGGCAAGCAGTTGGATGACCTCAACCAGTGGGATATCATTAGTAACCTAAACTGAGTTGTACTGAAACCTGTACACGTAGTGAGTATTACACGACACCCTAAACATTTCGGAGAGCCAAGACCTCTGCACGTTTTGCTGAACTCCACCACTGAAGTGGAATCAGTATTACTATTGACAGGTAACCTCAAAAATGAACACTGTTCCATCCGTATCTTTCCAGACATCCGGTGAGACGAGCGTTGTCTAGTTAACCGCACCTTAGAGGACTACCGGAAGGAAACTTCAATCGGAACCATACTTCTTCATGGTGTTCCTGAAACTGAAGCATGTGATAAGCATGAAATAATAACCCATGATACAGAACAGTGGTGTTATATTCGTGAAACACTCTGCTTGGATGATTTGTTCGCGAAATCCATGTCCTGACTGCATACCTCATCGAATTACAAAGCAAGTGGCCCGACAGTGTTGAGGGTGATCCTTCAGCCAATACTTATGGTAATACGGTTGCTACAACGCTGATACATGTTTCGTTGCAGGATACCATCTCAGCTTCGGCTGAAGACACCCATTGATATGCCTTCTAGAGATGATATGTCACTCAAAGAACCAAACGCGATGGGATCTATAAAAGAACACTGCACCAGTAGTGTGTCGGATAAGTCCATACCGCCTGTAGCAGATGATATTGACCAGACACCTAATACTGTATGTAGAAGATTAGAAGAAGAATAAGGCGTTAAACCCTTCACCAAGTAAACATCGGAAAAAACGATTAGTCGCCGGCCACTCATTGGTCGGCGAAACTCCACGTATAAATTGCACAACCTCCGAAACATTGCTTAAATCTGAGAAACTTTCATGTATGTACACTAACGCCCAAGGGCTCCTCAGTAAAATTACCGAACCTCGACTACGTCAGCCTGTGAATGCTTGGGACCCAATTTCCATTATCGAAACTTGGTTATGCCAAGAGGTGACTGATCTTGCGGTTGTGATAGCCGGAAAGTCACTCTTCTGGAACGAACGTCCCAGCAGAAGAGGTGGGGTCCTACTCTAATACCGCAGCGACCTGCAATGTGCAATACTTGATGATCTGGAAAATCACGTTACTAAATCACTCAGTTGCTGTGTCCGACTAAGACACAACGGCGCATGTCTCGTAGCTATCTTTTACCGCCCCCCCAAACATCCACTTCGGAAATGCATTCCCGCTTGATACGTAACCTGAACAGAGCAAAGCGCAATAGGTACAGCCACATTCTAGTCTCCGAAGACATCAATATAAAAGACCATCTGGTGAGCAAATGCTTTCAATGATTCATCGTCAGACCATTACAATCATATAGAGGCTAGAATGAGAAATCGACCCAGTTAGTTCAAAACAAATTGATCACGTGAAGGTCAACGTCAGAGTGGAAAAAACGAATTAGGTCTTAGAGGGCTAGATGTTCGCTACCGCGTCTGACCGAAGGCAGTCGACCTGGGCGTCTTCCATCTTCACTGGCCAGGGAAGCTGGAGAGCCTGGACCAGCTTCTTCTGTGAGCATAAGGACGGCTGGAACAATCGAATGCATATTGCTTCAGCTGTCGCAAGCATACGAAGGCGGTAACCTTTCGTTCGGTGCGGTGGAACCTTGTAAACTATTCGGAAAGCGCGTTTCCAATCCACTTCATGGCCGGTGTCCACAATGTGGGCCAGAATAGCGCTACTGATGATTCCGATGCCTCCTTGACGAAGCCAGCGAGGGCAATGTTCGTTCACGCGTTTCGATAACTGCCGCGCCGTTCGACCAATATACGTCGCGCCACAGGCGCACACGAATTGATAAATCACCATTGATGTGGTCAGCATCGGCAGCTTGTCCTTGTTTTGTGAACGAATGAGTGGTTCCGTTGAGAAAACGCACTTCAACGAGGCTGCTGGAAAGGTCGACTTTACCGCTGCCGAAAGGCTTCTGGTTAGACGCTCGGTAGCCGCGTCCCCTTTAAATGGTAAGCGAATAAATAACTCTTTCTTTGGCGCTGTTAACACTGCCACTGGTTTCGGTTTTTCTAGGAGGTTCCTTAGGATAAATCTATCGGGATAACCGTTTTCACGTAGAGTGTTCTGTATGAACATTAACTCCGCGTCTAGGGTGTCTTCCGTACAGATTCGACGTGCTCTTGATGTAAGACAGTGAACCAAGTTGCGTTTGTATCTCATGGGGACAAAACTGTAAAAATTCGTGTACTGACCTATCCACGTTGGTTTTCTGTAGACCTGACGCTGAATGGATCCATCTGGTCTCCTTGTTAACAAGACATCGAGATATGGTAGCCGGTTATCGCTTTCCTTCTCGTAAGTAAACTGCACTGCTGCATGCACCCGGTTGAAGTGGTCAAGAATTTCCTCCAGATTAACATGTTTATCCACCACAACAAATATATCATCCATGTATCGATGATAGCGGTCAAATAGGTCTATCGCCGCCCGCATTTTGTTCCTCTCCAGCTTTGCCATGAAGATATCCGCTAATAGCGGTCCGAGAGGGGATCCCATGGCCACGCCGTCCTTCTGCCGGTTATATTTCCCGTTGAATAGAAACTGCACATTCCAGGTGCAGCGTAACAGTAGGCTCTTAAGCTCACGCGTAGGTATCACATTTTTATTCCTGACTCGGCTATATAGTCGCAAATGTAATCGATCGTCTCAAGCAATGGGACGTTTGTAAAAAGTGAGACGACATCGAAAGATAACATTAATTTCTCATTGATGTTATCATCTTTGATGCTTTCGACGAAATGGAAGCTGTCACGAAGACTGTAGATAGCGAGCTGTTGTCGCACAGGTTCAAGAAGTTCTACAAGCCACTGAGCAACGGCATGGTACGGCGAGTTAACCATTGATAAAATAGGACGAAGTGGGATGTTAGGTTTGTGGATTTTTGGTAACCCGTAAGGAGACCAGATGGATCCATTCAGCGTCAGGTCTACAGAAAACCAACGTGGATAGGTCAGTACACGAATTTTTACAGTTTCGTCCCCATGAGATACAAACGCAACTTGGTTCACTGTCTTACATCAAGAGCACGTCGAATCTGTACGGAAGACACCCTAGACGCGGAGTTAATGTTCATACAGAACACTCTACGTGAAAACGGTTATCCCGATAGATTTATCCTAAGGAACCTCCTAGAAAAACCGAAACCAGTGGCAGTGTTAACAGCGCCAAAGAAAGAGTTATTTATTCGCTTACCATTTAAAGGGGACGCGGCTACCGAGCGTCTAACCAGAAGCCTTTCGGCAGCGGTAAAGTCGACCTTTCCAGCAGCCTCGTTGAAGTGCGTTTTCTCAACGGAACCACTCATTCGTTCACAAAACAAGGACAAGCTGCCGATGCTGACCACATCAATGGTGATTTATCAATTCGTGTGCGCCTGTGGCGCGACGTATATTGGTCGAACGGCGCGGCAGTTATCGAAACGCGTGAACGAACATTGCCCTCGCTGGCTTCGTCAAGGAGGCATCGGAATCATCAGTAGCGCTATTCTGGCCCACATTGTGGACACCGGCCATGAAGTGGATTGGAAACGCGCTTTCCGAATAGTTTACAAGGTTCCACCGCACCGAACGAAAGGTTACCGCCTTCGTATGCTTGCGACAGCTGAAGCAATATGCATTCGATTGTTCCAGCCGTCCTTATGCTCACAGAAGAAGCTGGTCCAGGCTCTCCAGCTTCCCTGGCCAGCGAAGATGGAAGACGCCCAGGTCGACTGCCTTCGGTCAGACGCGGTAGCGAACATCTAGCCCTCTAAGACCTAATTCGTTTTTTTCCACTCTGACATTGACCTTCACGTGATCAATTCGTTTTGAACTAACTGGGTCGATTTCTCATTCTAGCCTCTATATGATTGTAATGGTCTGACGATGAATCATTGAAAGCAATTGCTCACCAGATGGTCTTTCGTTCTAGAGACTTAAATGGGAATTTTCAAGTTACTTAAGACATCAATATACACAATCTGTAGGTATCGGCATCATTCAGTGAGCAGTTAGAAGCAAACTTGCATGAAATGATTGCTAAGATTCCCTTGTGCAATCATGTCACCACGCCCAATAGGTTTAGGACAACAAACAAACCATCCATATTGGACCGTGTGCTCACGAATGAAGAGCTCATGGTTGACAAGTTATTAATGGATAGTCCATTAGGCCTCAGTGATCATGTATTAATAACGTTCAACTATGTGTGTTATGCAGAGTATTCATCTGAACACTCGGAACTAACTCATACAATCACAAGCTACCACGTATTGAAAGAATTCGTCGACACAGGTGCTTGGAAATTCTCAAACAACAGTCCGCTTGAAAACGTTTGGACAGAGTTCGTTGATAGCCTCAACGACATCGTCAACAGCGCATCAAGGACCAAGCCCCTTCGTTCCCCCCAAATGCCTTCAATTCTTAGGAGAAAGACTCGAAAATGCCTGGCGATAAGGGATGCAGCATGAAGTGCCTACAAGGTTAACCCCGACTCAGAGACTTGGAGCAATTTCCTGACCCATCACAAGGATTGCATTGTACTTGTCCGTAAGGATAACGTAACTTATCAACAGGGCCTAGTCAGAAAATTCATAGCAAACAACAAGCTACTATATAGGCATGTCAACTATTTTCGTAAAGTGAAGCATGGAATCCCTCCACTTTTCACGACAGGTGGTAGAGTACAAAGCGCGGAAGAAGCAGCTAATGCCCTGCAGCTGCAATACGCCCCAATTTTCGAACTCGCAGCCTCTACCTGTCCCATAATATCATGCACATTACCGACTGCACTGTTTATATATGTAATTTTCAACCTATCACTTGCGATAACGAAGTTAGTCTCACTGCGTGTGCATAGTTCTCCGGGAGCAGAAAACATCCACCCGAAGGCACTGAAAGCTGTGACCAACAAGCTAGCTGAACCACTGTCACAGTTCTTCCAAAGGTGCTTTGATGAGCAACAAGTGCCCACTAGGTGGAAGCGTGGCATTATCACCCCAATTTTAAAGGCGGTAGTTGTTCAGATCCTGCAAACTATCGTCCAGTGACTCTCCTCCCTTTGCTCGCGAAGGTGATGGAAGCGGTCATCGCTGAGGCTCTAATGGACTACCTGGAATAATGCAACATCTTGGCACTGGAGCAGCATGGCTTCCGTCAGCACGGGTTATGCACCACCAACCTACTGATTGTACGATGTAGTTGGACAGAAGTGGATGATGATGGAGTCGGAGTTAACGTCATCTCTCTGGACTACTCCAAAGCTTTCGACCGCTTTTATCACCGCATGCTACTTCAACGGCTACAGAGCTACGGAATAGGAGATCCTGTACTTCGCTGGATTGGCAGCTTCCTTCACCGACGGAAGCTTTATGTACGCCTTAGGCGATCACACTCTAACCCAATTTAAGTGGAATGTGGTGTTCCACAATCTCAGTGCTGTGACCGCGCTTATTCCTGGTGTTTATCAACAACCAGCCAAGAGTTATCTCCTCAAATTTCCTGCTTCTCACCGAGGACGTCAACATATGGTGGGCGATTAGTAACAACGAAGATCATGATATACTCCAGTGTGACCTAGATGGCATTTACGAATGGTCAATGAGGAACCTGCTTCAGTTGAACATAGCTGTGCAAGGTGATCCATCTGCGTCACCAGCCGGTGAGCGCTTACAAGCTTGGATCCCACACCTTGGAGACGGTCTCTCAGGAGCCCGACCTGGGTGTATTGGTACAGGAAGATCTCGGGTGTTCAAAACAAGCAGAGATGGCGACGAGAACCGGCAATCAACACTACGGCTTGTTTCGCAGAGCCTATACGGTTCTCTGCCGTTTATAGTAGTGCATGCTTATCCAACGGTCATCCAAGGTCATCCCCACACACGCGTGACGTGCGTGCTACTGGTTCATTTGAATTATTTCCCTCTATCCTCTCTCCATCTCCTCGCAGCGTTGTCACTGTACGCTCATTCGAACCGGATTTACCAGTTCTACACAGTGATCCATCATACGTGGAAATATCTTCTACGATTAGAGGCTGTGCCATCACTAAGCGTTTTCACTGGCATCTGTGATTAAGCGCAAGCGTTTAATTCAATCGTATTGAGCCGATTGCCTTTCTGTGTGACACCATTCGATACAGAATTCTCGAGGCAGGCCGAAAAGCCTAAGCTTACTTCGATCCAGTGTTTCTCAACACAGCTGTGTTCAGCGCTCTGTTCAGGTTGCAGTCACTCGCCATTCCTTGTGACCTTGTCAGCCAGTGCGGCTGCATTACCCATCACACGGACCGCACGACCACGCCGACCGCTCATTTGATCTTGCAACCACCACGCTCGCCTGACCGATGTGTGCCGCTCTCAAAGCTGTAAAAGTACATAACGCTAACCAACCCACTGGGTCAGGTAACGACACCAAATTGAATGGCAGAAAGGCGAAACCGAAGAGACTCCCATCGAGAGGCATTTGCGGGTTAGGAGAATGTCATCGGGTAGTAAAAATCGGTCTAGCTTGTTCGCACTGTTTGGAATGGTACTATACGAAATGTGCAAATGTGTCCCAACAACAGTTACGGAAGCGAAATAGCTCCCAAAATGCATTTTGGTTCTGTACTGCGTGTTCCACCATCCCCCTCGTTAATTGCTTGCTTGTCCTAGCCGAGAAATGCGACCAGTTAATCGCAGAAGCAGAGCAGAGGATAAACAATAAGATTACTTCAATGGGAGCGAGTATGGACCGCAGAAGCGTAGCGGCTGCAAAGCAACGGAATGCTGAACAAATCGCTTCCCCTGCACCGCAATCAGCCATGTCTCCATCCCCGTTGTCTTCTCCAACTTTGGTAGAACGCCGGGCGAAAACAGACTGTTCCTACGTGAATCAAGCAGTACTCACAGCAAAGAAAATCAGGCACCATTCAAAACATCTGGTTAAGCAAATTCCACTAGACCTGACGTCTAGTATTAACAAGGATGGAGCAGCCAAACACCAATCCTTGGTATCTGTAGCTCAAATATCTCTTGTCGAGACTAAGCCTCCCAGAACATCGGTTACATATGCAGAGATTGCTGCAAGGGTCCACCGAGATGCCGCCGTTGCGTCCTCTTCCATTGTAAACACCGTTAACACAAATGGAGAGAAAACAGCAAACAATCACTTGTCAACAACTCAAGACAAATGAGTACCATCCCTTGTAGATCGATTAAAAAGGGATCCAACAACAGTGCCCGGACTGTTGTATACTCAGATGTCCCTGAATCTACCGCCATCACATTGCGGGATAAGTTATCAGACGACCAAGACCGATGGTACTCATTGTGTATGCAGATGAGTATCAAAGCCAAGCCCATAAACTTGTTACGAATTACTCGTCATCCGAACTCGCCACACTATGGTGAACCCAGACTTATTCGGGTAACTCTAGAATCCTCCACCGACGTAGAAAACGTTTTGCTCTCCGCAACCGCGCTAAAACACGGATCCTGTGGGATACGTATCTATCCTGATGTCCCTTGGAGCGCGCGACAACCAAAACGAAACACCGAAGAAGGGCACAGCAAGCAAGACCGCCTAAACACAGTCTTCATACATGGCGTGCCAGAACATCCTTCTAACCATGTTCAAGATACCGGAACGCACGATTTAGAACAGTGGCGGTTCATTCGTGAAACACTTTCTTTGGATGATGTTGTGGCACTATCGCTCACCAGGATACCTCTCTCATCGAATTATAGAGGATGCGGCCCTAGAATCCTAAAACTTGTGGTTCAGTCAGAGCAACAAGCAAAGGATGTTTTGGATCGATGGCGGAGAAATCGGAAACATCTTCCTTCCGAAATTCGGCTAAAGGTCGCAAACAATTCGCACAGCTCAAGTATTAAAGCAACTGAAGCAGCAAGCATCCTGACGAATGTACAGATGTGTAACTTGACTGCTTCTTTAATTGACACTGACGTAGGTCTAAACGAAGGCTGGGACGCACCTTGGCCGAATCAAGTTGCAAACGAGGTATCATTGACCCATCAAAAAAACGAATAACTGCCGACCTCCCATCGGTCGGCATTCTCCCACACTTGACAGCTTCACTTCTCTGTGGGCTCCTAGAGACCGAGAAACTGGCCTGCTTGTATCCAAGTGCTCAGGGACTTTCTAACAAACTGGCTGAACTGAAAGATCGCCAAGCTTCCGGCTCGTATGATGTCATTGGTATCACCGAGACATGGTTGCACACGGGAATGACGGACGCTGCAGTGTCGCGACCCGGCATGTCGCTGATCCGGAACGATAGGCTCACAAAAGGAGGAGGGGTAATCCTGTACTACCGAAACGACTTACAGTGCGAAGCCGTGGAGAATTCAGGTTCGCAGTTCCCCGACTCTCTTTGGTGCCGGTTGCAGTTAAAAGGCAGGGACGCTTGCCTTATTATCTTGGTGTACCGCGCCCCTAGCTCAACACCCGAAACCGACTACCACCTAGCAGCTGCTTTAAGTTGCAGTTCGCAACAAAAGTACACGCACATTCTTATAATGGGTGATTTCAACGTACATTGTTTAGAAGCCCCTGCCACAACCGGAGAACTATTCAAAACCGATTTACAAGATCTAGCAACCACTGTTCCTCTTTACAACCACGTCACTTTGCCCACTCGTTTCAGAACTGGTAACAGGCCATCTGTGCTGGATCTTGTGCTTACCAACGAGGAGCATATGATTGATGCGTTGGTTTTAGACTGCCCGTTGGGTCGCAGTGATCACGCAGTCATCAGTTTCAACTTCGTCTGCTATGCAGAATATCGGAATGATAACGATGATACTGTGCGAACCATCACAAGGTACGACCGACTCGCCCAGCTAGTCAGCGCCACAACATGGTCTTTCCTCGAAGAAGAACCCCCGGAAGTCGCCAGGCTCGAGTTCGTCAACACATTCAGTCAGCTGATTGCACAGGCTTCAGAAATAAAAGCTTGCAATAAGTGCAAATCCGTTTCTTTCGTTAGGAGCAGAACCCGAAAATGGATGACAGTACGCAACGCAGCATGGAGAGTGTACAGAGAAGCTCCAGCACCAGAAACTTGGGACAACTACGTAGCCCAACGTAACCACTGCACTCAACTGTTAAGAGAAGACAAAGCCGCTTATCAGCAGAACAACGCAAAAACCTTCAGTGCCAACCACAAACTGCTGTACAAGCACGTTAATAGCCTACGAAAGGTGAGGCAAGGATTTCCTCCATTCAACACGGCTGATGGCCCAACAAGAACATCTATGGAAGCTGCAAACGCGCTGCAGATGCAATACGCCCCCACGTTTCAAAGGGTCTTGCCACCAAGCGATCTACCAAGCTTTGTATTCTGCTCACCAGGACTAACCCACATCAATTTTACCGCAGAGGCTGTATTGCAAAAGCTGACTTCTCTACGCAAACACAGCTCGTCGGATGTCGACGTCATTCGTCCAGAGGCATTTGGAGCAGCAGCAAACCAACTGGCAGGACATTTAGCTCAGTTTTTTCAGCACTGCTAAGACCAGAACCAAGTTCCCACCATGTGGAAGCTTGGAATAAGAAGCTCGATTCACAAAGGTGGAAGCAGATCTGATCCTTCCAACTACCGCCCAGTAACCCTTCTTCCTATACTCTCCAAAGTCATGGAATCCATAGTTGCCGATGCACTTGTGTGCTTTCTGGAAAACTGCAACCTCATCACTCCTGAACAGCACGGTTTCCGTCGACAGCGGTCATGTACAACTAATTTACTAATTGCACGCAGTAGTTGGACCGAGGCAGCCGACGCAAGAGAAGGTGTTGATATGATCTACTTGGATTTTTCCATGGCATTCGATGGTCTAGACCATCGGATACTACTATCCAAGCTGCAGCATTACGGGATCGGCGACCCTCTTTTAAGCTGGATCGCCAACTTTCTATTTCAAAGGCAATTAGTGGTCAGCGTTCGTAGCTCTTTATCGGACCCCATACAAGTCGAGTGTGGTGTGCCGCAAGACCCGGTTCTAGGTCCACGTTTGTTTTTGGTGTTTATTAATGACCTTGCACAGGGAATCGCTTCAAACTTTCTAATGTTTGCCGACGATATCAAGATCTGGCGCAGTATCCAGGCGAACGCCGACCAACATGTGCTCCAAAGTGACTTAGATCCAGTGTATCAATGGTCGATCCAAAACTTATTGCATTTCAACGTCAGTAAATGCAAGGTGCTTTCCATCCGACATCAAAGCAGCTACTCATACCGACTCGGAACGGATGTACTGCAACAATCAACTCTCGAACGTGACTTGGGTGTCCTGGTTCAAGATGACTTGGGTTGCTCCGTGCAATCCGAAAACGCCTCGAAGACCGGGAACCAACACGTTGGGCTGTTGAGGCGGGCGTTTGGACAAATAAACAGCTCCATATTTCGACAAATGCTCAGTGCGTATGTTCGCTTCATGTCGAATATGCAATTCAAGCCTGACATCCATGGCTGAAACACGACCTTAATGCACTGGAGCAGCCACAACGCCGGGCATCTAAGAACGTAATTGGAATGCGCAATCGGTCCTACCAGGAGAGGCTGCGACGACTAGGATTGTTCAGTGGAAGCTATCGCAGGCTACGATGCGACCTGATTATGACATACTTGATTCTGCGAGACCCACATCATGTGTGCCGCCCTTTACTGCAACTCAGCAGCAATACAAACCTGAGGGGCCACTCATTAAAACTCGCAGAACAATACAGTCGTCTGGAGTGCCGCAGAAATTTCTTTTCCATCCGTGTCTGTCACCCGTGGAATGCTCTCCCAGAATCGGTCGTCTCTGCACCGACACTAACAATATTTAAAAGACGGTTGGACGATGCACTCATCCACTTACACTTTGTTACTTAACACTATGTCTCCATCCTGCACCTGGAGTTTACCCTGGAATTATTTGTTGTTAACTGTGGGTGTTGTGAATCTAAGTGGATCGCAGGACTGCAGCGAAGCAAACGATAAGTCCTTATTTTCGTATTTAAAGTATTAACTATTTTACTATCCTTTTCATCATAATTATTATGTTGATATCCCCACCAACTATCCAACGGGGCTTGTAAAGCAATGCTTTTTAACCCGCATAAATTCATTATTCATAGTTCGGTCGGTTTGAACCCTCAATCTTTCCCCAAAGGCTTAACGCCTACGTGCGACCTCACGTGGAATATGCTATTCAGGTTTGGCAGGCGTGGCAGAAACAGGATCTTGTTGCTCATGAGACTCCTCAACGAACAATGGAACAATGGTATATGACGGGTAAAAAAGCATACACTTAACGAGTCCCGCAGGTTGGCAATAGAAATACTAACAGATTGGCAAACCACATAAGTGGTTGAATTAAGGAGCGTCAGAGAGATAAAATTTAGAAGTATAACAGTTTTAGGGGGATAAAGTGGTACGACGCAAAACTGGCTAAGAAATTGTTATCGTTGGTGATGGTAGCAAATAAAAATGGAGTACTCACCGGTTCGCACATATTTACGACCGTGAATTTGGGGTATAAATCCAAAGAGGCTGGTCAGCCTAAATATATACAAGCGTTTTCGTTCATAAAACAAAGCGCAGGGGGCTCAGTGCGACGTCCAATCGTTTTTTAAACGTATCTAATGTGGGGGCACAAACAACTGAGTTTGGAAGGGCGTTCCAGGGCCCGCAGTCCCGGAGGGAGAAATAGCTTCTCCGACACTCTAGACGACTGTACTGTTTGCTCAGCTTTAAACTGTTACCGCGAAGGTTATTGTTCGGGTTGAGCTTCAAGAGGTGGTGGCATACGTGACTGGGATCGCTCAATATCTGGTACACTAGTATGAGGTCTCCACGAAGTCGCCGGTACCGTCCGCTGAACACTCCGAGTATCTCCAGTCGTTCCTGGTAAGGAGTGTGGCGCAAGCCCTTGACGATTTTCGTTGCTCGACGCTCTGGGGTCTCAAGCGCTGCAAGGTCACGTTTTAGTCAGGGATGCCAGGCCTGGATTGCATATTCGACGTGAGGACGCACGTAGGCATTCAGCATCAAAGAGAAGATGGATGGATCCAAAATTCCGAATGCTCTTCGCAGGGGCAAACAGGAGCGTCATTGGCCTCTTTCACCTGCCTTATCAGCTTAGACTTAAATCTCAAGGAGGATGCAGCATAGATATCGGCTTTTGCGGGGAGGATCACATAATGGTTTATTAGATTCTGAAGAACTTATACCATGTTTTCCGTCCGCTGCTGAAATTGTACCACACCACTAAACTAAGTGGTCACCCTCTGAATCTGACAATTCAGGATAGTAGTTTTGTTTGCCGTAAAAATTTCTTTTCTCTCCGCGTGTGCCGGCCTTGGAACGCCCTCCCTAATTATGTCGTCTCTGCTCCCAATCTGGCGATATTTAGCAAACGTGTTGGCAATGCATTGTCTCACTTTCATCTTTTTATTTATTAGCCAGGGCTACGAAACGCAAGCAAACGGTGTCTTGCAAACGCCTAACCCATGGATTTATGGTTTTATGCGTTTAATACACTAACATCTTCGCTATTCCACAACGCTTTTCACATGAATTGATTTTCGCAATAATTTCCATCCCGTGGGACTTGTTAAACAGTGCTTTCTTACCCGTAATAAACCATTGTTCCATTGTTCCATTTGCGCCGCACTCTTCGACTCTGAATGACCATCAGAACCCCACATACTTGCAGCTCAATAGTCAAGCCTACAGGAAATGTATTAAAAGCATCTGACACAGAGTTGGAACTTCGCACTCGAACAAGTTTTACCAGTATCTAATGCTCGTAAATGACGTGCTGGTCGGATTCTTTTTGTTGCCCCTTACTTTTCAAGTTTTCGGATTCAAAGTTTTTTCACACATCGGCCTGGGTACACTCATTCAATCAGGCTCTATCAGGCCTACCCATTGCGCAAACGTTCTCTAGGATACTATTAACAGACCAATGTCTAACGCCGGTTTTCAATTCTGGCTGTTTCAGCGCTGTCGTTCGCCTACGAGTGCACCACTTTTCTACCTTCATCAAGGTTTTTGGAGTTATCGGAAATCTTATTGGTAAGTCTACTTCAAAAGACCTAAACCAACCCTATCAGTAGCTGCGTAAGGAGACTAGAAGCAATTACATCTTCGTAGACTGCCTTGGTTGACCAAGAGCTCACACTCCGCATTGCGAAGCGCGTTCTGTCGCACACACGCAAATCCCTTGTTCTGGCCGGATTTGTGCGTATGTGCTTGTTGGAACTTGCGATACAACATGACGCGGCACACCACGAAATTAAACTCAGGGCTAACTGTGCACCGAGCGGTCGATTACTGAAGGACAATCTACCCTTGGCGGACTTTGGACAACTGAGCGCTCTGACTTCCGGTTGGTTTGTATCGTTGGTTGAATCTGAAACAGTGCCCTCTTCGTTGGATGAATAGAATTCACGCCGACCAGTCCGCCGCTTACGATAGCGCGTGGGGCCTCGGTGCGTGTCACCTGAACAAGCGTAGCGGGAACAGTGTAGCGCACAGCTCAGCCGCGTTCTAGGCCTGTACTACGGCTGTGCTTTGCTTACCGGGAGTGCCAGTCTGCGAATTCACGCTGAGTATTGTAGGGGAGTCACAACGTCGAAGCATGAAGGCTTGGTAGTGCCCTACCTTCCGGACAACCGAGACGTATCCTCACTTTAACAAAGCGATCCGAATCAACTTGGATATGCAGTGGTGAGCGAGTGCTACAGACGCACGTCGTGTATGGGACCTAAGGTGTTGCTGAATCAGTGCTCTGATACACGATGGGGTGACATTCACGACTGCCTGAGGTGAGATGTGCGATCGATACTTAGCCTCCATTCACGCAGTCCGGCCGGACACAGCGAACTGTATTCGATGGGCTACAATAAGTAGCGGACGGATGAAGCGAGACGAGAGCGAACACGTGAGCGCGGGAAGTTACAAGGCTGTCGAGGGACGAGCCGCTTGTAAGGAAGATTAAAACAAGAAGGAGTAATGTACCTCAGGCGGTTCGCCGTAATGCCCTTATTTTCCAGTTCCATCTGGAATATCTTAAACCAAACCTCTGGGCTGTGTTCCATGAAACTTGGGACAGCCAAAGTAAGCATGGTTACGCTATGAAACGACTCAGATGCCACTCTCGAAATGTGAGTCGAAAAGATAAAGGACGAACAAAAGCACGATAAAAGTACTAAAATTACGCAAAATTACGCAAAACGTGAGCTACAATAAGAAGCGGACGGATGAAGCAAGTCGAGGGCGAACACGTGAGCGGGGGCAGTTACAAGGCTGTCGAGTGACGAGCCGGTTGTAAGGAAGATTAAAACAAGAAGGGGTAATGTACAATCGGTCAACAATTAAATTGTACATGAAAGATGCAGTTATCTTGTAGGGCGCTACAAGTTTGTATTAGGTCCGCTAGGCTACGGCGAGCTGATTATTCCACAGTCGATTCGCGGATTAAACAATCGAAAATGAAAACATGATTGGGCAGCAGCGCTTAGGTATTTTCTTTTTAGGACGAAGGCAGTTGCAGTCAATATCGCATATTGTGCAGGTCGTAACTGCTGCAGTTTCAACTTAACCCAATCTAACTCTACGAGGAATGTTAAAAACGATCACATTTTCCAGTCCATGCAATCGTTCATGTACCTCAGACGCAATTGAGGCGATTAACTGTGCGGTATTTCCCATTTGAGCCGGATCAAAGCTTTCCCATTGGCTACTGAGATCGTCTAATGAAGTCAGATGATCTCGGATTAATTACACGATGGTTACTATTTTTCTCATCTCAGAGAGTTGGGATTCTGAGGAGTTGACCTCATCACTGAGATTTAGAAAAAGAGTAGCAATGGAAGCAGGACTGGCTCGCAGTTTGGTCGGGGCCTCCGTTTTAGTTGGCTTTGTTCGCGCGTTGTATAAAACACCATTTTGGTTTGTCGAGTGACGCTAGACCTTGTGGGTGCCATAACAAGGCAAACTGTGCTGATGAGAAGGCCAAATGTAGTAGCTAGGGAAGGCTGAAGAAAGTAATCGGCTTAACCAAGTTCTTAAATGCTTCAGCTACGGAAAAATTTCAGTGCAATGATAAGCGAATGCGATACAAACAAACCAGTTTTGACTTTTGCGCTATCAGTTCATTAGGAGTTGGTTCCAGATGATGTTATTTAAAATAAATCCAGAAAGTTGAACCTGTCTTGGTCAGTAGTTGATGCTAGTTCAGCCTGAGGCAATTTGATGCTTTACACAGGTTAGACTACTGTAAAAGATAGCCAACATGGCAGACACAGACGGTGGGTAGGCCAATCAGTGAGATCGCCAAAGTAGGCCGAGAATACACACCAAATTTGTACAGATGGTATAATATCAACTAAAAATGTTGGTGGGAAAAGCAAAATACGTGTTCCAAGTTTTAT
>OX104063.1:132485219-132722683 GCA_944474145.2 Dicrocoelium dendriticum
TTGTCAAGCTACTTTTACTTCTCTGAACAAGTCACAGCGATCGAGCTTAGTGTCGCTAGGATAAAACGTATGATTACCTGTTTACGACTATCCTACAGACCCGGCCCCGATGGGATCTCTTCTGCTTTAGGCAAGCACGGTGTAGATAATATCCATCTTACATTATTAAATATCTTCTGTTCGCCCCTCCAGTCGGGTTAATATCCCGAACGTTGGAAAACGGCTACGGTTAAACCGCGACATAAGTCCGGGTCGAAAACTGACATCCTGAACTATCGCCCCGTTAGTCACATAACCATTCTCTCCCGCATGCTAGAGAGAATTGTTAAGGAACATTTGGTTTCGTTCCTAATATCGCACAACCTTCTTTCAACTTCACAGCAAGGCTTTCTGAAGTCCCGCTCGTGTGTTAGCTGTCAATTTGACTTCCCTAACCATCTAACTGAAGCAATTGACTCAGGTCTTCAGTGCATTGTCATCATCCTCGACATGCAATAGGCGTTTGACAGAGTCCCACACAAAAAGCTGTTATATAAATTATGTAAGTACGGTGTTACAAATCCCCCTAACTCTTGGATGCAATCGTACCTAGTAGGACGGTCGCAAGTTGTGGATATCAATGGTTACATCTCTTCACCTCGTCTGGTCACCAGTGGAGGGGTACAGGGCTATGTCTTAGGTCCGTTACTCTTCTTATCGTATAAAAATGACCGCGTTTCTGTCATACAATTTGGGAAGCCTTATTTGTTTGCTGATGGTTTAAAGGTGATTTACTCATCCCCAGTTTCTCAGTGTACCGCTGAACTTAACAATATCCAAAGCGACTTGAAAGCCATTGCGAAATGGGCTGATATGTGGCAGATGACGTTTGCAACACGGAAGCGTAGCATTCTATCGTATGGATGTCAGATAGCAGCAGAAGTGTTCAGGCTTCATGACGAAGTCATTCCCATCAGCCAGTCTGTTCGTGACTTAGGTTTAAGATATTCTAGTTCGTTAAACTTTAGCGAACGTACAAATCTTATCGTGCAAAGGCTAAGCAGTCGGTCGGGCTCATATGCCACCTGCTAACCTTGAAAGAAACCAGACTAATTGCTTTCAAAATCAGTGTCAGGGCTTTGCTTGAATATTGCTGTGTTACCTTCAGTAAGTTGCAAAAAGGTGACTTAGAGCCATTGTAAACGTCAAACGCGCCTTTACGAAGCGCATATTTGGCTATTCAACCGCTCTTTCATACAGAGATAGGTGCCAGCTGTTGAATCTTGAACCTCTGTGGTTACGAAGAATGCAATTAAATCTATGCTTCCTCCACAAACTCGCGTGGCGGAAAGCATATGTTGGAACTTTTCATTTGCATTTTCGGGATAATATTATTTATGAACTGCGAGATAGTGGATGTATATTCTATTTACCTAAATTCAAGACCAGCCTAAAGAGAAATTTGTACCTTCTTAGGTGTGGCTCCATATGGAATAAGCTGCCAAAAGAGATTAGATGTATTGAACATTTTTGCTTGTTCAAGAAAATGATAAAGGCTTACCTGTCTACAGACAGAGTGAAATGGATCTTTAAAATTCAACTTGATGATGAAAACCTGTATGAAGAAGGGCCGGATCATGTATGATACCGGAGAACATCGACTCGAATGCACTAGAGAAAACATGATCATCTAGGATGAACTGCTACAAATCGCTTCTTATACTATCCTTTAATGCCACCTCCTATGCGGTTTTACTCCTTTCAAACTTACTTCTTACCAACTGTCTTCTGTTTAAAACCGAGAGCAAACTTATTTACGGCGTCAGAAACAATTTTCGTAATTTTCCCCACAAATTGAGTAATTCGTATTATTGTTCTGCGATCTCCTTCGCTACATTTGTTCTACAGTACTAATCATTTCCCCTTATTTTCTGGAGTTAACTGTCAGAAACATATACTTCAATTCAGTGATGGCAATAACGGATTCCCTATGCGACTTTTGCTTATAGGCAACTCGTACAGTTATCTGTCTCCGGCTGTTAAGCCACACAATTTGATCGTATGATCGGCTCGATCCATTTTTACGCTGATGTAAAAAATACTTGCTTATCTTTACATTAACTATCTAGTACCACTTTCACGTAATTCTTCTTTTCTACATTCTTCCTTTTTTATTGTTGGCCACAACTGGGATGATCTCTTGTGGTGACAGATTATAGCTTCCAGATTATAAAAAACTTTACCTATGCAAGGCAAATTGCCACAAATTGACTGGTGTATAAAAAAGTGCCATAATTGAATGATCCGCATGACGGACTGGGCTGAGGCTTCATCGCTCATAATGCATGTATAAAAGCAGTTTTAAAAAGAACAGAACATATGATAACCAGGTGCTGGCTCATATGCCACTATGTCACACCGGCACATGGCCAGTTATTGCATGGAAGTGCGGGCGAAACCTTTCGACGGAATACCTTGCATGGAAGCAGGTCCCCTGGGGACGGCTCCACTAGTGGCCGTATTACTTTAACTGGACATCTGTTTAAATCTGCATATGTTATTGTTCCTAGTTTTTTTTATAATTTCTTTGATGCCTTAATCCTGCCGATTACTTTAATACCTGTTTTGGATCCATTGTAAACAACGTGAACAAATTGCTTATATTTGTGATCCTGTTGTACACATTGATCAGACCAAATAGTTGGACTGCACCTCGAATCACCGAGGAACATACCAATTATTTATTTATTTATTTATTAGTCTTCTGACGATAAACGTACCATCCACACTCCTAACAGCCAAGCTGAAATGCAGTACTAAGGAACGCAAACAAATTCACCAGTGCAAAAGGAAACCTCCGAATAAGTCCAGGTAAATGTGTTAAAAATATCCGGGATCCCCGAAGGGACGTGAAGCAACGTAAAAATCATGTCCTCACCGTAACGAAAAGAATCACTGTCTTGAGGATGATATCAGGAGAATTGCTTTTGATGTGACCACTCAATGCATGAGCCAGAAGACTCCCGATTGCTAGAGGTCTTATTAACACATAAACTTCGGAAACTCATCAACTAGTACAGTCTGCTGAGCGCAACAGAGAGTGAAATGACTGAGTTGGACGAACTGCAGAAAAAGCACAATCGTGGCACGAGAGGAGTGGTTCATGCTCACGTGTTCCGCGGGGTAAAAGTTATGAGGATGCTGTCACGCAGTCATACTACAGTAACAGGCAAATCGGAAACCGGATGTCGCCAGCCATATGTGGCTGGCCACAGAACGCCTGCGCTTACTGAGGGACCATGGGTGGCTTGCGCTGCACCATCCACAACTCCAACCACACATCCCATATCCAGTGTAAACTGGAAGGAATAAGACCGGGAGGCATGTGGATGGCAGCCACGTTTCATCAATGGAGCCGGCCCACACTCCTTCACAGGCAAACACAAGCACGCTGTATTTTTGAATCAACCGCACACAAGACGGTAACTGGACCGTAGTCCGCTCCACACTGAGTGCATGGAACCACTCTTTGATCCTAACTCGGCCACAAGGAGTGTGCACCCCGTCCCCTCCAGCAACGACCAACTGTCTACTGGAGCCAGTATGAAGGAGCTAGTGGGTAATAGATGGGTAGACACCTTGTCAACATGCACATCAAGCGCAGCCACACCGGGGATATCAAGCAACAGCCAATCACTTGTGTGAAAGATAACAAAAAAAATAAATCGATTGATGCATAAGGAAACGGTGACATAAACATTAAAGTAATGAGCACATGAATTAAGTTTTGCAGACGAATCCGAGATAAGTTCACGAGGTCGGAAAATATATATTGCGGAAATGCCACAAACACGAAAATGTTATCGAAATTAACTACAAATAGACTTAAGCGACGGGTGTAAGTTTATAGAAGAGCGTATAGGTAGACATTCATTTGAGGAAGGCATTAGGACAAAATTGAAAACCCATCAGCTGAACTAAATAGACTTAGCATGCAAGCACGCGGTTAGTAAATCGAATGTAGCGTACCGACATTCGCTGCGCCGATTCTGTCTACGTTCTCTGCAGGACCCGTCGTCACTTCGGTAGTGGTCCCTAGTGGCCTCGCTCCTAGCTCACTAGGCCTGCCTGACTCAGGCACTCGCTGTGCTACGGCGCCTGTGCTGCAGCACCATGCGCTCGATGTCGATGGAGTACAACCCAACGGTGTTTGCCGCTTCCGCGCTTGCCGCTTCTTCTCCGCATGTATGAGGTTTTTTCCCAGCACTTCGTCAACTGCCTTCGTGAGTAAATCGCGCCATGCGCGCCGATCAACCTCCTTCGATTCCCATGACGTTCAATCAAGATTAGAACGTGAGAGACTCAGTTTGATCGTATATATATATATATATATATATATATATATATATATATATATATATATATATATATATATATATATATATATAATGGCTCATGCTGTGGTTGTTGTTGCATACACATGCTTCTTCCCCGTAGTTAGACCAAATCGACTAACAAATTAGATCTTGTCAATCAGGCTAAAAGTTATTGTATTTAACTGGTTTGTTCAGTTCTGTTATTCTGCAGCATATTGTGTGCCAAGGTTGCGTATTAGCTTTTCCTCAAATTCTATGCTGGTTTTTGATATTCAAAGTGTAGCTGCGTTTGATGCGAGTGTTGACAACTGGCTAGCTGTCAAACTCCCTCCACCTCGATTACTGGCTCCCGCAGACTTTAAATCTTTACTGAGGTGGACGGGGTGCAAGTTCCTCGTGCCGTGCTAAGCTCAAGGAGTGGTTCCATCCACTGCGGAACGGCCTACGATATAGCCACCGTCTTGTGTACGTCTGGTAAGCATTATTCCCTACATAGGCAGACCGAAATGCTGCTGCAGTACATGCTGAAGGAGTGTGGGCCGGCTCCGTTGATGAAACTTGGCTCCCATCTACATGCCTCCCGGTCTTATTCCTCCTGGTTTACACTGGATATGGGGTGTGTGGAAGGAGCTGTGGGTGTTTCAACGCAGGCCACCCATGGTCCCTCTGTAGGCGCAGGCGTCTTGTGGCTATCTCCGTGGAGGCCGCAGTGTGCCGGATGCCGCCAACCATACATTGATTTAAGGTCCTCTTTTCAATGCACTTAATGGTGTTGAGCGTGTCAGTTGGACTCGACAAGGCTGTGCCGTCAGTGTACGTCAGCGAGCAATGAGTGATACCGTCGGCTGGCAATGTGAAATACTGTTTCAACAACCCTACTTCGCATTGGATCTCGTCGTAGACAAGGTGCAGCATACAAAACATTTCCACACAGAATAAATCCACTTAGGTCTAGCAGGCCGAACTAAACGATATTCGGCCTAGAGTTTATAATGGTGACGCAGAGAATAAATACGTAGCCTATTTCTCATAAAGATGATCACACAATGCTGTTTTGCATAGTCCACACTAGTAGATAAGGTGGAGTATTACTCGCACAACCATGTTAAAACTGTCGCTCTTCTCTTCATGGGTCGTTGTTATCCAATGGCGCTCCCACGTTCAGCTGTTGAGGCACTCGCCGAGTTTCCTAGCTTTTTGCTAAGGCTTCATCACTAGTGGAGCGATGTCAAAAGTGCTGTGCAATCAGTAGTTAACGTGAGGCACCGAAGAAAGTCTGCAAATAGGATCTCAGCATAGTTCAAAAGTCATATGCCTCAATGCAAACGCTAGCAGAGATGGCCGAAGACGCCTAAAAGCCAAGCAGCGAGCAAATCCTAGTTCTAAAGAGGAGGACAATCAGATGATACTGCAAGTTCTCGGTTACCAATATGGTTAACTAGTAGTCCGTTAGGTGATTCCTGTGTTTATCAACACTGTGTCCGCACAAAGTCTGAAATTAAACGCTCATACAAACTCAAAAGACGTCGGCCGTTCAATGGCCTGAGTAAAGCAACCGGCCCGTAGCATTAAGGATCACAAGACCGCCTCGTAATCTGAGGGCGCGGGTTCGAGCATGCCCAAAGACCGGGCGACCCTCGCGGTTTCCTTAGCCCACATGCGACTGATGGTGGTTGCGCGGCACGAAACCGTCGGTACTGCGTATCGGCGTACTGCTGATGCCTTTTATTTTTGGACGTAAGTTAATGCTTAAGCTACGTGGATGATGTCCAAAGTTAAAAGAAGTAAATAATAGTATCTTTCTTAACAAACGCAATATATATATATACATGATTTAGGTGAAACAATTTGCTGCGGCATACGGACACCATCGACCGCGGTGGGTTCTTGGCAACCTGATTTCTGAGGAGCTTGCTTTCAACATGTGCATACCCGTACGTCCATTTTCTAGACCAATGACGAGCCACGGGCCGCCGTTTTCACAACGATATTATTGCCCGCCGAACAATCCAAGTTAACAGCCTCAAGATTCAAATCAACGTCCGCTGAAAAGGGCCACGGTGCGTTAACGGTTGTGTGCACTAACGTTCCTGGCAGATGATCGCAAACAGAGGCATTCCATCTACGATGCGATTGGTATTCGGATTGACCCAACTGGGCTACGACGTTTAGCGCGTCACCCAAATTCAGTACACTACGGTGAACCAGCTTACTTCGAGTAACCTTGAATTTAACTAAGGAGACAGAGATAGTCCTACTCTCAGCAGTTCATCTTTGCAACTCATCGAGCGGGGTACGCATACTACCCGATATTCCTTGGAGATGGCGATCGATGGTAAGTGAAAACCATGACGACCTTTCTAGGAACGAAAACGAAAACCGTATTTACTCATGGTGTTCCTGATCTAATTGGCTCTCCTGAGCACGAAGCGCAAAAACATGACCGAAAGCAGTAGTGCTTCTTTCTCGAAACATTCTCTCTGGACCACTTTTTCTCTAAATCACCAACCAGAATTCCTTCATCTCCAAACTACAAGGGCTGCGGTCCAAAAATATTGAAAGTCGTACTACACTCCGAAGGAATGACAGAAGTCCTCTTGGATAGCTGGTTGAAGCATCGCTCCAGGTTGCCTACCGAGATTAGGCTAAAGATAGCAAGCACGCGGACACCAGTTATTAGTATCTCACAGGAACATACAACCTCGGTAAAATATTTGCTTCCTCAAGCCTGCAGAGTTGTAGACAACATGGCATTAGCGACACCTGACTGGACAGGAAGACACACTCTAGGGAAAATCTCGATCTGGGATACTCCATGCTACCATGGAGCCTGACTGAAATCCAAGAACCAAACAGCCACGCAGAAAATGATTAACGACCGACCGACGAACGGGCGGCTTAAAACTAAACAAAAATTAGTTGTCCACCTACACACTTCTAACATCAAAAACAATATCATGTTTGTATACTAAAACACAAGGTCTTCTTAGTAAGTTGGCCGAACTTAGAGAAAGTCAGGCGTCATAACCGCGGGATATCATTATGATTACTGAGACCTTGAGATAGCAGATTTTGAAGTCAATTTGCCTGGAATGTCACTGCTTTGGAATGAGAGAGCTGGAAGAGGTTGTGGTATAATTCTCTATTACAAGGCTAACCGATGTGAAGTTATTGACCACCCAGAGATCCTTGCCCCAGATTCGGTTTGATGCCGGCTATGGATAAGGAACGAAGACACGTCTTATAGCTGTGATTTACCGTCCACCAAACTCCATGTGTGAAATAGACTCCAAACTAAATCAAGTTCATCAGGTTGCTTTGACCAGGATATACAGTCTCATTCTCATCGCAGGCGACTTTAATGTGCACTATCTGGAAACAGCGGCAACCGATAGTATGCAGTCCAAAGCCAGTTTACAAGTGGTAATTTCCAGCTACCCTCTGTACAACCACATGACCACTCCCACCAGATTACGAAATGCTAACAAACCGGTGATACTTGACCTTGTGCTCAACAACGAAGAACGCATGGTAGACAGATTAATTACAAGCACAGCACTGGGTCGCAATGACCATGTGACTCCAATGTTTTACTATGCATGGTATGCGGAGTATCCTGAGGAAGAGGATGAGAAAATATATATGATCACGCACTACAACGTGTTATCCGCGTTCGTCAAGGAGGTATCTTGGACCTTCTTAACGAAAAGCCCCGCAGAAATCATCTGGCACACTTTTACAAGGACATCCACTACACTTGTAACGCACGCATCTGAGCAGAATCCCCTCCATCGTCAAAGGCGAAGGAAGTCGTTTCTAAGAAGCAGAACACGCAAGTGCATGGCCTTGAGGGATTTAGCATGGAGAGCTCACAAGGACCCCGAATTCCGAAAGCTGGACTATTTATGTGGCACAGCGTAACTTTTGTGTGAATTCGGTCCGCCAGGACAAGCTGATGCATCAGCAGGAGTTAAAGAAGAGATTCTGCACGGACCGCAAACTTTGATCCAGTCGTGTTAATGGCCTTCATAAGGTGAAACGCGGAATTTCAGCACTGATCACGATTGACAGATGGGCGCGACCAGCCCCGGAAGCAGTCCGTCTCTTAAGGTTTCATCACTCACAAACGTCTCACAAATGTCTTAAAGAAACTGTTGTCGCTGCATATCCACAGCTCTCCTGTTGTCGATACATTCGACCGAAGGATTTACAGGCAGCAGCCAGTGTTCTGGCGGAACCTCTGCCTATATTCTATCACGGCTGTATGGAGGAGAACCATATTCCAACAATACGGAAGCGTGCGGTAATCACTCCTATTCATAAGGGAGATAGCCGCACTGACCCAACCGATTGCCGTCCTATAACGCTACTCCCTGTGTTTTCCAAGCTTATGGAGTCTATCATCGCTGATGCACTCATGCAATAGCTAGAAAATCACTAGAGCAAAATGGCTTCCGAGAAAGTCGCTCATTCACTACGAACTTGTTAATTGCATGCAACAGCTGAACTGAAGCAGTTGATGGTGGAGCAGGAGTTGATGTCATTTACTTGGATTTCTCAACAGCGCTTGATTGCTTAGACCACCGAATTCTTCTCCATAAACTTCAGCTCTATGGCATTGGTGACCCACTGTTTGCGTTGGATAGGCAATTTCCTGCACAAACGTGGGTTGGAAGTGGGAGTACGACAATCCTTGCCCCACACAATTGAGGTGGAGTGCAGCGTACCCCAAGGCTCGGTGCTCGGGCCCCGTCTATTCTTGATTTGCGTACATGATCTGGCGATGGAAATTGCTTCCGATTTCCTACTCTTCCTGGTTGATATCAAATTATGGGGAGCGATCAAAGAACCGAACGACCACGAAAAACTACAGCGTGACCTCAACACGATTTCAACTTAGTCAGTTTTGAATACCCTACCGTTCAAGATGGAAAAATGTCACGCTGTCCAATTGCGCCATAGACATAATCACGTGTATAGGCTTGGGTCACATGTATTGCAAACCACTTTCCAAGAACGTGACCTTGGTGTGCTTTCAAATTGACATTAACTGTTCAAAACAATCAGAGGCAGCCGCGAAGGGAGCAAACCGGCACATCGCCCTGCTGCGGACTGCATTCGGAATATTCGACCCATCTATCTCCCCAATGATGCACAATTATTATGTGTGCCCTCAACTTGAAAATGCCATCCAAGTTAGGCAACCTTGCTTGAAGCGCAACTAGAGAAACCCCAACGTAGGGCCAAAAGGAACCTCAAAGGTCTGCGAAATCTGTCCTACCTTCAAAGGCTGAAGTCACTGGGAGTTTTCAGTGACCGCTACCGAATGCTGCGCGGCGATCTCATATTAGTCTACCAAATATTGAGTGACCCTAATCACGTATGCCGTCACTTGCTGAAACTCAGCCATAACACCAAACTCAGAGGTAAACCTCTGAAATTGCGAGCACAGTTTAACCACCTGGACTGCAGGCGAAATTATTTTTCTCCTCAGGTTTACCAACCCTGGTACTCTCTCCTTAACTCTGTTGTTTCCTCCCTCACCTTGGATATTTTCAAAAAACGATTGGATTTTGCGCTTGGCGCCCATCACTTCGTTGCCTAAACTGTGCAACATTGGAATATATTAATCATCCCCCAAAGCGGATTAGCATGTTACGTAAACCTGAGGATGCGGGACAGCAGTGAGTATTCTTATTTTTACTTTTCACGTATAATACATCATCTGTAACTGTCCCCATGTTGCCACATCGTTCGCATTCAGTTCCCATTCACGCTACTATTATTCAGCAGCGTATCTGTTAGATGAACGCTCAAACAGACAACTCACCTATCGTTTGATAATTGTAGTTTTACCCCCACCATCCTGCGGGACTTGTCAAGCAACTGCTTTTTTACCCGACATAAATCATTCTTCATTGTTCGTCGTAGTGGATAGAACAACCTGTTTTCCCCAGAGCGATGTGCCTATGAGTCAGTCGTGATTACAAAACTCAGAGATAGTTCACAAAAATTTACGGTCTTTGTTCAGCCAGATTTGTACAGCAAAACGGCAAAGTCATCAATATGGAAGTAGATGAAATGTTTCTTCTCGTGCGTTACGTAACTGAAATAGAAGATAAATAGTGCTGTATGACAACAGAATGATCAAGTTATATTTCTATATATGGTTTGAGAACCGGTCAAAGGTCTGGAGAGTAAAATAAAAATGGGTGACAATGGGTAATTAGGGTAAATGAGAATCTGGCGCTTGTAACCCGATTAAATCGCACCTGCTATACATCTTTGAAAGGTATACCTGATGTTAGTTGAGTTAAATTACTTTGTGGATAGTTTAAAGGAGACTAGTCATCACTACAACCAAACGGACCTCCAAAGATCTGTGGTTTTGCGAAAATAATATACATATAGTGGATGATCCGCGGCTTGTTGCGCAGACATCCTGACCGATCCTCCACCCGCTGCTGCTAATTTTGTGCCACTGACTCATGTCCTGGACGTCTCCGCGTGGCGACCTATGGGTGGGCGTTGAGTTACACCACTCTTATAGCTAAGGGCAGGATGCACATGTCGAAGGCTTTGGCTGGGGACCCGAGTCGTTCTCCTGTCAGGTGTGGACGCACTGGCAGTATCCTAGTGTACAAACTAACCATAAATTAAGTCAATACAAATAATCCCATGCTGCATCAGCTATCGCACAGTGGTATTAGGAAAAGGTCGCCTTATCTGTTGCAAACAGTGAGGTGAATAAGCGAAAATATGTTACCACTGACGCCAACAACTTTAGGTATGTATGCGCTAGCTGTGCACCAGTCCAAAACCAAATCATGCAATTCACAAATACTGATAATCTCATGCTGCGCCGGCCGTCGCACAGCGGTGGAGGAAAGAAAATATTCACCTTACCGGATGCGTACAGCGGCGTGGATTTGCAAGACATGTTACAACTAACGCCTTCCTTCATTCTCCTTCCTATTGAAATTCTCCAATCCCCCTCCGCATCTTAACTAACCCCGTACCAATTCCAATCCACGTCACCACACTAGCGATTGCCCGGTGCAATCGTATGCCTTTGCCCAAGGCGTTCAACATCGTACGCTAAAACTTGTCCACCCTACCGGACCGCAATATGAGCGTGCGCCCGGAGCGATGTACTGCAGCGGTCGCTATGGAACTAGCGCGCTACGGCATTGACATTGCCGCACTCAGTGAGACTCAGTCCGCTGAGCAAGGGAGGCTGCATGAAGCTGGTGCTGCGTACATGTTATACTGGGTGGAAAACCCAACCACAACACCAGGTGAACATGGGCCGGATCTGCACCACCCGAATGCCTAAATAGTGCCCTAATGAGAGAGCCAACTGGCCTCAGTCTATTACTCATGACCCTACGCCCACGACTCAGGAAAGGTAAATTTGCCACTTCTATCAGTACATTTGGTTCCGCCATGTGTTATCCCGATGACATGAGGGACCAGTTCCACGCTCAGTTATCCTCCGTGATACTGTCTGTGACGAGGAGTGACCAGTTATTCTAACAGCGTTCTTACAACGAGCACGTTGGTCGTGCTCCTTCTGTGTGGCTAGGCGTAATCGAACCGTAAGGTATTGACAGTCGATGGGAACGCTGATTGTTTGCTTTCGCTGTGCGCCACTGACGGCCTTACAATCACGAACCCCCTGTTCGCACTGGTTGCGAGCTAATTGGACGCACCCACGGAGTGATCACACGCACCTGCTCGACTATGCTGTCGTACACCAGGATGACATGCGTAAAGTGCATATGACACGCGTACTGCGTGGAGCTGCTTGTGACAGTGATCACAAGTCGGTGCGGACCAAATTGTACACCTATTGTTGTAAACACGTATTACTCACATGCTGTGAACCAGCAACAATTTAATGCTCGTACCCTAGCTACTGCTGAAAAGAGAATGAAGCTGGAGAGTCGATTACTATCCGCATTGACCATATCGAAACTAAACGTGTGTCACGGTATCAGAGAACAGGTGACGGTTGCGGCCGAAGAAACGATCAGGAGTGCTAACTCTAACCGACCCGATTGGTTTAATGGCAACCCTGCGTCGATTGATGCAGTGGTGTCACAGAGCGATGCAGCAACCGCTGTGCATGTGGGGACAATGTCGAGCATTTGGAGCGTCCGTTTCGCAGATCTGGACGGCGATTAAGTCAAGTGCTTCGTCATGTCAATACTACATGATGGACGGTGAAGGCACAGCAGATGAAATGTTTCACCGAACCCCCTTCAGCTCAAGGAACTCCTTACTCATTGAAGACAATACATCGGTCCACCTTGTAATCGCTGAGGACGCTGATAGATGTCACTTCAGTCGCTGCTTGCAAGCAGACTGTAGACATAATACAAATCTGTCGACGGAAGTTCGACGCTCTTGAACAATCGTTCAGAGATTGACTTGGCTATGTTGCACGGGCTGCAACAACAACAGGTTAAGTCTTGCCGACACACCGACAATGGATGGGACGCATAGATCACGAAACGGCAAGTGCTCCGGAGTCAACTGGATATCGCCTGAGGTGTTGAAACACAGCTGACCCGCTTTGCTATATGCGCTGCTCTGCTTGGCGCAACGCGTGAGAATTGAAGTGGTAGTGCCGGCCGAGCTGAAGGATGTGCTTATGCTCCACTGTACAAGTGCAAAATAAGCAGGTAATTCGCCACGAATTATCGTAACATCAACTCTTGAATTGTGTGGACAAACTGTTCGCTCGAATCCTGCTCAACCGCCTCGTCACTCAGGTCGTTGAACTGAACGTGGTGGAAAAGCAAGGCGGACTCCTTTCGGGCTGCAGTACTATATATATATTGATGGATAGATAGATGGTGTTCGCGGCTCATATGTTGATAGAGAAATAACGAGAGCGACACCAGCCATTGTACTCGCTGTTTGTAGATTTCACTAAGACATTTGACACGGTAAACCGCGAGGCATTTGGCTGCTGTTGGGCAAGTTTGGTTCTCCGAGTAAGTTTTTAAGTTTAATTGGATGCCTACATCGTGGAATGCGGGCGAGTGTGCAGCTGAGTGGACAAACCTCGGATGACTTTGATATTGTCGCTGGTTTGAAACAAATCTATGTCAGCTTCAGATTTGTTTAGTGTCTACCTGAATGCTATGACTTACTGTGAATTTAATGCGTGATTACTTCGTCAAATGTGGAGCATCGTATTGATGTTGGGTTGCTAGACATCCAACGTTTCAGGGAAAGATGGTGTGCGAGTGAACCATAAGTATGTTGCAGTTTGCTGACGATTGAATAATGAAAAATGAACAAACATTTATCACGGGTAAAAGAGCATGTGCCTGGCAAGTCCCGTAGAATGGTGGGCGTAAAAATTAAAATTGAAAAGGTCAACAAATAAGTAAATCGTCATTTTAATCGTCTACCGATTTAAATGCACTACTGCATAACGATAGTTTAAAATAAGATTGGGATGTGCGCGCACAAATAGTATAGAGACCTGTTATATTTCAATAAGTGCGTGATAAATAAAAATGGAAAGGAAAACGCTCACTCGGGTGTTGCTTTGTTTGACGGACGCGTTATATTAATCCAGTTTCGATACATCCGTGCTACTCACAAGGACCGTCTGTATGTATCCTCACCGCCACGTTGCGGAGAGGGCCGTTAGGCACATGGTTTGATTCGCGTTATTTCGTCCTCCGAATGAAACAAAGTACATCAAACTATGCGAGTTGGAAACCGTGTCATCAAGGCGTTTTTGAATAGATTTAATGTAGGAGCAAGGAGGACGTGAGTCGGAAGGGAGTTCTACGTAGGGGTCACACGGAGGGAGAAAACGTTTCGTCGACAGTAAAATCGACTGTAATGCGTAGCAAGTTTGAACTGATAACCTCTCAGGTTGGTATTTTGGCTCAGCTGCAACAGATTGCGGCATGGGTGATTAGGGTTCGTCAGTATTAAGTAAACCATGATGAGGTCTCCTCGCTGACGTCGATATTCACCACTATACAATCTCAGAGACTGCAGTCAGCGCTGGTAGGAGAGATGAAACAATCCTTTAATATACAAACCTTTTAAAGAGTTTTGTTGCTCTACCTCGTGGTGCTTCAAGTGTATTGATATCGCGCCTGTGCCAGGGACGCCAGGCTTGGCTCCCATATTCCACTTGTGGCCTTACTTAGGCCTTCAGCATTTGCGTAAAGCTTGATAGTTCTGTTGGTGCTGGAGTTTGTCTTCGCGAATCAACTGGATGTAGTGGTTTCGTTGAGTTGTGTAAGCACCCCAGATCAGATTACTTGGACAGACTTTGTAAGCGCGCCAGGTTGAATCCCTTAAGTCCATTCATTTTCGAGTACGGTTCCTCAGGAACGAGTTCATTTGCTTCTGGGGAAGACCTTGCTTTCGGACCCTTTTGCCACTAGCTCGGTGAATTGTGTGACAAACACCATCCAAGCGACATCAGGCGGCTGCTCTGTCAGGAAGGACAAGTCGGTTTCTTGAACGAAGGTGGACAGTATATCGTAATGTGTAACCACAAAGGTTTCCATGTTGTTCTCACTGATGTACTCCGAATAACAGATGTAACGAAAGAGCAACATCGCGTGATCTCTACGGCCAAGTGGCGCATCAAGGGTCACGGTGTTGACCATTAGTTCCTCCTTGGTAAGCACAAGGTCCAACACAGAGTTTGTGTCACACGTTCGGAATCATGTAGGAGTGGTGATATGGCTGTACAGAGATACATGGGGAATCAACCGTTGCAAGTCAGCTTTGAATTGTTCGCAGTGCGACGTTGGAATTTTGATTGCGTGCAGGTTAAAGTCCCCCCCCCCCAGAAAGACGTGGCTGTGTGGTCGTGCCAGGACTCGCTTCATCGCCAAATATAGGCACGTATCCAATTCCAAAATGGACATTACAGGGCGGTAAACAATTGCTAGTAAACACACGTCACCTCGTCTTAGTTGCATACGAAACCAAAGAGCGTCGACGACTTGCTTTTCTGGGTCCTCAATGATATCAACGTGCATGTCGGATCGAAAATACAGGAACACTCCGTCTCCTCTGCTAGGTCTATCTTTTTATGCAAGTCATGCAGGGGTAGAGCAATCTCATCATTGGTGATCTTAGTGTTCAGCCTGGTTTCGGTGACTAACAAGCTCTCAAGATGTGGAAACCTGACGAATAAGAAGTACCGTTAGTTTGCTGAGAAGACCTTGTTCATTGGTATGCAAGCAGTTGAGGGCATCGGTGATTAAAAGCGTCTTTTTGGATGCTGATTTCTGATGAGGGTCTATGTCGACCATTGTAGGGTCGACTGCCGGCCGTATTTTTTGTAGTACCGATGACGTAGGCTCTAGCGCCAGTTCGTGTCGTTGTATAGAGTTCTCAGCACCAGCAAGAGGGTGGCTATATTGTCCCACTTCAGCTGTCGGAGTCCTGTCGCCTTTATATGTGTTTCGGATGGCAGCATTTTACGCTTTTTGTGCCACATTTTGATCACATGTACTGCAACCAGTTAGGAAGTAATGATACTCTCATCACTCTGGGACAACACCCTTTGTAGTTAGGTGATAGTGGTAACCTTGATATCGAATTGGCGATAACGTTATCGAGTGACAGCACTTCACGAATAAAACGCCATTCATCCCAGCCATGCGCTTTGGCCTCTAGCTCGTTTAATGTCTGGAGCTCGGGGACACCGTGAACAAGGAGAGATTTAGTGTCTTGTTGTTTACGGATGTCATTCTGAGTTTGCTTGAGTTTCTGGCGTTCGCTGCAAGCAACATTTGGAAAATTCGTACAGTGCATGTGGTGGTACGGAGGTGAGTGGCTGACAAGAGAAATGCCTCTTATCATTAGGGGGCTGAAGTGTTACCTGGAGTAACCGCGGTTCACCGTAGTGCACGGAGTTTGAGTGACGGACGAGGCGCATCACAATAGCTGGTATAGCTTGAACCCCTATAAGTTGATACAAGGAGTCACACTGTTTCCCCTCACGCCTAGTAGCTTATCTTTTATGGAGTTCGCCCCAGATTCAGTCACACTAGAGCATATAACATTCAGAGAATTATGGTACTCTTTCATGTTCCACTTTTTGGAGGAGCCAGTGGTTGCTTTCTTGGTTGGACAGCTGATGGGGTAGGAATCTCGTGGTAGTATTGCTAGTATTAATTCGTTTGGCAGCTGGAGGCGTTACGATGGGAGGTGCGCCTGTCATATGGGTAGCAACAACAGATGGTTCGATGTGGTGTGTGGTTCTGTTGAGGAATGTGTGGCGAAAGCACACTGCGGATGAGTTGCAGTACATAGCTTCGGCACTCACTTTGACAGCGGCCAAGTTCGCACCCGTCATCAATACAAGCGTCTGGCTTTTTCAACCTACACCTATGGTTGTAGCAAACGGATTGGTGCCGACGTTCTGGAAATCACCTCAATATTTAGCTACCTCGGGAGCATAGTTTCTACTGAGCTGTAGACAACGAGCGTTCCGTGCATCAGCTTAGCAAACGCTGCGGTATTTGGAAAGCTGTTCAATCGGGTGTGGAGGAATCACGAGCTTTCTGTTGGGAAGAAATGGATAGTTTACAGCTCGATGGTGCCTTCCATTCTTCTATATAGCAACGAAACGTGGACGCTATACCGGAAGGACATCAGATTTCTGGAGCCCTGGCACTAACAAACGTATCGAATGAAGGTTAGCCTCCGTGAGCAGTAAATTAAATGGCTAAATTAAGTAAATCGAAACTTGCAGACATATATAGCAATTAAGACTAATATTATGGTTAGTTTCTTGCTTTACGTCCGTTTAGTTAGAATTTGAAGGTTTTTCCCAGAAATATCGATGTTCGCGATTTAATACTTTTCTTCTATTTTACATTTGTACACATCACTCGTCACAAGTAGGCCTACATTAGTAAAGCACCCATTAGCAACATTAGACCACCAGTGATACCGGTTGTCCACTTGAATCGCGCTCCTACAAGACAGGCCGTGCCTGATGTGAATCAGTGGGCCAACCGCTGGGAATTAATCCTTCAAATTTTTCTCTGACTAATCGTCTGTTCAGGAGGTCAGATACATTTGACTCATCCTTATCCACAATAAGGAATTATCGGAAAAACCCTAATTGAAAAACCAGTAAACTATGGTGGGCAGAGATCTCATGCGGACGTCGCGGAAGTTTCTTGAAAATGTTGCAGAAATTAATTTAAACTTGGCTTAGACAGCTCACTTAACATGCTTTCTGCACCAATTATGATGGAAGTAACTTCTACAATACTCCACATCATGACTACCATAAGATGGAAGGCGGGGAAAACGCCGGAGTAACACTGTCTAAAATGTTCAATACAAAGACATTCTAAGAAGCCCATGTTCATCAAACGAAAATAGTGACAGCACTTAGCTATTGACTCCTTGGCAGTGTCGTGTTAAGCAAGTCATCTCCTATTGAAATCGTGGAACTAAACTGATTTGTCGATGAAATTAGTTGTGTATTTTGCGGCAGTATCAAATGTTCCTGAGAGTTGTCCAAGTTGTTTAGTGTCTGCTAGCCTGAATAAAGTGTTAATTGGACGGGGGGAGAACCTTGAGCTAATCATCATAGTAGGTCAAACCTGAAACAGTAAAACATGGGTTTTTCATGGGAGCTAAGTGACTGGTGCATGAGTACTTCTTCGCGGTGACCAGGTTGTGCGGTATGTCACAGTCAACACTAGCTAACACGTAGGTGCTAACTTTGTCTCCGTGCTGCGCAGAACTCATGAGTTTGATCCTAACGGGGACGCTGACTGCCCTGTATTGTTTCATGCTCTACCCTTGGTTAGATAGTAAATGTCCAGCCGTCTTTATGCAGTTGTTACTTGTGTTAACTATTTACATATTAATTGTTCCATTGGTTTGACCACAAGGACCACTGCCGAAGTCCCCTGGAACGTTTAACTGACGATGGTATATAACAGCAGAGAGAACATTTTTATCTTTCTATGTAGCACCTGGAAATTTAAATGCTTTTAATGGACCACTTCTCAACCTAAATCACTTATCCTTCGGGATTCAAGCGTTGCGGTAAATCAAGAAACTTGTAACTCAACAGGATAATGAAAGGACCAAACAGCGTCCGATGATCTTCTGAATGTCGGCTGGTGGTCTAGTTAGGTTCTGTCGTGACGCATCACGTTCATGTTTTACAACTCTAGATGTAATAGGAACTTTGAAAAATTCGGTTTGATCACCCGTAGAAATCACCTGATTCTCTTCACTCCCGAGTCAACTTATCACCTTATTAGGGTGTTCACACCTTTAGATTGCCTCATAGAGACCTCTCAGTTTTGTGATTCTTAAGTGCTAACACGCTACTCTCTGGCAGTAAAATGCTCACTGCAAATGTCTTTTCGAAGGCAATGGAGCTTTTCCGACAACCAAAGCTATAGGATCTGTGTTGAAATCGCACCAGAAAGAAACTTTCGTTTACAGCTGTAAGGTGTTGGAGCGTGTGCTTCAGCTGTTTTCCAGGTCACAATTTCCCAGCGATTGGACCCAGTTCGGCAATAAGTGGTTAATATCAAACGCCAAAGAACACGACTAGACAAGATCCACCTGCAGTTTAGTTCCAGTCTGTGCCCATATCGTGTAGTACCAGGCAATGGTGAGTCACTAAGATGACATTGATGCAGGTGTAAAATATCTGGACTGGGTCCGAAGAAATGGATCACTATGACCTACCTTCCAAACTGTTTTCCAACCACACAGTGCCACGTAGCTCCGTGAATTCGATCGAATTCCTTCTTGATAAAAGCTGCGATATCCTTTTCCATGGTAAACCTATCCAATGCCTCGCCACAGCAATCTGCTGCTTCTTGCTGCATTTCTTCCGACATATCGGCGCTTTTAATGAGCGCTTTGCGTTCAGGCATGACACCGCCGGTAAACCGCTTTGTACACGTGCAACAACAAGGAACACCGGTCCGCTCATCACCACTGGTTGAATATATGTCCCGTCAGTGGAGCAGCGTGACGCTCGCAGTAGTTGGATTCGTTGAATTAATGCATATCACATGTGGTGCATGGGATTCGCCGGACGCGACCACTCGCACCATTGGGTTGTTGCATGCATTCGTTATTTGGTCACCTGCTGTGCGGTGTCCTTGCATTTGTGAACGCATGTTCAGAAATTGGAATCGCATCAACGGGCATGCGAAAAACAACGCTAGCGATCTTGAGCAAATTTCGCAAGCTGGGTCTTCACATTATTCCTCAGCGGGAAGATAACACGAGCACGCAATAGTAGCACATATGTAAAGCAGCGGAGCTTTCGTTCAAATCGCACACATCTTCGAACATGCTGATTAACGCTGCAGATTTTATTCCGCATGTTCCGCGATCGTCACCCATTTAATAGGCACTGTGCATTGAAGAAGCGTTTTGATTCAACAGTGGTACCAAAAACACAAACAGATTAACGCGTTCTTTGAGATTTTATCACATCGCCTATGTTCGTCTGACTTTTTCTGGCGTGTTAAGTAACCCCGATAAATCTGTTAGGTCCCACAGCAACTGGTGGAAAAATTTTTGGCAATAGTCACTGAAACACGTTAATTTAAACAGGTTGTCAGAGACAGGCTAGTAATGTGGTAGTGTTTCTGACAATTGGTTAATTGTAATTTAGTATACACATAATTTTCAAGATTATTATCAACAACCGGGCTACCTGATACTCACGGTAACATATCAGTTATGGTTGTTTCTGAGGCAATAGACCTTGGTTGGTCAAAACAAACTGCCCCGCTCTAGTAACGGGTAAAGTTTGAGCAAATTTATTAGATATAAACCAAATTCAGCTGCCGTGACAAATGGTGCATGAATTAAAAGTAACCGCGGAGCAGTGCTTAGTCCTGCCGTGGCTAAACGCGGTTAAAGTGCATAACATTTTGTCCCCTTAACTGTGCATTCCGTCTGCATGTGCTGGAAGTGTACTTTGAACAGGCTAATGGGTAAACTTTTCTTTGCAGGGAAAATCGATGAATATAGAGCAACTAACAACGATATATAACAGTTCCCGTAAGCTGACCGGAGTATGGAGTGCCAAACCAAAAGCAAGGTTGACAGTAGAAACTGGAGAACATCGGGTTTTACGTGACCTCCGCTGTTATTCACATAAACGCACTCAGGTTTCCCAAGCATTACGTTACAGAGAGGGCATATTGTTTGGTTTGCGTTATTTGGTCTTCTGACTGAAACGGACCCTATCACGTAATACAAAGTTGATACCACGACAATTCGTGCAACATTGTTCGCTTCGTTTGCAATTGTACAGTGGTGACGCAAGGACATCCTTCAGCTCAGGATGCATCTCATCCTCAATCCACACACGTTGTACCAAGTGGTGCAGCGCGGTCACCAACGAAAGTCCACCGTGTTTCAATACTTCAGGCGGGATTTCGTCCGCACCCGCACACTTGCCGTTTCGCAGCTGAGCAAGTGTTGTCTGCGTCTCCTCCAGTGTCGGCTTGTCCGCCAGATTCGCCTTCACATCGTGCCTCTTCAGGCCGTTCAATGTAGGCCAGTCGATCTCTGAACGGTTGTTCAAGAGACAGTCAAAGTGTTCTCGCCAGATCTGCATTATGTCTGCAGTCTGTGTGCAGGTAACACCTGAGCTACCATAGAACAGCGACCTCAGCTTCTCCAATCTCGGTTCACACACCGCCTTCAAGGAATCAAAGAATTCCTTGTGTTGGCGGCGTTCGACGTAGCATTCCATCTGCTTCGCCTTCTCTGTCCTCCAGGTATTTTTATGCAACGTAGCTCCCGAGTCAGTCGCCGTCGAAGTTTGAGAAACTGATTCTTCTTCCCCAAGTCACTGGGATCTGCGAAATTTGCAGCAAATGCTGCATTCTTTTTACGCACCGATGCTCCAATCGTCGCATTGTTCTCATCAAACTAATCAGGCCACTTACAGGCTGCGCGCCAGATGGTCTCCTCGGCATCAGCTGTCACCTGGTCGCGTATGTGCTGCTACAGGTCGCCCAATGTGGCAACAAATTCCACGCTACACAGTCGTGCAACCATCGCCTTCTCCAGATCAATACGTTTCGCCACAGTACCGAGACAGAGAATGCTAAATTTACGCCGATTCACTGCAAAAGTGCAATACATAGATTTACGAAAATATATGTACAGTTTGGTCCGCACCAATTTGTCATCAGCGACACACTCAGCTCCACGCAGTACACGTGTCATGTGCACTTCACGCATATCACCTTGACGTACGATGACATAGTCGAGCAGGTGAGCGTGACCACTCCGTGGGTGCGTCCAAATTGCTAAATCACTCAGTGCAAACCGAGTGTCCGTGATCGTCAGGCCGTGAGTGGCACACAGTGAGAGCAGCCTGTCACCATTCGCATTCGCTAAACCAATGCCATGCAGACCGATAACATCTGTGCACACCAATGCATCACGCCCAACACTCGCGTTGAAATCACCCAGCAGAAATAGTCGGTCGCTCCTCGGCAGAGACCGTATCACGGAGGATATCTGATTTTTGAATTGAGCGCGCGTGTCATCATGATAACTCGTGGTCGGACCGTACATGCTTATAGAAGTGGCCAACTTACCTCTTCCGAGTCGTAGGTGAACAGTCATCAGTCGCGCGCTGATGCCCGTTGGTTTACCCAATAGGAAACCATTTAGGCGATCGGATATTGCAAATCTGACCACAGGTTCACGTGGTGCTGAGGTGGCGTTGTCCACTCAGTAGATTGTGCAGCCAGCACCTGCTTCATGCAACTTACCTTGCTCAGCGATCCGAGTCTCACTGCGCGCCGCAATATCGATGTTGTAGCGCTCCAGTTCCATCGTGACAAGTGCAGTTCGTCGCTCGTGGTGCTCACTCGAGTTTCGGTAAAGTAGAGTGCGTACGTTGCAGCACCTGATGCTGAGTGCTTTGCGCATGCATGCGAGTGCATTGGTGTGTAATCGCACGCGAGGTGGTCGTTGTACTTCGGAGATTTGCTTGTGGGACCACGCCCGGAGCCTTTGGCACAATAGCCTGACCCAAAAGGCAGTGGGGGTCAGAGCCATCTCAGGAAATTGCGTGGCCAGACAGATTGAGATCCGTTTGGGGTCCGTTACACGCAGCCTTTGGAGATCTTCAACGATTCATGTAAGTTTCTGGACCGTAGTAGGATACGCATTTGCGACCACGGCCAGATGCAGGTGGGTTTTGGCAGGTTTGCACCAATTTGACTAGGTGCTGTCTAGCATGAGACGGGAAATAGCAAACTATTAACATCCCGATGTGTTCTCCTACCGTCAGAGAAAGTGCGTGGTGCTCGTGCTGTACGCCAATCGAGTTTAAAGCATATGATTTGTAGACCTGTTGTTTCCCATAGCTAGGTTTTACGGGAAGAGGACCATCGACCATTTCATAACCTCCACAGAGGAGGGAATGATATATATATATATATATATATATATATATATATATATATATATATATATTTATTGTTGGCGGCATCCGGTTTCGGATTTACCTGTCACTGTGACCAGCCACAGGAGGCATGCGCATACAGAGGGACCATGTGCGGCTTGCGAAGCACCACCCACAACTCCAACCACACACCCCATATCCAGTGTAAACTGGAAGGAATAAGACCGGGAGACATGCGGATGGGAGCCAAGTTACACCAACAGAGCCGGCCTACACTCCTTCACAGGCAAACACAAGCGCACTGTATTTGGGAATCAAGCGCACACAAGGCGGTGGCTGGACCGTAGTCCGCTCCACACTGAGTGCATGGAACCACTCTTCGAGCCTAGCACGGCCACACGGACCGTGCACCCTGTCCCCTCCAGCAACGACCAACTGTCTCCTGGAGCCAGTATGAAGGAGCGAGTGGGTAATATACAGGTAGGCACCTTTTCAACATGCACATCAAGCGCAGCCATACCAGGGATGTCAAGCAACAGCCAATCACCTGAAAGAAAGATAACAAGGAAAATAAATCGAATAACGGATAAGGCCACGTGACAAAAATGTTAAATTAATGAGCATATAGGATAAGTTGTTAATAAAGGATCCGAGATAAGTTCAAAAGGTTAGAAAGTTTGTTTTACGGAAATGACAAACACGAAACTGTTATAGTAATTAACTAGAGTTGGCTTAAGCGAGTTGTGCAGGTTTATAGAAGAGCGTACAGCTGTACATTTATTTGTATAGGGAAGCATTAGAACAAAATTGAAAGCGCACCACCTGAAATAAAGAAACTTATCATGCAAGCACGCGGTTAGTAAATCGAATGCAGCGTACCTACAAACGCTACGCCGGTTCTGCCTACGTTCTCTGCAGAACCCGTCGTCGCTTCGGTAGTGGTCCCGAGTGGCCTCGCTCATGGCTCACTAAGCCTGCCTGACTCAGGCATTCGCGACCGCATGTGCTACAGCACCATGCGCTCGACGTCGATGGAGTACAACCCAACGGTGTTTGTCGCTTCCGCACTTGCCGTTTCTTCTCCGCATGCATGAAGGCTTTCTCCTGCACTTCGGCAACTGCCTTCGTGATCAGATCGCGCCATGCGTACCGATCATCGGCCTTCGATTCCCATGATCTGCAATCAAGATTAGAACGTCTGAGGCTCATTTTGAGCATGTCCTGGAAACGTAACTTTGGTTTCCCCACGTGCCGCTTTCCTATACTCAGCTGAGCATATAATAGCTGCTTCGGTATCCGCGTCGAATCCATACGGCTCACATGACCGACCCATCTCAGGTGTCTCAGTAAAAGTATGCAGTCCACTGCATACATTCCACTTCGCCGTAACACTTCCGTGTCTGAAAATATGTCGCCCCATCCGATGAGTAAAATCCGTCGCAAGCACTGCTGATGGAACCGCCCGAGATATCGCACATCCCGCAGGAACATCGTCCAGGTTTCACTGCCGTATAGAAGGACGGACAGCACCATGGATTTATACACCATCAGTTTCATGCCATTGGTAGGCTGATGGTTGTTCCACACTCGGTACTCAAGCTTCCCATATATATATATATATATATATATATATATATATATATATATATATATATATATATATATATATATATATATATATATATATATATATATGCCCCATGCTGAGGCTGAAGTTACATTCTTGATGCTTCTTCAACGCAGTTGTTCTAAACCAACCTATACTTAAACTAGGTCTTTTTAAGTTGGATAAATTTCATTCCACTTTATTGGATTTTTCCTGCCTACCTGAATAATGTCCTATTAATTGGCCACGTTGCTTGCGCTAATTGCACTTATCTTCTGTAACTTTGTTGCTTTTGTAGCATGTTAAAGTGATTTGTGTTCATTTTTTCCTTTTCTCGGATTCGTTACTAACCAGCATACTTCATATGTTAACTTAGCGAAGAGTTATGACACCGTATCTGTACGCATTACTGGAATTATTTTATTTCATCTTGTTGTTTCAAGTGACTGGTTGTTGTTTGATATCCCCCGTGCGGCTGCGCTCGATGCGAACCTTGACAAGGTGACTACCTCTATTACCCACTAGCTCCTTCATACTGGCTCTAGGAGACAGTTGGTCGTTGCTGGAGGGGACAGGGTGCACGGTCCGTGTGGCCGTGCTAGGCTAAAAGAGCGGTTCCCTGCACTCAGTGTGGAGCGGACTACGGTCCAGCCACCGCCTTGTGTGCGCTTGATTCCCAAATACAGTGCGCTTGTGTTTGCCTGTGAAGGAGTGTGGGCTGGCTCTGTTGGTGAAACGTAGCTCCCATCCGCATGCCTCCCGGTCTTATTCCTTCCAGTTTACACTGGATATGGATGTGTGGTTGGAGCTGTGGGTGGTGCATCGCAAGCCGCGCATGGTCCCTCTGTATGCGCAGGCCTCCTGTGGCTGGTCACAGTGACAGGTAAATCCGAAACCGGATGCCGCCAACAATATATATATATATATATATATATATATGCATAAATTGGGGAGGCTTACTTTTATTTATCTGGATGAATGTTGCGCGGTGTAATCGGAGATCGGAAGAACTATTTCACAACGGACTTTTTCCGTCTTTGGTCTATCGGGAGATTTACCTAGGCCTTTTGAATCATACGTGGACCAGTTTAAGAAGCAAAAGGATAAACAGATAAGAAATTCGTTGCCTTCTTTATGTAGACTGGTACCGCAGCTAAGGTTTCCGAGAAACCTGAAGCAATACATGTTTCACCTTTTAGTGGCGTGCTTAGCTCAACACAACACAATGCTTTATCACTTCTTGTCAAACGGTTGACCAGGCTTCATTAGCGATGAGTTTTGGGAGATTAATAACGCTGGCGCGAGACCTGTAACCAAATTCCCCACTAAGCGTTGAGAACATGATGTTCAGTGTAGTATTCACCTGTCATGATTACATAAAGATCAGGCTAGCCAGTAGTCATATTCTTACATGGTAACAATCACTTAAAGTTATAGTTAAACAGTGAGTTAGTCATCTCTAAGTATAACCAAGGTTCTGGTGTAGTCCAACTGAATACGGCTGCTGCGTCCGTAAGCTGCAACATATACTTAGTGATTAAGGCAAATACCAAAAGCTAACAGTTGAAAAGAATAATACCAAAATGTTAGCAGTGTGGTTGAGCGAATTACTCTGACGAATGATGTAATCGAAAGTTTTCACAAAATGCAAATTCGAAAGCTGAGACTTTCAGGCGGATACTTAACACGGTTGCACGGCCTCCCTAAGCCTCACAAGGAAATGGGCATCAAAGCGTCGCAACATCGTCAGCTTCTTCTTCTTCATCATTATCATCATCATCACCATCATTATCATTATCCGCCTCCTCCCCCTCCTCCCCTCCTCCTCCTCCTTATCATCATCATCATCAAACTACACGTTAGCAGACGGGGCGAAAAAGGCCTCAGCTGACGTGCCGCACAATGCGTCCCATTATGGAGATGGTTCGGTCTCCGCAAATTTTGTTAACTCAATGGATATTTGCGAAGCTGGAACCGCCGCGTCAAAACATCTTCATCAACTGCGTGTAAGAAACCTACGAGTTCATTGTGAAGATACGGTATCTGCCATTTAACAACAGATGGATGTCGTCATTTGACGCTCAGTCATCTTTTACGAATATTCCATTAGTGGAAAGAGCGCAAGAAGTTTGCGAAGTAGTGTGAACAACTTAACACACCTACAAATCTTCCAAGAAACCCTCTGAATGAGATTATACTCAGATGCACCTTGAAAGTGCAGTTCACATTCAACGGCGTGATGTGTCGTCAGATTGATGGAGCTGCTATAGAAAGATTATTGCGACCATTCTAGCAGATGTCTTCATGGCGAAATTGGTGCACAGCTCAATAATACCGCGTATGGCCAGAGCCGAGGTGTATATACTTTATGTGGACGACAAGTGCATACCATTTAAATCGAAAGCTCAGGCTGTGAAGTTGTTGAAAGCTCGTAATGACACGCATTCGTATCAACACTTCACCTGTGAGCACGAGTCTTGAAACCGAATGCAGTTCCTGGACGTTGCTGTTGTCAGAAACGCAGATGGATCGTGCAGCAGAACAGTGTGCAGAAAAGCAACTTGGACTGGATAGTATGCAAACTTCTATAGAGCGGTAGCACTACAGTGCAAACGAATTCCGTCCACACTCTTGGCTTTCTCGCCGACAGAATTCGCAAGCCGGATACCGTCAGACATTTGAAAGAACGCAAAGCCACCTAGGATGAATGTACCCAAGAAATAAAAAATGTGCATTTTCTTTTCAAATGCGACATCGCGGCTGATACCTTGTCCAATTGCATGAAAAACTGTTGAAAATATCTATTTCGCAGCTCGTCCACGCACAGTATACTACAACGAGTACTCCCAATGTCTCTGAAGGATACACTGCCTCCATTGACTCCACGGATGCTTGTTCGTCAACTGTCCTGCTCCTGTGGTACGCGATTAATGGGTCATACTACGAGGCGTCTATTTCATAGGATTCACGAACACGTTTCTAAGTGGCTTTACGGAGGGGAACTGAGGTTTAGTAATCGCTTCCTCATGTCGCACCTCGTTGAGTGTGGTCAGGCCGGAACAGAAAACAACTTCAGTGTCATCTATTCTATTGCTGAGCGTTACTCGCGCAGAGTCCGGAACCATCTTCTATATATTACGGAACCTCTATAACTGCCGCCTCGAGTGGTACTTGTGTGTTCAAATACAGTTTGTACATTGTTTGCTCCTACCGTGGCCTACAACCTTTTGATTGTTGTCCCAGTTAAAATTTGTTTACGTTGGTGATTTGCACGTCGGTACATAATTTTCCACCTTTAGTGACCACGAGATATATTGATTCGTTTCCGTTTTGATTAATCATTGTCATCAATACTCTACGCTATCCGGGACATATATCACGTGGTCATCATAAAGAGTTTATATCTGATGAAAGTTACTAAATAGAATTTGTACCCTAGACGTGCCTCAATTTAGTTTATGCTTAAAGGAGGCTGGTTGCAGCAAATGACACAGTTTCGTGTCTCATTTCCCATCGCAATATAATGGCTGATTTACCCAGCGAGCGGAACAGGAAGTAGATGGCAAAGGAGAAACTAATCTGCTCAGGTTTCGAATGAACCGATCGGGATTAGTTTGGTTTGGAAACACAGCTCGTCTTTATTGTGGCCACACGAAGATTGGCCAAAACATCTGAGAGCAAATAAAGAACACCAGCCATTGAACTCATGCAAGTGGTCTCCTTCACAGACTGAGTAGCACTCGGGAAAACCAGATTCGTGAAGAACAAGCCGCGTTTCTTCGAAGTCGTGGCTGTTTCGCTCACATATTCAGTTTATAGCACCGTCACACATATTGACGATCCACCGTTGTCCTGTTCCTCGACGTCAAAAATGCTTTCGATTCGGTTGATCAATGTGCTCTTTGGGACGATCTACTCAGGAAAGTTGTGTCTGAGAAATACATAAATAATATCCGAGCATTATACACGCGTAGCTCGGGCAGAGTGAAGGAATACAACAAATTGTCGCAGCCCTTCACTATCTCCAGCGGTGTGAGACAAGGATGCCTGCTCTTACCTTTCCTATTCAACTTCGCCACTGACGAAGTCATGGAGCTCGCGTTCACTTGACAAGACTTAGAAGATGCGGAGCTTCTCCCAAAAGAATCACTTGTTCACTTGAATTATGCTGATGATATTGCCCACACCTGTGACAGCTCACGAACGTGTCAAGCTGTACCGAACAGAGTAGCACTGGCTGTCAACCGCTTCTGGGCATTGATTTGCACCATCCAATTGCGGAGCTTTCTTCCAAGATTGGCAGGGTCCACCTCCTGCGCTGACCATTGGTGAGGATCAGCCAGAACTCGTCCAAAAATTCAGATATCTGGGAAGATTTACCAGCGCCCATTGGATTGTAGATAAGATAACGAACGGTATAGCAAAAAGTCGAGACGTTTATGCTTAACTTCGCCGCCTATAGCGCCGGTGCGACATCACTTTCCCCCTGAAGAGTAGAATGTACAATGCAGTGGCATGTTCGACTCTACTGTATGGTTATGAAACCTGTCCCCTTAGATCAACGGACATAAAGAGAGTAGTTAAGTTCAACCACCGGTACCATAGCAGTTTGGCTCACATCTGGTGGGAACACCACGTGAGTAACGAGCGTGTTCGACGCCTTGTTTACGGCACAGGAAAAGGAACTGGACCGCTCAGCACCGTCATTTCACACACCAGGCTCCGATGGCTGGGCCACGTGTTGCGCATGCCAGCCCACCGACTCCCGCGACGTGTGTTGTTTGCGCGTCGGGGATGTGGATGGATGAAGAGGAGGGGTGGCCAAGCGATGACTCGGTTGTGAGGAATGAAAGCCTTCATTTCGAAGCTGATTTCGTTTGGAGCGTCTCGGATCCCTGGTTGGGGTCCGAAAGATGATGAACAGGTTTGGCTGGATACGCTTGTTGATATGGCTAGGAGCCGACCTCAGTAGCGTTTGTGTTGTGAGTACATTGCTCCCACCCCATCCTGCTTATTCTCGCCCTCCAACTACGATTTCATTTTTTAATATAATATAATTTTGCCTAATAAATAGTTTTTCTGCATGGCAGCCGACTGGTAGCTTTCCAGAACGAGGCCCATCCCCTACTGCTAGCTCAGCTGGAATGCGTCTGTTGGAGGACTTTTTCTTCTTTCTTTTATGTATCGCGGAACGGTAGCTGAGTGTTTCACCTCTAGCTAAAGTGTATAATGATAAAGATGATTGGCCGGAAGTAAGTGACCATTCCAAATGCATCACGGTGAAATGTAATATACCCCTGAGGAGCTCCTTTGTTCTTTATTAACTGATTTCTGGTCGCCATACAGAATGTGTTATTGGTTCTTGAATGGTTATACAACGGTTTTAACGCACAATTTTCTGATTTGCTATTATGGCTATACTGAGTTGGGGGTGGTGTTGTTTCCGCGACAGCAGTGGGGGGCTGCGGTTCACTAACTTCGGTCCTCAGTCGGAGATCCGAAGGAAAAGTGTTGCGCAGTATCTGTTGTGGCTAGACCATTAATTTCACTATGCTCGGGCAGCTACCTTTGTAGTGAGGCGACAAGTGTAACAACATAATCCACGGCGTTATGACATCGCCAGCATAGAGAAATACAAGTATGTACCATCATCCTTCCAGGTCAAAAACCTGGGTTTCGCTGTTGCCAACTGCCGGTAGCTCGGGCACTCCATGTACAAAAACGATCCTTCCGCAACTCTCTGTGTAGTAGTCGTTTAAATTATTTTGTTCCGTTGACGTTCTCTCCATGGAACTTTCGAAAATCTGTAAATCACACTGTCTTCAATCTGCAGACGGTTTATCGACAAATGCACCAACTGTGTTGATCCCATAGGTACTTGCATTAGGCAGGACTCCCCGCAGTGGATTGGATGCTGCACGCCAGAATACACTCCACTACATTTTGTTTCGAAACTATTCCATAACATCAGGTAGAAATAGCAAGTACCGAACCTGGGACTATTGGAATGTTAGCGGAAATCTCTGCCACTTTGGTTACCGGGCTATGCTAGGCAATGTGCAACGCCCCAAAGGACGACAACTATCTTTTATGCACAATTTCATTGCTAACTAATGGTACATTATTCATTCATGTTTTAATCTCCCTTACAGTACAGCCATCTTTTGACCTGCATCTGGCTCGACACTCGGTACTCTCTAAGTTACCAAGCTAATGTGTGCTCCTGTCTCGCCTCATCCGTCCATCTCTTTTTGTATTCCATCCAATATAGTTCGCTGTGTCCAACTTCAGTTGCATTTTGATGTCTCCACTCTCTTAAACACCGTCTCGGACTAGTGTTTACTATTCCTACGAATTAGCGACCAAGATTCACAAACGCGAATTTTAACTTAGCTCGTCGTTCGTAATTTTGTTGAGTCTGTTTCTTTCTCTCGATTTTATACGTTCATTGATTGGTTTCTTGCAAATTTTTAGTAGTTTCATCTTGTTTCGTTATCCTTGCTGTTCCCGATTTACAGCTCGAAAGTGGCAGTTGAGGCATTTTAAAGCGAGCACATGCTTACTTCGGCTGTTCCACGTTTCATGGAACGTAGCTCAGGTGTTTGGTTCACCCTATTCGAGTTTGAACTCGAAAATAAAGACATTCAGGCGGACCGTTCTAGGTACATTCAGCTCCTCCCAGGCGTCTTTTCGCTGGCAGTGACGCTGGTTCATGACATTGTACTCAGCCCATCGAATGAGGTCAAGGAGCTGCAGCTCAAAGCACGGGCTCGATTGGGAAAGCTTAATGGTCTCAAACTGGGCGATCGCAAGCCGTCGATATTATTCCGCGAAATTCATCGCATCGCTGGTCCCTTAGTCTTGAACGAAGAATGGATAAAGCAGTTGTGACTTGGAAATTATAGTGTTGCTCATCCCAACACTATAATTTTCATTTTACTTACGATCTTTTTGATCGGAAGGACCGAGGTCCACCTCAAGTGAACCGAGGTCTCCACAGAGGTAGCTTGTAGCAACCCAACCACCAGCGGATGCTCCGAAGCCAATTTAGCAGTTGTGACTTGCATGTCTCTCAGAGTCATTGCCGGTAATGCTGTCCATGTTTACGGCTAACTCATTAGATGAACTGGTGTTGGAAACCACCTCGAGATTTCGCTACCTTGGTAGCGTGATAACAACCGACCAGCAGATGACGTGCGAGCCGCGCGGGCGCCTATCAAAGGCGGCTGTTGCTTTTGACAAGCTGAAATGCGGTGGGTGAAACAATCATCACCTCCCTGTTGGGACGAATTTGCTTGTATATAACTCTATAGTGCTGTCCGTTCTTCTGTACGGCAGCGAAACCTGGACGCATTATCGAAAGGATGTCAGATAGCTGGAGCACTTTTATCAGCAGTGACTTAATACCTTAAACCTTCAAATTACTTTAATACCGGTTTTAGCTCCATTGTAAAAAGCATGAACAAATTGATTATTTTTTGCACTCCTGCTGTACACATTGATCAGACCACTTAGTTGGATTGCACCTCGCATCGCTGAGGAATATACGATTTGTTTATTTATTTATTTACTGTACGCATCGGCTAAAGTGACCAAGTTACAGACACGGTAGTGCTCCGACGCAAGGCATGTATGCGGTGGACTGCATCATTCTGCTGAGGCACCTGCGGTGTGTCGGCCATATTTGTCGTAAGGATTCGACCCGGATAACGAAACTGCTGATTTATGGCCAAATGAGTGCAGACATCCAGTATGTGGGGAAACCGAACTTACGGTAGCAGGACATGATCAAAGTGTGGCTATCGCGTTTAATGTAGCTAGCAACTCATGGGAATTGAAGGCAGTTTATCGGAGTGCATGGCACGATTTATTCACGAAGACAGTTGCATAGGTGCAAGCGAAAGCTCTTATGCAAGCGGAGAAGCGGCAGGTGCGGAAGGGACAGGCGCCGTTGAGCTGTACTCCATGGACCTCGAGCGCTTGGTGCTGTAACACATGCGGTCGCGAATGCTTAAGTCAGACAGCTTAATCAGCCACGAGCGAGACCACTCGGTTCCAGCATCGAAACGACGACGGGTGATGCTCAGAACGTTAGCAGAACCGGCGCAGCGTTTGCAGGTACGCTACATTCGAGTTACTAACCGCTCGCTTACGTACTGAGTTTCTTTATTTCAAGTTTGCTAGTTTGCTACCTCGTCTTCGTGTCATTTTGTTACCTCATCTTAATGCGTACCTGAATAAGCTATTAATTTGCACATTTCACTTATACTAAAGTTGGTTAACTTCGTTAATGTTTATCTCCTGCTTACATATGTACCTTGATCCCTTTTTCTGGCATCCTGAATCTTACAAAGCCATTTCGGTAATCCATTTATTTCATATACTAATTTAGCGGCATATTCGACAGTTCTTTTCATGTGATTGGCTATTGCTTGATATCCCCGGTGTGGCTGCGATTGATGAACATGTCGACAAGGTGCTTACCTGTCTATTACCCATTACTTCTTCTATACTGGCTCCAGTAGACAATTGGTCGTTGCTGGTGGGGACGGACTGCACGTTCCTTGTGGCGCGAAGAGTGCTTCTATTCACTCAGTGTGGAGCGGATTACAATCAACCGACCGCATTGTGTACGCTTAATACACAAATACACCATGGTTATGTTTGCCTGTGAAGGAGTGTGCGTCGGCTCAGTTGATGAAACTTAGCTCCAATCAACATGCTTCTCGGTCTTATTCCTTCGGGTTAACACCGGATATGGGGTGTGTAGATGGAGCTGTGGGTGGTGTAGCGCAAGCCACTCATGGTCACCCTGTAGGCGCAGGCATCATGCGACTGTCTATGTGGGGGCCGCAGTGACAGGCAAATCCGAAATCATTTGGAATATTGGTAGCTCGGGAGGCTTGCTCAGTTTTTGTGAAGTTCTCCGAGCTGGGTAACTTGATTGCAAATGTTTCGCCACCATTGGGCAACAACTAACTGAACAAGTGCAACTCGCAATCTATCGCAGAACTAGAAAGACAAAAGTAACAAAGCAGACTGCGTTTCATCAGAAGTTGACCAAATTGACAATTACCACAGAGCAATGCATCAACAATGGTTCGATCAGGAACCTGTCAAGTCGACCACTCATTGGTACGGAACAACAAGTTCTATTCAAAGGCCTAAATTATAACTACAAAGACGCGATAACTACGGATTTTCTGGCACGATTTGAAAGCGCTTTGCAGTCCAACGGACTAGACGACGAAACACAGAAACAAAGCAGATACACAGTCGTCCCAGCCATGACGCATTTAAAGCAATGCAACCCTCTATCCGGAAAAGAGAAAGAAGCAATAAAAGCTTTGAAATCAGACGAATCAATTGTTATCCTACCTGCTGATAAAGGACAGATGACAGTAATTATGGACGAAGCAGGTTACACCTAGAAAGCGAAGCAGTTCCTGAACTTACAATCTACCAATGCATTGAGAATGACGCAACGTCACAACTAACAAACAAACTAGACAGAGTGCTGGTGAAGCTTAAGCAGTTGAACAAAATATCGGAAGAGGAAAGAGAAAAAATGATGGCTGACCACTCGGACATTACACAATTCTATGGAATACATAAAGTACACAAGGATGGAGCACCCTTACGACCAACTGTGCCACTTCCAGGCACGTCCACCTACTATCTGTCAAAGGAACTACGGAGGCGCCTCAAGCATCTAATCAGTAAATCGCAACACTCCATAAACAATGCCCAACAATTCTTGACGAAGCTCAAAGACCTACGAATAGAACACGATGAAACCATGATGTCCTTTGATGTAACCGCCCTATTCACTTCCGTCAACTTACAGCTGGCCAAGTAAGTTATCGCAGAACGTCTGGATAACAGCGAAGGGAAGATTGGGAACATGACGACCAGAAGGGTAAGCGAACTTTTCAACTTATGTCTCTCAACTTACTTTGCGTTCAAGGGAAAAATGTATAAACTCGTGAAAGGTGCACCGATGGGATCACTCGTATCCGAACTCATCGCAGAGATTGTCATGCAAAAATGATTAACCCGAGACTTTGGGTTTGTGATAGTCAAACCTAGTCAAGTATCGGTTGCACAACAACTGCTTAACAACGCTATGGACGGCATACAGTTTACCATGGGATCAGAGGAAGAAAACAAACTTCTTTTCTTGGATGTGTTAGTAGCCAGAACAATGGACGACGAAATTCAAACATCAGTTTACAGAAAAAGCATGCACACCAGTCAGATTTAGAATTTCAACAGGAACCACCCAACATGTCGCAAAATAAGCTGTGTGCAGACACTGTTCCATAGAATAGCAACTGACTGCAGCACGACAGAGGCGAAACGAGCAGAAGAAAAACTTATTCAAGTCATTTGAACGCAACGGATACCCACGCAGTTTCCTCCGAAGATGCTAAAACCGCAAGCCCTCAAAACCCGAACCTACGTCAGATATGACGAAAGGTGGGACAAACAGAAAGGAAGCTGTTCACAAGGATATATGAACACTAAAGAGCGCGCAAGAACCAATACTCAACCTCGTTGGTTTCAGCGCAAATGGATGAAGAGGGATACAGCTTCGACTGGAATAACGTAGAGATCTTGACTGTCGGTGAAACACAAAATTGGAGGGAGTTTCTCGAAGCCTGGTTCTCAACCACGAATTCAATCAACCTGCATATCGACATCGATCCAACATACCAACCGCTGAGACAGAGAGAGCTCAAGAAGATCAACAACCGTGGTTCGAAATAACCTACTCCATCACACAGACAATGAACAGCATGGTCAATGTGAGCCCAGACTGCTCACCCACACCCACTGCACCAATCCGCGTGCGATAATCCCAACCAAGTCGCACCAACCGTTCCGCAGCCAATGACAACGCCCCGAGTACGAGCGCCGAAAACAATGATTCACCAATGAGAACGAGGCAAAATTTATAGCCCATATGTCTATATAAGGAACGGAGTGGTTGCTGACTGTATCCATTATTGGGTTTGCTTTCTACCAGCTAGTGCTACTTTACTGCTATCAATCCCGCACTGAAGATGCCACCACGAATGGTGGCGAAACGTTTGCAATCAAGTTGCCCAGCTCGGAGAACCACAACAACTGAGGTTAATTCGAAACCGGATGCCGCCCACCATGGATCTTTCCGGAGGATTCATGCAGCTCTAGTTAGATGTAAGCGTGGTTTAAATCATGTTTGCAAAACGTCTGACCATCTGACAGCGTTGCGTATAGCTCAACTATCCGAGGAATAGGATAGTATTTTGACCTCGCCGCTTGGTTGGCTGTGAACTTGTAGTCACGACTGATACAGTCGGTGCCATCGGGCTTTGTACTGTAACACTTGACGTTGCACAAGATGTGTGGGTTACTGGCGATAATATTCCATATTTTTGGAGGCGCTCTAGTTCTACCTCAACTTTCTGACAGATAGCAAAAGGTAAGCACCTTGCTTTTAAAAATTTTTTCTGGGCTTTCGGTCAGATATTGAAAGCAACTTCAAACTCACGCAGCTTACCGGTCGATGTTTCATCTACACAGAAGCGTACATTTTCAACAATGAAGGAATGTCTGGAATATGGTCCACGTTTTGGTCGGTTTGAATTAGTTCCTGCATATGTTTGAGCAAATTTCTACCAAGTAAGTTCGGGCCATGCGTGTTACCAACACTTAAGGGAAGGGTAAAAGTGTCGGCCCCATAAGTAACCTTTACTTGACGCATCCCCAGTACATCGAGCGGTTCACCCGTTTATGAAGGTTAAAATAGACTGTGTGGGGACCAGCGGCAGATCGGACAGTGTGCCTTTGCTGACTAACCTACCCGAGGCCTAATTTCCACAGTGTATGGACGTATTCCGTGCACATGGTACGTGATAGTATGTGAAAGAAAATAAGATATGGACTCATCGCAATTCTCCGTACAGTATTTGGTGAAGGGTGAGATACATGACGTGGAAACACTGTTGGGTGGCAAACACGCTCAGGATATTCTACCTTGCCATAATTGTGGCAAGTGGATTGTTTGTGTCTACAATCAGTTACTCTTTCATGTCTTTCGCCACACCTATAGCACATAAAGGAGCGTTTGTTTTTTGGTGACAATCTGCTAGAAGTCGTTCAGGAATTCAGGTACCTGGGCAGCTATATTAGCACCCGTGGGATTGAAGATGAGGTTACGAAACGTATAGCAAAATCTCGTGGTGCTTTTGCCAATCTCCGCCACCTGTAACGCAGACGCGACATTACTCTCGCCCTCAAGGGCAGAGTTTACAACGCAACCGTCTGTTCAACTCTCCTTTATGGCTGTGAAACCTGGCCCATCAGGTCGACAGACATGAAGAGGCTCGTCACATTCGATCATCACTGCCTTCGCAGCTTAGCTCATGTCTGGTGTTAACACCGCGTGAATAATGAGCGTGTTCGACGTCGCCTATTTGGTGCAGGAAGAGCGAGTGAACCGCTCAGCACCATTATATCACGCACTAGGCTCCGATGGCTGGGCCACGTGTTGCGCATGCCAGCACACCGACTCCCGCGACGTGCATTGTTTGCGCGTTGTGGGTGCGGTTGGAAGAGGAGGAGGGGAGGCCAAGTGATGACTTGGTCGAGAGAAATGAAAATCCTCATTTCGAAGTTGGCGTCGGTTGGTGCATCCCGACTGCCTGGTTGGGTCCTAAGGACGGTGAACACGTTTGGTTGGACACACTTGCTGATATGACCTGGAGCCGGCCCCAATGGCGTTTGTGTTGTAAGTTCCTTTGTCCATCTCCCTCCTACTTAGCATCCCCTCCAATTGCGATCTCCCTAGTTAAGCATACTATGACTCTCTTTTACGGCAGCCAGCTGTTAGCTCTCCGGAACGATGTCCATCCGTTACTGGGGACTCAGCGGGCGTGCCACTGTTTGTTTTTTCTGTTCTTGTCTTATGTATTGCGGCACAATAGCTGAGGTGTTTTCCTCCTCCAGCTAACATGTAATGGTGATAATGATGATGGTGAAAATCAAGATTTGACCTCGTGAATTGCACCTGAAGGATGATCATGTTTGTAGTGAATTAATTGTTGAACCACATTTTCTTTTTGCCTCACTAATGTGCATGCGGCTTCCCGAGTAAGCTTGCTCTCGTCTTCCGAAAGTAGACCTTCTCGGGCCTTGTTTTCGCGGATGCCAACTAGAAGACACTGGATAGCCATGACTTCTTCAAATTTAGTGGAAGCAATCTCATCATAACGGCAATTAGGAAGGGACTGTTTTATGCGGGTTATAAATCGGTTAACATCTTATTTGTCTCGCTGACATAGTTGGGAAATATTAAGTCGTGTAATAAACATACATTGTTGTAAGTCCCAAGGACCGCCTAGCGATTTTAGACAATGTGATAAGGAAGTGCTTTCATACAACCGTAGCGCATCGAAATGCTTCTGACCCTCCGCACCCAAGTGTTGTCTCAGCAGTTTAACAGACTGTTGTTCAGTAATAGTGATGTGAGGATTTGTAATCCTGAAGAGTTCAAGATAGTCACAGCATGTTCTCTTCCATCCAGTCTAAACTGCGAGTGAGGGCTTGGAAGTCGCTTCTTTCCAAAACGCATTCGGTGTAATATATTGACTCATGATGAATAATTGCGGATATAGATTCCGTTGCCAGTGGCAGTCTACATGTGCGGAAGTAACGCTAACCTGCGAAGACAATAAGGGATCTTTGCCGAACGACGCAAAGTAGACAAAACACGTCCAGCTGCAACGTGCAACATGTATATTCTGGCCAGAACGTGTACAGAGCATCGATTGAGTAACTGAAGCCAACTACTTGTGAGTGGGTAATCGATGGACAGACAGACGCACACGGTCGATGCTGATGTGAGCACTGATTAGAGATGGCAGCTCATACGCCACAGTATCAGATGTCCCGATAACCAGCACTGGTTTTCCAATTGCACCCTCATAGTCCGAATACATGAGCCTCCTCTTTGAATACACACGACTGGTTCGACCGGCTGCAGAGCTTCCAGCATTCACGACAGCAGTCCTTCACTACATAGTTGCGCGCAGTCAATCAGCTAGCGCACAACTAAGCGGCTTGCGCCAGACAAACTACGTGTAGCACGAGCTGAACTCGATCACATACTTCAACTCGGCATCATCAGACCGTCCAACAGCCCATGTGCGTCACTTTTCCACATGGTCTGGAAGAAGGTCATGGGGTGCTGGCGTCTGCGGCGACTATCGAGCCTTAAACACTGTTACAACGCCAGTTCGCACATATAACCAAACTACGGTGGCGGAAGCAGACCTTGCTAAAACTGACGTGAAAACCCCTTCTGGTTTGTTTGAATATCTGAAGATTCGATCTAAGGAAAGTTTCTAAACCTTTTCATAGCTTCGTCGACCAATTTGGTCGCGGCTAAGAATTCGCTTACGCCTGTCTCGACGACATCTTAACCGCGCTTTCTTCACGAGACGAGCACTTACGCCACGTACAAACTCTTCTCAATCGACTATCTTAACACGGGGTGACGGTCAAGGCAGAAATGTGTTAGTTTGGGGTTGATTCAGTCAATTGCCTAGGCCATCGTATCTCCTCTGCAGACGTCTTGATACTGCAGCATAAAATACAAGCCATTCTCGACCACCGCGAGCTTCATTCTTTTAAACGGCTTAAGCGGTTTGATGAGTTTTTAATTTTTACCGATGGTTCATACCAAACTGCGCGTCGCTGCTGCAACCACTCACTGATCTTTTCCAAATGAAACTCAAAGAATTCTACTTTCCTGCCGCAGCACGCGCTGCTCTTAAGTCGCTAAAAGGGACCATCGTCAACCTAGCTTCTATAGTGCGCCACGACCTAGTAGCCATACTGTCCCTCAGTACCGACGCCTCGGTGCTATTTTTCGGAAACGAGTAAGTGACAAGTGTCAGCCTTTAGCGTTTTTCTCCAAACGCCTACAGCATGCTGAACCTCGCTACAGCGCAAGCGATGGTGAAGTACTTATAATATATGTAGACATACGTCACTTTCGACACGTGTCAAAAGCGCATAATTGCCGTCTTCACTGACTATAAGCCATTAACGCACTTGCTCTGCTAGATGACCGATCGATACTCCTCCAGTTAATCCTGTCTCCTAAACTATTTCACTCAATTTGCTACTGGTATTCGATATGTCCCAGGTGTGTGCAACCTCATCGCCGATGCATTTTCTTGTGTTCAACCGATCTCTGTGCACACCGGCACTGCTCTCCACTAGCAGCCATTGTAGCCGCACAGCACGATCCATAGGTTGATCTATTACGCAGGGCATCTTTAGTTGAAACACGAGCTGTCCCATTAACATCATCAGACGGCACTATTCTCTGCGACACATCGCTGGGCACGCCGCTCCCAGTCGTAACACGCGAGTTTCAACAGATCCTGTTGGACGCGCTGCATGGGATACCTCACCCAGGGGTACGTGCACCGGTTAAACTGACAACCGCAGGATTCGTTTGGCCTGATGTCAACCATGAAATCAGGACATGGGCTACTGTTTCCTTCCATGTCAATGCACGAAGGTGCATAAACACATGAAAAGCATAGTAGAAACATTTCTGACGCCAGCCATATTTTTTCACCACGTACACCTCGACCTCGTAGGTCCTCTGCCGCCTTCGGTTCGGTATACCTGTTAACTTGCATCGACCTTTTTACTAAATGGACTAAGTCTATCTCTATCCCCATTTGCTCTTCAGAAACACTTGCGAAAACGTTTTATAACGCAGGGTAGCACAATATGGCTGCCATGCCATAGTTACCACCAATCGTGGATCACACTTTTCCTCCAAGTTGGCTTCGCTGCTTAAAGACAGGCGGCCGCCACCTCCAGACGAAGGCGTCTCATAGGAAGGTAGCGTGAAGATTGCAAGCTATAACACGAATCTTGGGATAATAGTTTTATGGGTAAGCAGGTTAAGTAGAACTAGATTCCAAGAGATAGGACGACTAATTGTGTTAATAGAATCAGCCGAAAGTAGGTCAGACAACGAGAGAGCTACGCTCGTGAATAGCAGAACACAAGAAGCACTTTTCACGTCCTGCACGAAATGAGCCTGAATACAGAGATTCAGCGCTTGCCGTACATGCGCTAAACGCGGGACATGAAAGCGACAGGGACAATGTCGTTTTATATCGCATGCTTTACCCTACTTTCCCTTAAAATCCTAAGCCCATTTTATACCGATTAAGCTGGGCCGAAAAACTCTTGCATCAAGAGTGAAACGTTGCCACGATAAAAACTTGCAGAAACCGATCTGTATACAAAATCTTCTGTAATCAGTGCATCAATTCACTTGAGAAATGGTGCGACACATGGATGTTAAAGTTCTTAACTGGTAAATCATGCATTCGGTCACACGGAGGTATGACGCTTGGAGAGTCAATTTAGCTAAACAGTGAACGATTCTGTGGGAGGCTTTCGAACTGCGATCTGGGCATACAAGAGTTTTCAAACTTTAATGTCTCTGAGGAAGCTGAGTACAAATCGTACCCGCCAAACGATCTATGGCCAAAATATACCATAAAATCCATACAATCCTCGCCAGAATCGAGGTTTTAAAAATACTCACACTGCCAGTCCTTGAGTTCTGCGACATCATCCATTGGAACGTGTGTATAGGTGACAAGTGGTATAGCGGAGGTAAGAATACTTCACCGCTCCCCGTTGTTTGTGAGTTTTGACTCACTCACCCCTACTCACCCTGCCCTCTCTTCCGGTTCCTCGCATACGTTCACTTTTGCCTCACATTTGTGATTAGCTTGTATGGACACTGAAGCTTACGCTTATTCACCTTTACTTTGTGTATTTCGTTCGTTCGTAAGGCAACTTATCGATCTCCCGCTTTTGAACTGTCCGGCATTGGCTGATCGAATGCCAGCCTTTCAGCGTAACCTATGATATGCCCTAATTTGAATATTGTGATTGAGTTGGACACACAAACGTTTGGTGGCCGGTTTGGCGTGTGGAGTGGAACATTGTTCGTTAACCGGTCATTGGGATTCTCACTACCGTTAGTGGTTGGAAGCAGTCGTGGGGCTCCGACACAACAGATTCTCTGGCGACGGAGGTGTGGAAGTATCATGGCTATTTCATTCGAGCAGTTGCTGTCCCTCTTTCAGCAGCAGCAGCAGCAACAGCAGTTGCAGTTTGACAAGTCACAGCAGCAGTTATATGAATTGCTGTCACAAAAGCTCAACATCCAAGTGGAATGGCGGCCGGAACCGAGGCAGACATCACAGGAAATGGCAGCTGAATGTCACAGACTGCTTAGTTTGAACAGTGATCCAACAATTGTTGAAGTTTCAGACCCCAGAAGTGAACCCCAGTTCTGTCACGCAGCTATTAATGGCCAAAATATGAATCCAGATGTGCCGGACCAGAAGCCCCCGACTACGTCTTGGAACGAAGGTGAAAGCCAGTCTACGAGAAACTTCGCTCACAAAATTCCTCCTTGTCAAAACGCGCACAAATTCATATGCAAACGTACTCCAAGATTACAAGCAAGTTCCAACTTCCAAAGAAACAGGTTTCGCGGCGCAGCAAGGGAGGCTACTTCTGCAGTATTTCGAACAGACTTTCGATGGAAGAGAAAATATCTACAATGAAACACAGCAATGTTCCGGTGTCGCTACAACCAGAAACAGTGCATACAACCAAGGCCTTTCTCGAGTAACCAGGCCAAGAGCTGGCACCACATTAGTCAAAACTATGATTATAATGGCTCAAAGTGTTTCGGGAGAACCTCTGCAGATGAAAGAAAGAATCTCCTGGGAACGCAGACCCAAGGATCTGCAATTCGATGGAACGTTCTACTCAGCTTTTTGTACGGATAATAATCGGCCAGGAACGGATTAGAGGGTTAAGTTAAATTTACCCAAAGAGTCCAATAGTAACGGTAGCTGTTGTGAATACGCGTGTGGTTACAACTCATTTGTACGGACGACACTGCTGTCTTTACCGGAGCCCAAAACGCCATGATTGCGGCTTGTGGTCAGTATACAATGATTTCTTTCTTCCGAAAGCATAAACGTTGAAAGGCTCCATGGCATAGACTACCGTTAGCATCTCCTTCTCTGTCTGCGTATAGCACAGCTCAGGCATGGTGAGTGCTCAGCTGCGGAAATCCAAGGATTTTCCACTTTGTAAGAGAACTGCCCGTATTCAGTCTTGGCTACCGTCACACTGTAACTCGAAGGGCTACGCTGGATCGTAATATCCGAGTACAGGCATATTGCTGATGAGGTACCTAATAGTTTTGAATGCGGTTTCCTTTTCTTTTCCTTAACTCAACATTATTCCTTTGTGAGTTAACTTCCTACTCGGAGTCATGATATCAGCGAGTCTTGGCATAAAACGGCTGAAGTAATTCAACACACCGTGTAAACGATGTGTTCCCTTCACCTCATTAGGAGGCGGCATCTTTCGAATTGCCTTACTTTTCCTGCATCTACCCTGACCCCTTGGGTTGTTAGAAAATGCCCATAGAAAATTACCTCGTCTTTCCGAAGTTCCATTTGCTCAAGTTTAAGCTTGGTGTTCTTTTGCATACAACGCTGTCGGAAACGGTGGAGATTAGGGTCATGCTCTTCTTCTGTCTAGCCATAGCTCAAAACATCGCCTGCCACGCATCTTACACCATTTGGATCGTCTACCGCTTGAACCAAACGCTTTTGGAAAATTTCACTCAACACCTTCAAGCCAAACGGTAAAGGCAGTCAACGATAACTCCCGAACGGTGTTGCAAAGGTAGTAAGGAAACTGGATTCATCGTCGAAAACCACGTGCCGGAATGCCGAAGAGAGGTCTACCTTCGTGAAACACTAGTCTTTGGCGAAAAGCAGCAAAATGTCTTCTAGGGTAGGTAACGTATAACGCTGTCCACGCACTGCCTCATGCAATGATTTCGGGTCAATACACAAGCGCAGTTCACCCATCTTCTTCGTAATGATTGTGACCTGACTAACCCAGTCGATTGGCTCGTCGACTTTTCAATCACACCCTCCCTCACTAAGTTGCTCAATTCAGCTGAGAACCTGTCACGCAGTGCAAAAGGAACTCACCTAGCCGGTAGCGCTGTCGGTCGTATCAAAGGATCTAAGGTTAAGTGAGCGGTTCCCTCAAACTTTTCCAAACTTGGGCTAAATACAAACGGAGACTGGTCACTAATATCGGTTTCTCCTTGGCAAACATACAAAAAAAACAAGCATGAATAAAAACAACAAAACCGAGAGACTGGATGGAATCAGTGCCGAGAATCGGCGTGATCACCTCCTCCACGATTACAAACTCCAGTCGAAGTTAGGCTCCATCTCTTGGGTTAACGACTTTGCTTGCAGTTGAGCCCTTTGGATGAAGTTTGGAACCATTCCACTACACAGGCAATCTTGATCGGATCGAATGCATCCTTCGATAAAGTGCTTCCTTGGTAGAATGTTGACAGCAGCCCCGTGTCCAACTGGAATCGTACGGTTTTGCTTCGGATCAAAAGACTTGCGTAGACACATTTTTGTGCTGCACTTTGAGTCACGTTGCCGACTAAATGTTCTGTGACTGTGGGGGACTTGCACGAACAACCACACACATGGGTTAATTAACCGCAACCAGACCTGTCGCATTTCCGTCCCGACGCCGGACACTGTTCGCGAGTGCTCGGAGGTCGCGTGGCGCAAAATTTGCAAATCTCTTGTCTCCCGTTGCTAGCTTTCGCTGCTTCGCCTCTGGAATCGGCACACAATTCTGCATCTGTTGCGAGCTTCATTTGTTGGTATTGATGGGTATTTGAGGACTCAATGTTGCAGACATCAGTGCACTGCTGGAACGATAAGTTGCGTGGTCGCAAAAGCCGCTTTGTTGTACTTTCATCATTGATTCCTGGAACGATCCGATCGCGCATGAGGCTGCCGCCCAAATAGTGACAGAAATTACAGGATTGGACCAAAATCTGCGATTCAGTGATGCACGCGTCGGCTGATTCGTTTGAACGTCTGTTGCGCGAAAAGCAAAGATAGCGCTGGTAGGTCTCCTTCGTTTGATCTGCACAAAATGCACTGAACTTTCCAATGACCGTCTCCAAATTATTGGGATTTTCGCTTTTATCGTAGTACGATGTCTCTAGAACACGGCGCGCGGCATCCCCGGCTGCGTGGCGAAACATGTCCAAGCGCTACGCCATCGGTTGTTCGTCCAAACGTACTAATATGTCGAAATCCATCCATTTGCTCCTCCATAGACGTTAATTACTCGCCAAGTTCCGTTCATCCATGTTCAATGGGGCAGGCATCTGAATAGACGCTGATGATCCAAACAGCATCCGCGAGCCGCCGGTGGAGTTCGTCTTTGTCTTCTCTTACACCATGTTGCAGAACAGGGACAAGCATTTATTCGGCAAAGAGAGCTAAGCGAAAATTATAGCATGTTTAGCAAGCAAAACTCCTCGATATAAATGGCACTTTCTGGTACATAACTAACGACCCTCCTGATGCGATGAGGTTCCTCCTTAGCTTCAGTTAAACTAATGGTGAATCACTCACACGAATATCGGTCGATCCGAGTCCAGTAATCGAATCCGTTACACCCGCCTTAGATTGGCTGTTTGGCTTGCTCGGTTGGCCCATCTGCCCAATCTGATCTGATACTACCATCACAGGTAGCTCGCCTTCACAACCAGATTGCCAAATGCCCGGCCACGGTGTTCGTTAATCTGAATTCCATTCCTCTCCAAGTCCTCCAGAATCAATCCAGAATATTTTTGCGCTTTTTGTTGGTCTTAATGAATCGGAAAAACCACCGCTTGACCCGCTCTTCATTTTCATCCATTTTCACATGATGGAACAACTAAGCTACTTTTTGTGGGAAACACCGAATGTGTCATCAAAAAGTAAACGAAAATACTTGCTTTCCTTGAATTTATCAATAATTTTTCCCCCACCTGCTTTCACAAATTGATTTTTTACTTTTGGTGGCATGATAAGTGTTGGTTTTTTCCTAGCTGAATTGTCACCAAATACTCGCGAAGAGCACGGTCATATTTGTCCAACCTATTTACCATTTGCAAAAAAATCCCCTCTATTTTCCAGCTTTCTTTTATCAGACTTGATATTTTCTCGGTGACCACGCAATGTCATGTTCTGACTTGCGAGAAACCTGACGATATCTCTAATCTTGCAAGAATTTCACGCTGTCACTTTGTTTCCTATTCCATGAGAGATTGCTCCAGTTTCTCAATTGCTTTTCCTGCAAACAGCCGGATCGCTAGCTCCTTGCTGTTGAGGAATGACTGTGTATTCGATTTGTCAGCTTCGTGTTCACACGTTCTTGGATTTACTTCCCATCAGTTTCTGAAACCCTCATCAGACGAAAAACCAGACTAGCTCTTTGAAATCATCCTGCAACTGAAACAAAAGACGGCATCCTTCGAAGAGGAAGACACCATACGTTTTCGTGATCTTCGCTAACCATTTGTAAATTCAGAAAAAACCATTCGTTATCAGATTCCTAGCCTCAGCATTTTCAATTATTCCCGGTAGCACCACTTATTGAATTATGATAGAGGCGCTACATGACAGTAGATCCGAGCAGGACAAGCATAGTGCGAATTTCAAGGCCAAAATTAACAGGCTAATGACACATGTCCATAAAATAGTGCCAAAGTGTGATTGCATTTCCAATGCATCAAGTTCACGCGCACCTTCTTCAGCAGCATTACAAACATTTCCCAGTGTCCATGATGTCACTGTCGCTTTCTGTTTCCCGGATATCAAGGATTGCAGTACCAAATACAACTTCGATCACAGTTGACTTATCACCCTTCATTTTCCCCCTTCAGCCAGGTAAGAAAATTTGCTTAATTTGCACGTGGTATGCACAATCATCTATACTAAAAACCCCGCTCCTATCACATGCCGCCCTAGGCGGACTGCCTCCTGCCACCCCTATGCTACGCCTCTGCGCTTACCAAACATGAAGTATTCTATCTGGTGTGCCGAGTGTTTTCACTGCTCATTCAATCGGACTTTGTCTCGTACTTCAATGATTGTGACTGCTGACGTGTCCGCGGAAAATATTCATTAAGATGCTAAAAAACCACAGGGAATATGAGTAGCTAAACACCTTATTGTTAGGGAGATATAAATGCTGCGAATTGGAATCCCCTCAAAGGTTACGTATCTAATTTTGTGGTTATACTGAGCAAACCCCAACCACAAAGCGTCGTTCCATACTTCGCTCACTAGAATGATTATCACTCAGCCTTGCGTACACTTCCGTATGAATTTATGCGCAGTTAGCTTCACGTTTGGTTGACCTCTCACTTGTGTACCCACCCTACTTCTGCACCGATGAAGATTATCTATCTAGCCCATCCTCTGCAGTTTTGCGTTTGTGACCCCAATGCAGAATGCTGCAAACAGACTGACATCAATCCACTCCCGAGCTTTCACTACCTTCGTTATATTCGTACAATAAACCAATCCAATCATTACGTTTGTCGCATAATGACGTTGTGCACTGTGGTCCCGTCTCTTTGTATCCCAGTGCCTGATGCATATCTTGTTAGATCTCGGACCGAAGCACTTTCCACTTTAGCTGATTTGTGCTGAAGGCTTTGTTGTTGAAGTATGTATTCTTGATACGTACTCAAATTTAAAGCAGTTACTTCCCTTCAACAATTTGAAAAGCAGGGAAAGAAAACGAAGGCTGGTAGATGCATGCATTTCGTATTATCACCTCAGTACCATTAACAATAACCGATATGGATAGATTTAGTTAACAGTAGGTGCAATTAGGCAAGTCTGAGGTGCAGAACGAATGACGGAACTTCATAGCTGCTTCCAGGACAGCTTTAGGCTGACAAATAACGGTTTCTGAACACACAAGGCTGGCTTCATCCGGCTTATAGCGACAGCCTCAACCAACCGAAGGAAGCGGGGGTTAGTGTGACGTAACACAACTCTAAACGCTGAGCCCAGCTCTATCCGGTCACCCGAGTCTAATAGGGGTTTGCCTATCTAGGAAGCCGGCGGTCTACGCAAACATGGAATCTGACGAAGGTAGGCAATCTGAGCAACTTCACGCTGAACCCATCTTGATACATGCTCCTTTATTCGGGAAGTCAGCGTTCTATTGGTTCTGCCTATGTAACTGTTTCCGCAGTCACATACAAATTGGTACACACAGTGTGAGTTGGCCCCAATAGGCTGAGATTCCTTCGTTGGAGGTATAGGCAAATTTCGTGTTCGATTAATGACGACAACTTGTGCAGCACAGTAACTTACTTTTGTAGCCGAAATTATGCGATTAGATGTCTTCAGCGGCCGACTGTCTTGACGGTGAGCTCGTGTTAATTTCAGCAACACTAATGGCGAACGGCTACCCTCAAACCTTTAGAGAGAAACACAGTTAACGGCGAGGGCCAAAGGACTTTGTGCACATGGCAGCCAGGAAGGAAATATAAACCGAGTTACCTTTCAAAGGTGATTTAACCACGCTGAAGGTAACTAAGCGTATAATTTCGGCTACATAAGGAACTTACTTATTGGTTTGTAAATAGCGCCCTTATCCAGCCCCAGTTTTCCTTGGTGGTTTGGTCCCGGTGGAAGTGCCTTACTCGAATCTTCCAAGCGAACTTTTCCGCATCCTACGTCTACAACCGAGGAAGATATAAGCACTGTATGATAGATTGCTTTTGGAATCCGTCTCCTTTGTGTATGGTAATCCATCGGGGGTTGACAAGGAGCTGAACTGAACATCAAAATGTCGGAGAGCTTGATTGCTTGCCGGTACAAAAAGCAGAACGCTCGTTAGGTGGGAGCCAACTTCGTCCTTGGAACGTGACCTCACCTGACCTGAATCGTGCTGAATACAACTTAGATTGGAACCAGCAGTAGAGAAACAATTTGTTAGCGAACGAGTGCTGGACATCAGTAGTCATACGGTCAGTGAAAACTAACCACACTGGCTTTCTACTAAAGCAAAATAAATAGTTGGACGTTTAATTCAAGCGTGGTGTCCTTACTTTTCAGGTCAGGTACTCAGATAGGTGCCTATTTAACATTTTACACTTTCAACTGCTGGTGGACTAAATTAGCACGCATTAAAAATGCAAAAGTTTACGAATGGAAAGAGGAAAATGAAAAGAGTGCACTGTTGACACTAGAGTAAACGGACTAGATTTTCAGAGTCGAGATCGCACAGTGTTGAACGGAAGCTTCGGGAATTGCATTCAGTCAACAGGGAAGTTTTAGCAAAACTTTTCTTCATGTCTGGTTTCAGGTGACATGAAAGTTTGTGTCCAGAAGCTATGTATCGGGAGTGGTGCGCAGTATCTTAGCGTTTGTATTCCAAGTGTGGATAGAGTAGGATGATCGTTGTGAGGTCACGTCAGGTCAAGTTCCAAGGACGATACAAGCTTTTATCTAACCAGTGTCCTGTTTCCTGCATCTGTCAGAGGGTCAGAGCCCGTGACACTTGGAAGTCTGATTGCTCGTCCTTACTTCTGCGAAGAAAATTGAATCAAGAACCAGAGCAATCTCTGCATTTTTACGGCTCAAAGACAAGAGCCACTACATGAGGTCTCCCTAATAAATTACATTAGTTTTCGAAAAAGATATGGCCAGTACTCATGTAGGTCCATTTGGCAGGCTAGTAGAGTCTCGCAGTACAACAACTCAGATGCGACTATATTCCATCTACTTACGACACCACTTGCGAAGTTTCGCTCTGCTAATCAGCCGGACCCCATGTTGTTTGAGTTTCAAACGACGACGCGCAAGTGATCCGAAACAACCAGTTCAAGCGGATGGGCAGACTTGATACCAATTAAGCCCTTCATTATCTTAAACCACGTCATCAGATCGCCACCCAATCTGCATTTCTCTTTGGAATACAATCCCAAGCACTTTATACGATTTTCACATGACTTCTTAAGGTGACATTCAAAGTTCCTGGTTGCCAGATCTTAATCTTATCCATGCACATGTAGTCACCAAGGAGATAAGCGCCCAGGCCTGAACACATATTACAGATTTGGTTTAACCACCCCTTTTTACTATGGCAGGCGATCTTCTCGCTTAGCGTTACACATCGCCCTCTTGTTACGGAACTATTATGGCGGCACTTTGTTGGAATAGTGGCCACACTGTGCCGAAGTTTGGCAACTGCTCGCTTTAGTGACGCCTAACTCGTGTGCCTGATTAGCAAGCAGAGAAACTCCGAAGATGTCTTCACTACAATTCCGTCGCAACTAGTGGTCAAAGCTGACATCTGCTGGTATTCATGGCTAATCTCATTGGTTCGACCAGTTAACTACGCGGATGAGTTCTTTAGTTAGTACTGCTTGGTTGCCCGTGTTGACTAGCTTTAGGTCACCTACAAATAGACATCAGGAGTGTTTTAGAAGGGGAACCACTTCGTTTCTAAACATGCAAATAGTAGTGTTCTCAATACCGAGCCCTGAGGGATATGGCCGTATGCAACGTCCATAGGAGACCCCCTATCATCGTTTCTAACTCGAAATATTCTCCTACATAGAAATTCCGGCAGCTAAGTTTACAGTTTGGAATATAATCTAAAACATGTTAATTGCTCAGGTAAAAAACGATGATTTACGGAGTCAAAGCCGCACTTAAGTCGAGGTAACACACTTCTAAGGACAGCCCTTTATCAAACCATCGAATAATCTCATCCAAAAGCACAGTACATTAGTGTGACGCCATTTTTCTTGATGAGACCATGCTGTTCCGTTCTGGTAGGGTTATGCTCGGCCAGTTACTTACACATCTTGTTTCGTATAAGCGCTACTTAGCACTTCAGCAAGACGCAGGTCTGAGTGATAAGCTCATAGTTAAGAGGCACCGAACTAGAGACCCTTGTGCATTGGAGCTGTGGTCGTTTCCTTCCCAGCTCGTTGTTACTTGCATTTCTAAAGATTATTAACTATTGGTATGAAGAGTGCTGGGTCTACATTGTCGGAACCGGTTGATGTAGTTAGAGCAATGTCCTACGTTATGCAAATGCGTGTGCAATGTGGCTACAACTTTGGAAATAGTTTGAAAAATATCATGTGGAAAAATTCTTGCAAAGCTGATCAATCTGCAGTAGCTAATGCAAAAATGATATTAGACGAAAAAGGCAACCTTCGATTTAATTGTCCCGTCCACTGTTGTGATTGTCCGGCTGTGAGCACGAAGCACCTTTTCTACCAAGTTCTCTTCTCATAGCGAGGATGGAACACAGATGCGCTGTCCGAAAAAGCGTCTCTAGGTGACACGCGTGCTCAACCAAATCAAACACTTCATCTTGCTCCATTTGTATGCGTGTAGATGGCTAGCTTGATGGAGAAATAGTAGCAAAACGGTTTAACTTGTGCCCCTAGAGTTTAGGTTGGCTAAGTGAATGGTAATACATCTGCACAAGGGCTTGGGAATGTCCGCAACTTTGACGCCCCATGGTATAAAGTCATACTGAAATTGCGGTCTTTTCCGTGACGCACGACTGAAGCTATATCTTCCATATCCTCAGTATTTTAATGTAATCTTTTCCCGGTTCCTCAGACGCAATGTATCCGACCAATCCATATCTTCGGAACAGGTTGGGGATAAACCAGTGTCCAATGTATTGTCTATGTTTGCCCCCACTGTCATGTACATAAAATCCAGCGGAGCAGTTAACTACCTATGAAAATTGGCCTGTTAAATTTTTTCGAACGAAATGTAGCGAATGAGTTATCACTACAAAAATAATTTTAGTTAGGACTGTCGATTTAGGCAGAAACAGTCAGTGACCCACAGTAGGCTTCCCACTTCGAAGGATTCTACGTCTAGTTGTAAGATCCGGCGTATAGCGTAACGCGAGCAGCGCGATATTTCCTGTCTGTTTAAGCGAAGACCACCGACCGCACCAAGCAAATACAACGAAGACGCACGCAGCATACCAGGTGACAATGCAGGACAAGATTCGAAGAAGAATGTATTGGTTGAGTTAGTTAATATAACCGTACAATAACGAAGCGAATACGCATAAGAAAGTACAAATGTAAAGAAGAAACCTACAAAGGCTACAAAACTCACCCACAGCTTTCATAATTCACAAGTCGAGAAGGGAAAAGGACTGCACGCCCGTACGCTTAAGTATGTCGGGGTTTGCAACCAGTGTGGATGGGGTAGAGGAGAAACACTTGGATCGCTGCTCGTCTGAGTAGGGGGAGTGCTTTGTAGCGCAGTCTGTTCAGGAACACAAGGGTCAGTAGAATGCTAAGGCGACTGCAGTTCGATATAAGCAGGCCTTAGGAGGTCAATGCTAATGGAATTTTTACAACCATTCTTGTTCAACACGAAGTATTTCTCCTTAAGAGCCAGGACTATGAAGGGACCTTCGTAAGGCGGTGTCAGCGGTTTACGGACGCTGTCGACGCGCACAAAGACAAAAGGACATGTGCGCAACTTGCGAGGAATCCATTGACTTCCAGTGTTTGGTCTAGGTGGAGTTGCACAAAAGGAAGTATTGCTTCAAGCGTGTAACATACGAATCAGCGTGCATTTCGCCGGTGACTAGAATTCAGTGCGATTGCCCCATCATCCTCATTAACTGCAGGTGAAAAAACACCTTAGCTATTGTGTTGCCATACAAAAAGCAAGAAAAGTCAACAGAGGCACAACGACTGAGTCCCCAGTAACGGATGGGCATCGTTCTGGAGAGCCAACAGCCGGCTATTGTGCCGCAAAAAGAGAGTTTTACCATGCCTAAAGAATGGGATGAGGATTGGAGGGGGGGCTAAGCAGGAAGGGGACGTACAAAGCAACTCAAAACACGAACGCCAAGGGGCTGCATCTTAGCCATATTAGCAATTGTGTCCAACCAAACGTGTTCATCGTACTTAGGACCCCAGCCAGGCAGCCGGGATGCACCAACCGATGTCATCTTCGAAGTGAGGGTTTTCATTTCTCTCGATCAAGTCGTCGTTTAGCCTCCCCTCCTTCTCTTCCAACCACCCCCGGCGCGCAAACAATGCACGTGGTGGAAGTCGGTGTGCTGGCATACGCAAAACGTGGCCCAGCCATAGGAGTCTGGTGCGTGATGTAATGGTACTGAGCAGTTCACTAGCTCTTCCTGCACCAAATACGCAACTATGAAGGAGCGACTCCAGTCTATCGGGACAGTTTCCTGCTCCCAGAGTCCAATTAGCAACTAGTGTAAATCATCCATAAGAGAAGGTTCCCCGAATTTGTAGAGAGCTAGGGGAGTTCTATCTGCACCAGCGACATTATGCAATTGCAACAGTCAACTCTCGTGTTCTTCTTTTGCGCGTGGGGACGGATCTAAGGAGACGGCATAGGGAGAAGCGCACTCAATGCCCGAAAAACAAAGCAATAACTCACATTGGTTAAACCGCCTTGCAAAGGATTCGGCCCAACGCTCCAACCATTTTGACAAGCTGTGGATCGGCTGCCCACTCTCGTCGCGTAGTGTCATGCTAACACCAGGTCTCCTGCTGCCTATTTACTGTATCAGGAGTAATATATTGCGGTGATTACCAACGGCAACGGTTGCTTCCATTTCCGATGCACGATGAGACCACTAGGTTTCGCGATCTCTCTTCAGGCTAGCACGCAGTTTTGCCCTGAGATGTTTGCGAGTCTCATTGTATTCGCTTCTAGCCGGGATACGTCGGTTAACATCCATAAGTTCCATAGACTTTGTCAATACCTAATGTCTAGGTTGATGATTTGGTTTATCACATGAAGACATGCCTGCTGATAGCAGTGTTTGACGAATATGGAACCACTGATCTTCGATGGTGTTTAGTGGACGCTTACTCAACCCAGATGCCAGTGTAGTTTGATAGGTATTCAGAACACCTGACTTCGCCAGCTGGCTTGTATCAATGAGCTCAGACCGAGGTTGCGAACGTCCGTCGAAACGCATCCGCAGGTCAACAATCACAACAGCGTGATCGGAGTCCACGCTGGTGCTCCAAATCGAGCGACAGTTTTGGACACAACCTCTTCAGGGGTAAGTAATTGCGATGCGATCGCATTGCGTCCATAAATGGTCCGAGGCTGGGGGGCGCCAAGTCACTTCTTCTGCGGGTGCTATATCGAATGTTAGTGCTCAGAGGAAAGAGACGAGCACCTTCACACAGGTGTAGCAACCGCTCACCATTATCATTACGGGAAGCTACATCGTGTTGGCCGCCAGGGAGTCTAAGTATTGTACCAAAAACTAGTTCAGCTGAGCAGCAACCGATATCTTCCTTGAGGTTGTTACGAATACCGAGGAGGATGATCTGTAGACGTTAGGACTAGTGAACGCTTACTGTGTTGCCGTAAGTGCAACCTTGAAGTGTCTGTGGGAAAGTTCACATACCCCGTTGGCTGTGGGATGGGAAGCCATTGTGCGTCGATGCGAACAATCGAGGATGCAACTGAGATCACAGAACAAAGCAGCGCTGAAATGAGGACCTCCATCCGTGGTGGCAGTGACAGGCGTGGGAAACACGGATATCTACGATTCGATGAACGTTCTGGCGAAAGGTTCGGCTGAAACATCCAGTAGTGGCACTGCGTGATGCCAACGCGTGAATCGATCAAATCATGTCAGCACATAGGTAGACCCCTTGGATGGAGGAAGAGGTCCCGAGATGTCGGGATGGACATGTTTGAAGCCGACATCGGGCAACGAGAAAGTGCTGGGAACGGTAATGGTGTGGCGCTAGATTTTGCTATCCTGACAGGTGATGCAGTGTTTCACCTACTGTCAGATATCTGAGCGCATGTTTTGCCAGGTGTAACGATCAGTTATCAGCTACGTAGTGGCGCGTATGCTCGGGTGTGAAACACCGTGCAAATGGCCAAATACGACTCGTCGATATTGCTGTGTTAAGAAAGGTCCAGGTTTGCCAGTAGACATATCCCAATAACTTTTGGAATCCGAGTTGAAAAGAGGCAGGAAAAACAGTTTGATGGACGGATTCAATCCCAGCTGCTGGGGCTCGGTATATTCTTGGTGATGAGCTGCGATGTCTTCAAGATTTACTGGCTGACGTGGAACATGGTGGAGGTTAAAAAGAGACATGGCGTCGGTGACGACGCTACTGGCTGCATCAACATTGAAGTATGGGTAGTGAACTTTGAGATATACTCAAAAGGATGAGTTTCGCGAGGAGAAAAACGGTCGGGTGATCCGAAAATCCAATAGTGTGCGGTTTGTGATTCGTGAGAATGGTAAATGGACAACCTTCGAGCAGATATCGGAAGTAGAACAATGGAACAATGGTGTTATACGGGTAAAAAGATTATGCTTAGTAGGTCCATTGGGATGGTACTGGTGCAACTTCAAAATATAAAAAATATTATTGGCAAAATTGGGCTTACACTGGTGAACACACTGTGGTAGTGCAAGCTGTAAATTAAAAGTATGTTCGAAACTAATGACGGCAATTGGGGTGTTGGTAAAAATCTCGTCTCCTGGTATACACATAAGGGGATGAAAAGGGGAAAGAAAGCTGGGATTTGACTGCCAGTGAAATCGCTTACAGACACCTGTTGTTCCAGATTTAATGAGGCATGTCACATGGTGCTGCGCAATAAATGCAAGGTTAGCTCAGGTTTTAAAATGCTGCCAACTTGGTATCATATATGACAGATTCTATATATATATATATATATTTGCAACAGTCTATGAATAGACATTGCACCATCGGAAACCATGGAACTCAAAACAAGGTACAGAAATAGTAAAAGAAAACACAACACAACAATGTCCACGGTTTCGTCAGAGGGCGAGATACTACCCGGTTGCCCAAGCCGAAGTAGGGTGTTGACTTAGGGGACACCACCCCGAGCCTTTGGCTGAATAGCCTGTCCGCAAGGCAGCGGAGCGAATTCAGGGAATCGCGCCCATTGGGAGCCGGTGACTGATTGATCAGTTCATACGCCTTTCGTTTGTTCCTTTGCCAAACAGGGGCCCAATGCTCCCCGAAATTACAGCATCAACTTGCTGGAATACAATGCTTCGCCAGGATGAAGCAAGGGGCAGTGACTTTATTTAGTGGCGAGTCACGTCCGCCACGTCACAGTGTTGTTAAACGGACATATGTGGCTTTTTATAGGGAGAACGCTTGCCAGGCGAAAACCCACCACGTCCTGGAACACTGCCGCCGAACCATTTGCTGGAACGGGAAAATCCCGAACCACCCAGCTGGCACCACGAGGAGGTTGTTCGGCAAGCCAGGTAGAGCATTCCACCTTCTGCAAACACGTACGGAAGAGCAATTCCGACGACTGCTGCCAACGACTGTGCTGCTCTGTCAGCTTGAGAAGGTGACCTCTCACATTGCGTCGTGATGAAGCTTCAGCAAGTAGCGGCACATGTGTTTGGGCTCTCTCAAAATCTGTTAGGTCAAAATAAGGTCCCCGTGCAATCGTCGATACTGTCCGCTGAAGACCCCGAGCACTTGTAAGCTTCTTTCCCACAGCTACTTATACAGGTCCTTGATTTGCTTGGTTACCCGGCTTTGGGGTATCTCAAAGATTGTAAGATCTCTTCTCCGCCATGACTGCCAGACCTCCATTGTGTTTTCTACACGTAGGAGCCGAGAAGTTGTGGAAAAAGCCAAGGGTCGTATCGGACGAATGTACCCTTCAAGAGGCACATGTGTTGGATGCCCCTCCTTGACGCCGTTTCAGCCTGCATCGAGTATACAATGCTTGAGTAGCCTGGACCAAAACTCCCAGCTACTTCTCACCAGAAGACGTTTTAAGCTCCTAGTTGCCGAGTTTCTATGAGTACACCAAATTGTGCGGTAGATGGAGCACTGCCTGAATTTGTTGACATTGGATCGAAGTAGATTCTGGACTGACACGGGTACGCCCTATCGAGATCCGCTTGAAGTACTGTGATATCAGCTGATATATTGGTCGCACTTCACAGCTTGATGTCATCGGCATACAGCAGACAGTTCGAAATTATGATGCTTGTGATATCGTTAATATTCGTCAAAAATAATCGCCGTCCTAGTACTAGTCCCTGTGGTACTTCGCATTCAACGCCGATAGGATTTGACAACAATTCACGCACTCGTACTTCCAAGCGCCGGTGAAGAAGAAAGCGTTTGACCCATCCTAGGAGAGGATCACCAATGCCAAAGGTCTGGCGGTTGAAGAGCAGTAAGTCACGGTCTGACCGGTCGAACGCCTCTGAGAAATCGGGAAGATTACATCAACTTTTGTGCTAGAGGCTACTGCATCAGTTCAGATGGATCGTGCTAGTAATAGATTGGTGGCACACAATCGATTTTGTTGGAATGTATGCTGTTCCGGTGCGAGGTAGTAAAATTATTCCAAAAAAGCTGTCAGCACATCAGAAATAATGACTTCCATGATCTTTGAAGAAACCGGTAGTAAAATTATGCGACGGTATTTGGCTGAATTGGAGCGACTGCCTCCCTTGTAAATAGGAGTAATCATCCCGTGTTTCCACATGTTAAGCAGGTACATTTTGTCAAAACATTGTCGGTAGAATCGAGTCAAACGCTAAGCTAAACTCTCTCCTACCGCCGCTAGCCATTTTGTGTGTATATTGTCCACTCCTGGGGAGCTGTGCTATTACATACCACAGTTTTTTAGTACAGTTTCCGCCGTGAAGAATATGTGAGTGAGTCTTGGGAGTGAAATAACCATCGTCATGGGGGTATGTGGTCAGCGATCGCACTGAAATGTTGCAGCAAATTGTAGGCGCAGGGTATTCGCCACCTTCTTCGGTGTCCATGTAGGTCAGTCCGTTGTTTGAAGAGGAGGAATTCCCATTTCATCTTATGTAGACTGTTGACAGGTCGATTATCTTGTGATTTGAGGCCATACGCACTGCCAACTTCTGTTGGTACGCCATTCCATCCTCACGAAGTAGCTGAGTACAGTTGCCTTAGGCCACACAGGCCATCCAATTCTCGGTGTTCGGAGAGAGCTTGTAGATATGCCAGGCCAAACAATTTCGTGTTCTGCTTCGCCGAAACGAGACCACGTTTCTTTGGTGGAAGGTATTAGTCGTTGATGCTTCGGTAACCAGAGAGTTCGACTGGCTGACGAAATGTTCCCACGCACTAGCTGTTGCCTCGTCTGCCAGAAGGTTCCAGTTGCCTATCTCACCTAGTTGAGCTAATATGCCGTAACGTATAACCGTTTTTATTGCGTCGGCAATTTCCATGGGATATTCTGGATAGAAAATGTATTCGAAGAGTACTAATACTTGATCGCCGCGGCACAAGGAGACGTCGACGACCACGCTCTCGACCGTTAGTTCTTCGTTATTGAATATCCGATCTAGCATTGATGGCCTATCTTTTCCTCTGGATCGGGTGGGAGTGTTGATGTCGCCAAATAGCGGATAAGTAGAGACAAGCTCTTGTAGATCATCCTTAAACTCTTCGCTGAGAACTGCTTGGGATTCCTGAGCTCTGATGTTGAAATCGCCAGTAATGAAAATGTGACTGTTACTTGTGTTTATCACTCTGCTTATTGTAGGTGTCACCTAGAAGTCCATCTTAGGCGTGGAGGAAGTGGGGAGGTAAATGACCGCCATTAAACCAGTTTCGTCGTCTTTTAAACATAGACGTCACCAAAGTGAATCCTGTACCGTGCTGACCCGATGCTCTATGAGCTCACATTGGAAGTCATTGCGAAGTACAGAGCCACCACACCACGTTTGCTGGGTCGGTCGTGTAGAACAATGGACATGCCTGGCAGTGCGATCTTGATGTCACTTATGTCAGGGCGCAACTATGTCGCCGTTATGGCGATGAGGTCGCAGGCTTTTGATCTTTGACGCAGCCGCATCTCAGAAAATCTACTCAGTAAGCCTTGAGCATTGGTGTACATACACGAAAGCTACTCGGATTTCAAAAGCTGTTGATCAGGAGCGCATGAATGATGGGTATTTGTACCGACTGATGAGAGACCGGTACTTAAACGTTTTTTTGAATTGCCAAATCTCAATAGGAATGCAATCTGTTTTTGATGTCACTTGCACCTACGGTGCCTTCGCGATAGAGACGGGTCTTAGAGCACAGGTTTCTGAATCGCTGTTGTGGTTATATTGAGTCTCAACTGATGTCATTCCCGCAAAGACAGCGAGTAGCTGCGGCTCTTTAACTACTAACATTAGTCGTAGTTCCGAAGGAATCGTGCTGCGTAGTAGCTGCCAGCTACGGAGTAACTTCACGCCATCTGTTGTGATTGCACCGTTAGTTTCAGTGTACTCGAGCCATTGCCTCCGTAGTTTGACGACACCGTTAACAGTGTAAACAGCTGAAGTATGAGGTTGCCGGCACAGGGAGCTTCGTTGATGTAACGGCAATCTTCCAGATCATGATCATGGACATCTTCTTTGCAAGCAACCGGTTCCTCGGGTACGCCATGAAGAAAATTGTAGTCTCTGTTACTTTCCGTGAGACAGTCGTTTGAATTGTTTATGTCCCGCTGCCGTTCTCTCCATGGAACATGCGGAAATAAACGCGCCCACTGTTTTCGATTCGCAGGCGGTTTGCCGAAAAAAGCACCGCCTCGACATCATCAATTAATCCCAATGTTACTCGCATTAGCCGGGCCTCCCCGTAATGCGCGACCGTGGTGGCACAGCCGTGCAAAACTCACCCGGGTTTCACAGACACCAGTACACTGCGGGCCCCAAGATCACGGTCGCTATGCAGAGACCCAAATTACCCAGTGCAGAGCGGAGCTCTCCCTACGGAAACTGCCGCCAAGGGTCAACTCAACTGCACAGATCACAATGGAGTTGTCCTCAGTGAGAACACAGCAAACGTATTCCGCCCAATTTCTACTGAACTCGCCCCAATCCCACGATTGTATCACCCGGACTCTCCTCAACTGAACAGTCGGCTTCATGAACTGTGTTCATGCCAATGCCTTAGCAACCGAATACACTCAGCAAATGTGATGAGGCCAACGGCACAACAGCACCGAACCCACCTTATCTCCGCCCGGAGACAGGACCACCACATGGCAACTCATGTGTCTACAAACATACGCTCACCCATATTGTTTATATAATTACTACTGTTGTAATGCACCATAAATATAAAGATGTAGAAAGCACAGTTTGTTTGCTTGAGTCAGTACAGCAGTCTTACTCTTGTCCCGTCTTCTTTCTGCGGGTCGCGGTACAATTGTGCGGCCTTACGCGTTCCATCTTACTTATCAGTTCGAGTTCTCATCTGTCGGCTAAGTCCACTGGCCACTGAAATACAAATCGTCTAGGCTCGCGCGCGGGGAAAAACGAGTGAATTGTTCGTCCGTTCTGATTAGGACAGTCGAAACCCAACCAGGACATTTATAACATAATGAATCGAGATTCGATAGCTAGTGATTCGCATTAAATTAGTCGGAATGACTTGAATTATGACACTCTCACAAGGAAGAGCCCTTTCCTATAAATCATCCAGCTGTTTACTTCTTAAGGACTTAGCAACGTTGGTATGTCTAAACGTCAAGGCACCGTAGTTCCTCCTGATCCTCGGTGATGTGGAAGCACGGTTATCGAGGGCTTTAGTGGTTTCTCTGCAAGTTGCACCTGGTGCTTGTCACTTTTCGCTGCTGTACTGGATGAGGCTACAGATGTCGGTTTTTAGTTATACCGAAGAGCACCTGTTGCGTAGTTGGATCGGTCTTTAGAGCGCTTCGGATTTCGTTGGTCAATGGTGACGGTGGGTGTTACCGATGTTGCATCACTCGATACATTGAATGAGATGATGTAGGTGCTGAGAATATGCGTGCTTCTAGCGGTCGCGACGATGACTTGGTTCATCATTCTTATGGTTTCTAGTGCGGCGTGGTCGTGTGAATGCCTGGTCCTTTTTCATGGTTTCCTGGTAGTAATTGGGGGAGAAGGATGGGGTGCAACATGTCCTATTGTCACCTGGAGTGAAGCAATTTTGCATTCAAACTATGTTCAGTTTCGGCTACTAGGCTATGGTAGTTTGTGTTAACGCTAGTACGCGCTTTGCTAGTGGAACCGTCATGTACTTCAGAGAGAATGCAAGTGAATCCGGTGTATTTCAACGCTTCATGTCGGTTCTACAGACGACGCAATTCGAATGCTACAGGTATTGATACTTTTTACAAGTTAACTCATCTTTTACTAAGCATAAGGTAACCGGTGTGATATTCATGATGGCTGATTTCTGTAGAACGAACCCAAGATAGCGGACACGGAGAGCATTTGGCCCAATCAGTGAGAGCTCCGAAATCAGCCCGAGAATATCGGCAAAATTCGCACAGATGAAAAAATACACCAAAAGCAAAATATTGGTGCACAATTCACTCAGAAAAATGTTCGACGGACAGATAAATAGCTAAATATTCGCAGCCGCAAATACCATATTTCGTTTGGGTGGATTACAGTTTACGAGCAAAGTAGGCTGACCTTTTATCGTTTACTCCAGTACAGCCCCTACGACGGACTCCGACGCGTCAGTTTTAAGAAACGGAACTTTCCGCGTCGGTATTCAGATGACTAAGCTCAGGAGCACTGGATAGTGCTTTCTCGATCTTACCGACGGTTGTTGTTGCTTCAGTCGTCCGCTCGAACTTACAACGCTTTCCGTTAAGCGAATCTGTCAAAGGTTTGAGAACTCTGAAGCACTGCGGAATAAAATGGCTACAATAGTTAACTATTCTAAGGAACCAGCATAGACTTATAAAAGATATAGCATAGGATAGTCAACCATGGCTTGCTTTCTTCGGGAAGCGGATTGGTACCGTCGTGGTCTATTTGATAGCCACGGCAATCAATACGCGACTGGCTAAAGAGGCATTTGTCAAAGCTGATAGTGAGACTTTTCTCTGTAAAACGCTCGAAGATCAAGCGAAGGTAAGACAGGTGTTCGCGAACCAAACTATCCACGAGGATATTACGATGTAAACGATAACGAAGTCAATCCCTCTAAGGACTTGAACGATGAACAGCTGGAAATTCTGCCCAGCGTTTCGCAAACCAAAAAGTATGCCGTGGAATTCGTAAAGGCCAAAAGCGGTGGTTATGGCGGTTTTGGGAATATCATCGTTGATGACAGGAATCTGGTAGTACGCCAGCATAACGTAGAGCTTTGAGAAAACCGATTAGCCGCGCAAACCGACAGAAAATTCATGAAAGTAGGGTATGGGATACTTGTCCGGGATATTAGCACTGTTCAGCGCACGATGATCTCCATATTTTCGCCAGTCGCCTCTACTTTTTAGGGACCATGTGCAACGAAGAAGACCACGAGCTATTGGACGGCTGGATGACGCTGAAAATAAGCACATGTTGTAATTTAGCCTTAGATGTCGCGAGTTTGTCGTGCAGCAACGGTCTAGAGTAGCAACAAGAGGTCCGGTAGTAACTAGACGGTGCACAACGTGAGTTATTGGATCTGTAAAGTTGTCGGACGACTGAAATGAAACAGGAAATGGGTGAAGCAATTCACTGAATACGCTATCGCTGGGAAGCAAATCCGGAGACCGATTGGACTTATCGAGCTAATTTTACCAGGATGATAATAGACGTGATACTGTCACGGAGTGTACTGCAGTGTAGATCTACAAGCAGACCCTAATTCGTAAGAAAATCAACACCTTTGGCGGCGTTTTGAACGTCTGCAATAAGAAAGACGGAAGGAAAAGATCTTCTGAGTTCGAGGTCAAGAGTTAGCAGCTTTGGGCCCTACTTGTTGATCTTGGTGCTGTTAGCCGCCTGAAAAGTAATTCCGGTAGGAAGTAGGTAGTGTTTTTTCGTTCTTGTAGTTAGAAAGCTTACTTCAGCACCAGTGTAAACCAAGAACGAAAGGTTGCTTGCGGAACCATGGATGAAATGTAGGCAACTAGGCGGTGGGCCAACTGCCGCTGTTGCCATTCCTGGCTGGGTTGCTCGTTCCCCTGCTGCGGCGTGCTAGATGTTTAGAGTGAGTGCAATCTGGGCGACGATTCCTAGCTGCGTCACCTAAACGGCGGTGGTAGTAAGAACAGTGACGTGCCGCGTTTCGCGGAATGGTGTGTCTATCTCGAAATACTGAGCTGCGATTTCTACTGCGAGGGCATCGAATACTGGAAATTTGGAGTTCAATTTTGGACAACCTATGGGATAATGACTCCAGCGAACCGTTTCCCGGGGAGCTAGTCGTAGGCGAATCGACAACATGACAAACGGGATGTTTGAAAAAACATTCGTAGACTTTGTCTGCTGTTTCTGCTGACTTGTCTATGAAAACGTCATATACGGACACGACGCTGTGGTGCCCGTTGGGATACATTTTATCCAAAGCTGAAGCAACATGCAGTGTAGAGCTTGGTAGGACCGACCAAGGAGTGCATGCAGCGTAGGAGCTGTGAAGGTGCATGGTCACTGAGCTCACCACCTGCAAGAGGTTGTTGAAGTCGGGATTTATCGGAGGCGGAATTGCGCCTTAGAAAAGCAGCTTCAATATTATCGTAAGGAGCGTCAGTCGAAATGGATTCAAGAAAATCTGCGACGTCAGCTGCTATGCAAGTCGGGATGTGTGCAGCAACACAAGAAAACATAGTGGACTGTGAGGTAATACGGTGAAAACGAAAAAATGCCTCCAACTGTAAAAAAGAAACACAAGAATTGGACTTACCGAAAGTAGACACAGAAAAATCCGCAAAAGTTTCGGTTGCGGCCTCAGAGAAAACATGCCTAAAAATCCATGACACAATGCAGGAGTTCTTAGCTTCAAAAAAGGATCAAAAAATACAAATATATATATATATACGTATGTATATACACAAAATTCTCAATCATCACAAAAATCATTATCATTACAAAAGGCATTACATATTAGTATTGCGAACATACGTTTGGTTAGAACTCAGTCGGTTTAGGCAAACGCATTTGCTGACCCAAAAAAGTCTTCCCACTTCGAATGATTCCCAGTCTAGTGGTAAGATCCGGTGTATAGCATAGTGCAAGCAGTGCGATAGTTCCTAGCAATTTAAGCGAAGATCACCGCGCCAAGCAAACAAAGAAGACGCAAGCAACGTGCCAGGCAACCACGCGGAGCATTTGATTGCAAAACCTCGAAAAGGCTTTTCAGGCGAGAGTACTACAGTAAATTTTGACGTAGCAGACGAATTTACCCTCCAAAATTTTCCTAATATTTTCATTGCTATACAGCTCTGCATTACTGAATCCATTTTCCATTGAAAATGGAGGCGCTTAGATCTTTTCTCGCACGGTTATCTACCCTAATGTAGGGTCACTAAGTTTACCTCAAATTTTTTAATAATATTTCTTTAAGTTATTGACAACAAAGATTGTGTATGTTGAAATGTTACTACTAATTTTGTTTTTATTGCAAAGGTAGTTTCAAGGATTCATCTGAATGCTGTGCTACAGAACAGGAATCAATTCAAATGTAAGTGAACCCGCCATTGTGCCATCAAGCGGTCCCTGACAACGCAGAGGGAGCTTCGAAGAAGCATGTATTGAGCGAGTTAATTCAAGAAAACTTCACTGTAACGAAACGAACAAGAATAAGATAGTGCAATCACAAAGAAAAAATGTACAAGGGCAACAGAACTGCGGAGCATTTCGTACACTGAAATGATCGACGTGCATTGTTATTTGTCGACCGGAAGGGGACGACCTTGTGGATAATTCGCCTCAGAGCATAGTTGTAACATACTCGGTTTCGTTTAAATTTTCCCTCCAAATCATGAACTCCGAACACCCGATTAAAATCGCAGCTTGGTAATACCTTTTTACTCTCATCGTGATAGTGTAAATAGCACTTTTCTCTAGTTTCATTATTCGCTTGCACAAACTCCCTACCTGTTTTGAATTAAAAATTGCCACAATTCAAACAACAGCTTGCATATCATTTGCTTGTTCAACTTACCTTTGTTTGGTTTTATGCATCACACTCCAGAAGCCGACTATTCTCATCACCCCATCGGCGAAAAACAAATTGCCCCTATCACTTTCAAAACCATTCCTTCCTGCTTTGCTACCAACCAGTTCTATCGCCCTAAAGCCATTATTGCGAGGAATAACCAGCGAGCTCAGCTGTGCTGCGGTTGCAAAAGCTACTGTACTGGTCTTCAGGAGTAAGGGTATTTACTGAGGGATTGAGACAACAGCTAAGTACTACAGACCATGCGAGAGGTCATAATAGCAGTTGGTTACCACTCCTATAGACTCTGAACTATTCAGGTTTCGCTGTTTAGCCAGCTACCTTCGAAGTTGTTCTGTGATTATAATCTGATCACTGTCAAAGGCATGCATGGAGAAAGCACAAACACGAACCCATAAATGTGCTTCCAACTTTAGTTTAGTGCACTAGGAATTTCTCTTATTTACTATTCTACTGCAAACCCCAATGCTCAAAACTGCGCACCCATGCTCCTTAATTTACAAGCCAAAAATGCATTCTATCGATCAGCTAGAAGGAGATAGATAAAAATGAGCAACTGATTCGTTTTTCGTAATTTTGAACTTTTGTTAAGAATGTTTACTGGCCACGCTTTGTGGCACATCTCCCTTAATGACAAATGGCCTATAGCATACCTGTATACAACTCTGCGTATTATATAGCCAGTGTTACTACCATTTACTTTTGTTTTCTAATGGATCATTCTGGACAAATTCCAAGAGTTGTATAAATGACCAATCGATGCTAATAACCAGCATTGATTTAACTTTGCCGTATTCCCTTCCGCTGGAACCAGCTTAATTCTACCAGACCGCTGTAGCAAATTTTTGTTAAGTTTTGCTTCCGTTGCTGTACCGTAGTACTATTTTTTGGTATTGTACTCAGTATCCACTTTCTACGAAATCTCCAAGTTCCATCTTATTCCAACCACTTATTTGCATGTGGGTACTACTTTTCTATATCATGTTTTATTTTTAATGTTAAGTAGTCCACGTATATGGAAAAGTTAACTTCAAGGCCTCAGATCTGGCAGAGTTAAAACTACTGCAAACCTGACTTCGATGGTCTAACTCGACCCGCAAGCTGTAGCTTTCGAAGATTGCCATACTACTACAAGAGAAAGAGTAACATTATTATGTTCTCAGTTTGTATCACTGAAGTGTCGGAAAGTTGGATAAGCCAAACCGCATTGGTTAGACAGGAAGAATGGTAAAATGGCTTGGCTACGCAAATTGGGGAAGAAATTCCTCCTCTCCGCTCCTTCCAACTTCTAAGAGTCAGATAAAATGAGACGAAATACTTGCACATTGTAAAGGCGAATCAAAATATGTTTAGCAGTTCGACACCGGTGCAAAGGCTATCCGCAGAGAATATTTGCTTACGTGAAATGGAGCTGAAGCCTGGGGGTGATATAACAGTGTTAGAGAAATCGAACCGAAAGTCCCTAACTTCTAACACTGAGTGTGCGTCCGCGTTGGCGGCGCGCTTCAGTTTCGTGATTGCACATAACTTGGCGTGTGTACGACTTGGACGCGTACCGCGCTTACAGAACGCGATAGTCTGGTTTGTAGTGTTGGCGAAGTACATAAACTACCCGCCAAACTTGAAGGCACCAAACGTGCTGGCGCTGACAGAGCCCACCTACTGATGCCCAAGGCCGTATTGGACATCTTCTCACCTGTTTTGACTGGATTGTTTAACAGTTCATCATCCGAAGGTTCATCGTCGACGGTTTGTACATTCGCAGAGATGAAACCGAATCCGAATGGCGATGACCTCAGCAAACTGGAGTTGCAGGCCAAAATTTATGGCATGTATTTTGGCCAAGGTTTGTGAGATGATCGTGAAGAAAGCCATAGTACAGCTGCTCCAATCAAAAGATCTATTGACTCCCGCACAGCATGGTTTAATGCTAACCCCCTTATGTATTACCGACCTGCTAGTAACGAGACATAAATGATTACAATCAGTGAACCAGGGGAAGTCTGTCAACATACACCAATTTCAACAAAACGTTCGAAAAGATAAATCATGAGGTCTTCTTCTTCTTCTTGGGAGTGTGCTGTGTTGTGGGATCACTGTACCAATGAAACCGCGAGTTTCTTATCAGACGAAAGTGGAAGGCACAGTATGACGGCCTTCTAACTGGATGGTATTCCTCTACTAGTGGTGTGCCCCAAGGCAGTGTGATGCGACCCACTCTGATCTTAATACGCATCAGCGATTTACGTTCATTGATTGCTGTGTACCCTGTTTGCGGATGAGCTGAAAAGCTGGAGATTGATAAACGCTTCCGATAGGAGCGTCCCACTTCAGCAAGACATCCACAACGATTTCATGTAGTCTGCAGACCCCCTTCTCCTAGTCAACCCTAGCAAGTCCGCATTTATGAGCCATGGGAAAGGTGGTGACAGAGCAACAAGCATCATTGACGTCCAATCACTAGGTCTTTCGCCATCCGTGAACAAGCAAGGTGTACTCTTGAGCTGGCATTTAAATCTCGTGGACAACATAAACAGGTTATACCGGAACGCACTGCGCATCCTTTGGGAGATTGAACGCAGCGTCTGTATTTGGTCTGAGGAGGCCGACAGTTGCCACTTCTCTTCCATCATAAGACCACTATTAGAGTACGGCATAGAAGGTCGAACGGATCCAACGCCTCGATACTAGGCTCACTGCTGCTTTACAAGGAGTACCGCACAAAGACCAGTGCGATAAACTAGGACTTTACATCTTGCCCTATTGTCGGGTAAGAGTCAATTTCATCGTGCCCCACCGCATATTTCATCTCGATGACTTCCCATATTGATGCCTACGTTTTACTTTTGAATACTATGCAGTACGCGCAGACAGAGACAAACTTTTGATGCCTGATATGAAAAGACTATCCCACCCCCTGTGTTTCGGACGGACAGCGATAAATATTTTCAACAGTCGGCCAACACATGTAGTGGAGGCGAAACTGCTGTAGCAGTCCAAAACCTTGCTGCATTTACACTTCATCACCATACGCTTCAGAGAAAGATTGCACACTAGAAATGACATCTTACAATTATGAGCACAGTAATACCTAGGTCAGACGTTTATACGTGCTACACTAGAACTTAAAGAAGGATTAGAGTACAAACAGGTGGCAGATGTAAATGTGACATTTGTGATCATATTTCGATGCAGTTGTTCAGATTAGAATTTTATTTACTCACATATACAGTTTTTAGGATTCAGTTTCTCAAACTGTTTAGTCTGGTGCACTTGCCTTTTGGCTGACCGTATTACTGTCGAGTTACTCCGACCTAGGTATCTGCTACCACCGTTTACCACAGTAATTAATACCCAAAGTATAGGTTCATATACATTTCCGGGCTGTTCTGACTAGAAAGTTCCATCGGAAAATCACACTGGTAACCGAAGTAATTTGGAGCTGCAAAAAGCCGTGCGTTGAGCTTCTGTCCCTTCTGCTGCCCACTGGATCAATACGTGATAATTATGGACTCGTATTGTTGAATAGACAGCAAATTATCAGGCTACACCACGCCTTAAGTCCAGTAGCTTTGCACACTATCCCTAAGAAGAAACAATTTTGCTCCGCTCTCTCAAGTAACCTATAGATCCCTCATTGCTGATGGGCCGAGACGAGGAGAACTAGCTGACCAGTACTTTTATGTATGTGAGTTAGCGTCTGGGTAAGTTTGCCTGGTCTAGCCTTCATTAAAGCTGGTTAATTTTCCCCGCTGCCACCTCCTGGTAGGCCCATTGCATTGTTGTAAACTCAAGAATTATTAAGCACGTTACTCTAGTCGTGAAATACTTATGGAACGCTGACTGCTTACAAACTAACACATTCACAATTGGTATATTTTACCACGCAATTAACATAATGTGCTTTCAACTAAGGCTGAAGAAACTGGAACCCAAATTGGTTTTCAATTAGGGTCTGCCTACCGGGTGTAATTCTAGCTATTGCAATCAAGTTCTCAGCAGAACTTCGAATCCAGCCTGGAAATCAGACGACAAATACCTTGATGAAAAAATGCCTGTTAACCAGTACAACTGTCAAACAGTCAATCCGGCCCGAATTCTCACCATGTTTTATTGTTAAAGAAGTGTGTCGTAGTGGTTAATTCAGCGATCACCTATTTCCAGGTTCGCACACAGGCAACTTATTAGGCAATCTGTAATTCTTTGAAACCTGGTCATTTGTGTACTATTCATCCAGTCCGGTGTTGCAAGCTCTTCCGTGTTCGAATAGTGTGGTGGGTCGTGGTAGATCCTGAAAGTTGCGACAGAAAATAAGTACCCGTAAGCGGATGGATGCTCATATCACAACCGCCTAATAAAAGGCTGATCCAAAGAAGGCAGGGAAGAAAGCAGAAAAGAGGGAAGAATGAGTCAAATCTGTTAGGAGCAACGGTAAGAGGGCACGACGAGGAAAGTGGAAGCAGAACTCATTTACCTCTTTTTTACTTTTTAACGTGTTACAGTAACGCATACGGACCGGCTAAACTTGGATCTTACCTATAGTGGGAAGCTGGTTCCATCGAATAAGTATAGACCCCCCTAATATATTCCTAAAATTTTTGATGGACAAGCATTAGATTGCAACCGCAGACATTTGAACTGATTTGTTATAATACTCGCTACTTTTCTTTCTAAAACACTGGGTTGTGAGCAGTAGCTCAATGACGAAGTAGGAGACAAAGTTTACCACTGCATAGGATAGACTGAATGAAACTTTCCCACCTTACTTACACTTGAAATCGAATATAACAAAGTTGGCTATATCTGAACCGATCTTTTCATATACGTACTCTCAGTGGCACTGTATCATGGAATTTCTTCGGAAAGCCGTACATGTGTACAACTGATAGCACCTACCAGTCAACACAAGCACATGATTGGAACAGTTTGTGCTCATACATGTTATCGATCAAATCCATCAGCACGGAGTGATATGCCTTAAGAATTGACGTGTTATGTGACAGTAAACCTAGTTGCTACTCACTGAAACGACTGACATTCCACCGGCCTTGAGTACATGTTCGGAATGGTGCATTTATATCGTGGTCAGCAACAAGGACTGTTGCCGTTCTGCTTCGCGGTACTCGAGCACACTCGTCATCAAATTTTTAAAGGTACCCAGGGATTTGCATTTATCAAACTGCAGAATGAGCGTTCCAAATGTGAAACCGATCCAGGTGCACATGCCCGAAGATATGCTGAACCACGCCGTCGAATGCTGTCGTGAAGCTCTACAGAATTTCTCCGATGAGAAAGATATGGCAGCACACATAAAGAGCCAGTTCGATGCGCAATATAATCCTAACTGGCACTGTATTCTTGGACGCCAATTTGGCAGGTCAGTTCCCGCTGTTTTTCCCCTGCTTACTTTAATTGCATTTTCTCAAAGACAATGAAGAATAAGTCAACATCTTATTGGGTAAGTGAGTAGTTAGCTGCCCAGTAGTATGGACGACGTCTTCGCTAATTAACGACAGCTCTGGGCACAGGTAGAGGTAGATAATCTTTTAGTAGACTAAACACAACCATAAGTATGCGTTGAGTAAAAGATTTAAAGTGTGTTACCACGTCATTCGAAACCGAACATAAGACTACGATGTGATAAGAGGACGCTAATACATTCCTTTTGTTCCGTTATAGCTATGTGCAGTACGAAGAAAATCACTTCGTGGAGCTCCGGGCTGGTCCATTAGATATTGTTCTGTTCAAGACGGCGTAAGTTAAGCTGATTATACGTTCACAGGTTTCTGTTGATAAGCTTATTTTGTCATGTAACAATATTACCAAATTTAAAAGCAGTCGTTACAACGTGTCATCATCGTCAGTGCAAGTGATCGCAGCCATGATCAAGGTCTTGGATGCAGAAGTGAGTGGATTAGTATATCAAAAGTTCATCTAAACTGAAAGTATAACGCAAGGATGCCGAGGTCATACAAGTTACATTCTCACCCTAAACATTTACTTCAAGTCAAATCAAAGTAAACTAAAGTTTGCACACTTAGGGATGAGTAAATATTACGTGATAATGCACGCCTTTAGCTTCGCAGTAGGAAAACATAGTACACGCGGAAAGAAGTAAGGTGCTTAATAACTGACACCGACAGAAGCATGATCAGAATGTAAGCCTGCTATTACACTTCTGAACGACGGAATTCTGACCGCGCGAAAAATGACAGGAAAGTAGTTATCATGTTTGCAAGGATAAATTGTCTTATACTCTTGTCTGGCCGATGAAGTTGATACTCAGACAATACACTATGAAAAGTGAGACTTGTGCCGATAAGCATCGTTAAAGAAAGCTTTCGTGAGAAATATATTGCGTAGACACACCAATGTCATCCATGTCTGGCTTTTGAATGCTGCCGTATTGACCGAGCTAATATTTTTAATGCCTTCTTAGTAGACCAGAAAATAATACAGGATAGGGAGATGTCAAGTGGAGTAGTATATGGTCCTGCTCCATCCCGATAGCGAACAATGCATGGCAGATTAAGAATTCAAATGAGAAATGAAGGGTGAAATCCCCTCAGCTGGTTAAATACTTCTTTCATATGAAGTGGCCAAGATGTATCAAGACTCATGGTCGCAACCTGCTATTCCATTGACAAGGAAGAATGTCATGCCTCACAAGCTGTGTGGAGTCAAACCCATGTTATGCACAAGTACAAGTTACCATTAAAAGAAACAACCAACCACAGTGTTTCTATCGTGCGGCTGTATTTTTTTGCTCTCGTACGTCTTCCAGATTTGATCTCATAATTGGCACTCGAGCCAACTTGACAAGTGCCATCTAATGCGCTTATCCTGTGAATTTAACTTCCGCAAGACCCCTTTTATTTCTACATCACTGTTGTACACCGTTCCCGCAAACTAAACTTGTTCAATTTCCACAATATGGCGCCGTACAGGAACATTTATGTCCTTAAACCGAAGTCACATCTGAGATACACGTAGCAAACTACCAAGCACAGTACTCAAACGCAAAGTAAAGAATGTATCGCTTTCTTTAGACTTCAGAGCGGCGTTGAGCGACCGACACAGCCGCTCAGTTTTCTCCTCAAAGCCCTGCCATGTATCGCATTTTGCTACAATGACGCTAACATCAAACTGTCAATTCAGTGTGTAGATGGACAGTCAGACAGCCACATGAATCAGACTTGAGATGGAGTCAAGCGCTTCAGCACTGAAGGTAGATTCATCAAAGACAAAAGTGTACTGGCGGATGAGTAAAAGCGATCGAGCAAATGAAGTCGCACATAATGCCGCAAATATGAAGGGAGTCTGTGGGTCAATCTCACGCAAAAGTATAAGAATAAGCATCCCGTTTCAGTTTCCTTATCTATTTTCTTTCCAATTGTGCTTAACTACTATCGTGCGAGGTAAGACTTAACAGTAGCAGATCATACTCCTGGTGGCTATGCGCTGTACGTATGGCCATCCATCCAGCAAAGTGAGTACTTGAATTTCTACAGAAACAGGAAAGGCTGTTGGCAACCATTTAGGAAATGGTGAACGATAAATCGTTGCACTAGGAGAAAATATGACGGAAAGTAGTCTCCAGTTCTTCCCGATAGGCTCTGCTTCATGCATGACTAGGGAGGCAGCCGGTTAGCAACCGTTATCTGTAGCTTTACAGACCAATTAGCTAGCCAATAACCCCAATGTCCCAGATACACCTGAGACAACCAATTGCAGTCAGATTGGAATAATTAGGACCAGCCACCCAAACTATCTCGAAATCGCAAAACGATGTTGACACCAGTGTTACTTGGGACTCGGTTGCTGCCAAGGATAACGGAAATCTAGGTTTTAAGATACTTCTACAGGGTTTAGTATAAGTAATTGAGGCAAAACTGCGCATTCACAGTCGCCACCGATTGTACGCAAACATTCGGGACGCTCAAACTGTATCCAAGCTGCAACAATGGTCATTAAGAGATCACGCAGTGTATCGTCATGGACCATTACAAATACCCAAAAACTGACTTCAAGTTGCTTTAAACGTTGATAACTCAACAACGTCAGCCAGTGGAACTTCTTACGTGATATCCTGGGTATGGCAAATAAACCCACCAACCTGATGCGCGCGACCCGTCACCCAGACCCATAGTGCTATAGTTCACCGAGATTTCTCCACAAAGTACTGAATTTTGCAGCTCGGTTACCTACAGCTTGTTTCCGAGACGAACCGTTTTCGGTTCGCAGGTTCGCAGCTATTCCGTGGAGTGAGCACAAGCATTCGAAGAACGGACTGGAGGACTATTGGACTGAATCTGTAGCTAGAACCGTCCACGTTTATAGCTTCTCAGAGACCAGTGGGTATGACGAGCGCAAAACAACAGCCAATGAAAAGGAGCAGTAGCACTACATTCCTGAGACCAGGTCCTTGGCAAAGGTCCTAGCTCAATAAATGTATAAGCTTTTTAGTTCACTGAGTTGTGAAGAGCCTGGTCTAAGGATTGTGAAAGAGGTGTCTTGATTCAGACGGATCTCAGCAAGGGCATTGGAATGCTGGCATGTGTTTCGCAGCAGACTGCTCTCTAGTCTGCGACTCAACACGGTTTCCTCCAAGAAAGCTCACGATATCAGCACTTTTGTCGAGCCACCTCTAGACAACAGTTCAGAAAATATTACTCATCTAGCCTCGGTGACTAGTGGCCACACCACATACGTTGCACCCTAACAGATGAGCAAGGAGCAAATTACTGCATCGCTGGTTTCTATACGATCTAAATATCACTATTCCATGTTAAAACGATTGGCAGGCAACCTTGTACTAGTCGGCGCAACAGTCTACCCAAAACACACGTCTTCCCACTCGCCATTGACAGCAAAGAAACCTTACTGCCTATGCAACAGTGTACAACAACTCCTGAACAATCTTTCTGAACTACAGCTAAGTCACGCATCATACACCTGGATCATATCCTCTGTATTTGATAGGTGTATCGACGCCAAAGTTGCGCTGCAGTCTATCTTCCCGGTTCGAAATGATCGTAACAACAAGGGAGATGAGGTACTTATATACTACCGCAATGACCTGCATTGCGTACCGGTGGACGATCAGGAAATGATGATCATAGATACGCTATGTTTTCCTAAGCACCTGAGACACAACGACGCCTTGTGGGACTTTATTATTGTCCCCAATGTCCAGCCAAGTGAGGGACTCCCGCCTGACATTTGCTTTGGGAGGGATCCTGAGGCGACGACACAGCCATGCTGTCATCCCAGTTGACTTTAATTCTTGCGATGTTGGGGTTACGGCATTCCAGCGAGCAGTTAAAAGCCGAGCTAGAATAGTTCCTTGTTAACAATCTGATCTGCAGCCATATTACTTCGCTGGAAGCAAACCATTCGTGTTTGATTTATTGTTCACGAACGAAAACTTCATGATTGATAAGCCATGATAAATAGCCCTATGGGGGCCGAGTGATCACGTAAAAATATTTTGACGACTTTATGTGTGGGATATATACAGGAACATATTGACTCTTTTTGGAAATTATGATTTGGCGGCGTCCGTATCCGGATTTGCCTGTCACTGTGACGTCCATGGGGACAGTCACAGGACGCTTGCGCCTACAATGGGGACCATGGGTGGCTTGCGCTGCACCACCCATAGTTCCACCCACATACCCCATAACCGGTGTAAACCCGAAGGAATAAGACCGGGAGGCATGTGGATGGGAGCCACATTTCATCAACGGAGCCGGCCCACACTCCTTCAACAAGCAGAACAGAAGCATTCCGGTCTAATTGGGAAATCATGCACACCAGACATACACATGGCGGTGGCTGGACCGTAGCCCGTTCCACACAGGTTGGAACCACTCTTTGAGCCTAGCACCGTCACGAGGATGGTGCACTCCGTCCCCAACAGCGACGACCAACTGTCTCCTGGAGCCAGTATGGACGAGGTAGTGGGTACTAGACAGGTTGACACCTTGCCAACATTCACATCAAGCGCATCCACACCGGGGAGCTCAAACAACACATACTTCTGAAATGCAAGATTACTCAGCACGCAAGCAAACGTATCACATACGCCGCCTTATTGGCCTGGATTAGTAAATCGAATGGGAGCGTACGCATCATGCTTCTATCCCACGTGCAATAGTAACTTCTCATGCATCTGAGCAGCCGCCCTTATGATCAGTCCACGGAGTTCGCATCGATAAATTTGCCTTGGATTCTCAACATCTGAAATCAACATGAGTTTGTCATAAACTCACCTTCTTCATGTTCTGGTAATGTTATTTCCGGTTTGTTCGAGTGCTGTTTCCCTGCACTAAGTTAGCCGTACGAAAGCGGTAAAAGTATCCTCATCGAATCCATTCGGTATACATGTACACATAGATTGGCGTCATCTTTGTCCAATGGCAGTTCGAATACAACATATGCACATGCATCTAGCCAAACTTAAGTGCGATCTGTCACAAACTGGCTAGAGACACATTAGACATCATCATTAATGGTACGACAATCATGTATGGATTTTGTTTGGAGGTCAGGCTAACAACCACTTTCGTAGGCATGAGAATAAGTACTCAATACGAACTGTTGATGTTTTCTTCAACATTTAGACGTAACAGCCTTAAATCTTGGCCATCCATATTTGAAGGAACCCGATGTAGCAATAGTGAAGCAACTGCTAGGTAGAATGATGACTAAACTACTGGTACAGGGAAATAGGGTGCACTTAGGTGTTGCTCTCTACATGTACAGTACGAATGAGCTCATGGATGGACTGAACCATTATTCTGCAATGCATCGACTCTCTAAGCGTCATGCTAGTTAGCATTGAGCAGCTGGTCAAGCTACGGTTATGGTAAGTAATATCATGGAGTTCACATAGTGATGTGAATCGCGGCCGAATAATACTATGAAGAGGAAGATGCCGTAACTCACTGTCTCGGTATTTAACCATACTAGACTCCGCTTGAGAAGGCAGCAAGTATAGGATAGCATAGGACATGATGAGTACAATGTCGTAATGCGCAACACATGTGAAGTCATCGCGAAATATAACCGAGTTAAATAAGCCTAAAAATGTTAGGTTACCTGTGGCTCATCCGTTCGAGGCAGGTGCAATAAAGATACCACATCGCACCAAGTCAGTAGTTACTCATTCTAGAATGCAACTGTACCCAAGCGCGACTTACATGCGGCATATAGAATAAGGATGATATCAAAAAAAATGACGGAGATGGCGTAAGCAAGTTTCCAAGTTAGTAGAGAAATGGTGCGATTATGTCCACTGCAGGCTATCCGTGTCGTAAGGGAGAACCAGATCCGGTTATAATCGTCTGTTGTCCGAGGTGAGCGAGAATCAACAGGGAGGTAGAACCACCAAGCAGTCCGTCATGTGTTACTGTTTATTTCCCCCTGGTCATTCGTTCTGACCGCTAACATATCTCGACCAATTCATCAGTGTCCAGAATACTACCTATGCCCAAGCATTTCGATTCGGATGTCACAATGTATTGCCGCTGCTTCAGAAATCAACCTTGATGACTTGTCTGAATCTCAGTGCGTTTACCTGAAGGTGGCAGCAGTACAAGGGGGCGTATAGAGACACTTGAGATGGGATACATTGACTTCATATTGCAACCCCTAATAAGTCACGGTGTCACACGAGAAGAAATGCAATAAGATCCATCTGTCAAGTGGGAATGTATCGAGACACGACAGATCTTCGCGGGATTTGTATTTTAGGCGCGTCCCATTTAGACATCGAGCCAGCAGATAATGGTGTTACGCGAGTGAAAATGCCATGTTTGTCAGGCTGAATTGTGGTGATTATAAGTGTTTCTAACTGGCTTCCACTTAGTCATTCAAGGTGAGATATCAGTTGACATACCAAAGGTCCCTGGTTCGAGTTATAATACTGCAGTGTTGCGAACGGGCATTTGTTCACACTTGTGTATGAACTATCACAAACTGGATGGAGAAACAATAACTCTCATGAGCAATAACACTACGTATGTGCATGAGATTGGATTGAATGAAAGAATAACAGCCATATGTCTCTAGTTTTAGAAAATCGCACATAGAATTATAAGTAATCAGTGGTTAGTTAGCGTTTGGATGAGAACTGAAACGACAGCCTTACGTTTATTCAGAAGTGTGGGTATCAACAATAGATTGAGACAGATATGGAAATACGGAAACAAATGCCGTGAGTATGGTTACCAGATAGAATGATGCACAACTAAATGTACCGTAAAACACAAATGACTTATGGTTCCTGTGTATTGTACATGCTGTCTTGCTATAAGTGTTAGTAGACGATAATATCATACATTTCCTGATGGCCCCCTTGACACAATCACATCACCAACACATGTAGTAAATTCCGCTGCTCTCTGTTCTATCATCGGATTTTGAAAGAGTGTGCAAGCTGTTTTATCAAATTTATAAGAAGTATCTTGCACAACATTTATTTATCTAATATCTCAAATGAGTATGTTGTTGGACACCTGGGCACTATGGTATCTTCACAGCGGGGTTTGGAATGGAACCACTTAGACATGGCTTGAGAAAACAATGAACGATTAAATCTCCATACACATGTTGTGATTTGCAATGAAAACAGTGAGCATTGAAAAGTTAATCATATGAGGGTAGACAAACAATGGGTAGCAAGTGCCTGGGCAGATGGCGCCGATAAGGTGGTTAACTGGACGTATTATATTCCCATGCTACCTGGATTTCTCATTGTAATTTTACCGCTTACAATTTACTAACAACCTGTCATCATACGTCTCGGTTGCAGCTATTCTTCGAGACAAATCAATTGTTGCTGTGCTGGAGTTATTTTCCAATTAAATATTTATTTAAACACTACCGTAACACCACAGTTGGACTAATCTACTTTTAAGTCAATCTAGATGATTGGTCATTTCTAATTCAAATTGTAGAAGGAACATTTGCTCTTCCGCACCTTATCTCCATAATAGCTGGCTTATCCTAACTTCAGTATGAGCGAAGTATAGCGGAAAATATAGCTACACTCATTCTTGTGACTAATATAGGAAATAGAACATGTAGCATTAACATCAGCATGTTAATCGCTAGTCAGTGACTTGCCGGGATTATTCAGCTTACACGTACGTGCCAACGTGTGGACACTTGCAACAAAAGTTGTTGGTTCTTGAATACCGAATTTCCAAACTGCATTCCAAAGCGAGAAAGGGTTGTAGAGTACATGAACTCCAGGGATAATTGTTGATCACTACACCCAATTGTTCAATCCAATGTACGAACGAGTGTGGAATAGTATGAGCAGCAACCGTTTGGTACCCAGGAGTTAACGCGACCCATGTACGCTAACGAGGTCACCATTACCGCTGGCCTTTAAGATGGGTATGCTTGAGGATGGGTGACCAATCTAAGGGATTTATGAGTGTTCCTTTGAATCTGTCACACACAAGCACACACACACACATTTATGGCCTTTCAACTGGGCATATAGAGGAGGGCCTATGTGTTGCGGACATTGCAAATGAGCAACACTCACATGGACGCTTGATAACTATTCGAGGTCACTCCCAATACGATTGGTACTCTGGCCGGACACTAGGTCTGGGCAGATTGTGTGGCCCTGGTGATTGAGATTGCAAAGCACTGTCGTTCGAGAAAAACGAACGTATTCCCATGCATTCGGCCAATCATACACTGCTACATAAAAACAATACATCTTGGCGAAGCAACTTGGGTTTTTTATGACGGTACTGTCGGTAGTACTTGGATAGTGTTTGTTCGTAAGTCAAGTACTCTAAACAAATCCACGGTAAAAGCCGGGCCTTAGTTCTGTGTAATTACCATCGTTCACCAGGAACAGAACCCAAATCGCATGGGGGTAAGAGACGCAGCGTGGTATGTGTACAAGGCAAACCCTAGGCCTGACAACTGGAGTAAATACCTAATAATGGTTAATCATTTTAGCAGGCTTTTCCGTAAGGGCAAAGTAGTACACCAGTAGATCCTAGCGGAAAGGTTTTGTGTTAACAACAAGCATCTGTACAAACATGTGAACAGCCCCCGTAATGTGAAGCGTCCTGTTCCCCACCTAACTAAACAAACCGATGCGCTTAAACCACAGAGGGTACAGCCAACGTTTTACGACTAGCATATGCTCCAATATTCCGACGCAACGTGTCACATACTAGTCCCACTCTCCCAAACGCCAGTATTTACACAAGTTAAGCTTAGTTCATCTACCGTTTTGAGGAATCTGCCATCTGCTCCGACACAGATTCCCCGGAGTTGACAACATTCCCCCGAAAATACTTCAAGTGACAGCTACGAGGATAACTGAGCAATTTAATAAAACTTTCCAAAGATGACTTGGCTAATATCGGGTACCTAATGTGTGGAAGCAGGATATCATTACCTCGATTTTCAAGGGTGATAACCGTTGGGAGCCCGCCAACTATCCCCCAGTGATTAGCCTCCCGGCGCTGTCAAAGCTGGTAGAGTCGACCATAGCTGAGGCACTAATGGGCTACCTCGAAAAGTCTAACATCATAGCACCAGTGCAACCGGATTCCGGCAGCATTAGCGATGTACTAGCAACCTACTGATTGCGCGTAGCATTTGGACCCAAACAGTCGATAGTGGGACCGGCACTAATGTCATCTATCTATATAAATAAAGAAGTTACGTGTAGTGATTGGTATCCATTCTGCTGCGACGGAGATCGTTCCGCTCCTTATGTTACGGACAACTTGACTTCGAGGTCAAACGGTAGCTTCTACTGCGTCTTCAACTATCCGACCAAACTAGCCTGAATACCTAAAAAAAACGAGACAACCTATCTGCGCCTCTTGTTAAGAATATCGTTTTAGTACCAAACCAACGTTGTTCACTGTTGTCCTGCATGCATCATTTGCGCCCTAGCCTCTGACATCTCCCTTTGCTCAATTACAAAAGGGGCTTGACTCCACTTCAGGCCTATGCCCGGTGTTCTGAGTGCACGCGTTTCCCTTCCCTCAGGGACTGTGCGCGCTCAGGTGGAGTTCTCATGCACCACTATCGTCCCGCGACGGCGCGCGGCGCACTGTGCACCGGCTGAGTTCCGTTCAGTAAAGTCTCAATTGTCGTCCATTTGAGTTGGACCACGCTAGTCTCACAGTTTTCCTACCCAGCTCCGAAAGCGTGAGTATTCTGCGCGTAACTGTTTTCAGTCGCTACACTATACCGAATTCTATTGGCTGGTAGCCTCTGTCCACGCAGAGCCACGTGGATGCTATGTGGATGATTATCGGATGACAGCCTTTGCGTTAAGGAGGAAAGCTTCTGCACTAAGAATGATAGCTTCTGCACTAAGGATGTAAGTGATTGCGTTAACGATGTAAGCGATTACGTTAAGGTTGTTAGCAAGTGAGAAATGGTATAGACTTTTCTAAAGGTTTTGATCACCTAGATCACCCCATGTCCTTTTCTAAGTGCTGAAGTATATGGAATTTGGAACCCTGTCCTTGGATGGATTGAAATTTTGTTTCTTCAAAGAAAACTTCGGGTTTGGTTTAGTGGCTCATTGTTCGATCCTATTAAGTTGGACTACGGTGTTTCGTTGATAGTGCTGGGATGGAGTTTGCTGGCAAGTTCAGTGATCTGATCATATCCGCATTGGAAACAGGATCATAAGTTCTGCAGTAGCTCCTTCAATTATTTGGGGAAGAACCAAAAATCGCATGGCGATAAGACACGAAGCGTGGCATGTGTACAGAGCCAACCCTAGACCTGAAAACTGGAGAAACTGCTTGGTGAAGCGCAGTCAATGTAATACACTTGCCGGTTTGAAATACACCATGAGTACTAGTCACAGTGTTTATGAAGGACGAGCTCAGTATCTAGGAGCCAAACGTTGAGAGCTCTCTGAAGCTGATTGAGCATGTAACAATACTCTGCAACCATGTTTGTTATACGGAATGTCCACAAGCATATTTTGACTTAATTCGATCATGCACTATCATAACCTTCTGAACTTGTTGGAATTGTCATCTTGGAGTATTTGGATGGCTGTTCTAGTGACATGGTCTGGACGGGGCTTGCTGGCAAGTTCAGTGATCTGATTGACTCCTTATGGAAAATCAGGCCCCTTCGTTCTGCAATAGCAGCGTCCTTCATTCGAAACAGAACGCGAAAACGCATCATGGTGAGAGACGCAGGGTGGCACCTGTACAGAGCAAAACCTTGTCCTGAAAACTGGAACAACTCTGATGAAATGTAATCCCCTCGACGAGACTGGATCCCATTAAATTGTGACCAGACCTTAGCGTGATGCGATAATTTGCGTACCCCGTGACCCGTTGAGGTACGCTGGGTGTTACTTTCCAATTGCTTACAGAGCCACTTATAACAAGCCGATCAATGTATATGGGTTACACTAAGACCCACAATCCGATCCCTCCTCCATTAAAACCCAGCCATGAGGGACAACAGGTCTACGCGTTATAGGATCACAACTCGATTGGCGTAGAGCACGAGTGACAAGCATTGTCTCTGATGGTGAGAGGGCACCTCCGTTGCTCAATGGTTGACTACCGCCTGCCTCAAACCAGGCAGCTCCTGATCAAATTGGTGCAAACCCACCTGCTGCTGGTCGTGCCCGTTGTTGCGTAACATTATGCGGTCGCAAAACACGTTTGAATTGTTCTAAACCCTCAAAGGCTGGGTGCGGCAGGCCTCAAGCAGATTTCACTGGATCTCTGCAATCCCGCTTTCCAACTGGAGTTGTTCGCTACTAACCTGTGAGTCAGGCTCTTGAGCCAGAAGCTCCGGGTGGAGTCCATCAAGCGTACTGCTAAATCTCTCACTGCCTTGTGGGTCTGACTGCTAAGTCAATGGCTACAGGTAGGGCACCTCGAACAAAACCCCTCTCTTTGGATGGGCAACCGGTTAGTAGCATCTGCACTTTCGAGTCGTCGACAGTACCACTACTTCTTGCTGTTTTTCTCTCTCTCCTCCCCCGTCTCTTCTTCCTCGTCCACTGCTCAATAAACTGCCACTGACCTCGCAGCTGCCGTCATCGTTACCTTTAGATCTTCCCCCAAACCTACAGGTTCATTTCGCATTTGTTCCGGTAACGTCAGCACTCTAGGCCAGATCGGCAAGCAAGCAGCAATGGCTTTCACTCATCACTATCTTGGTACTGATGTGTGCTGCCTACCCAAAACACGCGCACAAGACGACTGCGCTTTGACGAATCTTTGACACCCTGGTTCTGAATCAGTTGACTGACTACAGTTTTGGCGTTTCTGGTGTTACTGAATCAGTGGCTAAAGGTATCTGCGGCGTTAGTATTGCCATCAGCAAATATGCTAAAAACAATCTGCTCGACTGGGTGCCGGTGAACATCCGTATGTGTTCGGTTCGACTTCGAACTACTATTGAAGTTAATAAGCAGCTTCTAAAGACAAAGTGTCTTTCCATCGCCTCAATTTATGCCCCTACTGAATGCAGTTCAGATGGTATCAAAGACGACTTCTCTCAGTAGCTCTCATCTCATCTTCGGATGGCGAAGGATACTGACATCGTGGTTATTGCTAGTGATAGGAATGCCCGAATGGGTCGACTTGTAGACGATGAACAACAGCTGGGAAGTCACTTCGGAGTCGATGCATGCCGAACCGACAATCGTGATCGTTGCCTGCAACGGAGCGCAGACCACAACCATTACCATAGCAGCACTGTTCCCAACACAAACGTTCATACCCAGTCAAATTACCCCTAAACAGTTCATCATTGACCTGGACCCAACTTGAACATATTGCCATCAGCTACGGATGGCGCACACTAGTCAAAGATTGTCGGTCAATTAGAGCGCATGCATGGATTCCGACCATGCTCTAGTACACGCAAGCCTAATGCTTACTTTTCCCGCTGCAAAGAAGCAACTGTCTTCTAGCCTTCTACCTGTAACTTAAACTGGCAGTCTACCGTTCAACAATATCAGAACGAACTGGCCCAAACATTGTCATGGATGAATGAGGTTGGAGAGGCGAACGCTGACTGGAATTGTCTCAAATGTTCCATTAAGAATACCTTTGACATCTGCTGTGCACCCAACTTGAGACGTCATAACTATGAATAGATCACTGAGATATCGATCCGTCTGATCGAAGCATGGACACAGGCATTGAGTTTCAGCGTGTCCGTGACTATCTGAAACGACGTCTGACAAGGGGTTTACGAATGTACTGGGAACCTTGGTGAAGGTCAAGGACCCGTGAGGTGGAGAAAGCCAGTGCTATTGGGGACAGCCGAGTACTGTTCCAGCTCATGCAGAAAACGGGTCCGCGAAAGCCTTTCGTTAGCGAGACAATATCCTTCAGTTTGGCGACTGTTAACTGTCTGGTACATCTTCAAATCGGATCAGCACACTTTGTACGGAAACCATCGAGGCTTTAACCTTGTTCCCACTGCCTCCAAATTTCTCATGGTTATCATTCTCCAACGAAGCACTGGTCCTCTGAACATGGAATCACTGAAAGCCTGACTGGCTTCCGCCCTGGTCGTGGTTGTGTTGTCCAAATGTTTACACTCCGCTGTTTCAGAACAGAAGCACACATATAGAAGAGCAACTGGTGGTTTTATTTAAGTTGAAAGCCGGCTTCGTTGCTGTTGACCGCGCCAATTTGTGGCACTGCCTGTCCGTGATGTACGTGCTGCATCAATTCCTTTCCATTATGCAATCTCTCTACCGAGGCTCCAGAGACCGTGTAAGGCTGTACGGGAAACTGTCTCCTGAGTTACCCAGGACAAGTGGGTTTAACCAGAAATGCTCTATACTTCCTTTCTTCTTCTTCAAATTTGCAACCGAAATGATCATTAGTGACTCGTTTACACCAGTTTCTACCGGAGTGAATGTTTTGCCGTGTGACTGATTGACAAACCTGAAGTATGCGGATGGCATAGCTCTTCTTGCATACGACGCAGTGGCCATGCAAACACTTCTGGATAGACGGACGCTTGTGCTTTAAGCCTTCAAAGTGTAAATACTGTTGCAAGACTGCACCTACACACCTCCGATTCTACCTATCACCGAGAAGCCACTGGAAGTGGTGGATCGTTTTACTTACCCTGGTAGCTCTGCCACCTCAGGCGGTCACATCATTTAGGCAATTACTTCGAGTACCAGCAAGGCCCTTGTGACTTTCCAGAGACTCAACCATCTATGGAGACCGCAAGATAGCCTGCCAGTGAAAGATAAGGAGTATAACGATGTGGTATGGCCGCTGTTACTGCGTGGATCAGTGCCCTTGTCAGTTCGCAGCAAAGACATCAAATGCTCAAATGGCTCTGTTTAACCACAAGTGCTTGGGGAGTATTGCCCACCTCTGGGGGAACACCGGGTGAGCACTGCTGAGGTCTTCCAGTTGGTCTTTGGCAAGAAGCCTTCAGGCTGCTTTCTCGAGTTTGTACTAAAACTTAAGCGCTTACGTCGGGTAGGCCATGTCCTCCATAGGCCTGTTGACTGGTTTCCTCCGCGTGCATTATAGGCCGTGGCCACACCAAGTTGGGTGAAACCGCGAGGTGGCCAGTCCATGACGTGACACAGTGGGATGAGGAAATTGATTGAGAGACTTGATCAAGCTGGTGCGTGGCGTCTTCGTAGATGGGTGTTTCGGACGGTGTACACCAACGGTTGGACACCGTGCCAGACATGCCTTTGTCACTCACTCAGTGGGGTTCCCGCATCCAGTTCTCTGCATCAGGTTATTAATTTTCGCTCTATTCTGATTAGTTTAAGGCACACTCTATTATTTCTATTTGCTTTCCATCTATTTGCCTTTAACCCCATATCTTGCGGTTGTTATTTATCGTCATTCTTGCGATGTGACCCTTGACAACTGGATCAACTGCACTTCGGTGTTCGGATCACAGTTGTCCAACTGAAATGATCTGAACTGATTCACTGTACTACACTTGTCCGTGAGCGTAAATAGGTACACTAACCGAGCCCAGCGCAAAACGTATTGTCTTAATAACAAAATTACATCCGGACACGTGGACAGCCCTCGGAAAGTTAGGCGAGGTGTTCCCCTACTCATAGCAGCAAACATATGCTACCAAACTACCGAGGATGCGTCTAACGCGCTACTACTACGATATGCTCCAATATTCCGACGCGTCACCAGTACGTCACATACCAGTTACATTCCCTGAGAAGTCACTATTAGTACAGCAACGGTTTTGCGGAAGCTACTATCCTTGTGCCCCCATAGTTCCTCCGGAGTTGACAACGTTAACCTGAACTCACTGTAGTTGTCAGCTGCTAGGATAGCCTCGCCACTATCCAGATTCCTTTGGAGATGCATAGAACAACGGCAATTATTCAACATGTGAAATCAAGGAATCAACACTCCGATTTTATCGATGTCGGCCCTTCGGACGCGGCTAACTATCGCCCAGTGCTTTTCCTCCCAGTTATCTCACAAGTGATGAAGTTGATAATTACAGAGGCACTAATGTGGTATCGAGTAATATTTAACATCCGAGCACCGGAGCGACATATTTTTCGTTAAGATGCATCATGTACTACCAGGCTACTGATTGCGCGTGGCAGTTGGACCCAAACAGCTGATAGTGGGACCAGAACCGATCTCACCATTCGCCATTTTAGATCCCCAAATCCTTCTATAAAACCTGTAAACATACGGATTTGGAAATCTTGTCTTTGAATAGATCGGGAAATTTCTTTCTTTAGTAGCAGCTTCGGGACTCATTATCCTAATGGATTGAAATGGAATGCGTTGCTGTACGAAGATCTTCATTAACCACCTCGCGCATGTAGTTGGGTCGGATTTCTTACTTATACCGATGACGTCAAGTTATGGCGGCTGATCAATAATTCAGGGGATCACCACCTGCTACAACGATATATACTGAAGACCGCCTCACATTTGCTCCACCTTGAGGTAATGATTAGAGACGACCTAAGCTGATGGGAGCAGTCATTGAAGGTGTTCAAAACCACGAACCAACTTGCTTGCCTCTTACGTTGTGCCTTCGGGCATTTGGACCCTTTCATATTTTCTCAACTGCTCAATGCATATATGAGGCTCCATGTAGAGTACACGATTCTTGTCTTGTAACCCTGGCTAAAACGCATCTAGTTACACTGGATATCACGCGGCAAACTGTAAACAAAGTGTAAAAGGGTTGTTCCACGAGCCATACAAACTACGAGTGAAAACCATCGCAGTATACAGGGAAAGTTATCGCCGTCTACACCTTGACCTTAGCCTGACGTGCCAAATCTAAAAATACCCCAGTCACATTTTCCACCATTTCTTGGAAGCTTACCGAGACCCAAATCGAGGGATCACCAGCTTTAACTGGCTACCAAATGTAGCCAGTTGAAATGCAGCCGAAATTTATCTTTACAAATTACCATGGAACGCTGCTTCGACTTGTGTTATCTCTGTACACACGTATTCCATTAACAAATGACAACTTGAAGTATTAAACCAATTGAAATAATTGAAATAAATTCATCGGCTGACACAAAACGCAAGTAAGCACTGAGCAACACCAAAGTAAGCACTGTCCTCATCGGCTCCCCAAAAACGCTGGGTAGACGGCTTTTAATGCTTATTAACGCGGATCAAGTGGCGATTGTGGCCAAACCTTCTCCCCATAACTGTGTCGGTAATGGGACGCATTGCCGATAACAACCGTGGCTAGTACAACGAGAAACAACCAGATGTGTCTTCGCTTAGCAACTTTGTCAGAAGTTTAGAAGACTCCGACTGTACCCCATTCCCTAGCACCAAGTGACATGATGAGTAGTATGAGATGGTAGTACATTCACAGAGGAGTATGTAGGTTGAAAATAACAACGTTATCTGAACACACAGTTTCCATTGTTTAATGAAATCAGGTGGCCAGCATATGCACCGAGAACAAGTGAGTTAACTCACAATTGAGCGAGATCATTAATGCCATACGTAGCATCCAAAAGCATCCACAGTTCAGTAAAGTACGTCAGCCAAGTAGCTTGCCCACCCACCGATTGCTAGTCTACGATTTGACCATTTCTACTTCAGGTACACCGTTTTTCTTCTACTTGGACGCTATGAAATTGACAAGGTTGTCGAGTGACCCGACCTTACCTCGGTTGGTAATTGATCCGACGATGGAAACTTCACCAGCTTCAATATTCAGTCGTTGATTCCCGCTCCTCGACATCCGAAAGGAAATGGTACATAGAACTTTGGTAATACAGGGTTGCAACTGGAAAGATAGCACAATTGGTTTCACGCCTCCCCCCCCAGAAGTACCTAAACGTCATTGTTGCAAAGGAATACCTGGGACCTGTGTGTCGGATTTAATGAAGATACTCAGCATCTAGGGCGTATTTTTGAGTAATTATGGTCTATTTATCAACATTGAGTCTGCATCATTCCACAAGCTACTCAACAGAGTGAAGCCGCGGGGTCTGTAGTAATTAAAGATGTGAAAATAGTGACATGGTGGAGCCAAAACAAAGACATATGCAAACGCTAAGCAGAATTGTTACTCATTTGTGGAGTGGCGTAAATACTATACAGTTATTTTTGTATAATCTTGATGGCTGTCATCACGTCCCCCTTTTTTCAGACGCACGTAATGGAGCATCCAAGGTCAGAGAAGAAGAAAACGGACCCGGTTGCAGTATTCGCTGAATGATGTGTAATTTTCTCCTTCACTTTCCCATACTGCACGCCTTACCGTATTGCGCCTAACTCTCGTGTTTAGAATTGGTCATCAAAACGAACATACTCGCTCAGCTAACTTTGTTGCTTGCTATGAGACTATCATTAATGCCAGTTCTCTCACCATTCAATACGAGATACTAACTCTTTCTTTCGTATTATTGCAAGTTACGATACGCACCTTTTAGTATAACTATAAGAAACAAACAAATGAAAAGCTATTAGAATGGAAGCAATTATGCAGAAAATTTCATTGTTTAATGGTAGGTCACTCATGAGAAGAAAGCTTTAGAAAATTGCAGGTGTTCGCTTTAGTTAGCACCCACTTCCACTTTCATTCGTGCTACGTGTTCATAACTAGACGCCTTTCTACTGAAGGATCTCTTGCTCCTTAATATATCCGTAGGGCTTATTTGTGGTTGTCGGCTTTTACTAGCTGATGTTATTTCTTCGTGGTTCACGTCGATGAAAAGTATGCAAAGCGAAATTTCACAACCAATTATCTGTGTAAAGTGGAAATATAAATCGAGTTGCTTAGAGGGCTAACACTCCAAATTACTGGCTAAAACTTGTACTTTCTTGGTTGCTCCGTACTCTGAATGTGACAACATTTATGATCAGTGTAAAGCTTCTATCATTGGTAAACATGTGCGTCATCTACATCTTTGATCTTGGTAGAAGGGATACACATTGCCTAATAGTTTCGGCCCTCGAATAATGCACTCCCTCAGAACGATGGCGGCAATCTTGAATTCGACAACTGTTACTAACCCGGAGCAATCACCGTGTGCCAGCTCCGAGTACATCACAATTACATTCTCCTGAAAAAACCATGTTCTAATAAGAATAAAAGTTGCCCAGGCTTGACAGGTTCGTGGAATGGCTTGTGTGAATTGCAAGCTTGTAAAAAATAGCTGTCACTAGTTAAACGCACATATGTGATCTCACCATAATATCCACGTTAACACATATGTATATCCGCCCACCCTGATTTCGTGAGGGTTGGTGAGCGCCATGTTTGCGTCTTCTCGTCCCTCAATGAGCGGAATTCAAATCAAGTGGCGCATGTGGTGAAAAACAACACTGAGTCGTTATTTCTTGGGTACCTTGAACGCAGAAATGGAAAAAGTCGGAGGACCATTCCATGGCAAGATCAGTTTTCGAGAATTTCACTTCTTTTATGTTCGCCATTTCGGCCAAATATGCGACTCGGGTAGCCCCAGTAACCTTTTTATGTCCCGCATGAATCCACGAGGTGTGCTCAATTGACAGATTATATGTATTTGGTTTTGCTTGTGCTATACAGTAAGTAAGCAAGTTTTAGTGCTCGTTACATCGTGGGAATATGTTGGAGCAGTCGTTAAAATCTTGATCTGCCTTAGGCAAAACCCTATCTGCATAAACCACGAGCCAATTAGGCCGCATTACTTATGTGTACGCGTGGTCAATTATCAGCATAGTTGGTTGCTAGAAGACATACAAAAGATGAAGAGGCAGTCGAGTGCAGTCCATTCCTAGCTTATGACTACTGACATGGAAGTAGATTAGCCGGAACGTGGCATTTAGTACCACAAAGTTAATTCAATACAGCGACGTGTCCTCTCCCGCCTAGTGTTACATAAAAATGCATCATCTACCGGCCGAAGTGCTAGTCCAGCTAAGTAAATACGTATGTGATATTATGAACATATCATCTTCCATAGTCCCCTGAGGAGTCGCTGACAACCTAACTCAGCATTTCACAGAATTCTGCACATTATGCATTCGACAGTAGACGAGCCTTTCATGTTGGTTGACAAGTTCTGGAGACAGATCATCGTAGCCACTATCACAGATAGGCCATGCGCCATGTGCAATACAAACGCGGCAATGTGATCTACGGATCTAGCCGAGGACGGCGATCTGGCTGAGACATGTCAATCAACTGTTATAGAGGCAGGGACTGTCAGAAAATCGCAAAAGCAAGTACCATCAGTGAAGTTATCTCTAGACATACTGGTCTGCGTGCGTGAACTGGAAACTCCCCAACACACCCCAGAGCATCAACCTCCACATTCGCCCCCGAACCTGACAGTCCGAAGGCCGAAGAGGTGGCGCAAGTTCATGTCACCCAGGAAGGTCAACCCAAAACTGAAATCTGACAATACAACTCAAACGAAATAAAATGTTTAGGCGAACAGCCGAGGCGTCAATCACTTATACAGGGTCAAAGTGTGGCCAGTGAGCCGCACTCTCTCTCATGTATTGGATAAACATATAGCCAGCTGGGTGGACCGACCAATTAACACAGAAACGCTGTTCCTTAATTGGTCACAGGCTGACGTTTATAGAAGTTTCCACTAGATTTTTGGGATATTTATCTGTATATAATCTTTTTACTATGATTCATTGTTTAAGTTCTTCACCATTCACCACGAAATCCCGCCATTTTTCCGGACCTACCTTTCTGCATTCTCTAAGATTTTTCCGGATTTTAGGTCCAAGTGTGTTTCGGAGGAGGCGATGACACCAAAACTTTGCTGCCGTTATGAACATAGGTGTTGACTTCCCTACTTTAGCCAAGATAGAAGTTTATCTAGAGGGTTTAGTGATTTGAAGTAAACCTAAGAGTTTGACGCTGATCGTACTAAAATGCTTGAAGTAGGTCGTAGACGGATAGTGCTTGTAGACCGCTCTCAGTCTCACATCAATGGTGAGGGCTTGCGCTTGCTATATTTATCGGCCTGATAATCACATTGAGTCAAGATTTGCCATGATCGCAGCACGTGAACAAAATAGTCAAAACATCAAGTCGCAGCCGTTGCACATTATCTGTCTGACATTGCATTCACTATTTGCTTAGTTCCGCGGTATAGTACTACACTTGTTTTGCTTATTCAGAAACACTTTGCTGTTGTGCTATCTCCGGGTCTACTGAGTATGTTTTGTGCTACCTGTGAAAATAAAGAAATGTGCATTTCAGTGAAGCAGCTTCCCTACGCTGAGCTTGCTTTTATTGCGCTGTCTGCTCATATCGATCCATCAAAAATGTGTCGGAAATACCCACCTTATAATCCTAATACCTGTTAACACTGTGGAGTCAGAAGACAGATCGATTCCGTCGATTGACGCAAGGTCTCGGCAACAGAGAGCTGAGGGTGTTGGGAAGAATTAAGTAGACGGTTACATCACGGTTTTAGGATGGCAATTTGAACAACGCAATACAAGCGAGATACCACGTAACCATGAGACAGTAGTAAATCCCCGTATTGTTCAGATGGCAGTCACTACGAATACGTGAATATAGCACCGTGAAACCGAGCGTGCGTAAGTTTGCAACTTTACAATACTAAACAAAAAGGTTACTACTGGAAAATAACAAAAGGCTAGATATGTATTTATATGGTCAGAATCAACTGGTAGAACGAGGGTGACCAAACATGGGCTGTTTGCCATCAGAAATATCAGGAACACGCGCCAACTTGCGTTCAAAGTGATATTAACCGGCATCCATTCTTCACAGAATTTCCGTGTAAGTGCAGGCCGCCAGCTTTCTCAATGTGTAGACACTTACTGATCATGCGTCACCCCATAGGGTCTGGACCAGCGTTCACAATTGTGTTACGTCGCCCTAATTCCGAATTCTTTCGTTTCGCCGAGGTGTCGTGATGAGTAGGATGAAGATGGCTCTGGGTGTTTTAAACAATTATTTGTCAGTTTAAAGCTGCCATTGACATAGGAGTGGGACTTCTGTCACTTATTTCGCACCCCATGATTATTTGATCACGCCTATATTTAAGTATATATAATTGCATGCCGGTTGTTGCTAATGTTACTGAGGAGACAACACAAAAGACATTCATCTACCTGCTTCCATCTTCTTACAGCGCTTTTCAGAAATAGAGAAATAAACGATCTACTTGTTAAATGTTAGTAGGAGAATTGACAACACCCACGTACTTCATCGATCAAGCCATCGAAACCAATAAAACTGTGCGCGGGCCATCGGTAAGCCGGGCATCGCCTAGCTGCCACATATTTTTCCCTACTCAAAGTTCACCGATCAAGATTCACTGGTCTTTTTTTCTATGTGTTTTCCAACTACCATCCTCCTGTATCAGTTAGGCTCTGTGACCTAATTACCTGAGATTAATTGTCGAAACGCTTAAATCTGCCATCGTATTTTCAATGAAACATCGTGCTTGATTTCAGAAAAATTGGAATATAAAACGGTTTTTGTAGGATTTACTATAGCAACGTTACACTTTTGACGAATCGGTACAGAATTGGCTTAGGGTTTTAGGGAAAATTAAGGTGATGATTGTAAGAAATAACATGAACTATTGGATAATAGTGTCCCGGGTCAATAGGTCAAGTGGCCATTCTAGTGAAGCAACAAGCAATGAGCGTTTCTCATTGATCTACCTTCACACGTGGGGCATCCCTTTCCTGCAGCTGTTGAATCACATTCCTACCTTAATTCGTCCAAAGACACCTTTCTGATTGACCGGTCGACACGCGTTCCATAACCACCCCGCCCGTTCTGTTTACACAGTTATTATTCTTAGTAATCTCGATCGCCTCAAAAATCAACCTTTGGCTTGTTGCCTGTCATCCTCTCTTAATCCTCTTGATGTTGCCCAAGACAATCTCGTGTCCTGCGTTTCCGCGTGTACCGCCACCGCTGAATCTTTTAGTGGGGCCGTTTATGCAGGCTCATTTCTCGGTGGATGCAAAACGTGCCTCTCGTGTTCCGCTATCTTCCTGCGTAGCTCTCTCGCCGTTTGACATATATACACGAGTTCACAGGCTTTGCAACTGATTCTATAAACGAACTTGCTCATCCTATCTCTTGGAAGCGGATCCTTCGAACGCACAAGTGCTGAATAGAGCGTTTTACCCTTTTGAAAGACTACTCTTATTTTCTCCCCGTTTAGTACTCGTTTGATTGCTTATGAGGTTCCTTTTTTATGGATTATTCCTACCATCTCAATTCACTCTATTGTGGGTCGCGGAGGTGGATTTAGATCTCTCTGCAACTGATGTTTCACTAGCCTTCTCGAATATCCACTGCCCATTAATTTGCTCACTGTCTCCTTACGAGCAGCCTTTCTACCCTCTTCCTCTATACACAGATTCTGGGCTCTGTGAAACAGAGAGGATGCGATGGCGGTGTAAACTTGTTTTGGATGAACCAAACTCTAATGGAGTATTCTGTCTGCATCCGTCGGCTTGCGATATATCGTTTTCTTTAACCATCCACCGTTCCTATGAACTAGGCAATCAAGGAATGGCAGTATGCCACTGCAAGATTCTAGCTCCATAGTAATATTTATGTTTCCATTAATGGAGTTCAAATGGTTTGGAAACTCATCCTTCATATCCCGCTTTATAATCACAAATGTATCATCTACGTAGCGCCACCAAATCTTTGGCGAACTACTGGAGTTTGTCAGCGCCCTCCTCTCAAAGTCTTGGATATATAGATTTGTCAACACGGGGGATGTTAGGGATCCCATGGCAAGTCCCTGTTCCTGAGAGTACATTCTCGACTGGAACGTGAAATATGACATATTAAGGCATACTTTAATCCCATCGACTATCTGGTCTACTGTGAGTTTCGTTTGCTGCTCCAGGCTGTTGTCCTCAGTAAGACAACGCTGTGCTATACCCAGTGAGTCATCTTTGGACACGCTAGTGAGTAGGGAGCTAACGTCGAAACTAACCGTTATTTCGTCTGGCGCGATGGCCAAACATGCTACCTTTTGTGCGAACTCATAAGAGTTCCGTATGAACGTATTTGTTCTCCTTGGTAGAGGTTTCAACAAACCTAACAATTATCGGGCTAGCTCGTACGCTGCAGAACGGATACCATCTACAATGGACCGAACGGGATGTTCGGGCTTATGTATGTTCTGCAATCCATAGATCCTAGGTGGAACCGTTGATTTCGGATATACGCCATACCATTTACCTGGCCCTAGGTTGTCCGTCACACTCCTCAGGTAGTTTCCTCACTCTTTTACTCTTATTCACTATAGACGATACGGATTTTTCCTCAATTGCTTCGTAGGGCCTTGCTGCTTAATGTTGTTCCATTTTTTCCACATAATTCGATTTGTTCATTATCACTACGGTCTTGCATTTATCGGCTTTCGTTATGATAATGGCAGGATCTTCTCTTATGGCGTTTAAAGCGGTATGCTCCGCTGTTGTAAGATGTGGTTCCCCAGGCTTCTGAAATCTGATGATGTCTACCACTTATGCCCAAATATTCGCAGCTGTCGATACTGATAATTTCGTCAGTGCGGTCTCAATGCTAGTAATAACTTCTCCAATAAGTTTAGACTTATTTACAGAAATGTTCAAACCCAGATTCAGTAATATACCTGTCTCACTCAACAACCTATCTGACATATTAACTACATGGTAATAGTTGCTGCTAGATTCAGACCTATCTTCGAGACTAGTGGTTTTGGTATGCACATACATCAAATGATTGAACTTACGAATTTGTCTTTCTTTCGCAGCTATCCCTTGCATTGATTTCACTTCCGAGGCCTTGTTGTAAAGTCTATCATAGTCTGTCTGCGTCCTAGCGGTCTGCAGCTCCCAGCTCAGACGATTAGCATGCAGGCGGATTTCATTCAGGCGCTAACTTTTCATATAAATCCGTTGTCTTATGTATGTTTTGCTTTCCTTGAGTGATGCTATGATAGATGTGTAAGGACTGTCCGGTGGTCTGACAACGAGGATTTTAGGAATAATCTCACAGTTGAGGCATCTCAGGTTGAAGATACGATGATTTTCCCAATTCGCTTCAACAGTAGCCAAACGCACGAATTCACTAGCAAGATTTCGAACACGTGGTCAGTACAGTGATTCAATATCTCGGAATATGCTTGGAACTGGCTTGGATCTCTAGATTTCAGAAGGTTTTGAATACAAATAGGTTTTTGTAGGATTTTATTATGGCAACCTTTCGCTCTTGGCGCAAGTGCTTTTTCAGGCCAGGTGAATCGGTCCAAAATTGAATTAGCTTTTTATGGCAAAGTAAGGTGACGATTGCAAGGAATAACATGAATCATTGGATAATAGTGTTACAGGTCATTAGGTCAAGTGGCCATTCTAATGAAACAACAAACATTGAGCATTTGTTATTGATCCACGTCACCGGTGGTTCACATGTGAGGCATTCCTTTCCTGCAGCTGCCTTGGTTTGTCAGCTGCGGACTCATCAGTTTTCACTAGGTTTTTACGTTTTCTTTTGTTAGCTTAGTTACACGGTCACTAATACTGTCCTCGCAGATTTTTCGAAAATGTAGTTAAGGCTAACGGGGTCCGTCAGGCTCGCTGTTGCGGGAATTTGAAAACTGGATGCTTTTTCTTGTCTGCCCGTGCATTCTATGTATATACTTCAGATATATTATTCTTCCTGGCATACACCGACCTAGTATGTTGTGCTAAACCATTTTATAGTTAACCCATCACGTGTTGAGTTTGTTTGGCGGTTCATTTGTTGGCCCACCCGAAGAAGGAACTAATAGTAGTAATGCTAAAGTATAAGCCTAATCTTAACTACTGATCAATAGCCATCTTCCTTATCATAAAACACTTTTGATTCCTGCTTTTGAATGCGGGACAAAAGGAATATAACCCCAAGCTCAACTGCCATTCGTACTCATTAATCGACCTCGCCCGTATTCCTAGCTTTTTACACCAGCGTATCTGACACTCCGTGGGATACTGCTCGTATTGTGTGAATTAATCAGAAGGCGTTTTGTAACTCAAGGAATCTTCATCCAGATCAATAAACTGGACTTCCATACTGTACCGTCGACAGGATGAAGATTCGGGATCCTGTATTCCAGTGACACTTCTACTCTTAATGCCATTTTTCAAGTTGTAAAATTTTGTATTTTTATTGTTTATGTTTTAGCACTTCCGCAGTAGCTCTTGTAAAATGTTGAGTCTGTACCCACTTGGGGGGGGATTAAGTTAATATTGACTCTAATTTATTTGCGATTCCATTTAAGCAATCGCGGCCCAGGTTGAGATCGCACGTCGCAATCCTTTCCCACAACAGGTGCTTTACAATGACTTCACACTATTTCACTGGCTTTTGATTTTAATTGCTAACCTATCTATTCCTTTTTGGACGCGTGCTAATTAGATACGTTCGTGCGGGTTTTCTAGGTGCACAAAGCATATTACTACGTAGCTCTGAGCTGCCTGATACAAACGCGCTAATCTTTCTGAATCAATGAAGTCTTTGATCTTGTTTGACACGGAATACTTTTCGAAAGTTAAACCCTTATGGATGATTCATTACTTCTTATTTCACATTTCATTCTTTACAGTGGCACCAGTTTGCACGATAGCTGTAGCACCCCAAAAAGTAACAGTTATCTTTTATGTACACTGAATTTCGTGCAGCAACCTCGACGGCTTGCAATTAACCAACTTGAGACCACTGAGTTGTTCATATCTAGTCCGTGCGCTGGGCTGTCACCCGTTTAAAGTTTCCTACTTCAGAAATTTTTACTCTACTTCTTTCGGTGGGCAAAGTACAATCATACTGAACCAGCCTCACCAACGATGAAGGAAGGCGTGGGACGAACTGATCGCACCTTGATCAGTTCGTCTGAATGTCCCCATTTTCGAGCCTTATCTAGAAAATAACAAACCAAATATCAGGGTTGTGTTCCATGAAATCGTGAAGAGCCAATGTTGGCGTGCCCAAGCAGAGAAAGATTCGGATGACACATGCGAGATATGCATAGCGAACATCAAAATATAATGAAACTAATGAATTCAAGCGAAACCCAAACAAATTTCCTGTAAAATCACGTAAAGTAACGAACTTCCCAAATAAATATCCGACGAATAATTCCAAATCCTCGCTTAATAATCAGGCTCACCAATATATAGTACTTGTTACTAGTGGTCCGATGCGTATAATCGAGCGCGGATATAAAAGGGTACACGAAGTCGAACAAAGTGGATTATATTCGAGGGTTTACGAGAATAACGTGGATGGATGAAGCGAGATAGGATCATGCTTCGTCACAATAACTAACAGAGCAGACGAGCGTTCGGCCGGGTGTAGGCTAACATGCTGTAGTGTCATAGGGATTAAAACCCGAAAGAATTATCTACAAGTGACCAGCGATAAATTCACACATTGAAGTTCAGTTAACTGCAGGGAGGCTACATGGCGGTTATTTTTGGCTGTGTTGACAAGATGACTTTTTGTTGGATTTCTTCGTTCTTTGAAAGTATTTCGTGGAAATTTAGATACAATTCAGTTTTAATTCTGATTCTGAATTTTTCGACCAGAAATACTTGTGGTTTCCTCGCTTGGTTTCGGTGGGCTTGCTATCGCCATTTTCTTCAGCAATTTGCCGATTTCTTGTTTTCGGATTATTCACAATGCCGAAGCAACCATCCGGTGGTACTTGTTCCAATATAACCGGATACTGTGCGAACTCCCACAATGTGTTTTGTGCCAAGTTAAATACCCAATTGCATGTGTTGGATTATCAGTAGGGCATTTTCATTGTCTTCGCGAGACCCGACACGATTTCGTTTAAACTATAGGTGAAAATTGTGGAAATAAGATATAGCCAGGAAGAGTAAAGCCGACGTGTAGGCTTCATCATTTCGTTGCGAACAGCTCCATGTGTTTGGCCCAACAACCTAGCCCGAAGAGTATTCAGGTTCCAGCTCAGTCTCCCTCCTCTACCCGTGCAAACTCACCGGCACGAAGTCCAACCGTTGTGGGAAGCCCGGTTTCACCTGGCATAAATTGTTTACCTTTGTTGTGTTCAACGAGCACTGATATCCCAGCAACTGAAAGTCTGAGTGCTGCAAACCAGTGGAAAGAACAAAGAACGAAATTAAGAATGGGCGTTGGGTGTTGAACTTCTGAAAGTCCACAGTTGGTCGAACCACGTGAAGCTGGTAATATACTTCTCCCTGAAAGGTCAACCTTGTCCGATCAGAGGCGTTATAACTTCGTGATCTTCCACGCGCCGGAGTCCAGTGATCCAGCGCCCCAATACGCTACGATCACGATGTCGAGTACCTACAGAGTCTGATTGACAGACTCCTCGACGCTGGTGAGGACTCGGTAAAAGCGAGGCAAATTGCCTGTTTTGGGAAGCAAGATGATCAACAAAAGCAGCCTATGCGAATCACTTTTGTGGACGAAGCCAGTCCAAGGCTGCTCATGTCCCGCCTGAGTAGGCTGAAAAGTTTGGATATCATATTCGTCCAGACCTGGACCCAGTAGAAAGGGAGCGGTTCAAGTCTACCATCATTCAGCTGAAAAGAGCTACGGGTGAGGGGAAAACAAATCTGCCTATCGCAAATTTGCAGATGGTTTCCAAGAATCTGCGAATCAGGATAAACAAGCTGCTCACACTTCAAGCACGCCCGGTGGTTCCTGCTGCCGCCTGTGATTAGCCTTCACAAACTTTTGCAGAGCTATGAACAAGCGCGATGGGCTTTGTTGTTTCGTTGTGTCTGGGCGCCCAGACGTAGTGGGACTCGCAGAGACATGGCTGCATTCAGAGTTATACACTCAGGAAGTTGAACTCAGCGGTTACTCGTGCTTCCGTTGCGATAGACCAACGAATGCTCGCGGCGGTGTCTTACTTTACATCGGGTCTTCCCTGCGTGGGAGACTTGTGAGTACGTACCGAAGTGACGATGGTTTGTGTGAGCTACTGTGGTGCTCCATCCACCTTATGCGCGGAGAACTACTTGTGGGCGAGGTCTATCATATCCCCCTGAGTCGCTGTTTGGATTGACTGTCCCATCTTCGAACCCACATGAGTCGTCCAAGGGCTGTTGTAACTATCCTCGAATGCGACGGCCTGATGTGCATTTGATGCCTGGACATAGTGAAGTTAAAGCAAAGTTCGTGGAGTTGGTACTTGAAACTGGTGCATCGCAACACATGTGATGGCTAACACGCATAACACCACGCTCGACCCCGTCCTGTCTCTACCTGATGTTAACGAGCTATGAAAACGATTGTGTGACGTTCGGATCCCTGAGCCCCTGGCTACAAGCGACCATTCAGTGCTCATTGCTGATATGGAATTACCTTTGCCGTCTTTACGTCCGCTACAACTATCTTAGAACCACTGGGAAACTGACTTCGACAGTCTAGCTAGAGCCGCGAGTAAACTGGATTAGTCTCTGTCAAAACTGCGTCCTTGGAAGACCGTTGGATATTTATAAAAGAGATTGTTTCCGATTTGTGCCTATGAAATGTCGGAAGGTTGGATCGATTAAGCCCCCACGGTTTGACAAGAAGTATGGAAACCTGTCTCGGAGGCGACTCAGAGTGTGGGACAGAGTCCTCTTCTCCGGCTCTGCCAATGACTACGAAGCGTATACAAGTCAGCCGAACCTATGCAATAGTGCCACAAGGAATAAGCGCCGACTTTTCGAAGAGCAGCTCGCAATCGCTGCGAAGACCGCCCAACAGAAAAGCCTTGCTCATATGAAGCGACGCCTGAATCCGGCAGTTGATGTGTCAGTGCTAGCACATGGCACTGGCCGGATTGCTAGCTCCTTACATTTTAGGAATGGCTGAGCAGGCCTTTTACTGGATTCGTGTTTAGATGTTTTTGGATTTAGTTTCAACCAGTTTCTAAAGCCCTCGTCAGTCGAAAAACCAGATTGTCACTTAATACGATCCTGTAATCTAAACAAAACAGCGAATCTTTTATAGGAGAATACACCATCCGTGTTCGCAATCTTCGCTCACCGTATCGTCAATCCTGAAAAAAAGTTCGTTGTTAGCTCCCTAACCTTAGCATTTGAATGAACTCCAGGTATCAGCACTTATTAAATTCATGATCTTCGTGCTGCACCACAGGCAATCCGAACCGGACAAGCACAGTGAGAATTGCATGGCACATCCTAACAGGCCACTAACAGATATCCGTAGAATCGGTTGCTGTGCTTGTTAGCTTGCCAAAGTTTAGTTGTATTCCCAATGCTTCAACTTTGTGCGCATCTTCTGTCTCAGTATTACAAACATTTCCCGCTGCCTCCACGCTGTCAATGTCACTTTCTGTTGCTCCGACATAAACGTTAGCAGTACCAAGTTTATCTTTGGTCTAAGTATGATTATCATCATTTCTACAACTTCAGCTATGGAAGAAATTAGATGAATTTCTACTTGGTATGAACAGTCATCTGTACTAAAAGTGGCATTCCCTATCACATGCCGCCCGGGGGCGGACCGGCCCCCATATGCTACGCCTTTGCGCTTCTGCCAGGGTTGCCATACGTGGATAGCTTATTCTGCGTGCAGGCTTCCGTACACAACAAGCAATTTCGGAAAGGCTGAGGCGCCAAACTTTCCGAACGTCCTATGAGGTAGGAAGAAGTGCTTGTTTGCTTTCTCTGATACCTTTTCGGTTTTCTTTCAACAGCCAAGCTCATTTTGCACGCACACGCTGTGAGTGCACTCATGCGAAGCGCGGTGTAGAATTTGGGGCCCTAGTCGATAGTGTTCAGGCTTCTGACGGCATATGCTCAGAACATAGCAATTGTCAAATTTGAACTGGAGTATGTTCTCAGCGGACCATGTGTATGCTTTAGCTAGATCATTTTGCAGGGTTCTGTGATACCCTACCATATTGACATCACGCCATCTCTTAAGATCTTTGGGCGGAGAGGGTACTGCGAATCCTCACCTTCAGATGATGTTGACCGAGAAAGTTACATAGCCACTCAAACGAGATCGCCGATTCTATATTTCCGAAGCATGTGAAATAGAATTCGATGATACAGGCAGCCGAATGTACTTAAGAAATCCAGGTAGGTGGCATCAACTCCTACTCCAGCACCCACTGATTACATCCAGCACGCACGAGCTATTGTAGCCGGTCCGCTGGAGCCCCGGGAACGCGTAAACAGGTAAGAGATTGATCAGTTTCCTGTTAACCGCACTCATTTTTTTCATCTCCGACACATTTGCTCACCTCTTCCTTGCTTCCTCAGCTGCTTCTTTTACATCGGTCTCTGATTAAGTGGTTGAGCATCCAGCCATCTACAAGGTATTTACTTTGCATTGCAGATCGAAGGGTCTACTAGCGCCCGTTGTACTATTTGGATACAAGAGAACTGGGAACTCCGAACCGGAGGAATATTAGCCTAACAAAAATTTAGTAACACTTGGGTTATTTTGACGAACTTCGTGTTGCTTCGGAGTGAGAACTTTGCTTATCTCTGGCATCCAATGAGCGCCTTAGCGACAATGGGCTCCATGGCGATCACCGCAAGGAATGATTTTGGTCGGTAATTCGTTGGTTCTACACAGCTTTTACTCACGTAGATTGCAGTGATGGTCCCGCGTTTTCACATCGTTAAAATGTTCACGTTATTAATGCATTTTTGGAAGGGTGTTACTAACGGTGAAGTTAAGCGCATGGCAGCAATTTTCAACGCAATTGGGAGAGTGCTGTCTGCACCACGTAAGCTGTAGTCACGCAAGAACCGCAGTCACTTCAGTAAAACATTGAAGGTAAAGGATACGTGGTTAAGCCATGACGACGGCATGGTTTGCTTAGACAGGATGCACACTTTGAGCAGTACTGCTAAGTTTTTGTCCAAGTACGTCGACCGCCTCTTGTGCCGTTCATGCTAACTTGCAAGCTGTGTGCAGAGCAGGAATTCCGCGCTTAACTCTATGAATGTTACTCACGTGTCATGCTTTTGTCTAAAGGTCCTGATGGTAGCTCACACTATCCTCCGGGAAGAGTTTGACACAGTGTTTGGTTTGTTTTATACAGGCATTCAAGATGTCCCAGTTCGAACAGACTATGTGGACAAGCCAAGCACCGTCCCGCAATGCCATGAATTTACGAGCCCTGTTTCTTAGGAACGAACTCATATTTTACAAGTGGTGAATTTGGTTTCACTTGTGCTTACCACCAGCCAGTTGCATAGATTGAAAAATTACTGCCACGCCACTACAGAGAACCATACAGATGGGAAAGACCAGCTTAATGTACTAATGAGGTCGAATAGGTCACTGTAGTTGGTTACGGTGCGAGATTCCTCGGTATTTTCCTTGAGATACTCTGCGAAGTACACGTAGCGGAACACTGGTATCCCGTTATTTCTGCGGACCAAAAGAGTAAACGTTGTTACTAAGTTGACTTTGAGTTGTTTTTTAGTAGAAAAGCGATCTAAGTTGGTCAGTTTGTCTCCTGTCCGAAAGTGTGTTGGAGAAGTGACACGGCTGTTTAGCAGTGAACCAGCGATTAGCTGTTGAATTTCCGCCCTGAATTGCTCAACGACGGTGGCCGGGTTTTCTATGGCATGCAGATTGGCGTCCCTACCAGGAGAACGTGGCTGTAAACTCTTGATGGTACATTCTTCATAACGGATGACAGAGCCTGGTCCATTTTTAAATTGGACATAAGTGGGCGATTACAATGCACGCTAAAAATACGTCGCTTTTCTTCAGGTGTACGGGACACCATAACGAGCGAACTTCGTAACCCCATGGGTCGTTAACGTGGTCGAGGTCTATGTCTAAAAGGAAGGAAAGAAGTACATCGCCTGCACCAGTGTGTCAGTCATTACACTTGAGTGACATAACGGCAGTGCAATCTCGCCGTCGGCAATCACGTTGTTCGACCATGCCTTGGGTATCATGATTACGTCCCGACTTATTAAGGCTTGAAGAGATCGAGGCATGGCTAAGTTGCTGCGAAGTCAATGTGCGCTTGCATTCAAACCTTTGAGAGCTCTGGGTTGCCAGAAGCGTGTCTGAATACACAAAACTAACCTGCGAATTTACTCAGACACTTGTGGGGTCGACTAAATTCTTTCTATTGTATAAAGTTCTGACCAACCTCTCGGGGTCGTTTCTGGCTGTTACACAGAGAAACTAATAAGCAGTCTTTTAGAAAAGACCTGTGACGTATTGCCTGTTTACTCATCCGGCTGGTAACAAATCGCACTACGTTTCTGTTTGGTAATGCAGACAAACGGGCTTGTGACTAGATCACGCGGGTTTAGCGTTCCCGCAGTCAATGTTGGCCTGGTTTGGACCACGTTCATAGATATTTCTGATGGCAGTTTAGTACGTAATTTGTGTCAATTTCAGGTATCCAGCCAAGCATATTTTGTTTGCAGCATACTTTTGGGCACTTTTGGACCGCATACTTTATAAGAGACGGATATGGGCAAACATTGCTTTGAATGGCAATCAGGTCACGGAGGGAGAGGGCTTCGCGGATGTAACACCATTCCTTGAAGTAATGCTGTTGGATTTGTGACTGGTCGACAGACGAAAGTACGATGCACAATGAATAAGCAACTAAATAATGAAACGTTTGTTCCCGCCAACGTGACAGTAGAATTGATCTCTCACCGACTTGCCTGCGGCTTTCTATTGGGTTTGCTTTCCTTGCCGTCGCTCACTCTAAACGATGTCAGGGAAAATACGAACTTGGCATGACCATCACGAGAAAGGTAAACGGACGATAGTGTGGTATTCGCGTCATCACTCAACTTAGGTGTCGCTCGAATCAGCCTCGGCTCGCTATGGTGAATTGGGTTTGTCATGCGGACGATGCGAAACAAAATAGCCTGTTTTATCTACGTTTCATTGCATGGCATATGGACGCCCATTGTTTCAGGTCGACCAACAGTTTGTCTTTGATAGACTTTGACTTCGACCCAGCTGCAGTATATGCATCGGCTTTTGTGTCCTTATGGGGCTCACGACTTTGGATAAGAGCGTGCTTCCTTTCTTTGGCTTCGCAGTGAGCAGCTTTCTTGAAGGCATGTTGCTGTGCCAGTTATTTCTAACACGCTCTGGAACAGTTTCAGACGTGTCCCCTAACTTTGCTTTGATTATGCGCGCAGTGCGCTCGGATGTGCGTATCTTCAGGCCTTTGGTAGCATTAGAAATACCCGAATGACCTGGAGTATTATGTGCCAAGACCCACCCCTGGAACGAACAGCTCACTAGAGTCTTGGTTCATGGATGTTGGCATACACTGGCTGCTGGCTGGTTTGATAGTTCTCACAGTTAGGTTGGCAGGCTTTACGTCGTTGACTGTACGCTTGTTTCGAAGATGCTGTTCAAAGGGAGCGAAAATGCTTAGCCCAAGGGAATCGGTTTCTGCTGCAGCTTTTCCCACTGCGGCCGCTAAACCAGCCTTAGTACGCCTCACAATCACAGTCGGTTTGTTGCATTTCTGTGCCGTCAAGGCGCTACACCTAGTAAGTGAGTCGCTACTAGGCGCGGTAGAAAACACTATGGAGTCTGGTGTGCAGTGTCGTTTCTTTACTTCCGCTATGCTGAAGTTCACGCACTTGGGATGGAAGATATTATTGTTATCCAAACATGTCATTACATTTTGTATAACCCTGAAGCATGATTCCAGATTACGGAGCACTTGTCTGTGGCTGCGTGGATCGTTTAGACCTTGTTGTTCCTGCTTTTTTTGCAGACCACGCTTAAGCGTATCGTCAATCACTCTATTAAACTGTGACCGCAATTAAGCTATCAATGTTCCAGGCATTGAGCGTTTCGGGACGAGCACACGATATCCTTTGACAATTTTCTACGGGTGTGACCACCTTTACAATCAAAGCCGACGAAAGTCAACGCGCGACCTTTCTGTCGTAAGCAGTAGGCGCTTGGCTATCCAACAAGCGGGTGTTCGGTCTGACGAAAAGCTGTCGTAGTGAACGCGGTACAGCTCACGCTAGTTTGCTGAGTATTAAGACAACGGCTACTAAACGAACTGCGACTATTTAACGGTGTCACACACTTGTAATAGAAGACTTGTTGGATAGCGCAAAACACTCTCTCAAATACGGGGCAAATATTGATACGCACCAAATAAACTAGATTGAAATTCGTATATGTTTCTAAGAAAACCAGCTGGGATTATAGTAACAAATGCAACTGTGGTTCGTGCCAGACAATGCTGTAACGGTAGCTTCACTCTATAACGCTGGTTAAGTCGAGTTGCCTGGGTGCAAACCCGTTTCTATGCGCTCAGAAGTATAGGTGTTAAACCGAGTAAGAGAAGAGCATCGAATCACTTGCGCGCACGGTAAGCAAACGTGTATACTACACGCAAGACTGGAGGTGTGCAAAAGTTGAGTCGACAGATGGAAATGATGTCAATGACTGCTAAACAGGGTGGTACAACTCTACCTCGCCCTCCTGCATGAAGACCGCGCGACCGACCTCGTGCTTGTCTAGAGACATTACCGAAATTCATTTGCAGTCAGTAGCGAAGGCACCATTGATGTAGTTTTTTGCCGGGACTGATTGTTTAAAACTTTTCTGATATTGTTTTATCTACTGGGCATATGTTGCTTAACAGGCGGAGCATTGTAAGCGGCAAAAAGTTATATCGTTGGTGCCGCCTTATATTTTTTCCCGACTTGCACCTTTTAGTGAACGTGCGCTTTTGGAAAGATGTAATCATATTTGCCCGGAAGGTTGGTTTAGGGCCTTCAGCTTTTACGCTAAGCACCCCTTCTCTCCAGCTTATGATTCCTCATTCTTTAGGTAGTTTTGTTTGTATGGTAGTAACGCGTTAATTCCAATAGCTGATGTAATATTGTTGTTGACAAGGATGATGTGTGACGCAAGCAAAAATTGCCTCATTAAAAGCAACAGATCCTGTCATGTTATAGAACCTCTTACTATTCGAAAATTCTTTCTAGGTATTACAGTTATTCTGCGCGTTGTTTACATACAAGTTAGATTTTGCATGAGAACCGAACAAGTCTGCTTCTTATAACAGGCCAACAGTGCTCTACGGTGTAAAACGGTTTCTAGCAATTTACAAAAAATAGGAGGAAATGAATTAAATCTGTAGCTGTGACAGACGTCCAAAACGTCATAAATTTGTACGCCGCGGAAACACACCAGTTAGATTAGACAAGTTCTTTGTTTGTCGTGAGAAAAAGCTTGATAAATTGACGAACATCTTGTTAGTCTCTACTATATTCCTTCCGACAACATTGTCACAGTACAATGTAGTTAGGGTGCCGCTTTATCTGCCATCGGTTTGTTTACTCTTACCCAAATAAAGCGTTTCTGAATTTGCTGCAGTTCGATCCAATATGCTTCACGATGTCAATGAGAAGAACGAAGGAACACCGAGAATGCGTTCTATACTGTGACCAGTTGGGGTCTCACAGACTGTGGAAAAATACCTAAAGCTTATACTAAGCGCTTAGATTTAAGATGGAAGAAGTTAATGCATGTATTTATTAAGCTCGTCTTCGTTGGATAAATCACAACACGTGTTGCCCGAGTAGGTAGAAGAAACCTGGTATCCAGCCGCGTTACTAAACTTTCCAAACAAATAGAACTGCAGTCCAACAGTCTTCCGCTTCATTTCTTATGCTTTCCTTCGTTTAATGATTGCGTTTATATCTGCATCGCTCTATCCATGTGGGTCTACGCGACCAAATGGATAGCTATGGCAACTTGAGCAAATAAACCAAACAATCTAACCTTAATCGCGCTGATCTTGCAAGCTAAGGGAACAGTTCATTTTCAGTAAAGATAAACATAATAAATAAGGCGCAAATTAGAATGGGTTAGTCATGGATTGCTGTTTTGAAAGCCGTAAAGCTAAACCGTCATCAAGCTTTCCGAAATGCCATGGTAAACTCAAGGTGAAAGTTACAGGGACTCCTCGAACTCGAAGAATACATAGTTTTTATAAACTGCTTAACGAAACAAGACTTATAACACATTTGCGTTAGACATTTGACCTAATGATGTTTATAATACCCACTTTATTGCTTTTCCAAACAATATCCAATGTTAGATGTAAGTCCTGATATTTACTCTGAAACGCTGTGAGATACCAAATGAAATCCAAATGATTTTCAGTGATCAATTATAATAGGTAATTTAATCAGTGTCTGTTTATACTGAACAGGAACCGTTTTGAGATACGCAGTTAGTTGAGTCACCCGGATCTCCACATACAAATAGCCTTCGATCTATTTGATGACGGTCTGCGTTGCTATAAAGACTGCAGTGTGACGTTAACTAGATACAGAACGATAAACTGCATGATTTGATGGTCTTGCCTTGTCTCTGTGGTGGGTTTCCAATACATTTGTTGATCTAACTTCAGGATTTAGATCGGTTCGTATGTGCTGTTCTGCACCTGCTTTTTAGAAGACGAAAGTTTACCAGCACATGATTCACACTGGGGTGGTGGAACTAATGCGACCAAAAGAAAATTAGTAATTATTGTGTCCGCTTCCATTAAGACACAAACTATCAAACTTACAGTGCTTCCCAAAAAAAACGTAGTACCAACTGGGTTCATAATTCCTGCCTAGCTCTTTCCTTACAAAAGAGGCGATTCCCCCTTTCAATTACTTTGGTACACAGCTTCAACACTTCTTGTTGCATCGGTTCTGCCCGCATTGTACTCAACACTGTCGTGCTTTGAGTTTTCATTAGTTCAAGACTGGAGAGGACTCTTTCACTTTTGCTAGCCCGTACCTTGTGCACATTTTAAAGTCGCATACTTGTTTCGAAGGCATGCACAGCAATTTTTCTTCATAAAGCCAACTGAATTGACTAGGTATCACTTAAGCCGGTTGACATCTGTGTGTGTGGAATAATTCAGGAATGTCGTCAGCTGACCTCCAAACAACGGAGAGAAATTCACATTGGTGGCACATGACAAGGACCATCAAGCACACATTGCACGCGGTTTATCAAATCACTCAGCATCGCTACTGTTCTCGCGAACAGTTTTCTTGTACGCTTCCCGCATTACACATGAGTTAGAAAGTAGTTTCGCAGAGTAGACTGTCAAGATAGTACAACCACAAATAGCTGGTAGAACTGTAGGAGACCCACCCTAATATTTCTATTCAGCGATGTACTTACTGCATTTATTCCATTTACGTAACGCAAAATCCTATGTTAAACATTCTATGTTAAACTGTCTACCGTATTCTCAAAGGTGATTGCTGTTATAAGAAAAGTCTCTATATAATTTTCGCTCTGATAATCGAATAAATCGAAAGATGAAGAAAAGAGACAGTGAACCAGAAGCGAAGGCGGGAAGCAGCACCTGAAGAAACGAAATTTTGTAGAAACGATGAACAATGATTTATCACATGTAAAACAGCAATAGCCTGTCAACTCCCGTAGGAGGCTTAGCTGAAAGTACAATATTAAAAAATATGTGAGTCATCTCATTAAGCGACTATCGACTAAATGCGCTGCTGAATAAGGATAGAGTAATTGGAGAACTGGATGCAAGCATACAAGGGAGGCAGTTATATCTTGTGTATTCCGCGAGAAAATTACAAACAATTATACTCATTCATGTACCGCATCCTTATGTCCATTTGACATGTATGTCTGGTACGAGGGCATGATTAATATATCCTGAAATAGCACAGCCTGGGTAACGAAGTGCTGGGAGTCATTGGGAACATCCAATCATTTTTGTTGTTGAAAATATCAAGGGTGCAGAAGGAAATAACGCAGTATTGAAGAGAGTTTCAGGGTTGGCGGCAGATTTGCGTGACTAAAGCAAACACTTTTCACCCACGAACCGGAGTGGTGTGTGCAAAATTTTATGTCGTTGCACTTGGGAAGATATTGTTTGTGGTGCTCTCACTTGGTCCAAAGTTCTTCTGCCCCAGCAGTTATCCAGGACAAATAGAAGTAGAAGTTCATTCTGAAAAATGTATTTCCAAGTTTCTTGTTTTAGCCTTCGGCAACATTAGCGTCTGAGCATTTTAATTCTACCCTGGTCAAAACTTGTTACCAATATTTGGAGTACAAACCGAAAAACACAAGTGCTTGCTGCGAAAAGGTCATCTGGATGCTTTCAAAGCTTTCAAACTAAATGTGCATGTTACTTTCCAGGTCGGATAAAGGTCAGGGATTGTATTGATTTAGAAAGCTGACTATATCGGCAAGGTGAATGTCATCCTTAGCCATCGCCCGAAGTTCGCGAAAATGGAGAATGAGAAGGACAAAATTGAGGCAATCGAAAAGAGAGTTACTAAGCCTCTACGACGTTTTAAATAAGAAAACATGATTGACTCTGCCAACTTCGAACACATCCGTCCCACAGGGACGGTGAGCCCCAGACTCTACTGCCTACCAAAGGTACATAAGGAAGGACTTCCACTAAAGGCCATACTTGACATGCGCAATTCACTGTACCACAGCAACATTTAAGTGCATATCCAAGCTTCTAGATCCGGTAAGAAAAAGTCCTGTCGAGGTATTGCCTAGGAGACACATGCAGTTTCTTAGACTCCATAAGACAACTTTAGCTAACTGGAAGAAAGATGTTTTCGTTAGATGTCGTATCGCTCTTTACCATTGTTCCGTTGGAAGTGAGAATGGACTATATATGTGACACCGTTCGAGCGCATCATTTGGGTGCCGGCCTATCAAACGATCGATTGAAACAGCTATTCATGCTATGTACTAGTAACACAATGTCAGTTTAACAGCGCCATATAAAGACAAAAGGATGCAGTAGCTATGAACTCACAGCTTGGGCCGCTGCTACCTGATGTGTTCATGAGCAAATTAGCTAACACCTATCTGAGCGGAGTCAGTGGCGGTCTACCCTATTACAGACGATATAGGGATGATTTATTTTAATTGAGGGACAGTCACCATTGCCCAGATAAATGTTATCTCATTTTTATTCAGCGTACGCAAATGTAAAATTCACCCTAGAATCTGAACACAATGGCACGATGTCCTTCCTAGACGCCAAGATCAGCAGAAGACCATATGGGTCAGTCCGACGGAGGGTGCATAGAAAAGCAACGTGGAATGGACAATATATACATCTTTCCGGCTTTTTCCCAATTACTCAGAAACGCAAGTTGACTAGGTCTAACCGAAAGGGCCAGAAGGATTTGTAGTGAGGACAAGCTTGCGGACGAGCTCAGTTTCTTAAGTGGCCTTTCAGAGAGATATAGATGTTCAATAAAGTTTGTTCAGCAAAATTTGAATTGCCGATGAGTGAGCGTTAAACAGCCTTCGTTGGAAATGAAACCGATTTATTTGTTGTTGCTCTTTTCATGGGGGTCGAATAACGCAGGCAAGATCTACAAGGTTATCTGATGCTTTGGACCAAGACTAATGCACAGCAAACTTGCGGCTAAGCTTTACTTCGACACCAATCGTGAGGCATCAACTCAAAGACAAACTGTGTTGGTAGGGTGCTACTTACTGTCTAAATTCCTTCTGTTGTTCATGTCGCGCAAGATACATCGAAAAAAGCACTAGGAGGCTGTTTGAGAGAATACGTGTGCCGTGCCCAGCTAGTCTACACAACGGCGACAGTAAAACTCTGATGAGCGCCGTATTGGCACATTTGGTTGATTTCACCACCAAATCGACACCTACCAATCTTTCCAATCCATTTACCGTGTTCCTGGGACACCTTTCACGAGCGGTAAAATGTCGGTTACTAGCAGCAACTGAGGCTATAGCTATGTAAAACCAGAACCCAGACTTATGGGCTCAAAAGCGATACGTCTAGATTCTAGGCTTAGGGTGGCCCGCTATTTCGATGACCCATGTTGAGGAACATGCGGCTGATAAGTCATCGAGCACGTCTGACCAATCGTTTAGCATTTTCCGTTTGATGACCTTGAACTTTGAACTTGCTATTATCTGAGTTGTTATGTTAAGCTTATTCCTATGTGTGGTAGCGTTTTAGCCTGACAAGAGCCACCGAAAACAACCTTGTTCGCCAAACTGTTGTTCTGTTGTCCACTTCTGGGATATTATTTCCCTTGGAAAATAATCATGTCCGCATTTCAGACGACTCTAGGACAAATTGGAGCTTCTTGGAAACTTCAACAAAACAAATAAATGTTACTGATTTCAAGAAAGCTAAGCTGCAGTAGTGGATCAAAATGTGACGCATCGGTTCATGCACAACTCAGTCATTCGGGATGGCTGGAGGCTGCCAGCCAGAATTATTTAGCGATAATACTAAATTTGTCGACAGACAGAAAGCAGGTTCACGTGAGTTCTTTGGGATGCGGGATGGGCTCCCTAGTAAGAATTCAATAATACTCGCGTACATGTAATTAGTACAAAAAGCGCGAAAGCCATGCTGAACTGTGCAAAGCTTTCCGGTAGTTCCTGATCCAATCAACTAAACGACATTCTTGTGTAAACATGTTAGTATTTGAGTTTAGGAGCATCACTAACTTTTAAGTCAGCATGATCTTAGCAACGTGACAGACCTTACTGAGGAACCAATGGTCATTAAGCACAAGTTGGCAGTCGAGACAACTGAACGCTTAAATGACCGATTGACTGTCTTTTTTCCCAAGTATATTACTAACGACACATGTTATCTAACCGAATAGTATCGGCAGTTTCACACTAAGTTGAGTCAAAGAAATACCGCTACTCGTAGGAAGTGTGTCCGGTCGACGCTCTCAAGGACTCCTGTGTCCACTGCGTGCGGTACTCAAAATATATCTAGGTGGCTGAAATGCGAAACAGATACTTCGAATGTGGCTAGATGCTTTCATCTCTATCACCCGGTAAGAGTTGAAGCAGGATGGATGGCGTAACTGACTTACACGTCTTGACGAGCTGAACGACGTTGTCACAAGCACTGGTGAAGGACGGAGTCTGAGGTGACTGGACGGATGACGTGAAAAAGCACCGCAGGTATTGGCTCTAACGTCACAGGAGGCGAAATAGGAAGGCAAAGGGAACAGGAAATGACAATAGTATTCTGAGCTAGGTTCGTTGATATCCTACTCGGTTAGCTTCCCACGAAGACACTTTCGGACGTTGTAAGTGACGCAAGCGAGATGGAATTTAATTTATGGGAGGTCCCGACAGAGTGGAAAGACCATCTAACATTTTTCTAAAATTTCGCAAAACAATGGAAAAAGACGAAGGCCAATGGATGCATGTACTTCGTTTGTTTTCCTCAGTACCATTAGTAATAAACGTTGTGCAAATATCTGTCTGGAATATGTGGAAATTCCACATCTAGACTCACGCAGACAGCCGCCACACGCCCGGGAAAGTACTGTTCGCGCGTTTAATCCTTTCGGGAATCATCAGCAGTGCGCATTCCATCGGACCCTTGGTAGGGCTCGAACCCTCAGCTCGACCGTGGCCAGTCCGTGGTTAAGACCACTGAGCTACGGAGGACGGCAACGACCATCGTGAATAAGTTACTAGATGTGATATAGCGCCGCTCACTATCCACTGAATTGCTCGTTACTGCCGTGCAGAGTACAGGATAGACCGCTCACCAAGCGACGACCTTATCAATCCCAAGCCGCCAATAGTGAGTGGCGCTATATCACATCTACTAACTTATTCACGATGGTCGTTGCCGTCCTCCGTAGCTCAGTGGTCTTAACCATGAACTGGAAACAGTCGAGCTGCGGGTTCGAGCCCTACCAAGAGTCCGATGGAATGCGCACTGCTGATGATTCCCGAAAGGATGAAATGCGCGTACAGTGTTTTTCCGGGCGTGTGTTGGCTGTCCGAGTAAATCTAGATGTGACGAATTTCTACCTATACCATTCAACTCCCCCTACTACTTTTCTGCAAATATTTGAATAACAGTGGAATGATCAGAAAAACTTGAGATTTTATTTGATGTCGTAAGCTCAGTCTTTAATACCATGGCACTTTAATGCCGACAATTTTTTCATACACAAAGACCAAGTTTTTCTAGGTTATTGCTACAACCTCTGATAAGTGAGGGAAAAGATGATTGGAGTGACCCAGAACATCTTCAAACGCTGATCCGAGCTCTTTACTGTGACGCTTGGCCAAAGAGTGTTTACTTCCCGAGGAACCCAACTTCTAGTGCGCGTGCGGATGCCCGGAGTAGCAAAAGTGTTGGCTAACCACGTTGATGCCATTTTGCCATGAAGATAGAGCAGTGCCACTAAGTAAAAATATTCGCTTGCAAACAGACCTCCCGGGGACGAACCTGTTGTAAAGTGGTATGTAGGAAAAAGCAACACCGAAATTTCTCCACTTCGGACAATATTCCAGAGATCCGAATAACCAAACGTTACTCCAAAATAAACCGGTGGTGATTGCGTGTTGCAACCCAAACATGCCGCTAGAATTCCAGAATCTAACAGAGAATCTCGGTGTAAGCGTGGATTCAACTCCCACCGTTGCACATCGACCGACTTGAGCACTAAACAATGAACAATGGATTATCACTATTAGATGAGTAAGTGTTGGACAATTCTTGTACGCTGATTGGAGTGAAATCTAAAAAGAAAAGGATAAGTGAATCGGCCATTTAAACGTCTACACATTTAACTGCACTGCTGCATAACGATAGTTTGGGATGGGAGTTGTGTGTGTGCATACAAAGTAAACTGGGGAGCAGTTTTACTTCACGTAGCTCGTGAGTTAATACGAAAGAAATGGAAACGACAACACTCACACGTCTTCCGCTTCCTCAGACCGATGTGATATGTAAATCCAGTATCCACAGCTGTGGCAAGTAATAAATGAACTGCAAGAAGTGAAAATGAGAAGTTGATAGGCAGTGATTAGTTGACGCCCGGACATAGAGGGTTCAGTGGCGTAAGCTAAATGCTCGAGTGTTTCCTCGAGACGTCTTTTAAATACTGTCAGTGTGTAAACAAATAAAGTAAGTGGAGAGGGCGTTCCATGTTTAGCACACACGAAATGAAAAAATTCCGGCAGCATTCCAACCGACTATACTATGTAGCCAGGCTTAACTGACGACCGCTCCGAGTGTTGTGGTGATTAGGCTACACAACGTGATGATAAGCATGATTTGGATTCCTTAGAATCAGACATCTCATTCTCAAATCGTAACGCAACGTCGATATTGTCCACTGGAGACCCAAAGGAATATGAAACACTTTTAGTAAGGGAGATAAAACATACCTATGAAGTTCTTGGTCGCCTCTCTTTCGGCAGTTCGAGTGCGATGAGACTGTGTTTGTGCCATAGCTTCTAGGCAGGAATGGCATAATCTGAATAGGGCATAAATTAGGCGTTAAACATCTGAGAGAAGATGGAAGTGCAAAAATTCTGAATGTCCTTCGCCAAAAGACAAGGTGCTGGTAAGACCTCTTAGAAGCTTTCTCGACTTGACTTCAACAGCCAAAATCCTTTTGTACTATCGCACCTAGGTCGCGCTCAGTAGAAGAGCGCTGCAAAACTTGACCCCCCAGTCTGTACTGGCAAGTGGATTGACGGAGTAAACTTGATGTCTTACACACGGTGGCGTTGAAAGGAACCAGGTACTGAGGCACCCATTCGCGTACCTTGAAGTGCTACGTGGTCACCATTTGTTTTGTTGGTCATCTTCATCTTGAGGTCACCAGCCAAGAGTAAGGAATTACTAGTGCTCACTCTCGCTAGAGGATTTATGTAAATCAGGCATAAGCATAGAGCAACCACTGAGCCGTGGCACTCCGCACCGAACATTGAAAGGGTCAGAGAAGAAGCTGCGAACTGCCATTCATATGTTGTTGAATAAGGAAGTTACCTATCCGACCAGGAATTGGGGCGCCCATTCCAAACCTCTGAAACTTGTGAATGAGGATGCTGTGGTTGAAGTCCTGAAAAACTGCGTCAACTCCCGCAGCGCTTTCGATGATTTCAGTTTAACTGGAGCATGCAAGCAGCAAGATTGTGGTTCAAGACCGATTCTGGCGAAATCTATGTCGTTCTGGCGTTATCATTTTACAAACTTGCAAGAGATTCATGAGCTCTTCTGCAATGCTAAACTCCATGACTTTGGGCTACACCGGGAGGATTGATATTAGGCGGGAGTTTACCGGATCTTAGCGACTTCCACATTTGTGAATGGGAATGACGATTCCGTGCTTCCACATTGTTGGCACACACATCTCATTGAGACATTGTTGGAAGAACTGAGCGAGCGGTTTCACCAAATTCGGTGCAGCGAACTTCAGCGCCTAAGGTCGGGTGTTATCAGCACCAGGAGATGTATGTTCGCGTATTGAATTTAGTCTCTTCAGAACGTCTGTAGCCGTTAAGGAGATATGGGCAGATCCTGGTCGTGGTACAACTTGCGTAAACAACATAGATAACGAAATCGCACTCTGCCTTTTTTTAGCAAATGGATGCTCTAGAGCATTAGCCGCTGCTGTTGCAGTTTGTGCTGATCCACATGAGGTGCGGAGAGCAGAAGTCCCTCGCTACATTTTACGGAGTTTCTTAACATGTATGTAGTGCAGCTTGTGATTTGAAGAACAACGAACAATGATTTATAACGGGTAAAAAAGCAGGTGCTTGACATGTCCCGTGAGGTGATTAGAGTGAGAACAGATAGATCAAGGGATAATGGAATCCTCGGTTCGGGCGATTACAGATTTAACTTCACTGCCGTAGAAAGGGCTTGTAATCAGAATGTGCGCACACAAAGTCAAAAGTGGAGTGGTTATGGATCACGTAATAAGCGAGAAAAAATAAAATATAGTAATGACAACGCTTACTTGTGTGCAACTATCTTGGGTCGATGGGATACAGAAATCCAGTTTCTACAGTACTAGCGTTTATCAGATTTCGTGCAAAGGGTTTGGAGTGACTCATTCTCTAGTAGGGTTATGGCACTGTCCACTGTCTGTTGTGCAGTAGTGTCAGCATCTGATGGTCATGGTCTATATCACTTAGTGTAAATGTGACAGGGTTTTGTCAAGCCGTTTTTTGGAATGAGATAGGGTGGAAGCATTAATTACATGTTCCGGGAGGGCATTCGAAGGCTATGACACTCGAAAAGAGAAAAGTTTCACCGACAGTCTAGTCGACTGTACTGTGTGACCAACTTTAACTGATGACTTCTTAGCGGTGTGTTTTGACTGAAAATTAAAAGGGAATGGCATGGGTGGTTGGGGTTTCTCAGGATCAGATACACCATTATGAGATCGCCCCTTAGACACCGATAACGTCCAGTGTATAATTCGAGAGTCTTCAGCCTGAGTGGGTAAGGGAGCTTGGTCAAACCTCTGACGCTCTTCGTAGCCCTACGTTGTGCAGCATCGAGCGCGGTGAGATGGTGCTTGAGTCAGGGTTGCCACGCTTGAACAGCGTATTCCGCGTGTGGCCTCAAGTACTCGCTAAGCAATTGGAAAGACTGAAGGGTCGAACTTCCCGAAAGCTCTGCGAAGAAGGCCGAGGTACTGGTTTGCTTTTTTAGAAGCATTTTCAATCTGCCTCAAACAACTGAGATCATCTTGAACTATCAAGCCGAGAATGCACTCGTGAGAAGCCCGCTGTATAATTTGTGGTTCTAGGCGGTACTTGTGCATTCTCTTGTGTTGTATGCTGAGAACTTGGCACTTGGTGACGTTGAAATGCAGCATGTTCTCCATGGACTATGTGTAGGCTTTGTCGAGATTCTCCGGTAACACTGTGTGATCCTCCACTGCGGCTATAGTACGCCGTACCTTTAGATCATTAGCAAATAGCAAACAGTTTGAAGGTAGCACGCCCGCGAGATCATTTATGAAAACCAAGAACAGGCGGGGTCCAAGTACCGAGCCCTTAGGTACGCGGCATTGAACATCGATGGATTCCGATAGGTTGCTTCGAACCGTCATATTCAGGTGAGGTTGCGCGAGAAAATCTTCGATGAATTCCGACAAGTTACTTCTGACCATCACATTCAGGCGACGTTGCACGAGAAAGTCTCCTATCCAGCCCAGAACAGGATCGCCGATTCCATATTTCTGGAGTTTTTGGAGGAGAATGCGGTGATCTAGACGGTCGAATGCCTTTGAGAAATCCAAGTAGGCCGCGTCGACTCCTACACCAGCGTCCACAGATTCCGTCCAGTTTGCACAAGCAATCAAGAGATTAGTTGTAGAGGAGCGATTTTGGCGAAATCCATGCTGCTCCGGAACGAGAATTTTGTTGTTCTCCAGGTACTCCATCAAAGTCTCAGGTAAAGTGGACTCCATAATCTTGGAGATCACAGGAAGTAGTGTTATCGGGCGCTAATTTGCTGCTTTAGCGCGGCTGCCACTTTTGTAGATTGTCGTGATGATTCCGTGCTTCCACATAGTGGGGACGTGCATCTCGTTCAGACCTCGTTGAAAGAAAATTGATAGCGGCGCCACCAAACTCATGGCAGCAACTTTCAACGCCTTCGCGCGAATTCCGCACTCGGGGAGCTGAACTCGCGCAAAGACATCAGGCTTTTCAGTACAACTAGGGAGGTAAACGCTATGTGATTAAGCCCTGATAACGGCGTTATCCGTTTAGGCAGGAGGTGTGATGATTGCACACTTTGGAAGGTACGGCCAAATTATTGTCCAAGAACGTTGGCCGCCTCTTGTGTGGTTTGGGCTAAGCCGCATGCTGTGTGCAGAGCAGGAATACCGCGCTTAACACAGCGCAAATTGTTTACGTGTCTGTATAGTTTGGGATTACAGCAAAGCTTTTCCACCAGATCTTGTTAATTCTTCAGTTTATCCTCCCGGACGAGTTTGACACAGTGGTTCCTTTGTATTGTGTAGACATCCCAGGTGTCGTCGTCTTTCTGAGTGGGTTGACATTGCTGTTATTGCGAACGAGGCTTGTTTCTCGAAACACTGGTTGCTAACATTTTCAAATCTTTGACAAAATCCCACCAGACGACATCGGGGGAAATTCAGCTAGAAATGACCATTTGGGTGCTTTCTGAGTATGGCCAAAACATAAGCATAATCAGTACTAAGCCGAGAGGCGTTAGCTTTTTCTGCGAAAATCTCTGTATAACCGATGTAGTTGAACAGAAGTGTACCATGATCGCTGAGATCCAAAGGATTGTCATCAATGCTGTTGCGATCATAAGCTCCTCGTTGATATCATGAGATCCAGTACAATTGTTTTGTTCGCCGTCCTAAATTTTGTGAGGGAAGTAAAGTGATTGCAGAGTAGTAATCCGGTGATTAACGCTTTCAATTTCACTTAGAATTCTTCATAAAGTCAGGCTGGGATTTCTATGGTTTGTATAATAAGATCACCGACCAGGAGAACATGATTATTTGACTGTGCGACGATAGTATTCATAGTAGAGTGTAGGCGAGGGTCTATTTCTAGAGCGGACGGCGGAGGGCGGAACTCGACGCACTGACATGTGTCGCCACGCCTTGCGTGAAGACGGTATCAGAGCGTGTCAATAATCAGTAGTACACTACCTTCTCTACTCAGTCTAACGTCGCACAGAATGGATATCCCAGGTAGTACGAATTCGGGGTCAATGATCAGTTCAGTCAATTATGTCTCATTTACCGTGAGACCTGATACCGCCAATACTCTATCAAATTGCTAAGACTACCTTTTGCATTGGTATAGAAACAAGAGGATTCCTTATGTGTTAAAAGATTTGTTTTAGCTGTAGACAACACTTTTAAGACTTGGCCGATCATCCTTATGTCGGCCGCTTCTCTTTCTTTTTGAAAAAACCACCAGCTTCAGACAAGTACTTGGAATACATTGCTGCTTCAGAAACTCCAGGTCATGATAACCCTGATCGCAAAATGCATCCTGTGAGGTTGTGACGGCAGTTAGATTAGTAGCTGCGCTGAATTTCACAACAGGCTTTTTAACTGAGTTTCACTCCCCTTTGAGTAATCGGTAGCCTGTGTTCTTGTCGCTGCTGATTTCAGTCAAATTTCTGTCGACAGCATTTTACGAAACCTTGACTAATTTGCTAAAGCGGCAATAGGACCACTTCCTTTGTAATTAGGAGACGCGGGAATTCTTGACAACAAAGTATCAAAGACTTCTAGCGTGAGTGTCAAACAGATGTATCGCCTTTGCTCCCGGGCATACACGTGAACATCATCGGGAGAGGAAGCTTGGGACTCGAAACACTGTAAAATTGACTGTTTTCCTATCGTGTTTTTGACCTCCACCTTGGTTGTTTATTTCTGGTGTACCTACTTTCCACCGGATGTTGGATATTATGTGTGTCTTCCGTTTGATAAATTGTGGAGTTAATCCACAAACAGCATAATAGCCTCCGTCTCTTCCGTATCATTTACTGTTACTCGGAGTAATCAAGGCTCACCATAGCGCAATGGGTTTGCATTGACATGCAATGCATTTCAGTGTGGTGGGTGTATGAAGAACACTGACGTCATTACAGATGAAGTCCCATTGATTAAGATCGTCTAACTTTTTACCCCCGGTTGTATTGGATCGGGGCTCGGAAACTTTAGTGCACACAACACTTGGGTCCTCATGGTTTCACCTGATGGTTATCAGGTTAGGAGCACTAAGCCTTGTTGCTATTTTTGGCTATGTGGACAAGGCCGGGGAAAGTAGTTCATGCTGCCACACCTCAGTTTTGCCAAGTCGGGTAAGTGTAATCATGGGTGTAATTCCGGAGTTTTTTTGATAGCAACCAATGCGTATGATCTCCAGTTGTCTTTTACTGTGGACTGACTGTCCTTTTGGATATCAAGTATCACAACTGAATCACTGATTGACCCGGTGGCTTATGAGCAGCGGTTACCACTAACATCCCACTGGTTCCGGGCTAAAACCTGCTGTCACTCGCTGATGTCATCAAATAAGGCCAAAACGCGTCATGGAGCGCTGCGTTCTTGGTTGGGTAACAAACAGTTTCCACTTGCTTCAGCTACGATCCTAGTACTTGAATGAGAAAGGTTCACTTCAATGGAAATCTCGGTCCACATTAAGATCGTGCTTCCAAGTTCATTCGCATAAGAGTACTTCAAAATATGACTCGATAATTCTTGATTGCCACATCCTAGGAGGAAGTAGAAACAATCTGCTAACGACTTGTCTACTCAGTTGAGTGAAGTGGTCCTGGCCATTTGGGGACTGAGAAGCTAAGGGAAGGTAGGAAATCCTATTTCTTTTATTTGATCTGTATGGAGAAATGAGAAAGGTCTGTTGAAATGCTGTCGTAGATTCACTTACATCCACAGAGTGCTTCTGACGATATTCAGCGATTACTAAAGTACACGAGACCGACACTCAGTTTGATACCTGAAGGCTGTTTTGCAGCCGTTACCCAACCCTCGCCAAACTAGTGTGAATACGAGCACGCTCAGCAATGCACAACTTTGCACAAAGCCGAAACTCGGTCTGGTCGATAGTCAAGCGAATACTGTCCACACCAAAAAGGTCTCACGTTGACGTCTGTCGGGGTTGTTTGCAACTGTGGTCTCATTCAAAGAACATATTCAAACGCAGTGTGCCTGTCCAGCAGGCTCGGTGATCGCAAGTTACCCACCTTACAGACAAATCGGCATGGTTTACAGCACAGAACCAAGGAAAACAATGCGTGCATGGTCCAAACAGTCGTAGACAAAAGTTCTTTGCGACTTAGAATCGTGCTCCAACACTATTTGTACTTGAATAGCATGTCGTAATTGTAGTAAGGGCATCCATCTCAACAACATAGTGTTCACCATAGAACTTGAAAGTAACGACTCACTGTCATTCTTAGATGTCCACATCACCAGGACATCAGGCGGGACAGTAAAGAGGAGAATACATAGAAAGACAACTTGGACCGGCCAGTATACTCATTTCGCCAGTTTCGTTCCAATGAGTCAAAAACGCAACCTTATCCGTTGTCTAACAGAAAGAGCGAGGAAAATATGCACAGAAGATACGCTGTCAGAGGAATTAAGTTTCATTCGAAGCGTTCTCGAGCAAAATGGTTATCCGGACAAATTCATCCGGAGACACATGGAGCCACGAGCACCAAAACTCCAACCAATCACCGTTGAAAAGCGCTTAATCTACTTACCACTGCCCGTCAAGGGTGATGTGATAGCGGAACGAACTACTCGAAGGCTCTGCAATGCTACAGCGAGAATCTACTTTGCAGCTGATCTCCGTGTCAGCTTCACTTCTACGCCAGTCGTGAGTCAGCATCTCAAGGACAGATTACCGAAGTCGAATATTTCCTTCTGTATGTACCATTTTTCTTGCTCGTGTCGAGCAAGTTATATTGGAAAGACGATCAGGAGACTGTCTGAGAGAGCCCGAGAACTTTGCCCGGCGTGGCTCTACACTGGTGTCAGAAATACAGTAGTCAGCGCGGTCCTGGGGCATTTGGTTGACACAAATCACCAAGTGAATGTGCGAGAGGTCTTCCGACCTATTTACAAGATATCTGGACGCCACACGCGAGCTCTCCGATGTGGTATATTGGCGACAGCGGAAGCAATTACTATTCAGCTCCATAATCCCGAATTATGTGCTCAAAAGAAGTTTGTACAAGCTCTACAACTTCCCCATGTTATGACACCACGCTTGACCCTTCCACTAATGATGCCCAAGCCAGTATCGTCACCTGATCGCATTGACCGGTCACTTTACCTCATTGATTCATCGTATTTAAATACACTGTGTCTGTTTTATTCCTATTATCTGTGATGTAATGGCCTGATGCGAACCAACGAAAACAAGCTTGTTCGCCTAACTGTCTTTTGATTCAAATATAAGAGTAGCGAAACTGCAAGAACCACTGCGCACCAGGCTTCATTTGGTTCTGTACAGTGTGTATGGTCAACCTAATCATAAGGCTCGTCGCCGTACTTTCACAGAAATACGCATACAGTATACTGAGGATAGAGAACGAAAAGATAATAATCTGTGTTGCTCCATCGTAGGTTGGTCGGGCACATGCGTGGAACCACATCGCTTATCCCTGAGCACTGGCAGCATATGGCAGCTGCAAAGAATCTTATCCGGGTGCGATAAGCTCCCTAAATCTGTAGTCAGCAGTGAGCATCAAGGAACCACTTAAATTCCAACACTGATTTTGCCTCAACCAGCGTCTCCGGCAATTTGTTCCAATATTTCCCCACTCGACGCTCGAAGCCTATAGGGTGAGCGATGTGCTTTAAATCCAGTACCACTAGTTTGTACCGATGTCCGCGTGTGCTGTTTTTGTGCGAAAAAGCAGCAGCGGCTTCAACATAGGGAAGTGGCCCCAGGTGCAGTATCCGGTGCGTCATACTAAGATCAATTAGAAGCGACGAGATGACAGGGTATAAAGCCCTAGTCTCCTACATCGGTCCTAATACGACATACCCCGTAATCTGGGGATGAACCGGGTAGCTACCTGCTGGACTCATTCAGTCTCCGCAACTCATCTGTTCTGATCGGACACTAGGCGAGTGAGCCGTACGCAAGCACCGGTCTTATTATGCAAGAGAACAGACGGGGGGCAATCTCTTCATATGAATCACAGAAGCTGCGTCAAAGTGGCCAAAACAGGCGTAGTCCGTTTGCGTACAGTCTGTTCGTGTTATTGACAGACATCAGATCACAGCGTGAGAGTAGGCTTAGCTTCTTCACGGAACTGGTGGGATGCAGCCGGTGGCCGGCCACTTTATACGCATGCCCCTTACTACCCCTCCCCAGGTTTATAAACGTGGACTTGACAGGGTTGATCGGTAGGTCAACTTCTGCAGACAATCGGGATAGACGGTCGAGGTCCTGCTGTAGAACGTCACAGTTGCCGGGAGAATCAAGTATCCTCCAAATCTTCAGGTCATCCACTAATAATGTACAGAACGACCAAAGAAGCTGAGATACTTCGTTGATGTGAATAAGGAATAAAGTGAGTTTCAGCATTGTGTCTTAGGGTACTCCGCTACTGGACGGGTACCATTCAGCTAGTTGGTCATCCACCTGAACGCGCCATCTTCTCCCAATAAGGAAGTCACTGATCTACTGGTACAGTGCACCACCAACACCACACATCCTCAGCATGTGAAGCAGGATCACGTGCCTCACTTTCTTGAAAGCTTTACTGAAAGCAATGTAGATAACATCCACTGACTTCTCTCGATTCAACGCTTACAACCATTCTTGGCGCGACAACAGCAGGTTGGCGCTGAACGACCGGCCCTTCGATAAGCCGTGGTGTGCCGTCCTTTGGAGATCTTTCGACTCCAGCAGCTGAAGAAGACTCTTTTCACAATCTTCTCGAGCACGTTCGCAAAACAGAGGTAAGACAAATCGGCCGGTAATTGTCCACATAGCGTGGGTCGCCGCCTTTGGAACCGGCTTCACTGCGGAGCATTGCCAGTCGCTCGACAAAGTACGCTCGGACAGCGACCTTTTGAGAAGATCCGTCACGGCAGGCGAGGTGATAGCCATTAAGGACTTCAAAATTAGTGGGTGAGTTCCATCGGGTCCAACAGGTTTTGTGCCGTCAACACTGGGGAGTAGACTTCGGACATCTTCTACACCGCAATCAAGGCCCTCAAGTTCAGTAAGGGGCTGCTAAAGTGGACCTCGGCAAAGGCGCATGCGCACTTGTGTATACGGAAGAGAAGGGCTCCGCCAATGCGGACGTACGTTCAGTGCTGGAAGTCAGAAGCTGTCGGTCAGTGTCCTCTAACACATCTACGTCACCTCATTCGCCGTTTCACGTAATGAAAAATCTTCTTGGGGGCTGTTTTTGCTGAGATTAAAAGCTCCTCTTCCAAATATCGACGCTTTCGCGCTTTTGCACTGTTGAATAGCTTACGCCACCTTTTGTAAGACCCATAATTGGCGGCAGAGCTAGAAACGGAGGAATTTATTCCACAATACGCGTCGCCGTCGAGCCAATCGACTATACTCTCTGTGGAACCAATGTGGCTTTATTTGTCCAGCTTTTCGGTACTTGAGGGGTACGAAACGAGCGCACAACAGTTCCACACCCACTTTTATAACAAGCCAACTGGGTTCAACAGGTGAATCCTGCCGCAGCAACCAATCTACTTCACTGGTGGCTCGATTTAAACCGTTGAACTCGGTCTTCCAATAATTTTAGGACTGCTCTGGCAGACGCGAGTAGGGCAGCGGCACCTCTAGGGTGGCTAACACCATTGAGTGGTCAATAGCTGCCAGAGGCTGCAGGACCAGAGTTTCATGTACATCTTGCTGGCAACTCGTTAATAGTAGGTCCAGGCACGGTGGGGCGGAATGCGGTGCGACGCGCGTCGTTTTTTAGACATGCTGCGCTACCCCAGTTTCAAATACCATCTCCGCAAACTGCGCCTCGATTTCACAGTACCCGGGGAGAAGTTGAACATCAAGCCAGCGTATTCGTGGTAAGGTACCATCACCCACTTATGTAGTTTCTGACATGCAGCAACCAATCCAGGCAGCGAATTCGCAGACTGCGATAAGCCGCGGCCACAAACGGTTCACCCTGTCTCAGGCGGATTGAGCACCATGTCTGTTTTCACAAGCCATCTTCATTACAGGAAGTGTGTACCAGTGTCCCGCACAGTGGGGACCGAGTGTTTACCAGCACGTTGCCACGATCGTTTGATAGTTTTTCGCAGCGAAAGCATGAGTAGCGACTGATCTGCCCTTCCTGGGTAGTGACCACATGATTCAACCAGGTTTCGGCCAGTCCCAGTACGTCCGGACGAAGTTAGGTAAGGATTTGAACTACATTGTCACCTTTGTTCATTAAACTACAAATATTTGTGAAGGCTATGCGCAGGCTGCGGTAGAAACCAACGTCATAGATCCGTTGATCCGTGTTCGGCGGACCCGAGGAACTACCCGAAAGTTTCCAACGTGGAGACTGGTTTCTCCACTACCAGCCCGCTGCTTCAACTTCACGATAGCGGACTTCAGTTTCTCTCTGTCCGACGGATTCAAATCGGGAAGAATATGAACCTTTTGACATCCTAGCCTACAGAGGCGGGATAGTGTCAGCTTTGGACTCGCAGAGGTCGGGATTTGCCCTTCTGTCTTGTTCCAAGACGGGTGATTTGATTCACCCGCAACCCCTGTTCATTCACGTCGAGAAGCCCATCAATCATGGTGTACAGAGAATTCATGTTGTGTTCGTAACTAGCCTGTGTAAACGCTGTTTTTCTAACAATATTTTATATGTTGAATTTTCACAGTAACCATCCTACGGGACCTGGTATGCATTAGCTTTATTACCCTTATAAAACCATGGTTCCATCTGTCGACTCAGGTGCATGAAATAGCATAAGGTTGCAACGCCGCTGATGGCTGGCAGTTGTCTTCTGCTTTTTGCTTAGTTTCATTCTCCATTGGCATTCAACGCCTTCGCTATCGCACACTGGTAGGTTAGTGACCGTAGAACGTAACAAAGGCGCGCCATCTGTGTCTCCAGCAACGGGTGGACGTCTCTCTGGGGAGCCTGCAGCCAGTGTGCAGGTAGTCCCCTTCGAACATAGAGGTGGCTGTATTTCCAATTGCTTGGAAGAACCCACAGAACTCCTTCATATGGAACGTTTCACCCGTCTTGTAGGCTCGCGTTGCTTCTCGGCTGTTTGTGACTGCACAGTGGCTCGGCAATTCTTAAACAGTAGTTGGATAAATTCATTCTGGATTTCACACAGTAGTTTAAAGTGATCTAAAGACAAACCGATAGACGAAATGTGGAAATCCACACTACACATAAAGCACGTAACAGCATTTGCTCTATACCCAACTGTTTTGCAATAAGTGCCACAGGGATTCAGCTTCGTCTTTACAGATAGCTTAGCGGATATGACGGTGAAGGCGATAAACTGAATAATAAGTACACGACACTAATACCAGAGTAAACTAAGAGGTCACCCTCTGAAACTGACAATTCATTACAGCCGGCTTGAATGCCGTAGAAATTTCTTTTCTCTCCGCGTGTGTGAGCCTTGGAATGCCCTCCCTAATTATGTCGTCTCTGCTCCCAATCTGGCGATATTTAAACAACGTGTTGACGATGCGTTGTCTCACTTACATTTCCTGTTATGACTTGTTAGCCTGGGGCTACAAAACGCAATCAAACGGTTTCTTGCCAAGCGCTCAACCATTGGATTTATGGATTTTTATGTTTAATACGCGAACATCTCCGCTATTTCACATAAGTCTATGGTGAGTCCACCACAACGCTTTTCACTTTATTATGCAATTTATTTTCGCAATAATTTCCATCCCACGGGACTTGTTAAGCGATGCTTTTTTACCCGTAATAAACCATTGTCCATTGTCCATTGTCCATTGTCCAAAATATACGGACACAAAACTCATGCATAATAAACAAATTCAGAATCGCAACAGCAACTGCAGTTGACAAAACTACACAAGGAAAAGCTGCTCTGCACAAAGCAATGTACAATGCAAACTGACCTGTCAAACGGAGCTGGCAAAGCCGTCCAGCGATCGTTATTCACAATCAGTCCAACCAATAGCCAGCGATTGTGCAACGTGTTACGGCTACTATAGCTGTAGCATCGGAACTGATTGCATCGGAACTCGATTCCCGTCGCCGTAACCTATGCACGAACTTGAAACAAAATAGCCGAAACAAGTGTATATTTAACGGCGTAGAGTTAGCAACCCCAAGCACAAGCATTGGCAAACAGGAGAGCAATACTTATCTACGAACCCCGCAACCACATACTTGCTGTGTGCGGTGTTTCCTGGTGGTGCGTCCGTGTCACATGATGCTGTATCGCATTCGGGTTTATCGAACACTGCCGAAAGTCGGACAACATACGCATCCGTCGTCACTGCATGCAGAACCAATGCAAAGTTAGCGCGCTGGTCTGCAACCATTCCAAAGCGTTTTAGAAAATGTACGAATACTAATGCTCCTCCCAAAAACTGCTTACCACGCCAGTAAAAGGAGGCACTCGCCCAAGTTTGAACAAAAGAAAGACGCAGTACTGGATGAAGATAATGGGTTCTAACGTGCCTAAATGGTTGGTAAACTCAATCAAAGATAATCAGTTGGATGACTTTAAACAATGGGAATCCATGTGATAAGCAATGAAAATCTAGGCTAAACATGTTAGTTCGGATCTCATCATCTGCCTTAAACTCAATTCACTATGGCTAAATAAGGCTACTTCACGTAACACTTCAATCGGGTGACAAATCTGAAACCTTCATCTTATCAGCCCACTGTCTTCGTGATTCGTCATGCGAAGTTCGTATATTCCCTGAAATCCCTTGGAGGGACCGTCGGAAAAGGAAGCAAAATCCAGGAGAATACCATAAGCAAGCGGAAGATCAATCCATGTCTAGAGTGTCTCCAAAATGCAGCCTTCCGAAGAGTCGCAGGCCTAAATACATAAATTTTAAGTGTGGCACTACATCCGCGAAGTCCTCTCTCCACGACGTGATTGCCAACTCAACGTCAAATTACCCATATCATCCAACTATAAAGGATGTGTTCCAAAGGTGCTATAAGTTCTGCTTACTCCAAACAAATGGTTGTATGGGTGCTAGGAAGATGGCTCAAGTTACGCATCAAACTACTATCAGAACTACCTACGAAGGTGGCAAAAGCCAGATAATCTTTGGCTGAGGGAACCCAAAAACAGTGAGGTCTTTTCGCGAGCCAACTCTGCATTTCTCAAACAGAAAGCAATACAACCGTCCGAAGATGAAGGATCAGGCATTCAACCACAATTCGCCCCTGAAGTCTTAGGTAGTATGCTTCTTATGCATAATAACGTACCAGCACGATTGTACAGACATACTATCCTGTTGATAACTTATGCAAACTGGAAGGGATATGTAGACGCTGGTTTAGGAATAGACGCATCCTACCTAGGTTTCTCAAAGAAATTCGACAGCATGGGCTATCGCGCTCTACTGCACAAATGCCAGAATTATAGCTTCGGTGATCCCGTTCTTTGAATTATAGAAGACTTCCTCGTTCAACGTTCAACGAATGTGAGATTTCACGGCACCGAAGTTCAGTGCGGCTTACCTCAGGGCCCGGTACTGGGGCTACGTCTGTTCCTGATCTACATAAGTGTTCTCGCAAGCGTGCTGTCTACAAACTGTCTATTATTTGCCGATGATCCCAAGACCTGATGTGGTATCTCTTCGATGGAGTATCACACGTTTACAGTATGACCTGGACCGAGATTGCACATGGTCGGTGGAAAAAGGAATGCAGTTCAACGTCACCAAGTGCAAAATTTTGAGCGGACAGCATCAGGTTATTCATAAGTACTGCCTAGGACCACAAATTCTACAGCGGGTTTCACATGAGTTTGACCTTGGCATGTTCGTCTAATTGGACTTTGGGTGTTTGAGGCAAACTGAAATGGCACTGAAGAAAACAAACCAGCAATTCGGCCTTCTTTGTAGAGCATTCAGGCAATTTGACTTTAAACTCCATCCGAACAGGCTTGGCGCGTACGTGTGGCCGCACACGTGTTACGCCATTAATTCGAGGGAACCCTAGCTGAAACACAACCGCACCCCCCTTTCCACTGCACAGCAACGAGCGACGAAGAATCTCAGAGATTTGTCCCCCCCCTTTCCTACCCACTCAGACTGAGAATTCTCAAAATGTACAGCGGCTGTTATCAGCGTCTACCGTGAGATCACACAATGGTGTATCGGATTCTGAAATATCCAAACCACACTTGCCACACTCATAAAACACAGTCAAAACCCCTCCCTAAAGGATCATTAGGTTACTTTGGCCATACAATGCAATCGACAGGGTTGTCAACGAAACATTCTCTCGCTCCAAGTGTCACAGCCATAGAAAGTGCTCCGTTGTAGGTACTAAGTGTCCCACCTTTTCACTTTTCAAAGAACGCCTTGACGATTCCCTTACATATTTACGCTATGTGATATAGTCTATGACCATTAGATGGCGGCATCAGTGCACAGCAAACAGTGGACGGTGTAATAAGCATGTTAAGATTCAGACAGGAATGCTCGCAAATACGCTACTCCAAACCCCATAGTGAATCGTGTATCTCCCGCGTTCTGCTGCTGACACTGATTTTATTGTCGTGGAATTTTCACCCTTACCATCCTACGTGGCTTGTCAACCATTTGTTGCTTTACCCGTCATAAAACATTGCTCCAACGCTCCCTGGCGTTCAGCAGTTGCTCAGTTGAATCCGCCAGCTTTTCAAGCATTTTCATTAGAATGATTAAACAACTAACAACCGGGATGGGTTTGTAACTCTGGCGGAACCAAAGCGCCTCTGTATTGCTGTTGCAATGCCTAGATCCGAGTGGGCTCACCCTATTCATTTAAAATGAAATGACAGAGTGGTTAAAACACGTTAGTCACATCTTGATGACACTAGCACAAAATCACATTTACCGTTCGGGCGGGTCCGTTTCTTTGATGACGTGTGCTACTTTCGTCTTGAAAAGGTTGTGTGGTCAATCAACCGTCAAAGTTTCCATGGCTTATGATCATGGTAGGATAAAATGTGCTTCGATTGTTTGCCCGATCGTTCAACTGCTGTAGCTGATAAAGTACATGAAACTACTTGTTCGCTGGCTGGTCATTTGATCTTCACTCTGACAGGGCAGGAGGCTGTTTTTGATACTGGCTGGCGTGCATATCGCCAGCCAGAGTAAGAGAGCACAAATTTTCTCGTAGCCTTTGAGGAACACCGTAACAGAATAAGAATGAGATCGCTAGAATATCTCGAGATTTCTGCGTCAAACGATGTCACACAATCGCGCTTTTGGCCCAAAGCGGTAGACTTACGTGTGTGTATGTATGGGGTCGGATTTGCAATATCCGATCGCCTAAATGGCCAGCTAATGGGTGAACCAACAGGCATCAGTGCGCGACTGATGACTGTTCACCTACGACTCGGAAGAGCTGACTATTTCTGTTGTGTGATTTCAACGCGCTCGGTGTGGACAGATGTTATCGGTTTGCATGGCATTGGTTCAGCGAATCCGAACGGTGACAGGCTGCTCTCACTGTGTGCCACTCAGGACCTGATGATCACGAACACTCGGTTTGCAATGAGTGCGAGTGATATAGCAATTTGGACGCACCCACGGAGTGGTCATGCTCACCTGCTCGACTATAGCATCGCACATCAGCGTGATATGCGTGAAGTGCGCATGACATGTGTACTGCGTGGAGCTGAGTGTGGCACTGATCACAAATTGGTGCGGACCAAACTGTACATATATTTTCGTAAATCAGTGTATTGCACTCCCGCCTTGAATAGGCCTAAATTTAACATTCCCTCCCTCGGTACTGTGGCGCAACGTACTGAGCTGGAGAAGACGATGGCTGCACGCCTGTGTGGTGATGTGGATTGCATAGCCACAGTGGGCTACCTGTGGCACTACATTCGCGACCAGGTGACAGCTGCTGCCGAGGAGACCATCGTGCGCGCAAACTATAAGCGGCCTGATTGGTTTGATGACAGCAATATGACGATTGGCGCATTGGTGTCAGAGAAGAATGCAGCATTTGCTGCACATGTGGTAGAACCCAGTGACTTGGGGAAGAGTAGTCAGTTTCGCAAACTTCGACGGCGACTGACCCGAGAGCTGCATCGCATTAAAAATGCAAGGTGGACGGAGAAGGCGAAGCAGATGGAATGCTGCGCCAAACGCCGCCAACACAAGGAATTCTTTGACTCCTTGAAGGCGGTGTATGGACCGAGATTGGAACCGCTGAGGACACTGATCGATGGTAGTTCAGGCGCTACCTGCACCCAGACTTCAGACATAATGCAGGTCTGGCGGAAACACTTTGACTGTCTCTTGAACAACCGTTCACAGATCGACTGGCCTACATTGAACGGCCTGAAGCAGCACGATGTGAAGGCGGATCTGGCGGATACGCCGCCACTGGATGAGACGCAGAGAGCACTTGCTCAGCTGCGAAACGGCAAGTGTGCCGGGGTCGATGGGATCCCGCCTGAAGTATTGAAACACGGCGGACCCACCTTGTTGACTGCGCTGCACCACTTGGTGCCACGTATATTGATTGAGGAGGAGGTTCCTCCTGAGCTGAAGGATGCCCTTGTGAAATCACCGTACAACGGCACACGAAGCAAACAATATTGCACGAATTATCGTGGCATCGACTTGCTGAGTTGTGTGGGCAAGGTGATTGCCCGAATCCTAGTCAACAGTTTCATCAGTCAGATTTTGGAACCTAAAGTGGCGAAAGCGCAGTGTGGATCCCGTTCAGGTCACAGCACTATAGCTATGATGTTTGCGGCTCGTCAGTTGCAAGATAAGTGCAGTGAACGACACCAGCTACTGGACCCGCTTTTAGTTGGTTTCAATAAGGCATTTGATACAATGAACCGCGAGGCGTTGTGGCTGGTACTGGGCAAGTTTGGTTGCCCGCGTAAGTTTATAAGTTTAATTGAATGTTTGCACGGTGGTATGCGAACGAGGGTGCAGCTGAGTGGAGAGACCTCAAGTGACTTTGCAGTTATTACTGGTATGAAGCAAGGCAGTGTCAGCTCCCGCCCTGTTTAATATTTATCTTCATGCCATGATGTCTTGTGCTTTGGTGCTGTTTGTGCTTACGGTGTTCGTGTGGAGCACCGTATTGTTGGTGGGCTGCTGAACATCGGTCTTTTCGGTGCGAGAACTCTAGTCTGTGAGACAACTATCCGTATGTTTCTGTTTGCTGACAACTGTGTGTTTTTGGCACACAGCGCGGATGATTTGCAGCATATGACTAGTGCTCTGGCTTCGACAGCGGCCAAATTCGGGCTCAACATCAACAAAAGCAACACTGTTTGTCTCTTTCAGCCTTCACCGGAGGTGCAATCTTTAGTATTGCCGCGAATCAGCCTTAGTGCTGAAGTATTGGAAACCACCTCCCACTTCTGCTCCCTTTGGAGTGTAATGTCGATTGACCAGCAGCTACACAGTGAGCTGCGTGTCTGCGTCTCTAATGCAGCGGCGGCACTCGGGGTGCCTGAGTACCTAGTGTGGAACAACCATCAGCTTACCATTAACACGAAGTTGATGGTGTACAAATCCATGGTGCTGTCTGTTCTTCTATGCGACAGCGAAGCCTGGACGATGTACCGGCGGGATTTGCGATATCCCGAGCGGTTCCATCAACCGTGTTTTTGACGGATTTTGCTCAGCGCTTGGAGCGACAGAGTTGCTGACACGGAAATGTTACTTCGAAGTAGAATGTACTCAATGGACTGCATACTTTTGCTGATACACCTGAGGTGACTCGGTCATCTGGGCCGTATGGATCCGACGAGGATACCGAAATAACTATTATATGGTCAGCTGAGCACTGCGAAACTTCATGCGGGGTAACCGAAGCTTCGTTAACAGGATATGATTAAAGTGAGTCTCTCACGTTCTAATCTTGATTGCAGGTTATGGGAATCGAAGGCGCTTGTTCGGCTTGCATGGCGCTACCTGATCACCAATACAGTTGATGAGGTGCAGGAGAAAGCCCACATGCATGCGGAGAAGAAGCGGCAAGCGCCACTTGGTTGTGCTCCATCGACATCGAACTCACGGTGCTGTAGCACAGGCGGTCGAGAGTGCCTGAGCCAGGCAGGCCTTGTGAGCCATGAGCGAGGCCAATTGGGGCAACCAACGAAGCGATGACGGGTGCTGCAGAGAAAGTAGGCAGAACTGGCGCAGCGTTTGTAGGTACGTTACATTCGATGTACTAATCGAGTGCTTGCATGCTAAATCTCTTTATTTCAGGTGGTGGGTTTACAATTTTGTCCTAATGCTATTCTTTCACATATTAATGTATACCTGACCTGCCACCATAAACTTGCACACGCCGCTGAAGCTACATGTAGGTAACTTGGATAACATTTTCGCGTTTGTGTCATTTTCTTAAAATATATTTTCCCGCGTCTTGAAATTATCGCGGATTCGTTCGTAGCCAATTTATGTTATACGCTCATTTGGTGAAAAGTTATGAGAACGTATCTGTATGCATTATCCGATTTATTTTATTTGTTATGGTCGCCTCAAGTGGTTGCCTGTTGCCTGCTATCATCGGTGTGGCTGCGCTTGACATGCAATTTGACAAGCAGCCAGCCTGCCTACTACTCACTACCTCGTCCATACTTGCTCCACGAGACATTGGAACGTTGCTGGAGGGGACGGGGTGCACGATCGTTGTGGCCGTGCTGGGCTCGAAGAGCGGTTCCATGCAGTCAGTGTGGAGCGGACTACGGTCCAGCCACCGCCTTGTGTGCGCTTGATTCCCCAAATACAGCGTGCTTGTGTTTGTCTGTGAAGGAGTGTGGGCCGGCTCCGTTGATGAAACGTGGCTCACATCCATATACCTCCTGGTCTTATTCGTTCGGTTTTACACTAGATATGGTGTGCGTAGTTAGAGCTGTGGGTGGTGCAGCGCAAGCCACCCATGGTCCCTCTGTAGGCGCAGGCGTCCTGTGAAGTCCACAGTGACATGAAAATCCGGAACCGGATGCCGCCAACCATGCGTGGATTTAAGCAAGAAAGCAGTTTAAAATGACTGGTGTGGTTAAAATTATCGTTCTTGTTTGATGGCTCAATGAACAACACTAGTAAATCGGATTCGAAAGAGCGTACTGTGACTACGCCGAGAGAACAAAGAAGGTAGAAAAATCCGTAAAAATTGGAGCTATATTATCATGTGTCAGTCGGCTGGCAAGTCAGCGGAGGTGTTGACTATGGCTATTTGCGCTGAGTCGATCCTGATTTTTGTACACCGAATCAACAAAGGTAAAAATCCAACCCGTCCTTCGCTTGATTGCATAAGCTGTACAAAACGATGTACAGCTACTTTTGTTACAAGCATTTAAAATGTACGGCTAAGTAAATTTCCTCTTATGCTGTGTTTGCGACAGAGAGAACAAACACAATTTTGACACTGCTACCAAATGCCTTATCAACATATATATATGCAGTGGTTGAATATGTGTGTAGTTATGTATGCGTTGTTTGCTCCCAACATTTCGTTCCATCGTCAGATTTGCCTTCGTTTAGGACAGTGATTATTAATCATTTTCGAGTAGCGACTCCAGTTTACGAAATATTTTCGTCGGTCACACAGAGCTTAGCCGACTATGTGTGGCCTACGAGCAGCAAGTTGTATATCCTATTATTAGAATGTCCGAACCAACAACAACAACAACAACCCAGACAAAACTAATCAGACTTCTTCAAAATTATTTTGCAATCACTGTACAGGTCAGGATACGTAAAGCTGAAATAAAAAGGCAGGAGTAGACCAACCAAGAGTTGTTTGCTTTCTGTTTATTCACCTATAGATCGTGCCACTTGAGAAATTGTCAGCATTGTTAACACAGCATTAAAGTGACCCATTGAGGCTTAGAAGGAATTCAATGACCTATCAGTTGCGAAGACTGGCGTTGTAGCTCGTTAACAAGCGCCAAAATTTCGCAGTTGAATCATTAAAAAGGCTTGAAGTTTAAACTGTTTCGTATTTTGGTTTTCAAATGAATAAGTATTGAAAACGCACTCTCATAGAGATATGTGGAAACAAATGGGAGTAAAACTCGTAAAGCAAGTATGGTGGCACTCGGATGTGACCGATAAGTAGCACAGCATAATCTAGTTAGTTGTTTTGCCTGAAACATGCTGTGTGATGAGGAATCCTTCTGCGTATCAAAGATTTCATCTTTTACTCTATCGGGAATGTTTGCTACATCAAAGGTAGCGGGATTCGGACTGCGCGGTAGACGTGCTTCATCTTCCGTCAGATGAGGAAAGTAACACTGGAGTTCGTATTCAAGTGATTCAAGACGCCCAAAAATATCTTCTTGCGAATGACCGTTTATTTTATCTCCAAGTTCGTTAGTTACACTACACATTTCCCAAAATGTCAATATTTCCAAGCTTTATTTCTCTTCTCCATTTCTGCCGTTTGGGTACAGATGCCTTTAGGCTGTATTGAAATTCCATAATATGTTTGCCATTTCCATGCATTTCTAGGTTAAGCTTATTTTACTGATCTGGGATGTCTGCTAGTTAGGCACTTAGATATTTTGGCGAAGATTCTAGAAGTAAGTAGTTGAGAAGCTGCGACCAATAGTAGAACCTTTTCTTCACTAATGAGCACCAGCAAACGTTAATAAAGAGGAAAACACCACCATCCCGTTTGCGGAACGTGAATGGGCGACCAGCACGATGGAAAATGAAACCGTCAACTGCTACAATAGCAGCTTCAGAATCCTTGTGAAGCCAGGTTCCGGATAACATAATTACTCCTAGCTGCGAGTATTCGCGATAGTTGATGTTCCATTAAAGGCCTTAGATTTTGCTAAGAAATGAGCCGACGTCGGTACCGAGAAAAACGGGTATGCTCCTGCTCTACAAATATTGCTTCCGAAGAGCAACACTCCATCCAGAGCGATGCTTCGTTTCAAATTTATTACGTATTTTGTAGGTTTTTCTCATTTTGCGTCGGATCAATCTAACTGTGTATATTGCTTGCGCGAAATGCACAACGATTACAAAATTTCGTGACGGTAAATAATTATGACACTAATGGTAGATAGAGGAGTAGTTGAGTAACACAATAAGTTTATAAATGGTACGATTGACGGCGCGAGTGTTGGTATTTCTTTGAAAAAGGAACGTAAAGCACGGCCAAATTTGAAGGCGTCGTCGGGTGATGTGGGGTCAGTTACTCTATGATGGTACCTTCTCATATGTAACAAACCCTGGAATGACTCACGCTAGTGTTCAACCGGCGTAAGGTCACCAGCAATATAAATTATATCACAGAGTCTAGTGCTGCATAAGATTTAGCAAGCTAATTGGGGTGCAGTCGGCAGGCCATATGAAGTGACGTCTCAGGCCGGATCCCGCCCGCGGGCCGTAGTTTAGTGACCCTTGGTCTAGACGCATAGACACGTATGGTAATGTGCCTATTATGGTAAGCCTACAGATGCACGTTTGATTTCACTGTCACTTTTTTGAACCCGTCTAACCCGCACAAAACATTCTAGGGGATCCATACATTCTTGAGTTACTTTAAGCGTACCATAACATTTTTCCAACACGAATTATCAAGGAAAATGCAATATCAAAGAACGAGTTGAAGCGTGACGACCTATTTTGGGTTCCTTTGAAGTTGCACAGGTCATTCGGTTGGGTTGGTGACTGACAGTTAAATTTAGTTCCATTTATCTGATCCTGAAAGCAAGAAATAATCACAGGAATGCATAATAGTACGCCCTATCGGTAAAATATTTCCACACAAAATTAGGGGAAAACTTATAACCTTCGTTATCCAAAGTAAAGGCGGTATTCTGCAGATACATTACCAATCTCAATTCAGTTGCACCACAGGGCAACTTCATGAAAAAGTCCTGCATAAGCTAAACTGGAAGGCGACAACGAAGCAATCTGGAAAGCTTGCTATTTTTCTGCTTGTTTTGCATGACGATGCACCCAAGAAGGTGTACTTTGTCGTAACTGTCAAACTTGACAACCTAACTTACCAAAGTTTGGAGCAGCAAGACTGAAACCACTCCATTTCAGTACGGTCCCGATGATTGTAATGACTGATATCTACTTCAAAGTAAATCGAGGTTTCAGTAGCTTGGTGTTCAAGGCGTCAGCAATAAACCCTTAGGCACTTAGTTCCATTCCCAGCTCAGGCTGTCCCGAAATGATGCATCGCGATCACGAAAAACACGGTCATTATTAACAGTCTACGAACGAGGAAAATCGAAAGCCTCCACATAAGATGCGGTCCCAGTAAACGGTATGACAGAAGCTGACTTCAGTTTCCGCCGATACCACAGCGGCGGGTACTCCAAAAATTCAATATTTAAAGTCCAACGGCTGTGTCAAGTGCAGTTCGAGAAGTTCACTAATATAGAGCATTACACGCAAAGTTGCATAAAAGGCCCAAAATTTTGCAAAGAAAGTCCATAATGTTGCAAAACCCTGTGCGATTCGCCAGCCGCTCAGAGCCAATCCTCTGACCTTAAGTGTGTTCTCATTGGCCGGATGTCAAGGTTCGGTGTGTTAGTCTGGGGAGGTGAGCGCACAGCTCGTTGACTGGGTGAGACTTGTGAATGAACCTTGGAGGAATGCACTTCGACGGTGCAACGGGCTTGTATGCGCCTCCCTCACGTCCGAAACGATGGATCACAATTGGTCTGAGAGCAATTAACAGCTGGAACATAAGCGCACGACCTAAACCATGTCTATGATACGAACATCGTCGGCATGCCTTCTCACGTTCGACAGAGTATATCATCAGATATTCGTGACCGAGTTTTGGGCGCTTTCGTCAACGGTGATGACTGGCAGCTTGTGGCAACTGTGAACAACGTCAAATATCAAACAGCCTACTCCTGGATTCGTCGTTCTCTTGATCAGGAACCGAGTACTACGCAGGCGCGCGGTGGTAAACAGATTTTGTCGGAGGAAGACGTAGATGACATCCTGGATTGGATCGCAAGGAACTCAACTCTTACGCAATGGGAAATGCGAGTACGAGTACGAGCAGAAATGGACAAGGGCATTTCGGAGTCAACAATAGCACGGCACCTAGGTGGTCGATTGATAACTATGAAGAACATCTATCAGGTTCCCGAGGGAATGAACAATGAACGAAGCAAAGGGATTCGCAAGGAATTTGTTCAGCAGTTTCTCCAACTTGAGAGCGATGGCAAGTTCTTCATTTGGATTGACGAAGCAAACTTCAACGTTTACTGCAAACGTACTCGTGGTCGGGCGCCCAGAAGAGTGAGGGCCTGTTGCAAAGTTGCCAACAGCAGAGGGCAAAATTTGTATTTAATCGGTGCATTCACGATGGAAGGGAAAGTGTCGATGACAACCCGGAGAGGCTCATTCACAGGTTCCCTATCTCTCGAATGGCTGCGAAGCTATTTAGACAACCTGAAACGGGAGATGGAGCTCCGGCAGGTTGTCGTGGTATGTGATAATGCACCATGTCACACACGACTGGAAGAACTGTCGTCAGTAGATGGATCCGATGGAGTAACCATACTGAGATTGAGCCCATACTCTCCGTTCCTCAATTCGATCGAGAATGTTTGGCAGGTGGTGAAGGCCAGAGTGAAGAATGAGATGAGAGTGCACTACGAGGAACTTCTGTCCGGGGATCCCCAGAAACTCATAACGCAAATGGAATGGGGGCTTCAATTCCTTGAACGCAGTGCCGAAGCAGCCACCAAGGATATCAGTGTTGTGGGATGTCGTAATGCTATTCGACATATGCGTGTACATATTACTAATTGTCTAGAAAAAAATGACGTATTTTGATCACGTTGCTGGCCTATTTTTTACGGATCTGGTTGTATAGCACGTTACTGGCAGCGCGTAGGGACGTGTGAATATTCCCAGTGTTTTCAAAATATGTTTGCACGTACGTAAGTTTGTGTGTTCGTACGGGGGTTGAAGCGATATCTGATGTCTAGTGCAATGGAGTGACACGGGACCGACTTCCAGTGAGCCATGCCCGAGTGATACGTTTAACTTTTGGTCCTTTTCTTGCTCGTATTCGCTGCACCGTACTCTTTCATGATCAGCCTGAGATAATGTAGATACTTTTTCTTTGTTCGGAAAACTAGGATGTTTGGAAAGCGCTTTGTAGGACCAAGTGAGCTTGCCGCGTGAAGCAACCGTCAGATGTATCACAGTATGGGATATCAGCGTGGATAGTTGAATAGTAGTGAATACGAAATTACTACGCACGTCATGTCAGGCTTTTCCAAGAGTGAGAGGAACTGCTAGATGCGAGTTCGCAAACACGTCCATTGCCAGACAAGATGTTGTCCTTGAATCTGAACGAATGAATCGCGTGTTTAATAGAAACCGTCTCTGCGCGATGTTTGTCCGCTGTATTTGAGTGCACTGGCGCGTTAATTCGTTACCCGATTGAAAGTTGGTCTGTCAAGTTCGGAACCCAAATCAACCGGTTCGGAAGCTGTATTTTAGATTTAAAAGCAACCATTCCTACAGTGAGCCCAATTTAAGTTGCTTGCCAGAAAGGCGCGAATAGCTGTCCAGTACGACTTGGATACAGTCTTGCTTGTTCGGAAGATCCCTCGTTTGACGCAATAGCGTGCGTAAGCAAATGCGGGGGTAGTTGTCGTGGAAAGGTTTCTACGTTGTTTAACGTACTGACATAACATCAGATACAGACAATTGACATTTTAATGTCATTACCACCATCTATCTCATCTCAGGAAATGTGGCTTGCGAAACCGCAAATTTCGCACAATGAGGGTTTTCAGACTTCAACCGTGCGAACATCAGAACGTTATAAACTACCCACTCTGAAGATATCTTCGACGCAACAGGATATGTAAATAATACTAATGCCGTTCACATTCACTATGTGGTGTATTCCCTAGCTCGCACCCTTGATCCTTGGGTTCACTGTGGAAATATTGTTGCATTTACACCAACACCGACAATTGCCTACACTGCACACAGGACGCAGTGTCTCCATCAGCGACGTGCGCAGTTTTGTCCTTATTTCGGTTGCAACATTTGACCGTATTTTAACCGGGCCAGCGGTGAACAAGTTTACTGTTATTCTGGACTGGCTCAACGTCGTTCACCTTACTTCGTGTCCTTCCGCAATACGCTGCGTATTTTCAATCCAATTTCATTTACCTAGTCCAACCTTCCCTTGAAAATCCATCTAACCAGCCTTGGTCGTTGCGATTCTCCTGAATGCACTTGTCAACGGAAGGGGTGGAGGGACATGGGTGTCGCAGACAGAAGGTGTCACATATTACAAACCGGAATGTCCTAGAGGCCAAGGGTATGTGAGCGACGTGAATGGCCGGGTTACGCTGAGTTCAAACGTTGCAACCGCAACGTTGATGTTGATGGAATTAACGTTCCAGGTTGCAGTATTGTAGTTAAATCCCCCCACTTTAAGCCAGTGGTGACCTATGAAAATATGGGCATGTCCATGAGTTGGATAGATGGGATTTGCCTTCAAATTTTTCTTCATCTACGCTATTTCTTACTTTACACTTACTTAGCTTGAAGACCCACTGAAGGCATTTGGGAAACATACGCACTTTGATGGCTTGGATAAGCGTTTTTCCTTAATCTTCATATGGTGCTTACTTTCCCTTACACAGGCATGTGGTCTGCAGGACATGGACCTAACGAAGGGGCAAACTGCTGATATCCTGCAACTACCCCACCCAATTTATGTACGCAATTCATCGAACCACTTGTGTGCGGTGCGTCATTAATTCTACTGGATTAATATTTCATTCTAGCTCCCTTTATTTCTAACTGAGGAGTGAACTCAAGGACAGGGCCTGTAGTGGAGTTCAGTCTTGGGAGGGTTTAGCTACCTTAAATTTCCAAATCTCGAACTGACCGATAGTTAATTTTGAGAGTCAAAGCCCAAAATTTGCCTGTGTTGCAATATATAAACACTTTGCGCACTTAAGGACAATAATCAGACTGGCGTTTGGTCACACGGACAGTGTGAGTTTTGTCCACACTAGTAGGTGAGCAGCTCGAAAATCCACCAAAATACTAGGCATGACCTAGACACCTGTTCCGGTCACGCTCACTCGAGAAGATTGCTCGACAGGGAGTGCATTTAGCAATCGACTAAGGCTCATTCTTACATTTACACAATGGCTCGGTAGACCGGAGCAAATTTCATGTCTGATGTGTTTGTGTGGAGAAATTCACAAAAAGAGCATGATTTGACACATTATCACCGTGCCGTTTATCTCCCACGATCCTTCGCTGGACGAGCTGTTGGAGACCTTATCACTGCGAATAAACGTGTGGGTCAGTTTGTATAACTTAAAGTGCAAGAATTAAAGGGCATTTGGAGAGCAACTGTTTTCAATGATTCATCCGCAGACCATTAACACCATGTGTACAGGCTAAGCAATATATATATATATATATATATATATATATATATATATATATATACATATATATATATATGGTGCCGGCATCCGGTTTTGGATTTGCCAGTCAATGTGGCCAGCCACACAACGCCTGCGCCTACAGAGGGACCATGGGTGGCTTGCGATGCACCACCGCTGGCCGGGTTAAACTACGGTCAAATGTTGCGAGCGAAATAAGGACAAAACTGCGCACGTCGCTGATGGAGGCACTGCATCCTGTGTGCAGTGTAGGCAATTGTCGGTGTTGGTGTAAATGCAACAATATTTCCACAGTGAACCCAAGGATCAAGGGTGCGAGCTAGGGAATACACCACATAGTGAATGTGAACGGCATTAGTATTATTTACATATCCTGTTGCGTCGAAGATATCTTCAGAGTGGGTAGTTTATAACGTTCTGATGTTCGCACGGTTGAAGTCTGAAAACCCTCATTGTGCGAAATTTGCGGTTTCGCAAGCCACATTTCCTGAGATGAGATAGATGGTGGTAATGACATTAAAATGTCAATTGTCTGTATCTGATGTTATGTCAGTACGTTAAACAACGTAGAAACCTTTCCACGACAACTACCCCCGCATTTGCTTACGCACGCTATTGCGTCAAACGAGGGATCTTCCGAACAAGCAAGACTGTATCCAAGTCGTACTGGACAGCTATTCGCGCCTTTCTGGCAAGCAACTTAAATTGGGCTCACTGTAGGAATGGTTGCTTTTAAATCTAAAATACAGCTTCCGAACCGGTTGATTTGGGTTCCGAACTTGACAGACCAACTTTCAATCGGGTAACGAATTAACGCGCCAGTGCACTCAAATACAGCGGACAAACATCGCGCAGAGACGGTTTCTATTAAACACGCGATTCATTCGTTCAGATTCAAGGACAACATCTTGTCTGGCAATGGACGTGTTTGCGAACTCGCATCTAGCAGTTCCTCTCACTCTTGGAAAAGCCTGACATGACGTGCGTAGTAATTTCGTATTCACTACTATTCAACTATCCACGCTGATATCCCATACTGTGATACATCTGACGGTTGCTTCACGCGGCAAGCTCACTTGGTCCTACAAAGCGCTTTCCAAACATCCTAGTTTTCCGAACAAAGAAAAAGTATCTACATTATCTCAGGCTGATCATGAAAGAGTACGGTGCAGCGAATACGAGCAAGAAAAGGACCAAAAGTTAAACGTATCACTCGGGCATGGCTCACTGGAAGTCGGTCCCGTGTCACTCCATTGCACTAGACATCAGATATCGCTTCAACCCCCGTACGAACACACAAACTTACGTACGTGCAAACATATTTTGAAAACACTGGGAATATTCACACGTCCCTACGCGCTGCCAGTAACGTGCTATACAACCAGATCCGTAAAAAATAGGCCAGCAACGTGATCAAAATACGTCATTTTTTTCTAGACAATTAGTAATATGTACACGCATATGTCGAATAGCATTACGACATCCCACAACACTGATATCCTTGGTGGCTGCTTCGGCACTGCGTTCAAGGAATTGAAGCCCCCATTCCATTTGCGTCATGAGTTTCTGGGGATCCCCGGACAGAAGTTCCTCGTAGTGCACTCTCATCTCATTCTTCACTCTGGCCTTCACCACCTGCCAAACATTCTCGATCGAATTGAGGAACGGAGAGTATGGGCTCAATCTCAGTATGGTTACTCCATCGGATCCATCTACTGACGACAGTTCTTCCAGTCGTGTGTGACATGGTGCATTATCACATACCACGACAACCTGCCGGAGCTCCATCTCCCGTTTCAGGTTGTCTAAATAGCTTCGCAGCCATTCGAGAGATAGGGAACCTGTGAATGAGCCTCTCCGGGTTGTCATCGACACTTTCCCTTCCATCGTGAATGCACCGATTAAATACAAATTTTGCCCTCTGCTGTTGGCAACTTTGCAACAGGCCCTCACTCTTCTGGGCGCCCGACCACGAGTACGTTTGCAGTAAACGTTGAAGTTTGCTTCGTCAATCCAAATGAAGAACTTGCCATCGCTCTCAAGTTGGAGAAACTGCTGAACAAATTCCTTGCGAATCCCTTTGCTTCGTTCATTGTTCATTCCCTCGGGAACCTGATAGATGTTCTTCATAGTTATCAATCGACCACCTAGGTGCCGTGCTATTGTTGACTCCGAAATGCCCTTGTCCATTTCTGCTCGTACTCGTACTCGCATTTCCCATTGCGTAAGAGTTGAGTTCCTTGCGATCCAATCCAGGATGTCATCTACGTCTTCCTCCGACAAAATCTGTTTACCACCGCGCGCCTGCGTAGTACTCGGTTCCTGATCAAGAGAACGACGAATCCAGGAGTAGGCTGTTTGATATTTGACGTTGTTCACAGTTGCCACAAGCTGCCAGTCATCACCGTTGACGAAAGCGCCCAAAACTCGGTCACGAATATCTGATGATATACTCTGTCGAACGTGAGAAGGCATGCCGACGATGTTCGTATCATAGACATGGTTTAGGTCGTGCGCTTATGTTCCAGCTGTTAATTGCTCTCAGACCAATTGTGATCCATCGTTTCGGACGTGAGGGAGGCGCATACAAGCCCGTTGCACCGTCGAAGTGCATTCCTCCAAGGTTCATTCACAAATCTCACCCAGTCAACGAGCTGTGCGCTCACCTCCCCAGACTAACACACCGAACCTTGACATCCGGCCAATGAGAACACACTTAAGGTCAGAGGATTGGCTCTGAGCGGCTGGCGAATCGCACAGGGTTTTGCAACATTATGGACTTTCTTTGCAAAATTTTGGACTTTCTTTGCAAAATTTTGGGCCTTTTACGCAACTTTGCGGAAATGCTATATTTCTCGGGCAATATCCTCCAAACTCTATGTGCCGAGTTCCACTCTTGGCTCAGGCTATCTCCAACTAACGACGCTAATTCAGAAGGAAACTAGTCAATTGTGTAGTACCTCGAATTTCTACAAATTCGGGTGGACTTGCTATTGTTTTCAGGTGACATAATATTTGGATGTACGAGGCAGATCAGTGCGTCTTGAACAGAACTCCAACTTCACCAAGTACTCTGAAGTCAAATCAAGTTAATATGGGCTTTATACATTTGAATGCGTGCATTGTCAGTATTTACACTATCAATGCGGATACACTAAATGCTGGAACCAATTAACATATATAAATGCAAATTGAAATCTTAGAGAGACAAAGGTGCGTAAATGTCACTCAAGAAACAGCATGCGTAAAATATTCACGACTCTTTTTGGTAGACGAGAGAGCTTGACAAATCTGGTATGACTGTGTACGATCAGAAAATGTGCTAGAGAATGAAAGCTTGAACTTTGTGCGCATGTAAGAGACAGTTGACATGTGTGAGAAAGCATTATGTAGCGGCTGAAAACGGTCAGTTAGCGTCTTAGACGAAAAATTACTGCAAGCGTCAAAATGCTTAGGGTTAATGAAATCAACTATGGAATCTCTAGGTAAGCGGTTTAATTTGAAAATATGTTTGATCGGCCACACACTCAAAACGAAGTCATTTTTCATTAGTCCATGGAAGGTTACTGGGAAACGGTACAACCAGTAGGATAATACACATACAGTTGCAAATCGAAAAATTAAACTTCGCGCACTGAGAGTTTCTTAAGTCGGAAAGCATAAATGATAACCGTCTGGCTTTGTGCAATATTTCCAAAATGTCTATTGACCAAGTGAGGTTTTGGGACAAATAGACACCAAGATATTCGATAGTGGATGAAATAGGCATGGTTTTGTCCTTCAAAGTTAGTATGAGAAAGACACTTAAAACAACTTGCAACTTTTCATGGCGGAGCAATGATATCGTTACAGCAGTACGTTTCAAAACACTAAGAGATGTGGATGATGACCAAATCAGGCTTTCGTCTAAACTGCGCTAAAGCGTAGAAGACGTCTTAGTGAAAGAAGATGATCTAATCGCCTTTGCAATAGTATCCTCTCAAGAGTGCTTTTTTCGTAAACCTTTGAAGCTATTGAAGTAAAAGCAGTTGGTGAATAGCTGTTTGGTCGTTTCTTCGGGGAAGGTGTACTATTAGCACTACTCCAGCAGTCAGCAATTTCATGTCAGTGCATGCACGGGGTATGTGAACTGATGAAAACTTTGACCACGAATTCAACACATTCGTTGCCAGCAATGGCAGGCGGTCTGTTCGTAACACTCGCTTTACCTGATTGGAGTTAATTCAGTACGTTGTGAACAGGTTCCATGTATCCAGACTTCAGTAAGAATACAGGATATATAATCTAGGCGAACCCCAGTCTGAGGTTGAGATATTGAAGCAGTTACAGGTGTTATGGTTCGGCTTCGAATCCATGCCAGCGATTGATGAATTTCAAGTAATTACCCTTCATTATCATAACACCCTCCAACGTTCGTAGCACCAAGCGTTCCAGCGTTTCACCCGGAGTTCACGTGTGGAAGATTGTGTGCCCCACCATGATGTGAAAAAAAATCTCACCACGGTGTTAATATTCTTTAAAATACTCCTTTATTCTACGGAGAAGCATCAGTTGGGGCAAAGGAGACCTGTCCACTCTGATGGACAGCGGTAGGAATGGGCTGCTAATATCAGTAGAACACTTCGTTTTGTATGTCAAACGAGGACACTAATTAGCTGCATTGGCATCAAACAATAAACACTTTTTCTTCTACTATAAATCCGCACTAATTTGACGCGCTTGCGTTTTCGCAGATCATTCGTCATCAGTTCGCTTCTTTCCATTGAGTTTACCTTCATTTGACTCGGATTGATCATCTCTACAAAGTGGACACACATCTTTGGGATTATTCCATCCGACTCAAGGTCGGATTCATGGTGTCAACAATACCAGTTGCAGTAGCTGTTTGGCAGTTTGCAGTAGGCTGGTTCTTACTTAGTGTCCAATAGAAAATGATCGATAACCAAATGTCACCCGCCATTGTTTGTGACTAAATAGATGGGGATCACTTGCAGTGGTTGGTTAAGAAGCCTCTGCTTGGTAAACACACTGCCATGAATTATCGGGAGAATTATAACGAAATTCAAATAGAACCACTTTTGATTCGACGGTCAAAGCATAACTTGTCGCTATTTTGCAACCTGCTACACAAAAGGACCTATTCCGATCTGGCCACACTGGAACACCAACATAGCACTACTCGAGAGCTTGGCAACAATGATTTTACGCTAAATGTATTAAGGGCTAGAACAAACATTCGCTCTAATTTCTTCCTGGTCTGGCCTATCTACCTGCGGAATAAACCAACAATCAGGATCAGGCCTTGTGACAATGTGACAAGGTTAAGAAGCAACCTCTCCATTTACCTTGATTTATACACCGTAATCACTATATTCACATGGAAAAAGTCCCTCAATGAGCCACATCAGGAGGGGAACAAAAAGATCTAAACACCCGTTTCCAAAACTCTGGCTTCGCATGCAAGAGCATGGAAAGTTTTGTACCAATTGATCTGTGTTGCCACAGACATAGTTTCTCTCACCAAGAGATATATACTTATTATTATTATTATTATTATTATTATTGTCAGTAGGCGTGTCTGCGTAACCCTTCACAAGGACCGCACAGCTACACCCATCCCTAGCCTACACTGACGTTATCCTTCTAACCAAAACGCTCAGCTGACTCGGGTGGGCGGTCGACCGGAGTCGGAAATGTACTGAACCTCAGCTAGCTCACTGCACCTGGTAGTAACACTATTCTCACCAGCAGTATACAAGTAGGTGCGAAGCTTAAAATGCTCCAGGCGAAGGGCGCCTGTGGATCGGGAAATTGGAACCAATTATTCAAATTGAATTTCATCTGTTCGCCCTGTTCCGGATGGTTTCATGCAAAATGGATTAAAATTCCCCCCAGATAGTTGTGTGATCGCAGCAGCTCAGCAGACAAGCCTCGGATTTGCACTGCCTGATCGACAATCCAGGTTGGCAAATGTACTCCTTTCCTAGTCCAGGCTCTCGACTGATTGGCAGTATCAGCCGAATAGAAAATGAACACGCGGTCTACTTTGAGATTGCGCGTCGCAATCCATCCACACAACGTATACTTCAAATTCACCTTCCAACACTAAGAGTACTTCACAGGAAGCCAGTCAGTGCCAGGTAGGTGTAGGGAGCTCTAAGCAAAAGAGTGCTGCATACTTCGCTTCCCCCGTATTATAAACTCCAAGTTCCCCCTCGCCGTTACCTTTACCAAATTTGTAAGAAAGCCAGACGAGAACAGACTGAGGATCTGTTAGTCATACGGTACTAATGATAACCATAATCGAGCGTCACGCGAAACGTGTAATGTATCTAATTACGCCGGTCTTGACCTCTTCCATTATTATCAAAAGCTCGGCTGCCACACACCAGCGTTCCACATCTTCAGATGAAAGGTCATCCGCTGACCTTGTCAGGGTGTGCGTGCTAATCGTGCAATTCTGTGCTCTGTGTTTAATTGGATGTATCCCTTCACATTCTTGCGCCATGTCTTAGGAAGTACGCTCAATCGATTCGGATCACTGAGCTCTATCCAACGGCGTCTATATCTTTGAGGTAAGTCCAACGACACGCTGCCACACCACAAACTAAGTCTTCGGAAGTCTATTCACTAAGGCCAACTTGAGTAACTTTGCTTATTTGAGTTTCATCAGTACCTTCGGGATACCATTAGACAGATCTTCTTTAAGGCTGTCAAACAAAATATAACTTAGTACTGTGCACCAGGGTATACCGTAGATACAAGCATTTTTGTCATTTCACCTTACCATCATATTTTTACGTGCATTTCACTGCACAAAGCCTGTGTGGTTTTTCCTACCCGTGCGCCTAGTGACGCACCACCCAAACGTGCTGACTGGAGCAGACAACTGAGGCAGCCGAACGACGTGACCAGCGCAACCTAAAAGTGCATACCGACCACTGATCCATGGGCCGGAGAAGTTTGTCAACTGGGAATCCAGTGAGCAACAAAGCTAAGGTCAACCGTAGCTCAGACAAGCGGGGAAATGAAATCCGCTCGAAAATCACGTGTTCGTTCTGTGCCAATTCACATGGCGCGACAAATGTGAACATTAGACTTAACGAAGCTAACAGCGTATCGACAGATAGCTTGTGGTTTTGTGACATATGTTCAAATAGTCCGATAAGTAAGATTGTTCAAAAACTTGCGTTAAGGTGTGAAGCATTGGCTGTTACGTCTGCAGACCAAAAGGAACTGATCGCGGCATTGGGAGGGAAAATCTCAGAACTCGAGTTGCAGATTAGTGCATTACGTAGCCCGAATCCTCGACCAGTTAAAAGGCCAAAGCTCTCTGGCAAAAGTGCTACCCAGTCCAGTGAAAGGCAAACACCGTTAGTGAAAAACAGCAGTGAAAACAGGCCGCTTGAACGGCACCCCAAGTCTCACGTAATGCGCCAAAGCATGCAGAGTTACGCACAAATTGCGTGCTCACCTCCGTTAGTAGCTGGTCAACAACGGTTGACCTCTACAGATAGCGCAACTAACGGCGTTGCACGTAAAAATTCTTGTTGTAGTCTCGGCGTATTGTCCACGGAAGACAAGCCAGACATTCCCACTCGACAAACCTACGCTCACAAGGAACTGCAGAACAAACAATTACTACGCAACCAAAAGGCGATGACAGTAATATGTTCAAACGTCCCAGAACCCACTAGCAAATCGCCATAAGGTAGTCAAGCAGAAGAGCAAAACCGGTGGGCTGAAATAACCTGCGCACTCGAACTGAAAGTTCTCCCAACTAGTCTTACACGCCTTTCACGAAATCCATCATCTCCACACTTAGGGGAACCTCGGTTACTGCGAGTAACTTTCGGCAACACGCGTGACCTGGAAGATGTTCTCTTAGCAAGCCACATGCTAGTGAACTCTTCTGTCAGTGCCCGCATTTTTCCTGACAGGCTATGGGCAGAAAGACAGAAGCATAAATCCAACCCTAGTTCGTCACGTCAAAATCAGATGAAGCAAGTGGTACTGGTTCATGGTGTGCCAGAATTGAAGCATGACGTTAGCAGTGAACGACAGAAGCACGATATCGAGGAATGGCGGTACATCGCAGAACTATACTACATGAAGAATGTCGTGGCTTTTGACGTCACCCGCCTAATTGCTTCCACAAACTACCAAGGTAGCGGTCCACGAATTTTGAAAGTTACCTTGGCTGTGCCCGAAATGGTATTAGTAGCAATCCAAGCATGACATGACAACAGGAAACTTGGGCCACAAGAAGTACGGTTAAGACCATTCCTTCAATTAGTACAGACCTCAGATACAGATGAGCCAGCGTCAACTGTACCTATCTCAAATCAGCCAACGGTGCAAACAACCGTTTCGAAAATTTCAGCAGACCGGCACTATTCGTGCCGGTCACTCACAGCGAACCGAGCTCATGATGCGTCAACAAATACAATGCTGCTACACCAACACTCAGGGGTTGCACTCTAAGCTCTCGGACCTGCGTCACCGACATGAAACAACAACTTGGGACCCCATAGCAGTCATTGAAACTTGGCTCTCAAAAGACTTACTTGATCCGGAGATAGAACTCAGTGAGATGTCAGTCATTCGAAATGATCGCCCATCTCGCGGGGGCGGTGTTGCTCTCTACTATCGAGATTATTTTGCAATGGGAGGCTTTTACCGAAAATTCCCTTGTTATTCCCGACGCACTATTTTGCCGACTGCACCTAGCAGGTCGAGATGTTGGTTCACAGAAGAAGAGTGATGCTTGCTTCTTAGCAGTTATTTATAGACCTCCGAACTCATCAGCAGACAGCGATAACATTCTGTTAAACGCCCTCCGCTATGCTGTTTCACAAAAGTACTCACACTATCTAATAATGGGTGACTTTAATGTCTCTTCAATAGCATCAGTGTCCCCTAATGGGCCAGCATTTAAATCGAAACTCCTCGAATTCATGGATATGGCGGTTTTGTATAACCATGTGCATCGACCAACCAGACATCGCGGTTCAAACAAGCCATCAATCCTGGACTTAATCCTGACTAATGAAGAGTTGATGGTTGAGTCAGTAGCATACGATCCTCACTGGGCCGTAGCGACCATTCAGTCTTAACATTTGGTTATGTATGTTATGCCAGTATTGCTGCTAAAGAAAGAGAGACTCAACGCACTATTACGGACTATTATAAGCTGCGCAGCTTAGCAGCAACCGTTGACTGGGACCTACAGAAGCACAGCTCAGCGAATGGCGCGTAGAATGAATTGAAAGACAAAATTAACTGGGTCATACAATCAGCATCGGAGGTTGTACCATTACGAACATCGCGCCGGACCAATACGTGGATCCGGAGCAGAACACGTAAATGGACCAACAGAAGAGATGAAATCTGGAGGCAACATTTGCTAAGCCCATATGATGTCACATGGCAGGATTACAAAGTCATAAGGAACTACTGCACCACACTCATTAGAATCGATAAGTACGAATGGCTGGAGAATATGGTGCTGAAATTTACGAGTAACACCAAACTGCTCTACAGATTTGTGAATGGCAAAAGAAAGGTTAAGCTTGGAATCCCACTACTCAGGACGGCCAGTGGCCTAACAACTACTGCTGTGGATGCCGCGAATGCTCTACTCTTGCAGTTTGGCTCGGTAGCTACAAATGTCATGTAACCTTCGCCCTATCAACTGCAAACAAATGTCGTTGGCTTATCCAGCGTCACCTTTACTCCAGCAGCTGTTGCAAGCAAACTACAGTCTCTCCGGGAGTGTAGTGCCCCTGGAATCGACATAATCAGCCCAAAAGTACTAAAAACCCTTGCTCCCACCCTAGCAACACCAATTGCAACCTTTTTCCAATGTCTGCTTAACTCCTATGCACTCCCATCTGAGTGGAAAAATGGAATTATCACTCCAATATATAAAGGAGGTAAGTGCTCGGATCCTGTCAACTACCGACCTATTACCCTCCTTCATGTTTTATCAAAAGTTATGGAATCGGTAATCGCAGATGAACTGACGAGATACTTTGAAAGTCAACAGATAATTTCTGGTGTCCAACATGGTTTCTGACGCAGACGATATTGTCTCACCAATTTGCTGATTACTCGGGACTTATGGACCAGGGCGGCTGATGAAGGAGTGCCCATAGATGTGATATACCTGGATTTTTCTAAAGCATTCGACAGGGTCAATCACTTCTTTCTCCTCCAAAAGCTTGCTGCCTACGGTATCAACAGTTCCCTGCTCACCTGGTTGGAAGACTACTTACACGACAGAGCAATCAAGGTGAGAGTAGCCAACACCTATTCTGAAAGCCTTTACGTCTCCAGTGGTGTACCACAAGGATCCGTCCTCGGCCCGCTACTGTTTTTAGTCTACATTAATGACCTTCCAGCAGACATTCTATCTCTAATGCAAATATTTGCAGACGATGTTAAAATATGGAGAACAATTCGCTCAGCATCCGACCGTGTCTACCTCCAGGAAGATCTGACCCGGATTAACGAATGGGCAGAAAAGAAACAGCTCCCAGTGAACCCTGCAAAGTGCCACCTGCTGACGGTGCACAACAGCTTCGTCAACACATACTTTTGGGGCAACACGTCCTGCAACACGTGACTAGTGAACGCGAATTAGGTATTTTCGTGCAAGAGAGTCTTGGAAATTCGCTCCAGTGTTCGAAAGCAGCAAGTGTAGCGAACTTGAACTTGAGACTTTTGAGGCGAGCTCTCGGCACTTTTGAGCGACAGCTATGACCATTGTTGATTAACTCCTACATTCGTCCTCATGTTGAATATGCAATTCAGGCCTGGTGCCATGGTTAAAACGAGACATCCGCCTCTTGGAACAGCCCCAAAAAAGAGCCACAATGGCAACGCGTGGACTATCCGGTATAAGTTACGAAATGCGTCTTCGTGTACTTGGTGTGTTATCATCAGAATACCAACGGCTTTGCGGAGATCTTACTCGCACCTACCGGATACTAACCGAAAGCGAGCATCCATGTACATCACTGTTGACTCTAGCCCCATACAAACAAAACCGAGGCAACCACCTGAAACTAATGACGCAACACTCTCGTTTGAATTGTAGAAAGTATTTTTTCTCACTTAGAATCTGTTCTTACTGGAAAGCATTACCAAACTATGTGGTGAACGCACCAGATATGACGACATTCGAAAGATTCTTAGATTTTCATCTTTTGATAAACGATACACAACACTTTGTTAAATTGCAATGCTTTAACCACTGACACATTACATTCCACGTTGGAACATTTTGATTTTAATTTTCTTTTGCATATCCATCCTGTGGGTCTAGTAAAGTTGTGCTTTTTATCCCATCATCCACCATTGAACCATTAAATCCAAGCCAAATTCCCCCCAGGACATCAGGCATGTATGCGGAGACTTATGTACTGGTCACCCACGAGTACCTTCTGCGGTCGCTTCTGCAACAAACACTGCTGTTACGTATAAGGAGACATGCAGTAGATAAACATCAAGTGGCAGAATGTAACCAGCAAACAGCACAGTACTTTGTAGCTCATCGAAAATGATTCCAACAATAGCGCCGTCACTGTCGTTTGCATGGATCTCCCCGAATCTACTGCCATCACATCGCGGAATCAGTAGTCTAACGATCAAGACCAATGGGAGTCATTATGCAATTTGTTGAACGTTAAAGACAAATCCACAAACATAGCACATGTTACACGTCACCAGAACTCGGCACGCGATGGCTAGCCCCGACTTACTAGAAGGAAGTTAGAATCCGACGCTGACATAAAAATATTTTAATCTCTGCAAACGCGATGCAACACGGATCCCATAGAATGCGTAATTACCTTAATGTCCCTCGGAGCGCACAGAATTCGAGAAGAAGCGCCTTAGAAGGAAGCAGCAGTTGAAAATGCTAAACTCAATTTTCATCCATGGCGTATCAGAGCTTCTTTTTCACGGATGTCAAGTGACCTGAGCTCACTACTTGGCACAATGACGGTCCATTTACAAAGAAAGTTCAGTGGACATAAAGATGGCGCTATCACTTAAGAGGTCATCTGCCTCACCAAATTGTGGAATATGTGGCCAAAGAAGAATAAACTCATGGTTCAATCAGACCAAGCATCAACGGAAGAGTTAGGACGATGACGAAACAATGGGACAGTTTCCATCTAAACATCGGTTAATTGCTAGAAGCCTTACAACTAAAAGCCAAGAAATCATATGAACAACTAAACCTGTCGGCGATGACACAAGAGCACATGTTGACCATTCATTCACTTGGTTTCTGGCTTAGGTATAGAACTAACTTGAAAAAATCACGTTGCAGACCAGGTGTCAGTATCCTATCAAAAACGGAATAACGGCTTACCTCATATCGGTCGGCATTCTTCCAAACCGGACACATTTATCTGCCTGTTGGCTCCCAGAGATCGAGGAATTAGCCTATGTGTTCACCAGTGCTCAAGGTCTTTCCAATAATTTGGCCGAACTGAATGATCGCCACGGTCATACAATATGTGATATCATTAATGTCACGTAGTCATAGTTGCACATTTGGATGACGTACTCTGAAGCCTCGTTGCCGCGCATGCCACTCACCTGAAATAACAGACTTATAACAGAAGGGGTAATTTTGCATTAACAAAGTAATCTACAGTGTGAGCTCAAGGAAGACTTAGGCCCTCAGTTCCACGAGTTTCATTTGTGCCACCTGCAGAAACATCTGGCTTTTAGCTTTGGTGTACAGCCCCAAACTCTACACTCGAAATAGACTGCCAACTTGCGACCGCTCTTAGACGCACGATAAACGGAGAGGGTACGCGCATAATTATCGTGTTTGGTTCCAATGTACATTGTCAAGTAACGCAGCCACAATCGGAGAAAAATTTAAAACTCCTCTGCAATAGATCGTAATCAGTGTTCTGCTTCACAATCACTTCGTTTCCTCCACTCGTTTCATAACTGGTAACAGGCCATCTGTGCTAGAACTTGTGTTCACCAACGAGAAATAGCTGATTCAGCTATTAGATGTAGACTATCGTTTGGGTCGCAGTGATCATGCAGTCCTTTGTTTTAACCACTGCCATGCGAAATACCAAGCTGAGATTCCTGAACTTGTGCCTACAATTGAAGGCTACGACCGCTTAGTCCAGACTGTCAATGTCACAATCTGGTTGTTTCTCGCCGAAGATCTCTTAGAGGCTGTTTGATACGAATCCCTTGGCAACTTCAATGGACAGATTAAAGTCGCTTCAGTGACAAGAGGTTGCAACTAATCCAAAAAAGTTCCTTTCTTAAGGAACAAAACGCGAAATGGATGTTGGTGCATGACAAGCGTATAGAGTATCTCTAACACCATGCATGTGGGACAAGTACGTGGCCCAACGTAGGCTGCGCAATCAACCGCTCAGAAAAGACAAATCTCTACATCAGCAGAATATCACAAAAGTTTCACCGACTGTCACAAACTGCTGCACGGGCGCCTTAATGATTTTTGAATGTGGAGATAGTGTCCACCTCCTCTCCGGACGGCTGTTGATCCAGCAAGAACGGCCGTCAAAGTAGCGAAGTGCTGGGGACGTAATATTCTTCCAATTTCCAGTGGCTCTCGACATCAAGCGAGCTCCTAGATTTGTTGCCCCACCACGGAAGCTCACCAGCTTCTCCTTCACTGGTTAAGCTGTATCGCAGTAGTTGACGTCTCTGCGAAACCACAGCTTCCCGAGTGTCGATACCATTCGCTCAGTAGCAGCAGGAGGACATCTAGTGTAAGCTGTGTCTTTGTTCATCCAGAGTGGCTTAGACCTGATCCAGGTTCCTGTAATATGGACGTTTAGAATAATGAATCCGATTCACAGAGGCGGAAGCAGGACTGAGCCTTCAAACTGCGCCCTGGCCAAAGTCATGGGATAAAACAATGGTTGTACGCCGGTTTACCATTTATAAAAATACAAGCTTTTAGCTCCCAAGTAGCATGACTTCCGTCGACAGGGCTCATGCACAACCCATTTACTATTCGGATAGATTAGTTTCACCGAGTCATCTGACACTAAAGAGAACATTGACTTGAGCCACCTGTAATTTTCGAAAGTTTTCGATCATCGGATTCTGCCTTTCAAGCTCCGTTATTACGGCATCGGTGTCCCTCTCTTAAGCTGGATCACCAACTTTCTTCTTCCCTGGTAGTCAGTGGCCAGAGTTCACAGCTGTTTAGTTGACCCCATCCAAATTGATTCTGGTGCGCCTCCAGGCTCAGTTCTAGTGACCCAATGATTTTTTCTATTTCTAAATGACCTTGAGCGAACGAACCCTTCAAAGTTACTACTGTTTGCTGATGACATCAAGACATGACGCATTATTCAGGTGAATGCTTTGTTCATCCCCCACTGGCTTATCCTTCCCTCCAACCACGATCTCAATTATTATGCATAATATGAGTACTTGTGGCACAACAGCCGGCTGTTGGCTCTCCGGAACGATGTCCATCTGTTACTGGTGTCTTTGGTTCAGCTTGTTCTTTTCTTTTGTATTACTGCAGTATAGCTGAGGTGTTTTCAACTTGCAGCTAGAGTGTACAATAATAATAATAACAATAATAACAAGTTCCTCCGACGATTGCTGAGGACGGATGAAATATGTGCTTCCAGTCTTTTGGACAAATGGTGCACTCGGGCGCATGTGCTATCTTAGGGTTTGCCGATGTCCTACTGCGACTTGCCATTCACACTACGAATGTCCAACAGGAGCAGTTCTAATTCGATAGACCTCCCATCTTTCTAAAGTTTTTCAACTGTGGTGATTGATGGGTACTCGTGAGGAGTTAGTGCTGCCCATCCGGTTGCCACCATTTCGATAGCATGATGATGGCTTGCACAGTGTTAAGCATAGTGACCATCGCGGATTCCAAAACAGTTGGTCAGCATTTAAATGCTAACTTTATATCTCAGCATAGGCCATATGTAACTTGTTAAAAGGTGCCTGAAATTGCAGATAGCAAAGTGCGATGAGCCTTAACATTATTTTTGATTCTAATGTTACCACTCTGTGTTCTGTAATGCAGTGGCTCCAATACAACTATATATATAAATAAATGTCGTATCGCGATAAACAAACTGTTAGAAGAGTTATACTAATGAAATATTTTCGAAGGATACTTGAAGTACGTGTGATGGTGTACAGCATCCTTCACACTTACCTTAGTGCATCGAGCACATGGAAGAACACTATTGCCATCATTATTCAGATGTATAGACCAATATAGGTTTTACAGTGTGCCCATTGGGAAATAGGCTTTTGCGGCTAAGGCTCATTTAGGGTTATTTTCTTTAGAGAAAATAATCGCAGCAGTTACTTAAATGCACTCCAAAACTGGCTTGCTTAACTAATGGACGGAACCGGATTCTGCATGAAATTTCAACCGCATGTTTGTTCACTCATTTTTTGCCAGCAACGACAAGATCCGCCGAGTTAGTTAACCCACACAGACGTACGATGTATATGCTGACATGTGTGTGTGCCATTGCTGGTTTCTGTTTTGAGCTCAAATTGACAGTCCTACTCAACTTACGAACTATGGAGAGATCAATCACCTTACAATCAGCACGCGTATTGTGCTTGATCAACAGGGCGTCACCGCGAAGAGAGCGTGTTCTTAGTCGATGCTGATGAGCACAAACCAATAACCAACAACGCATTCTAGTCAATGCTGACAACTCAGGTGTGTTTACCACTTTGGAGGTAGACTTCTAAGAGCTAAAGATGGAGATATTTTTATCGGGACGTCATTAATCTTTTTACAATAAACACGTGCTTGGCATCATGCGGCTCTCAGAGGCATAAAAGAAAATCCCTTGCTATGGGTAGTTTAATCAACTGCAAACGCAAAACACAAACAGCAAGGAGGATTACCAGCGGGGGACTTGGAGCAACAGAAATTCATGATTTGTACCTGTATATCTGGTCAGATTAATACAAAGCGTGTCGAGTATATCCCCATTAGCTGCCAAATAATGTTTATGCAGACAGTGTGCGAGTTACTAAAGCAAATCAATCATTAACTTCAAAATATCCTCGGCAACATGCTTGATGTGTTTAATTCACTCTCACAACTAGCCTATGCGTCCTTCTGTGCTTCATCCAAACAGGCACTCAGTCCATGTGGGAAATCACTTTTACATGACAACACATTCGACAACCAATGTTCCCCCGAAAATGTGTGTACGATGGAGATCCGGTGTCGTGATGGCACTAAGTAAGTAAACAGAAAAGACAGTAGGTCATAACTCATTTTGCAGTAAAATCCAAGATACATGAATCGGAAAGCTTGTACAGTGGAGTTGTTCTGGGCAGCCATAACTGTCTTAAACTGGGAGGCTACAGTACTTGTAGTAGACTGTGTAGTAAGTGCTAGAAAGTTGAAGGTCGAGTTCCGTTGTTCCAAGCAGGGCATATTGTCCCTGTCTTCCTTCAACTGTTTAGGCCCTATGTCAATGGAACAATGGAATAATGGTAGAATACGGATGAAAAGCCAAGACATGACAAGTCCCATGGGATGGTATGCGGGAATAACGTTAGTGTCATAAAGTTACACAAAAGCGAAAAACACATCTGTAGACTCACTATATTATCCACGTTAACCCGTAGGTATATCCGTCTATACCGATTTCTTGGGATGGGTGAGTACAATGTTTACCTGCGTCTTATCGTCACTCAAGGAATGGAAATCAGAACAACTAATGTAAATGGTGTAAAGCATCGTTGCGTCGTTTTCTAAAAAGGTTCATCATGGGCGCGGAAACCACAGAAGTAGCAAGAGTTTTCCACGGTTGACAAACTCGAAGGCAAAAATAATTCTGGCGGCACTCAAGTCTACTGTATTGGGTGGGCAATTTTCCATTTATGACCCCTCAATTCTGTGTTGCAGCTAAGCTTCAGGAGGTGCAGGCAAGCATGAGTGGGGTTTCCAAAATCTGGACCGCCAGGATGAGATCACCCCGTAGACGGCGATATCTTCCGCTTTAAACTCCCAGGAATTTCAGTCGTCTATGGTATTGCAAGTGGGACAACCCCTTCACATTTTTTATTGTCCGTCGCTCTGCGGTCTCCAGTGCAACCAGGTCACGTTTAAACCAGGATGGCCAAGCTTGGATCGGCTACTCAACATGGGGACTCACATACGCATTGAGCATTTATAGGGGATGATGGATTGATCGAACCTCCCGAAAGCACTCTGTAACAGACCAAGATGTTTGTTTGCGGTTTTAGACCCCTTCAAGGACTGCACCGAACAGCCGAGGTTGTTTTGGATTACCACCCCAAGGTCCCGCTATTGTGAGTTTGTTTTCTGAATGTCGTGTCCAAGGTACATCGATATCTATGCGAAATGAAAGCAGTTGAATTTATATCTTGTAACAGGCTTGGAACCGAATAGGATTTTATGATTTCAGAAGCTTTTGAATTTAACAAAGACGGCTGACCCATAGAAGTCATCATCAGCCGTCCGAAACATCTCCACCAATCCAACATCCGAACCTTTAACCAACGCTTTTAGAAACTCTTTCAAATCCATTCATCCATATTGTTTGGGATAACAACTGTGTCCATCAGAATGCAACGCAATTATCGTCCAATGTTCATGTACTTCTGTGTTGCTGACATCCTTCGAAAATTCCTTTTTGTTTGGATATCCACAACCTTCACTCAGATGACGTCTATCGGCTTACTTTCAGCTCTCTGCAATCTACACAGAATGCAATAGGTTGCGCATTTTGCTGCGTTTGCGCAAGACGAAAAAAGCGAAGCAGTTCAGTTTCTGTTCCCCGAGAAAGCACAAGCATTCAGAAGTGCTGATGTATCCAAGCTGTTCAAAGTGTTGTCCGAGGGTGGTGCGCACATAAGCGTGTGTAGATGGCCAGAATAATATTCTTCAGACCACACCCACTATTCCTAGCAACACGACAAAGTCGCCAAGGCTTCTGACTGACTGTGGCGTTGCTAAGACGGTAATTCTAACAGTTTGATTTTTCTCTATATCAAATGACCTCCTTTGCCATCCACACTTCTCCGTCATCATCCTCATCAATCGGAGTACATTAGCCACTTGAATTGATGTTTCGCTGCCATACCATCATAGTGAAATACGGAAAGAAAAACAAGAGGGAGAGAAGGGGATTTACTGAAAAACCTTAGTGCCTTAAGCAAAAATTCAGGGTCAGGGCTCCTACACCTTGTCAACAACATGGTACCACAAACAGCTGATTTTCGTGCAGAGATAAGGCGGCATCGTCAACAGCTTCCTTGCGGTTTTCACTGCCCCGCATTATAATCAGCCATTACCCCGCAGATAACTCAGTATCAAACACACTTTAAACAGGCATTCCGATTAGGAGACGGCAGCAGACGCGCCACTGCTGTCGGTTGCGAACCATGTTCTGTAAAGTCACGTGGACTCCAGCGCGGAAGGCGAGACGGACCAACGGCACCAAGTTTGGTCGTCATTGCCTTCATTCCGCTGCTAAGTCAACTTCTGTCCATCTCGAGCCTTGCGCAACCCTACATCTGGCAGACAAAACAAGCCTCTCCTCGGTAGGCGGTGACCGGGCATACGTGGCACGTGCTACCTGTTGTTCGAAGGAAACGGATTGGGTATCACTGCCTAGCACTCGCCTACGCACATCATCGGAAACGACACATAACACTGCATCAGTTGTGATTTTCATTTGCTAGTACTGATAGGTGGTAGGGCACACACTGTTTCAAATATTGATGCCCTGCTGGAGTTATAAGTTGCGTTGTCGCAAAAGCCGCTTCGTAGTACTTCCATCATTGATCGCTAGAACTAATCGACCACGTATGAGACAATCGCCTATGCATTTACAGAAATTGTAGAATCGGGCCAAAGTTTTCAATTCAATCATGTATGGTTGACGGATTCGACTGGGTCTCTATTTCACGGAAGTAAAAGTTAACGCTGGTAGGTCTCGTTGATTTGGCCATTGCAAAATTCAGTGACCGTCTTCAAATTATTGGGATCTTTGTCTCTACTGTATTGCGATGTCTCTATCACTCGGAGCGCGTCTTCTTCGGGTGCGTGCAGAAACATGGCCAGGCGATACGCCTTTCGTTGCTCGTCCAAACCTACAAAGGTGCAGAATCCATTCACTTACTACTCCATAGACGCCAATAACACGCTAACTCCCGTTCATCCATGTTCAATACGACAGGCGTTTGAATAGATGCTGATGATCCAAACAGCATCGGAGAGCCGCCGGTGAGGTTCATCTTTGTCTGCGCTGCCACCATGTTGCAGAACTTGGTCGTTTAGGGACAAGTATTTATTCAGCAAAGTCAACTCAGCGAAAACTACAGCACGTTTGGCAAGTCAATCTGCTCTAGATAAGTTGCACTTTCAAATCCATAACTAACGAAACTGCTGAATCGACGGGATTCCACATTTGCTTCAGTTAAACAAACGGTGAATCACTCACACGAATAGCGGCCAATCTGAGTCCAGTAATCGAATGCTTTAGGTCCGCCTCCCATTGGCTGTCTGGCTTGCTGGTTTGGTCCAACCGCTCACTCTGAACTGACACTCCCATCACTTATGTCGTGCATGCTGTAAATTCAAGGTAAATCCATAAGCAATGACGGTAAATGTGATGTTGGTACAAAATCATGTCCCCTGGTGTACACGTAGAGAAGGTGAAAAAGTGGGGCGAACTCTGGGATTTGGCGACCCGTGAAATCTCATACAGACACTTGTGTTTATCCATGAGTTTATGAGTCATGTAAGATGGCGCAGCGAAATAAGTTCACAGTCGACTCGGGCTTTGAACTCTGCTAGCGAGGGAGCACAGGTGACAGATTCCGCTACGGCATTCCACGTTCGGTAACGGTGAACAGAAAAGAAATTCGGACGACATTCCAAACGAGTGTACTTCTATGCCTGGTTGAGACGGTGGCCTCTCAAATTGCTATTGTGATTGAGCTGTAGCAAGTAGCGGCAGGTGTGGTTAGGATCTCTTAAAATAGAGATCCCTGCGCAATGGCCGATATTGTCCGCTGAAGACCCCGATCACTTAAAGCTTTCCTTCATACGGAAATTATACAGGCACTTGACATGCTTGGTTGGCCGGCGTTGGGGTTTCTCCAACGCGGGGAGATCTCTCCTCAGCCATGGCTGCCAGACCAGTATTGACTATTCCACCTGTGGCTGTATGTTTGAGGCCAGAAGTTGTGGAAAATCGCAGGGTCGAATAGTCCGAATGCACCGCTTCAGGAGACCCACTTGTTGGATGCCCCTTCTCGACGCCATTTCAGTCTAATTCCAACATCCAAGCCCGACCTGAACAAAAACTCCCAGATCATTCTCGCCAGAAGAAGTTTGAAGCTCCTTGTTACTGAGTTTGTAGAAATACACCAACTTGTGCCGTAGATGTAGTGGCTTACACTTGTCCGCATTGAATCGAAGTAGTTTTGGACTGACCGGGCGTATACCCAATCCAGATCACCTGAAAGTACTGTGATGTCCTCGGGTGTACCGATCGCTCTCCACACGTTGATTTCATCGGAGTAAAGCAGATAGTTTGAGTTTATTAGGCGTGCGATCACCTTAATATACATCAAAGATAATTGCGGTACTAGTACCGATCACTGTGGTACTTCGCATTCAACGCGGATGAGATCTGACAAGGAGGGATTCACGCACTCGTACTTCCAAGCGTCTGTGTAGAGGAAAGCTTTTGATCCATCTTAGGGGGGGAGCACCAATGCCAAAGGTCTGCTATTGGTAGAGCAGGGTATCGTGTTCTAACTCAGGGGTCACCAAAGTACGACCCCCGATGTCCGTTCATCCGGTCCGCCGATGGTACTGGATTTTGCTTGGTTAAGCTTATGGAACAAGAGACACTGTAATACAACTTATCTTTGACATTGCATTTCGTGTTTTCCGTTATCTCATACCGTTTGAACATTAGCGTGACCCGGCCCACAGATGCAACATGGTATCCCGTACTACCGTACTGTAAGTGACCCCACATCGCTCGGACCTTGATGTGTGCGATCTCGCATGAAACCCATTCATCAGTTCATTCTAACGTGGTTCCGCTTACCTCACACACTTGTTCCGCGACTTTCCTTTTGTTAGATTCTCTGGTGCACGTATCATATCAAGCAAACCTTATGAAGATGCCTTGTCTGTGAATATGTCATGTTGAAGCCATATTTGCCAGGTATAAAGAATTGCAGGTTGTCAGTACGTAATTGGTCTGGAACAGCTAATGTTTGAGGTTCATACACTATGGTGACTCTACATGGCTGTAAGTAGCCCCCTAATTCAGTCTGAGCACTGTTGTTGAGTTAGTTCTGATTGAAACGCTTTGCACAAGCCTTCAAAGCGCTTCTCCGCTTATATATATATATATATATATATATATATATATATATATATATATATATATATATATATATATATATATATATATATATATATATATATATATAAGCTTACGTCATATGTGCTATAACTGTAGGTACTAATGAACTTTAGGTGCACCCCTGGTAAGCTGTGGTTCCACTAATGACCAAAAGTTCTCTAGTATTCCGGTGTTTTAACTACTTTTTAATGTTGCAATACTGTATCTCTTTTTGATCAGATCCCCTGTAATTCAGCCTACATTAAGATTACTAAGCGGAAACGGAGAGAAGGTCACGTCTTCTTTTTTTATAATTTTAGCGGTTAACTTCTGGCTTGCAAATATTGTGTAGGATGGTTATGCAGCTCACAGTTACCATTTTCTCGGTTATCTGGTCCGCGTAAGTTATTTTTCCGACCTGCGCCAGTCTTTTTTCTAGTCATCCGGCCCACCGTGCGAAAAGCGTGGTGATCCCTGGTCTCACCGGTCTAACGCCTTTGATAAGTCGCGAAAAACTACAACAACTCCTGTGCCAGAGTCTACTGCTTCAGTCCAGCTGGGTCGTGCTAGTAGTAGATTTTTAGTACTAGCTCGATTTCGGCGGAAGCCATGCTGTTCCGGTGCAAAGTAGTTAAATTCTACCAAGTAGACCATTAGCGCATTAGAAATAATAGCTTGCATGACATTTGAAAATATCGGTAGTAAAATTACGGGAGAGTAGTTGGTTGAATCGGAACGACTACCACTCTTGTGATTAGGAGTAATCATCCATGGTTTCCACATGTCGGGCACGTACATTTTGTCAAAACACTGTTGGAAGAATCGAGAAAATGGGTCAGCCAACCTCTCTCCTACCGCCGTTAGCGACCTCGGATTTATATGATCAACTCCAGGAGAGCTGTGCTTGCGCATAGTTAACAGCTATTTTGAGTACAGCTTCTGCCTTGAGGGATATCTGAGTGCATTTTAGGGTGTGACAACCATTGTCATAGGGTTAGGTGGCCAGTGACCGCGCAGAAATTTTGCCGCATTCTGTAGGCACAGGGTATTCGCCACCTCCGGTGTCCATGTGAATCCGTCCACTGTTTGAAGCGGAGGATTTCCCCGTTTCTCCTTACTTAGACTGTTTGCGTGTTGATACAGAAGTTTATTGTTTGAGTCCATATACATTGGCAACTTCAGCTGGTACGCTATTCTATCCTCGCGAAAAAGCTGAGTGCAGTGATTACGTTGGGTCGCAAAAGTCATCCAGTTCTCGATGCTCGGAAAGAGTTTGTTGAGATGCCAAATTGAGTTTCGCACCGTTATACACTTGCGTGTCCTGCTTCGCAAAAACGGAACGACGTTTCTCGGGCGGAAGGTTTTAGTTGCTGACGATTCGGCAACCAGAGAGTTAAACTGGCTGACGAAATGTTCCCATGCACTAGCTGGCACCTCATCTGCTAGGAGGTTCCAGTTGGCTGTCTCACCTGTCTCACATAGACCGTATCACGGTGGATGACTGAGTGTAGAATTGATCATGCTTGTAATCAGAATAACACGTGGTCGGACCGTACATGCTTATAAAGTGGCAAACTTACCTCGTCTGAGTCGTAGAGGAACAATCAGTCGCGCGCTGATTTCATTAGGCTCACCCACCAGCCGACCATTTAGGCGATCGGATAGTGTAAATCCAACCCACGTTTACGTGGTGCTGTGGTAGCGTACCCTGCTCTCCCTTCTTTCTTTTCCCTCTACGCATACTCTCCCCGTCCCCGTTTCACCGAACCCACTACTTCCTCCAATCCAGGTAGCCACCACCCATACGATTGCCCGTAAAAGCAATTGTGTGCCACCACGCAAAGCGCTCAACATCGGGTGATGGAACGTGCGCACTTTGTTCCACCGGAATACAAGTGAGCCTCTGGAGCGACGCACTGCACTGGTCGCGATGGAACTGACGTGCTACAACATCGATATTGCGGAGCTCAGCGATACCCGGCTCTCTGAGCAACGTAAGTTACTTGAAGTTGGTGCCAGTTATACATTCTACTTAATGATAGCCTGACCTATTTACGTGACACGACATAAGTTGGGCCCGACAAGCGAAGTTATAAACACCAAACAAACGAGACTGTCCTCAGATCTCCATGGAATAGAAGTGGGTTCGCCTACGTTGGTGATAATGTGAAACGCTTTGTGAGTTTATCAATAAGCATATGATTTGATTAAGACTTATTCATTTTGTGAAGCGCTCACTAACCATCACCGGCGCTTTTCCTACTTTCGTTTTTGCCTGTTATCAACCCCTGTTCTATCACCCCATAAAATTCTGCCAATTGGTCAACTTAAGTTTAACATTCAAAGTTCAGTACTGTTCAACTCTCTCCTCTTGCACGGCTGGTACATTTGTGCTCCCTAGCCGAATTTCCCCGAAGTCAGATATGATAATCTTAGTTTACTAAATACTATCGGATGCTAATTCGTTGTAATACCGTAGTCCGCTATCACTACCAACGTATAAAACTAAGCAAAGCTGTCCGAGTTTTATACTATCATTTCAAAAGCAACTGATTCACCGTTTCCGGTTTACTGTTAAAGGTCGCCGCTTTCATCTGAGTTACTTTGCAAAACGAATACAATTTTGGCTGCCTCGGGTAAAATTGTGCAATCGAGATGAAAACTAACGGCCGCTTTACTGGTAGCTGAGCGAACCTTACCAACCAGATCGTAGATAATATTGGTGACTGTAGACGTACATCTTGCGTGGATCGTTGAGCAAGGGAATGAACTGATGTGGGTTAGCGTGTGTGTGTAAATGGCTCTGAGTGATGGTGTGCTACGCTATCAGGAAAGTGTTCATTACGACTTTCCTCGTTGCGCACCATCTAAAAATTGCTACATATACTGTTTGGGTTCAAACAATGATACCTGCAATCTTTCGGTTCCAGGCTTACAATAGCTGAGATGGAGACAAATCATCTACTTGAATTCATATTTTATTCATTCACAAATGATATTTGTCTACATAATATTGCTCAAGAGACCCGTTTTGAGCGGTAGAATATGGAATGTCAAATTTGTATGAATACCTGTGGAAGTGCTGCGACTTTGTGGAGAGTGTTTGTAAAATGATGAAAAATCAGTGAACTGGTCTTAAAACAACAAGCGGCAAACAATCGTATTTTAGGGGCTTCATCAAACGCAGGACTATAGTTACTTAGGCCCATGAACAAACAATATTGCTTTAAAACACGGAACACATAGATTATGATTTGGCTGAAGACCCAGGCTGTCAGATGGATGGAAGAAATCAACCACACCAAAGGCATCGTTAAAGTATTTAAACTAATGTCTTTTGTCGACCTCACTCGAAAGATGACGGGTCTGCTAACCGTGCAAAGTTTTGTCAACTTATTTATCTGGGCTTTCATTTTAGCTAATTTCAAAATTTGGATATCTTACTCAGCTTCATACACTTCGTCATATGAACCGACGATTTGGAATGCATTACGGTGAGCGCACTTTTTTCGAATTATAATCCACTCGGATGCATTTTAATTAGTAGTCGGGTGAGTAACTAGAGTAATCTTCACATAAGATGCGCTTTATAATCACTTATTGCTCTTTTATGCGTTGCATCGCTCACTTACTAAGTATATTCTCCAATGAACACCATCATACTGTTGTTGTCATTCGCACTTATACTCTTCGTTTTTACTCCTCTCTCCATAATCAACCTGCGGGACAAGCTGAGAAAATGATTTTCACAAGTTATAAAACAGTGTTCTGTAACTGCCGAAACCCGGTGGATTCCAGTCCACTGAACGTCGACTGAAGTAGGCATTGCAAGCTTCAATGAAGCTCATTCTTAACCCAGTATTACACAAATGATAATGTCGGAGTTTGAAGTAGCTTTCTGTAAACGAGGGAACAAAGTAGTTTACTTGATACACGGAACATTGAGACAATCTGCAAAGTAGCTATTGGAAAAAATAAAAGTATCCAAACATAATGACATAGAAAAATGACTTGTCCCAATGGATATAAAATCAGATTTCCGCCAAGAAATCTCTGTTACTAGCAAGGATGCGCAAGAAATCGAACTCCAGTTTATTAAACAGGATCTCCAGATTCTGTACATAGACCAGCGGTAGACGAATTTCACTAATCTGGCCCAAAACTTGAAGAAAAATAATGAAACTATGGCGAAGTAGTGCAAAATTAGAATAAACTTTATCAAAAGAAAGCTAGTGCCAACAAATGTAGAGAGGACGCAAAATATGTCGTAACAATGGTAAAGCATAATAATCTGAAACAGTATTGTACAAATGTGGTAAGCTTTTGAGATTGAAAACACAGTTATCTGAAGGGGAAGCACCGCAAAGGGTGTGAATTGATGAGGTACGGTTAAATGTTTACAGGTTTAAACTCGGCTCGATTGGTCATCAGATAGCTGTCGACTAAACTGGGGTTCGATTAAGAAAAATTGGCAAAGATTATGTATCTGTGAATACTCAAATGCCTCATACTGAGGTGCACTTGTAGTGAGCTTCGTATTCGCATTCATTTTAATATTCTCATACGGCAAGTCCGTGTAAAAAAGAACTCCGGACTATCCACAGTGAGGGGGACAACTACCAAGCACCAGTATCCGTCGACTCTTCATCCGAACGAACAAGGCGAAGACCATTAGCATGTACAAGTCCATTAAGATTGTATAACCAGCAAAATCTTAATATTCAGCTTAGTGCTAGTGTATTATTGTTGGTTAATTTCACTCGACTTGCAGAGAGAAATGCAGATCTGGGTGCCTGCCTATCATCATCATCATCATCATCATCATCATCATTATACATGTCAGCTAGAAGTGGTGAAACACCTCCGCTATTGTACCGCAAAACATATGGTTGGCGGCATCCGGTTTCGGATTTGCCTGTCACTGTGGCAAGCCACAGGACGCCTGCGCCTACAGAGGGACCATGAATGGCTTGCGCTGCACCACCCACAGCTCCAACCACACACCCCATATCCAGTGTAAACCCGAAAGAATAAGACCGGGAGGCATGCGGATGGGAACCATGTTTCATCAACGGAGCCGGCACACACTCCTTCACAGGCAAACACAAGCACACTGTAGTTGGGAATCAAGCGCACACAAGGCGGTGGCTGGACCGTAGTCCGCTCCACACTGACTGCATGGAACCACTCTTTGATCCTAACACTGCCACAAGGACCGTGCACCCTGTCCCCTCCAGCAACGACCAACTGTCTCGTGGAGCCAGTATGGACGAGGTAGTGGGTAATAGATGGGTAGGCACCTTGTCAACATGCACATCAAGCGCAGCCACACCGGGGATATCAAACAACAGCCAATCACTTGAGGGAGAGAGAGAAAGAAAAAGAGAAAAACTCGATTAATGCATAAGGAAACGGTGACATAAACCTTAATTAAATAGCATACGTAATAAGTTGTTTACAAACAAATCCTAGCTAAGTGCACGAGGTCAGGAAATATAGTTCACGGAATGCCACGAACAAAAAAATGTTATGGAAATCGAATACAATTGGCTGAAGCGATGGGTGCACGTTAATGGAATAGAGTACAGAGAGATATTTATATGAGAAAGAAAAGCATTAAGGTAAAAACTGTAAACCCACCACCTGAAATAAAGAGACTTAGCATGCAAGCACGCGGTTAGTAAATCGAATTCAGCGTGCCTACAAACGCTGCGCCGGCTCGTCATAATTCTCTGCAGGACCCGTCGTCGCTTCTGTGGTGGCCCCAAATGGCACAGCGCATGACCCACTAGACATCTATAAGAGAAAGAAAGGCATTAGGAGAGAAGCGAAAACCCACCACCTGAAATAAAGAGACTTCGCATGCAAGCATGCGGTTAGTAAATCGAATTCAGCGTGCCTACAAACGCTGCGCCGGTGCTGCCCACGTTCACTGCGGGACCCGCCGTCGCTTCGGCAGTGGTCCCAAGTGACCTCTCTCATGGCTCACTAGGCCTACCTGACTAAGGTACTCGCGACCGCATGTGCTACATTACCATGCGCTCGATGTCGATGGAGTACAATTCATCGGTGCTTGCCGCTTCCGCAACTGCCGCTTCTTCTCTGCATGCATGAGGGATTTCTCCCGCACCTCAGCAACTGCCTTCGTGATTAGATCGCGCCATGCACGCCGATCAACCGCCTTCGATTCCCATGATCTGCAATCAAGATTAGAACGTGTGAGGCTCACTTCAATACGGCAAAACATAAAGGGAATACATACATACATACATACAATACATAAAGGAAAAATAAATACGACAGTTGCGTGCCAGCTGAGCCACCACCAACGGATAGGCATCGTTCCGGTAAGCTACCAGCCAGCTACTAGGCAAAAAGAAGAAAAAAATATTATGTTTTACCCTACGAAATGAGGTCGTCGATGGAGGGGGAGGCTAAAAGGGATGAGGAGGGACAAAGAAACTCACAGCAGGAACTCCACTGAGGTCGGCTCCTTGCCATATCAGCAAGTGTATCCAGCCAAACGTGTTCACCGTCTCTTGGACCCCAACCAGGGAGCCGTGACGCTCCAACCGAGGCTAGCTCCGAAGTGAGGGGCTTCATTCCCCTTGACCAAGTCATCGCTTGGCAACCTCTCCTCTTCTTCCACCCACATCCCCGGTGAGCAAACAACGCACGTCGCGGAAGTAGGTGGGCTGGATTGCGTAACACGTGGCCTAGCCATCGGAGCCTAGTGCAAGAAAAAACGGTGCTGAGCGGTTCATTCCCTTTTTCTGGGCCGTAAACAAGGCGTCGAATACGTTCGTTACTCACGCGGTGTTCCCACTAGATTTGAGCCAAACTGCGAAGGCACCGATGGTCGCACGTAACTAGCCTCTTCATGTCTGCAGACCTTAGGGGCCAGGTTTCGCAACCGTACAGTAAGGTCGAACGTACTGCTGCATTGTACACTCTACCCTTCAGGGCGAGAGTAATGTCGCGTCGACGCCATAGGTGGCGAAGGTTAGCAACAGCACTTCGAGCTTTCGCTATACGGTTCGTGATCTCGTCTTCGATCCCAATGGCGCTGATACAACTACCCAGGTAATTGAATTTCTGAACGACTTCTAGCTGATCCCCACCAAGGGTTAGCCCAGGGGGCGATCCCTGCCAATCTTGGAGAAACGCTTTGCACATCGGTGGTGCAAAGCAAAGCCTGAAGCGACTGACAGCCAGTGCTAATCTGTCCAGCGCGGCTTGGCAAGTCTGGGAGCTGTCACAGATGAGGGCAATGTCGTCTGCATACTCTAAGTCAAGAAGTCGTTCTCCTGGGAGTAGCTCCACACCTTCCAAGTCATGTCCTGTAAATGCAATCTCCATGACTTCGTCAATAGCCTATACCCCTGGCTCGTCGAACAACATCCTTGTAGAGGCAACTGGGTAGTTCAGATTTACCCTTTCCAGTAAATGGTTCGGTGGCAGTTTTTAAGGAGGTTTTGGATTTATATCTAGCGAGTTTTTTTTATAAAAACCCAACAATGCGTTTAAAAGCATTGCGATGTGACGGAAATGACTAACCACTAACTAAAGTCACTGCCCTTTGCTTATCCGAATGATCATATCCAATCCACGGACGTCAGTGCAATGGAACAATGGTGTATTAGGGCAAAAAAGTAACTACTTAACAAGTCTCGTAGGATGACCAGAATGAGAAACACAAAAATCGTACAAAGAAAATATAGTGACAAAATCAAAAACGTTTTGTTTGACTCACCACAGTGCTCACACAGTGGTATGCTGAAAGGAGCCAGTCTCGATTTTTTAGTTTAGCTCAGGCTGTGCAATTTACGCCACATTATGTCATCCGTCGATGTATACAAGCTAGATCTTGTAATGTAGATGGGTTAGTGAAACGTCAAGGCATTTCTGAACAAGATAAATTGGGGCTTAAACATGGTAATTTGGGAGGGATTTGCATGGCTAACACACAGGAAGCTAGCAAATGTTCCGCGGCTATATTAGCCGACTGTATTGCGTGGCCAATTTAATCTGTTAGATCCTCAAATTCTTATTGCGCCTGAGTTGCAGTAGGTAGCGGCGGACTTGGATGGTGTTCCCCAGCTTCTGCTAGACCACTATTAGTTCACCATGTAGGCGTCTATACTGACCGCCGTACAACCTCAAGGTCCTGAGCCTAAGTTGATATGGAAGGTGGAACAGCCCTCTAACCTGCTTGGTGACTCTTCGCCGTGGGGTCTCGAGCGTTGCAAGATCATGCTTGTGCCTGGGCTTCCAGGTGTGGATTGCGTAATCCACATGAGGCCGCGCGTAAGCGATAAGCAACTGCGGACAGACAGACGGATCAAATCGCCCGAATTCCCATCGCAGCATGCCAACGTGTTGGTTTCTACTCTTTGCCGCCTCCTCAGATTGTTCTGAACAGCCTAGATCAGTCTGGATTAGTACTCCAAGATCGCGCTCCTCGGTGACTGCTTGCAGAGCATGATCTCCAAGCTACTATCTGATGTTCGGCTGGTTGCGAACGTGGACCACCTCACAGTCAGCTGAATTGAACTGAAGGCGATTGTGGAATGAACATTCGTGCGCCCTGTCTAAGTCACACTGAAGTGCATCGGGATCTCCTTGGTCGGTGCTCGTCCGCCGCATCTTAACCTTATCAGCAAATAACAAGAAATCCGAAGCAATCAGACATAAGCACCTTGATGAGCACGATAAATGGAAGCATCCACAGAACTTATCCTTGCGGAACTCAAACTTACATGAATGGGATCTGACAGCGCACTTCGAATTCTAACCTGCAGTTGTCGATTCTGTAGGATATGTCTATTCCACTCATGGACAAGATCCCCAACTTCATCGCTTTCCAGCTTGTGAAGCAGAGTGCGGTATTCCGGGTGGTCGAACGCTATGGAGAATTTGATGTAAATTACGTCGGTTTAGTTTCTTTTGTCAGCCGCTTCGTCCCAAGTGGTGCGTGCAATCGGTAGTTTGTTTGTGTCTAAATGGTGTTGACGGAAACTGTGGTGCTTCAGTGATATGCTGTTGTAGCTTTCTAGATGATGAATGATCAGAGCTCACATGGACAGTTGTGTTCAATACTTTGGTGATGGACTGGGTTATTAGAATAGCATTTTTTGATCTTCCTGAGCTCCCTCCATCTCGGTAGTTGGGATTTTGGATCGATATCGCAGTTGAAAAGCAGGTTTGGAGAAACCGCCTCCAGTTTTGCGTTGCTCGTTAGGTCGGGATTTCCATTTTATTCCAGTCGAACTAGTACCGTTTTCATACGCGTGTGCTAGAACCAGTGCGGGTACCTAAACTTTTTGCAAGCCCCTTTGTGTTCTTGTAGTATTGTGAATAGCTTCCTTCCTTTTTATCCAACATAGTGCTGTTCACAATTACTACAACTTGTTTTATATACGACAGTCCGACTCTTACCTTTTTACTTTCCACGTTCTTCTTTATCTTGACAAAGTTTTCCTCCTAGTGCCGGTTAACTTGTGGGTTTACCGTGTTTGAACAACTTGACAGTTATTTCAAGTAGGTTCTTTATGTACGACAGAACGACTCGTTTCCTTTTTGCTGATGTAAGCTTGGTATCTATGGGCGTACGGTTTATACATCGTTGGATGGAACTGCGTGGGGATGCTTTGCGTTCAATCGACTTTAATAGGTGCTTTGTCTCAGCTCGTTTCACTTCCGTCGTATTGTAGTGATCCGCTATTCTGCGGAACAGTGTCTGTACACTGTGTCTGTACAATGCATTTTTGTGACTATTGGGGTGGTCGCTGTTGAAGCTCAGCGTCTTCCTTCTATGCGCGCCTATTCTATAAACTAATGTTTGCAGTTCACCGTTCATTTTTCTGGTCACTAAAACACCAAAGAAAACAGTTTTGTTTTCTTTCTCAAATTCCATAGTGAATTGGATGCCGTTCATAGCATCGTTAAACACTTGATGTGAGTAGCAAAAACTTATTACTGATGTAACGAGTTCAAAGTTTTCGAGGAACAACTGATAGTAGTTATCTCTTTGCATGAAAATCTCGACCATGAGTCCGAATGCGACGGGATGCTGTTGGTACATCTTTTACTAGTTTATAAATTTTCCGTTTAAATTGAGATACTTTGGGTGGCGTAACTGGAGAAGCTCGCACACGATTCTAGTCGCCACGTCCCAGATTTTGTATCAGCTGTTGTCCAGATATACTGTGATAACTAATTTAGCTAGCAGTAAATTGAAGGAAGTGAATAGGGCGGTCGCATTGAATGACATCATCGTTTCGTCCTCATATTTTGTAGGTCTTTGAGCTTGGCCAGGAAGTATCGGGTACATTTTATACAGTGTTGTGATTCACTGACTATATACTTGAGTCTCCACCATAATTCCTTTACCAGATTGTAGGTGGGTGTGTCTGAAAGTGACACGACTGGTCCCAACGTTGTCTCCTTTTGTACACTTTGCGAAATCCATAGAAGTAATATAATATAGGATAATAATGTACCTTGCTGTTGCTACCAAGAAACCATGCCCACAAAGGGAAGGCTTGTAGTTACATGTGTAACTTGCTCCCCCAAACAGGGCCGTTAATGTTTGGGGGTTATACAAGGATGTAACAGGTACATTTTGGAAAGGACTTCATTTGGAATTTTCACACCTATATCCTATCAAAACACGAGCATTTTCAGTATTTTTCGGGTGCAAATCAAGGATACCATGGAGATGGTGGATTCATGGAATGGGAAGAAATGTAAGGGATTTGAAGCAATTGTAACTATCAACCAAAATCAGACGAGTAGCACACAATCGTGCACCATAATCCAGAATAATGGAGGTCAAATTATCTGTACTTGGTGCAATTTTACTCATATGCGAAAGGAAGGAGAAAACTATGATTAATACATCAATTTAGCTACATAGGAACCATAAATGCTTCAGTTGTGTTAGCTTAGTAATGTAAGCGAGTAATCACCTAGAAGCAAGTTAGGACAGAGTGACGTGCCTGGACATTCCAAGATCTAGATATCGTATTGACCTCATAAAACACTATGTGTTGTATGTTAAGGAGTTGTGTGCCAAGTTCGTCCCGAGTTCTCATTCTATCTTATTTCTCTTCCGTGATTTCGTTTAACCGCCTATTCTTTGCGAATGTTCTGTTTATTTTGTTGGTTAGGTGCGAGTTAGGGTCATTTTTAATAGTTTTCTAGGTTTTGGTAACTTTTAGGAACTATTTTGTTTTATCGATGTAATCTGCTTTGTTCATTACTGCTGTCATCTGTCACTTGTCAGCAGGTAGGACAACGATTGATTTTTCCGATGTCATCGGTTTTAGCGCTTCTTTCTCTTACCGCGATAGAGGGCTGTATTGTTTTATGTGTCATGGTTGGGACGATTGCATGTTTAATCTGTTTCTGTGTTTCTTCTTATAGTCCCTTGATCTACGAAGAGCTTTCGAATCTTGCTGGAAACTACATATTTGTCGCGTCTATGTAGTTATAGCTGTCATTTGATGGAGATTTGTTTTTCCGCATCGCAGAGTGGCGGCTGGACAGATTCTGGTTCCTACCGTTGTTGGTATATTACTCGTTCCTGGCCGATAATTTGGTCAGATTGTGCCGAGGCGCAGTCTGCATTTTAGCTCTGGTGTTTTTGCTCTGCAATTTCATGCCGACTGTATTGGTCCAGTCAGCTGGCGTCTCGTTGTTTGCAAACAAGCGGCTGGATATTTCGTTATACAGCGTTCATAATTTCCGCTACGGTCATCAACATCTTTGTTCATCATCCGTACCATACGCTTTCCAAATTATTGCGCCGTTGGCCACGCCTGTGGGTTGTTCATCAGTTGTTTTGAGCTTATACCGCGAGGAAGAATGACTCTTCGCACTCATGGAAGAATTTCAGTTGTTATTATGTGGAGGCCTGCATTTTCCTGCTGAGGTGGCGCTGTAAATAGGGTGACAGCTTCGCTCGCCGCTTTAAACTGGAGCTCAGTTGGTAGGCATTCCGAAATGACCGCCAGTGTTCCATTAGCCTAATTGCCATCTGCCCAGTTTGAAGCACAATCTTTATTATCCGTGGGCTTTATGTTTCGCAGCTTTCTACTTTTGGCAGCCTTGAGAGAAAATCAGCCACAACGTCACTCAAGAGCATGGTCTCACGCATATAACGCCACTGTTCCTGGTCGTGAGCCTTTGCCCAGCATTTGCTATGCTCATGGGACTGGGAAACTATGTAGACAAATAGTTCTAGTTGTAGTGCCCAGAGGGCACTTTTCCGAGCTCTTCTTCACTTGTTTGCGGTTGCCCTACTGAGTGTTTGAAATGACCCAGACCAAGCAGGATCCGTTACGGAGAACAGTTGTCGAATGTAGCATCGCTTTCACCTCATCAATAGAGTTAACTACCACATGAACTAGGCTGGACTGACCATGCAACACGGAACTTGATAACAGGTGAGCTTCGTAAGGTTGATAGGTTTAGTGGGAACATGGAGCAAGTTGCCTACGGTTAAAGACCCCAATTTTCCGCGATCCCGAGAAAAGCATAAAAATTGCGGAATTTACCAACTGTCGCTGAAAATGAAAATTATCGCGAAATCGCGGAAAAAATAGAAAATTCTTTGAGAAAAAACTTTGAATACGTTTTTTGTATTCAATATAATTGTATATGGAACAAGTGCCAAACAGCCAGCTGGCTATTGGTGCATCCCACTAGAGTATCTACCAGCTGCAATCGAAATACTCTTGTCTCCCATTCACAACTAGGACCGCGGTCACCCACACATCTATCAATTAATCAACCATGTCCCATTTGTCGGCTCAGGCTGCGCGCTCAATCTATTGTCCATTATACAGATAACCTTCGCCCAAATGTACATGAGATCTGTCCGACGTGTGTTCGTTCACGCCTTTTAAACACACACATTGCTCTGCATTATAGTCACCTGTGAGCAGCTTTCATGCTGGTTGCAGTTACCCTTCGCAGATTCTCTCCGGAACTCGATGAATTCATGGCAAAAATGTAAGTGCTTTTCATCTTGCGAGATGAAAGAGGCGTGTTTACACAGAGTATCTAGCTCAGGAAGAGATGGATAACCCGCCCGGCCCAACTGCACTCGGCTTCACCCGTTGAAATGTCTGGCTGGAAGCTGTCACGCTTTACAAAAATATTTCTGTCACTACCCAGCCATGTTGCAAGCTGTCCAAATGAGTATGGAAACTCATCTGATGTTTGTGAACTTGTTGATATTCTAACCAACGAAACAATTTGGAAAGCTTTGAATTCGCTACTGAATTGCATTGCGAGCGCTGGCAAGAAGGTCATCCATCACTTGAAAACTGCCGAATCACAATCTCCGGTAACCTCTCCGATCTATCGATGTCGCTGAAAACTGCCGCTGAGGAAAACTAACTGCAGCATCTGCAGGCAGATGGACTGGCTTTGATGAGTCTAGCAAAAGCCATACTGGTCGCAACGCTGGTTTTCCTGAGCTGCCACAAAACCTTAGGATTTGCTGACATCACTAGCTAGTTAGCTAGTTTTGACGACCATTAGACTGCTCCATAACAACCCCCTCATTACCTTTTTCAGGGATTTAAACAGCTATACAGACGTACCAGATTTGGTTGCCTCCCCAGCTCTAGCAGCCCAATGACTACTCTATCAAAAGTGGTGAAAAAACTGCATGAGGAAAGTGTGAAGACAAGCTGGCCGTCTGGCGCGGGATGAATGAGAGCACACCTTAAACGGCACACATCGCATTCTTGTGTATTCCATAGACACTGAACGGAGATTCAATGCTTAAAAAGAGTTGTCTGACACATGTCACAGCCCTTCGGACTGCAATACAAAGCACGTTGTTGGGCTTGTAGAACTAGTGAATACTAGTCCCAGACGGTGCGCGAAATTAAGCGCGGATATCAGAAGCCAATTGGAGTCGGACCCAGCAACGGTATTCGATGGGCTACAAGAAGACGAGGACGAATGAAGCGAGACAAGAGCAAACACGTGAGAGCGGGAACTTACAAGACGGCCCAGTATAGAGCTGGATGTATGTCAACATGGATGTAATGTAAAGGAGACTAAAAGAAGAAAGAATGGTGTACAGCTAGCCATTAGTGAAATTGTACACAAAAGATAATAGTTATCTTTAGGGGCGCTACAAGCTTTAATTTAGTTCCTATCTTTGAATGATGATGATGATGATAATGGATGATGGTACCTTAAATTCTGTTTGTTTTATTCGTCGCGGTGAAACCATGGAATTTTTTGTTGGTGTTAAATAAATTTCGCTGAATTTCCGAAGTTGCTCGCAGAAAATATGTTTTAACACCAAGGAAAACTGGCTCTTTAATTATGGTTTTCAATTAGCTCAGGTTGTTCATCTGCTTGCATTTCAATGAATTTGCTCTTGACTCTGGAACTTTGGTACAAATCATGGATAGAGCCACTTGATATTTTCTGCGTTTCTTTCAAACGAGTACCGGTCGTGAATGGGAGGCCAGGCGACATGCCGCGCAACAAAGCACCATCGCCTCGCACATTATTCCTGGGTGTGGTAACGGAAACTGCAGGTTATCATTTTGGAGTGCTAACTGACACAACTACGGCCTAGCTGTCACTGATGTTGTCTGGTTTCCTGTGTTTCAACTAAGCTCGGTGTGAGGAAATGGTTTTGGGATAATTGTTGCAAATGGGCTAGAGATGAAGGGTTCGGGGGACCCTTGGGCGACTTGGAGTAATGCAGGCGTTTGCAGGAGTCACATTTTAAGCGAACACCCAGGTTGCTGATTTGGCTTGCAGTGAAGTTCCATGTAGATCCCTGAGTCGAAATTTCTGCACGCTCGTTCTTATTGAAGCTTATTTTATAATCACTATTTACTTAACCACTTTTGCCAGCCTTTCATACCACTGAGACAATGCAATAACGGTCATAACTGATGGGACGGTATTACTTTACACCTACAACGAACATGAGTTTGGTCTGCTGTTGAACAGCCCAAAAACATCTGGTTTGTTGTTCCCGCACTTAACACGGAAATAAGTGGAACAGTTAGAAGATGAAAGACTTATTTTAAACACCTACTGCATGTTCTACAGGTGTCTTTACGCACTGCGGCTGAGCTACTAGCACCCATCAGGTCACGTGAACTTGTTGCTGACGCTTAGTTCAACCATGTACCGTAAATGGATTGTTCGTGCCCTAAGATGTGTATGCTGATTGCCGGATGCAGCAAGCATTCCCCTCACGGTTGTATGCCCACACTCACAAGTAGACGCGACGTGTATTGAACAGCTCGCATTCCACGACAATGTAAACAGGGTGTTGAAAAGCATTAGCTTCACGGCGATGTTTCGTGTAGAAAAGAAGCGGAACATCTACTAGCTTTGTTATACTGCAGTCTGCATGGATGGTTGTGAGGTCGTTTAAGAGTCCTCAGCTTCTTTCTCCGAGTAAAAACAAAATTATTCCTGCATAGCTCAGGAATGATGTAATTAACCATTTAACGACAAGGCATATGCCGAAATTGGGAACTGCAGCAGCAGTATGCTCCAGACAGGTTAGCTCCAAGGGTCGGGAAGCACTGACTAGAGCCCTTCGAAATGGCTCGAATGATGGTACACACGAGAATGCGTGACGAGGTTTGGAATGGCGACAATGGGTGAAACATGAGCCGAAACAAACTGAGGACATTGCTCTGTTCTCACACTATGACGCAATATAACATCCCGTATACATATCCAACTAACACAGTCACATGGATGCACATCAACATAGTGCCAGAATCCGATTCCGGATCTACGTATCGCTGCAGCCTCTATGTGGACAGCCGCAAGACCCCTGTGTCTATAGAGAGACCAAAGATGGTTTACGCTATACAACCCACAGCTCTAGCTACACACTACATGTTCGGTATAAACAAGCAGGAATATGACCAGGAAGCTCGCTGATGGGAGCCACGGTTCATCAACGGAGCGGGCCCATACCCCTTTAACAAGCCGCGCGGAAGCATTCGTTCCTAAATGAGAATCCAAGTGTACTAGAGATACACAAAGCTGCGTCTGGAAAGTAGCCCCTTCCACATTTGATGCACTAAACAACTCCTTGAGTTCAACACGGTCATGAGGACAATACCTGCCACGATTAACAGTCTCCTGGAGCCAGTAATCGAGACAGATGGTATTAGACGTGCAGGCACCTTGTCAACATTCAACACAGGAGCAGCCACACCGGAAATGTCGTTCAACCCCCAACACTTGAAATTCAAGAACCCAACAGGCTTGCATACGTACAGACCAAATGCGGCGATGATGTTACACACGCGACGGATGTACCGCATTAGAAGCTTGATTTACTAAATGGAATCGGGAGAGGCGTACTTACCAAGCGCTACGCTGAGGATGCATCACAGTTTAAGTTGCTGGTTATTTCTTCGATATTCGCAAATTGTGGCCGCGGTGGTCGATTACCCAACCGGCTTGGCTGAGGTACTCGCGGCAGCACGAATTACAGAAGTATACGCTCGACTTCGATCACAATGCTCTTCTGGTGCCTGTCGCTTCCACAACCGATGTTTCTCTTCCGCAAGCAATAGTACATTCTTATGCACCTGGGCAATCTCCCGCTTGATAAGGTTACGTAATTGGGACTGATCAAATGTCTTTGCTTCCCAACAGCGAAAATCGATACTGCTTCGTAATAAATTGGCACTGATCATTGCTTGGTTCCTGCAGCTTTACTCTAAAGGCGTTCTACTTACATACCCAAAGTTGTTTGTATAGCTGTTCCTTGTGTAGTGCATCGAATCCATACGGTTGAGATATTCGAGCTGCCCCAGGTGCAACATTAGAAGTACGCAGTCCACTGAATACAAGCCACTGCGGCGCGGCACTTCCGTGTCTGCAACTCTAACTCGTGAATCGATGCGCAGAATGTGACACAGGCATTGTTAGCGAAAGTGTTCTAAATAACGGACGTCCTTCCGGTACAGCATGAACATTTCGCTGCCGTTGACAAGAGCCGACAGAACTACCGACCGGTAAACCGATAGCTTCCACTAACCGGTAACCTGGTACTTGTGTCACAGCAAACATTCCAGCTTTCCAAATACAGCGGCAGCTTTGCTACGCGCATACGCAGCTTGCTTATCATCGACAAGACAGTAGGAAGTACGCTCTTATGGTTGCAAGCTAAACAATTCCGTTCCACACGAATGATGGAAACGAACGTCCTGTTTGTGTTAATGAGGAACCCGAACTTGACCATTGTAAAAGCGGGAGCCGACGTCACACGCTGCAACTCATCCGGCCTGTGTGCAAACAACGCACAGTACTCCGTAAACAGCAATATACGAAAGATTGTCTCACACACTAAATAAATAAATAAATGTTTTATTCTCGACAATACTAGACACACCTGCAAAGGCATGCTCATGGTAATACCAACACTAGGGACTAGTAAGTGTAAATGACGGTAAAAGTATATCAGTAGCGTGTGGATACATGTGATAAGTGTGTTTGAATGTACGAAGGTAAGAATGTGCGTAGCTGACTTGTCTGAATTTGTATATGTGACGCCGTACTTGTGATTGGTTTCCGTCAGATCGTCAGCTTGAGTAGGGGTGAAATGAAGTCTTCTTATTAGAAGACTGTGGATTGGGTAAGGTCATCCAGATACGTAAAAGGCAGTGACTTTAGTTAGTGGAGAATCATATTCGCCACGTCGCAGAGTTGCTAAACAGATAAGTGTGGCTTTTTATAGGGTGAATTCATACCAGGCGGAAACCCACCACGTTCTGGAACACTGCCGTGGAATACTTCGCTGGAATGAACACACCTTGAACCACCCAGCTAGCACCACGGGTGGTTGTTCAGTGACGGATGTACGTCAAGCCACCATTAATACGATGCCCCACAAGGACACCCTAATCACAATTGCTGTCAAAAGCACTTGACATCTCTGCATAAAGGTAAGTGCCAAGACACAGTATGGCTTTACATCACAGACAACAGCAAAGTTATCCGAGGTCTATCCAATCAGCTATACTCTCACCGGCATACAAATGTGCAGACACTCAATTAAACTTGAAAAATTACTCTGACAACCAAATGTGCCCAATACCAGCCGCAGCGCCTCGCGATTCGCTGTATTAAATGTCTCGATGAAGTCGATAAACAGCGAGTATGATAGTTACTGTCGCTCTTTGCATTTCTTCTGTAACCGACGAACAGAGAACACAATATATATGGTGATGGGCTCGAACGGAATCCACATTGCTCTTCTGCCATGTTTGGATCAACGACCTGCTTGGCTAGGCGGTTGAGCAGTACTCGTGCGATCAAATTCCTCAGAAAGCTCAGCTAGTTGATGCCACGAACTTCGTGGCACATCTAGTGCGCCCATTACCTTTGTACAGCGGTAGCACATGGGCATTAATCAAATCAGTTGGCATTTCTTAAAACTACATGCTTCGCACCAAGTGGAGTAGCGCATTTAACAACACGGTTCCGGTATATTTCTATACATCTAGCGGCATCACGTCGGCACCAGCACACTTGCGGTTTCGCAGCGGAGAACAAGAGCAAGTTGCGTCTCAAGCACCATTCGTGTGCCGGCAAGACACCTTAACAGCCATGCAACACAGCCCGGTCAATCTGCAAGGCTGTTCAACAGAGTTAAGATTGGGAGGATCCTGTGATAAGAATCTGAGCCTGACACGATTGTCACTGGCATGGTTTGAGCACGCCTAAGATAATGGCTTGGAACGCTGATCGATCGAACGGATTTGCGCTGACCTGATGACGTAAAGTTAGCTCGGGGTAATCGCTGGCAAGTCTGAAATAGCACTAGCGTAAGAACGTTCCTAGCCACAGGTATTCGGGTAGAGGCTGAACCTTCGTAACGGACGATGCTACGCACACGAGAGGGGGTGACGGTGGACGCGCGCTAGCGGCTTGGACGAGAACGCTGCCCGGCTATCGACGCACAAAAATTCACGTGACCGAACCGACTCCCAACTGACGGCGAAGAGAAAGCAAGACAACTGGTCCTCTGAAGGCTCTTTTATGACCAACAAATGGCGAATCACAGCCAAAACTATGTGTCACTAAGTTAGTGAAAGTAGCTACGGCGACAGGGTAGCAGTTTGTAAAAGAACATTGTCAACATGTACTCAGTTTGGCCGCGTCTCGGAGTGGCTGAAATCTTCCATGTTGGGGAGAGGAATTGAACTCCGCTTTCCACAGCAATTACGCCGGAGATTGTGGAGCGTGTTTGCGAAGATATTTGACGGATCCGCAATAAACATGTATTCGAAGTTCGTCTGCTAGATCTGTATTATATTTGTTACTGAGAGACATGTGAATTATTGCACCGATTGCGATCATTCGTTGTTAATTTTACTCTGATAATGCTTGTGCAGTAATTACATACCTATTCATTAATAGAACGTGACTGCAGACTCCGCTACTGGAAGTTGCTTAAACGCTTGCGATGTGGAATTGAAAAGGTATATTGCTGCATGATGCAATGCTCTGTCCTCCTCCGCAATGACAAAATAATCGAGCAAGCAAGACCCCCAAACTAGACACCATCTCTCAGTTACCGAAGTGAGCATGAACCCAAGATTATGCCCAAGCGCCCGATCATCTTGTGGATAACAACAGTAGAGAAAAGTCTTGGGTGGAATTACAGATATACATTTCTCAACCGGACTTGAACAGTAGCACCGCAACTGGACCGAGGTACAAATAAATGAAGTTGTTTGTTTCATGTGTGACGTAGCTGCAATGCAAAGTGAAAATAAGTGAAATTAGCTGCTTGTTCAGGTGTCATGGCGTTGTTCACAATGAAGAGACGACGCACAACCTGACCACGCGAGATGGAGTTTAAATGCACCACAAATTCAAACCTCCAGCTTCCTAACTTTAAGCACCCAGAGGCTAATTATTCGATAATATACTATTAGCCTAAAACGATCTCCAATGTCACAATTAGCAGCACGATGAGAACAAATGCACCAGAATTGAACGCGGTGTACAAATAATGAGGTGCAAATTATTGGATTGGAATCTTTCGTACCACTGCTGCTGCACTCATTACAAAACGACGTGAAACAGCACACAGACGTACCTGCCAAAATTCCGTCCCACAATGCAGTGCCACGTCGGGTTGTAGCGTTTGTCAAACTCTTTCTTGATATGCGCAGCTACATCCTTCTCCACGCTGTAATTCTTTATGGCTTCAGTGCAACAGTTCACCGCCTCCCGCTGCATCTCCTCACTCATATCGGTGTTTTTGATCACTGCCTTTGTGTCAGCCATGATTTCCTTTTGCTATTGATCTACTTCTGTTGTTATCACGATCGTGGCTGATTGCAATCCGTAGGATGAGTTTGCTTTTAAAGGCTTCGTGCTTGATGGGTAGTGCGTGAGTCTGCAGCGCCCACAGTAGCTTCACTTCATCTGGTAGGCTCTTGAGATGAGAAGTGACCGTAGTGTGCTTCACGTGCTTATGTAGACACAGCACTTGTTAGTATGGATTATAACCCTAAGTAGGGTGTTAGTGTGCACACCGTAATCGTTGTCGATTTTTGATTTCATTAGCCGTTGGTTGGATGTTGAACGGCAACGCGACGATGTACCGTCGCGATGACCCAGCGCATATAACGCGTTTCAAACGATTCCTTATGGTGTCGTATTCATGTAGACCTAGCTGATATTTGAATCTAACCAAGTGGGGCGAAATCTGTCAATCGATTGAACCCCGGGTTGTGATGCAACGGGAATGCCTGAGTTATACTCTTCTCACTTATGTGTTGTGTTGTGTGCTTTCCTCGATCGATAAAATAGCATACTGTCATTTAAGTTGCTGAGGCTTCGCTCCATAGCTACGTCGAGCGGCATGCCTCTATTGTTCACACGTGTTCAGGTTTGCTTGAAGAGTTTTTGGCTAGACATGCAAATTATAACACCTAATTTAGTCGGTTTCCCGAAAAGTTCTCCACCATCTTTTAGCTGAGTTTAAAGAGTAAATCTAATGAAAGGTTTTCTGTTGAGTAAAGGCTATTGCGCTGCTGACGAAATGTTGTAGTTTACTAGCCACAGCTTCGCTTAAAATTCTGTTTACGTCTGATGTGTCGTTTGCAACCGACGTTTTTGTGTCTTGCGTTTTAGCCTTTTCACGACTTAACACTCTAAAAAATAGTAAATGTGAATTTTTCTTTACTGTAATAACTCAGTTTCAGCCACTTGGGCTTCGCCTACTTTACGAAGATTGACCGGATCGTAAACTGACAGGTTCCGTTGTGGTTGCTTACGCTCAAGGTAGAAGGATATCGCGTCCACATTCATCCATTCTACTACTCTGGACATTTCCATGTGTCGCTTGTCAGCGGGTAATGCAGCAGCTGTGTTTCTACCTGTACCCCATCCAAATTCACAAAATGTTTTTTTTTAAATTCAACCCAGATACTTTTAAATAAATAATTTCACAGCATTCTAACGCACTAACTATCCATGGTTTGCTATGTTCGTTTGCCCAAAACCCGTCTAATGCTGATTTGCGATCCCCCGATGTGTAGATAGTTTTAGCAAGGGCTCCGATAGCACTTACAATAGTCCTAAATGACACAAGGACAGTTTTTCATTTTTCAATAAAGGATCCTTGTACACAAATCGACTCTGACGAGGTGTTTTACTAGCTAGACGAAACGTAATGTTGCAGCACGCATTGCGTTTACTCAGCGGAATCGAGCCGAGGCTTTGTGTTAGTACCGGTGTTCGGTTCAGCGTATCGGTCGATCACCTGTGTGCCGTAAGATAATGAATTTGGTTGTAATGTTACCCGAGGAACTGAAACAAAACGATGAACTCCCAAAACAGCTACAAGCTTAAGGTGTTTGCATTTAATAACCCTTTTTTCCGAAACATTTTATGGATAGTTTGACCAGCTAGTTATCCAAACGGTAAAATTTCGGATATACTATTAACACAGACACGCAGTCTTTGGTCCTATTCCGTCGAGTCCTCAACATTCTCGACGTCTTCCTCTATTACTGACTTGAAAGGTCAACATGAATAATCATCAGCCTGGATAGCAATTTCGGTCTTATGAATTGCTATTATACCATCCCAGGATACTACAACTGATTACCACTCTTTACCATATGCTTCCGAAAAGAGGTTGCAAGGCCCTGCCTCTGAATGTTCAAGTTTCATAAGCATTTTGATGTTTACGCGCTGATGACATTCCGTGTCCGACATGCGAAGGCAAACTGGATCAATACGAATTCGTTCTACCTCTGTGTAAATGCGGTTGATTTAGCCAACCTATTGTTACTTGCCAAAGGACGCAAAAACTGTCCGGCGTGGGGCTCACTGACGGCGAAAAACGACAGCAGTAATCCCCTTGCTATTGTGAGCAACTTCGGAATTTTCTGTTAGACTTTGTGCATCCACACCGCAACGCTCTGAATACTTTCCAATACTTTTCCAATGCCTTCCAGTGGCGCGCCAATCTGCTAAATACACGCGCGCGGATGATCTCACCTCGAGTGGTGCTGAAACGTTTGCAGTCAACCTGCCGAGTTCAGAGAACACCCAGACCACCAACTGAACAACTTGAGCTACCAACATTTGCTTCCGTATCGCACTTTCCAATGCGCTTTGTTAATGCATCATGACCAACATTTGAATTTCATTCCACATTATCGCTTTCCGCTGTTAGGACATGTGTAACCAAATTAAAGCAAATACCATCGGTTCCAGCTGCAACTTCCACGCATTTTCATTTTCTATTCTATAAGAAGGGTTTAGTTGATTTCCAGCTGATCTGGAGAAGTCAGGAATTATTCAGCACAGGCATGCCATGTCTATATTTTTTGTTATCATTTGCTAGCTGTTCGCCAAATTTTATACAAACTCGTGGCAGTTAGATCTGGCCGTACTCCCTTCTAGCTGACTGTTCCAAAGGATTTGCTTTAATATGTAGGTGATGCTATCGCTGCAAATCTTTTTAGTTAAATATTCTCCTATTAACTGCTATGGTACACCGAGTGTCATCACCGAATCTGAGCACCAGGAAGACCGACAACATCTGCTTTAAGTTACTTTTATTTTGCTTTTTTGTTCGGTATCTCAAGGCAGCTACAGAATATACTAGGCTTTGACAACCGCAACAGCTTTCCCTAAAAGACGGTTGGCGAATCGTGAGACCACGGGTGTCACAAGAAGATTGTACAGTGCACACAGAATTTGTCGAACAAGTTCACTAGAATAGAAAGTCATGTTCCAAATCACCACGAAACTTACACCATGTTTATTTCGAATCAACGAAACGGTGATTGCTGTTAACTGTAGACCGATTGTCCATGTCACCGCGAATTTCACTTGCCTGTCCAAAATTTAATTAGGCATCTGTCCCGTATAGGTACAATTAGGGAAGCCTTATTGTAGCAAGAAGGAAGCAGCAGGAATGCAAAATATTTACTGTGTACGCGACCACGGTTGCACAAGTTGGTATGCACGCGCGAATACATCATTCAATTTTCCTTCCTACAAAGAAGCATACTGGGAGGTTCCACATATTAACTTCATGCGTCGTTCCACCTCAAATATGTGCGCATGGGCTGCCTGGTGGACGTCGTATCTTCGCTTCTGTAACTCACATTCTGAGCTGTGTGGGATTCTTCCAAAGCACTTGGGTTACTTGATCTCTGTGCGTTATTCGGCTTACACTTACTCATGGATGCACAGGAAAAGATGTTTCTGATTTATTGGTCTCTCGGCAATTGCCTTCTCTGTTCTCCTTGGTTCAGTGTACTACGGTTCCTCACTAACTATCCGCCCTCCGACCTTTCTGTAAGGCTTGTGTCTCGACGTTCAGTCGCGTCCATGACGCCTGGCTGTTTCGGTACTTGCTAGTTTTATGGCTTTGCAGTCTTTGGCATCATCGATACCTACCGCGCCACTATATTATGATAATTTCGAATGAAGTTCTCAACCAGACCTTCTCTAGATGTACTGGAGCAGATGAATACCGACCCCATTTTGCTAAGTAGCATTTCAGCAGTAAATATGTTGCCCCAACTGTGACCACCTCATTCACTAATCATGGTATCTGTGTTTGCCCAGCTGATGAGAATTTGATAAGCACAGCTATAGCTTAAGAATGCCTGGAAGCTCCTTCAAGTTTTGCCTAAAGTCTAAATCGCACAACATTCGGATAAATGCAATAAAGCAGTAGCGCTGCCCAGTAACGCGGGCCTTCTCTATCCCTTGTCGCTTAAGCAATATCACATTGCGGATGAATTAAGTAAGAACTCGATCGCAAACTCGCTCTGGTGATTCACACGTACCACTTTCAGTGTCCCCCAACCCACTCATATGCCTATTTCGCCTTATTTCTCATACTAGAAGGTCATATGCACCTGTAACCTTCAACTCCAGAGCGATGTTAGCGCACTGCAACATTTACTAGCTAATCTATCTGCAGCTGTTTGACTTGACTCATTAGTACAGGCTGGCTTTTCGAGAATAACGTTGTGCATATTGCAGAAAACATACGAATCCAATCTGCTCGATCATTTCTTTGAGGTCTGATGTCAGTTCATTGAGTATGCTTCATCACAGACCGTCGACGGAAGTGGTGTTTACTGTGACCAGCTGCAGCAACTGTTGAAAAGGAATCGGTGGATTTTCTTGGCGATATTCTGTACTACGCACCATCTTTTTTCCCACTGCTCTGGATTATCCTACTTACTGCGCTTTATCGTTTTTCCTCACTGCCGTCCAGTTCCAAATTCACTTATATCCCCTCTATTTAGTCCCCAAGTTTTGTCCCACCCACAGCATTTTCACGTGGTCTTTTGTCTATAATTTTACTAATGCGCAATTACTGGGTTTCCTCCTGGTCCGGTAGAAGTGTAAATATCCAAGCAAGTGGACAATGAGAGTTCGTTGCCTATATTTTTGGGGTTTTCAAGCAATAGTTAGACGGATATACCACAAGGCGCACAGTTTGTTACAGAATGGTGCACGGGCAACATTTGCCCCAACATTAGAACCTAAGTCAGTAGATGTGATATAGCGCCGCTCACCATACATTGACTTGCCCGTTACTAGCTTGCGGAGGACGTGTTAGCCCCCTAACTACGTGATGTCATATCACTTCTAGTAACCTAATAACGATGGTCATTACCTTCACATGTGACTCAATTGGTTCAACCACAGACTGCCAATGGTTGAGTTGAGGGTTCGAGCCCCACAGGGGCTAGATGCAATGCGCAATGCTGCCGATTCTAGCAAGGATCAAACGACCGTACAGGGATTTTTCGGGCGTGTAATGGCTGTTAAAATTCTTCTGGAAAATAAATATCATCATCAGCACACGTTAGTTTAAGGTGTGATACACACCACAGTTAATGTGTCGCAATACAAAAAGATAAGAGACTAAAAAAATACACTAAAAAATATGATGTTACATATTATAGTATGCGTTTCGCATGATATCGGGATTGGAGAGGAAACCTAAAGGGAGGGGATAGACTAAGAAACGCAGAGCACAAACGCCAGTGGGGCCGGTTCTTCGCCATATCAGTAAGTGTGTCCAAGCATACGTGTTCATCGTCCTTAGGACCTCAGCCAGCAGTCCGAATGTACCAACCGACGCCAGTTTCGAAGTGAGGGTTTTCATTTCTCTCAACCAAGTCATCGCTTGGCCTCCCCTCCTCCGCTTCCAACCAAACCCCCGGCGCGCAAACAGTGCAAGTCGCGGGAGTCACTGTGCTGGCTCTCACTCAGAGATTTCATAACGTCGGGCGTCCACAAATGTCAAGGGGCTACGTCAAATGCCACCTGAATAGCTCCTCGGAGTTCTACGTATTTTCAGAGGACGATATCGGTCTTTGCGTGGTGACCTAATCATGGTTTACCAAATTCTATGCAACCCTAATCACTCGTGCCATCACCAGTTTAAGCTCATTCACAACAACAGACTGAACGGTTACCATCTCAAAATGACCGAACAATTCAACCGGTTGGAATGGAGAAGAAACATTTCTTGTTGGGTTTTTGCCACACGTGAAATCCCCTTTCAATGAAACAATAGAACCATAGTTTTCTACGAGTGAATAAGATAAGCCTTAACGGGTCCAGTTGATTGGTAATGACAAATATGGAAAAATATGTAAAAATTGTCCACAATAGTATGTTCAAACCAGTGGACTCACCAAAGTATAGTTACGAAAACTGTAACTCGGCTGTATGCCCATTAGCAGTGACGACAAATGGGACTTTGGTGAACATTGTGCCGCCTCTTTCTAAATACATATAGGTTAAAAATGTGAAAGATATTCTGGGAACTGATCGGCCGTGAAACCTCTGAGAAACTCTCTTTGTTTCGCCATCTCCAATGAGTCAGGTAAGATACTTAAGCGAAATGAGTGCACGGACAACTCGGGCTTTGTACTCTGCCAGCGTGGCAGCGCATTTGGCAGATTCCGGTAGAGCATTTTTCGCATTGTAAAGGTGTACATAAAAGCAACTCCGACGACATTCATACGACTGTAATGTTCTGCCAGCCTGGGACGGTAACCTATCAAATTGCTGTTGTGACTGAGCTCTAGCAAATGGCAGGCCTTGTGGTTGGGATCTCTCAAAGTCTGGTAAGTCAAAATGATATCTCCACGAAATCGCCGATATTGTCCGCTGAAGACCACATGCACTCGGAGCCATTGTTCACACAGCAAATTAGACACCCCTTTGAGCTGCTTGGTTTCAATCGCAATGAGGCTGGACCTTACCGTGGAGTGATGGTTTGCGCGCCTCGGTGATCCATTGAGCTATTCTGGGTGGTGCTTTTACTCACCTTCAAAGCCAGTCATAGCTGATTGGTCAATGGTTAGAGGCCAGAAAAACTCACTCTTCTGGTCATCCAGGTTTGGGGGTTGGAGTGAGGGTGGTTCCGTATTCCTTAAAACGGACTCCTTGTAGTCCACTGCCAAACCCGCTGAGTTGCGGTCAGGGATTTGAATCAAAGGTTTTGGTTGAGAACCCTAATCGTTCTTTTGTCTAGGCCTGGGCATCTTGACAGCATCCTGCCTAAGCAATACTAGGAATCTTTCCTCAAACAATTTCTTGATACTCTGGCCGCCGCAGTGGATAGACAACGGTGCCATGTCGGCTGCATCGAGCAAATTGGATAGGGTTTGGAAAAGACTGCTCACGTCCTCCAGTCTTCTTATTCCCTATTTCACGCTTTTTCATCTTTGTGGTCCCGTTCTAACTTCACTTTCCCCCATGTTTTTAACCCCAAAATTTTTGGCCCTCCCCCACCATGTGTTGATAGGCGTTCCTCTTCTAGTTTCAACTCACATGCAAACGCGGAGTGCCACTCTTGCCCTATTAACAAGTCCATGTCTAACCAAAATTTAACCCCAGTTCATCGGCTTCTATTTGGGGCCCCCGATGCTCCCTCACATTAGCATGCCTCAAGGTAGGCATTGACGAATTCGAAGTTAGGGATGGCTACTACATAGACCTTGAGCACGAAAGCTTCTTGGATGTCAGATACTCCTGACGAGGATCGAAAAATATGTTGATATGCGCCGACTGACAGCAGACCAGTACTTAATCTATTTTTGGAGATTCGACAAAGTTCGACACAAATGCAAGCTGTTTTTGTGTCGTGTAAACATACGGTACGTAGGACATCGGTAACTTTCGCAATAGCTACCAGTTAAAGCGTTTAGTTTTCTACATCACTGTTATGCTTATACTGAGTAGCGGGTAATGTTGTTGCTGCTAGGAAGGCGAGTGAATGCGGTTTTTAACTGCTGCCTGTAGTCGTAGATCCGAAGGAAGTGAATTGTGTAGTATCTGCCAGCTGCTGATTAGGTTCACCTTTTAAGGGGGATGCCGCTGCCGAGCGCCTAACCAAAAGTCTTTCAGCGGTAGTCAAGTCGACATTCCCAGCAGCCAGGTTAAAGTGCACATTTTCTACTGAACCACTTGTTTGTTCACGCAATAAGGATACACTGCCAATGCTGACCTCATCTATGGTTATTTATCAGTTCAAGTGCGTTTGTGACGCTACTTATATTGGTCGAACGGCAAGGCACTTGTCCAAACGCGTGAAGGAGCACTGCCCGCGCTGGTTGCGTCAAGGAGGAACTGGAGCCATTAGCAGCGCCGTTTTGGCCCACATTGTCGACACGGGGCACCAAGTCGATCTAAAGCGTGCCTTCAGGATAATTTACAGGGTCCCCCATCATCAACCAAGAGGTTTACGCCTCCGTGCGCTCGCGACAGCTGAATCGATTTGCATTCGGTTATTGCAACCTTCATTGTGCTCGCAAAAGAAGTTGCTTCATGCTTTACAGCTTCCCTGGCCAGCTAGAACGAACGATACTGAGGTCGATTGCCACCAACCAAGCTTGATAATATGCAATCGACCAGTCAGAACAATGATCAACTTTTAGCCTCCCTCACTGATCTGTTAATTATGTAACTTGACCCAGTGAGTCGATTTCAGTTCACTATTTTACTCTTAAATATGATTGTACTGGTCTGAAGAGAATCATCGAAAACAATTGTTAACCTATGGTCTCGTGTTCTTTTCACCGCCATTTGTTGTGACTGGACCATTAGGTTCAGTATCCTCGGGCCACTGCTTTTGTAGTCAGGCGACACGAGTAGTCGTATAATCGACTGAAGTATAACGTCGCCAGCACAGAGAGCTTAGCGCATATACCGCCATCCTTCAAGGTCATGCGCCTGAGCTTCTCCGTCACTAGATGTCGGTATCTCGGGTCCTCCGTGTACGAAAATGATTCTTTCTCTACGCTCTATGTAGTAGTCGTTTAAACTTCTTTGTCCTGTTGAGGTTCGCTCCATGGAACATCCGGAAAGGTGCGCGTCTCACTGTCTTCAATCCACAGTGGGCATGCCAACAAAAGCATCGTCTCGATATTAGCTGTGGATCCCAACGGTGCTCGCGTTAACCGGGACTCCCCACAATGAGTAGAGGTTAGATGTCTACTGAGGCGCGTTAAATTAGTCGGCCTGGCCTGAACTCCGAATCGACCATAAGGGAAATTTCACTGTTTTAAATCATCCGGATGTTTACCCCTACGAAATTTGCTTTAAAATTAATTATAGTGGTGCAAATAAGTGTGCATGTGCTGTAGTTTCGCCTCGGTCTCGGTGGTATGCTAGGTACGGTTTTGATAGCTTTTTTGGGGTTTCTGTAGGTTGCACTTGATCATTGTCCAGCGTCGTGGATGTACAGCGTGAAGCTTCTGAAGTCACACTTTGGTTATATCGAGCAGTACATTTTGTATTGGTGGATCGGTCTTCAGATAGCTTGAATTCGGTCGGTCAATCGGAAGGGTAGATGATACCGCTGTTGCATCAGCCGATAGATTGTATAAAAGGATGTGGGCGGTGGAGCCGGGCATACTTCAGTCATTCGCGACGGCCTGTTGATTCGTGGTTCCCAAAGTTTCCAATGCTACCTGGCCGCGGTAACGCCTGGGTTTTTCCATGACTTCGAGGTAACCACTGGGGGTGACGGATGAGGTGCAATCTGTGCTATGGCCGCCTCGAGCAAAGCAATTTTTACATTTAAACGATATTCAGTTTCGGTGTCTAGACTGTTGTATTTCCATGCTAATGTTAGTATACATTTTATCAGTGGAACGGTCGTACACTTAGGGTAGAGCCAATGTGAGTCCAGCGTACTGCTGTGTTTATTTACTTCGGTTCGACAGACTCTGCCGTACTTCAGCTAGTAAGGGCTAGTGCATTTGGAACACGTCAACCCTACTTTTACAATCTTAGCACACGTGCAATTAGCCCAAAATACTTCATTTCAGGTTGCCAGTCTTGTGCCACTGTGCCGTTGCTCGTTTTTCGGGTAAGCATCGCCTTGCTATCAGCTAACGCACGATCGTCGATCGTCAGGTCAAATCCAGATGGCTGGTTTATCGTGCTTTGTGTTATGTTAGTGCGTCCTATGATCGCTGAAAAAGCGTCTAGCGTGGACAGTTATTATGCCTAGCAGGTTGGTTGATCGCACCGGATGAAAGCAGGAGCAGCGAAAGTTGGCGGTTGCTTCATTGTGAGGGTTTCACAACGGAACCTAGTTTGCTCTGTAGCTGTAACACATGGTGGTGGAATAAAACGAGAGAAGGTTTGATCGAAACTGGGAGACACCTCTATTTAATGCAGCAAAAATCCTAGATTAATGATTCGTAAATGAGCAAAATTTTAGGAGTGAATAAGTACGAAAATTACTATAGTTCTTAACTTCCGTTGCAACAATCTCTACGTCAAGGCGTTTTTAAACACAGGTAAGTTGGGGGCGGAAACAAGATAATTTGGGAGCGCCTTCCATGGCTGACACACGAAGAGAGTAAAAGTTCTGTCGATATTCTAGCCGACTGTATTGGGTGGCTAACTTGCACTGGTGGCCCCTCAATTTCGTGTTGTGGCTCAATCGTAGTAGGTGGCGGCGGATGTGGTAGAGGTTAGTTAGAATCCGTAGACCATAATAAGGTCTCTAATTAGGCGCTAGTAGCAGTCACCGTATTATTTTAGAGTCCTTAGTCTAACTTGGTAAGGAAGATTGCACAACCCTTTGACGTGTTTAGTGACTTGTCATTGTGGAGTCCCAATCGCTGCAAGGTCTTGCTTGTGCCAGAGCTATCACGCCTGGATTGCGCACTGCACATGAGGCCACACGTAGGTGTGAAACAGCTGCGAACAGACAGAGGGATCAAACCGCCGATTGCCCTCCGCAGCAAATCAGCGTGTTGGTTCCCAGTCTTTCACGTCTTCCCAGATTGTTCTTCGCAGCCCAGAACAGCCTGAACTAGTACCCATGGTTGCGCTCCTCGGTGACTGCTTGCAGGACAGGGTCAAACTTGTATGGGATGTTCGGCTGGTGGAGAATATGAACCATCTTACACTTCCCGAATTGAATTTGAGCAGAATTTGTAGTGAGAACCTATACGTTCTGTCCAAGTCTCGCTGAAGTGCATCATGATCTTCTAGTTTGGCGATCGTCCACCACATCTTAACACTATCAGCGAACAGCAAGAATTCTGAGGCAACCAAACGCGCAAGCTCGTTAATAAGCACGAGAAACAGACGCGGCCCTAGAAGTGACCCTAGTAGAAATCTACATCTGACATAAATCCGCTCGGGCAGCGCACTTCGAACTCTGATATACAGTTGTCGGTACTTCACGAGCTTCTTGATCCACCCAAGGACCGGATCACTAACTCGATTGCTTTCTAGCCTGTGAAGCAGAATACGGTGGTCCAGTCGGTCGAAGTAAATGACGTCTGTCCTTCTGCCTTCATTGGCCGCTTCCGTCCAACTACTGCGTGAAACCAGTAGGTTGGTAGTGCATGAACGATGTTGGCGGAAACCTTGTTGCTTGGGTGCTCTGATGTTATGGCCTTTTAGATGGCCTACTAAAGCCTGATCGAAGATTGCCTCCATTAGCTTTGAGAGCACAGGCAGGAGGACCACTAGGGCGATAAATGGTGGGTTCCGAGCGATTACCGCTTTCGATAATTAAAGTCATCAAGCCAGTTTACCACATGGTGGGCACAATTAGCTTATCCAACCACGTTTGGAAGAAATGCGATAATGGCCCGGCCAGCGTCGTAGCTGCTACGTTCAGCGCCAACGGGTGAATATAAACTATTCCAGGAGAGCTGTAGGTGCGCAGTGAGAGCAGTTTCTTCAACATAGCTGTGACAGTAAACGCGATGTTAGGGAGTATTGAAGGTGGGGCTAGGGATGTGGGTATGTAACACTGGCGTACGCCTCTTTAGAAAGTTGGGGCATACTGCATTCGTAGGGCGTTGGCAGCCTCTTCGGCACTCTGTGCCCCACCGACTGGCGCGGCGTGGGGGGATACCGAGCTGCACTTTCCAGATAGTTTCAACATGCTTGTTCAGGAGCTTTTTGTTTTCGGCAGATTTATAGCCCAATGTTGTTAGCGAGTTAAGTTGTCCGCATGGATAAGCATGTTAACATGTTTGCGCTGGTTCACGTAATAGCACCAGGTTTCGGGAGTACGACGAGCTCAGTAAGTCTGCCAAGCTGAATACCTTATTGACGTGCGCTTTCGTGCGTTACTGCTGAGGATAGACGAGGGGTTGTTGGAACGAATCCTCTTCGTTTCTGAAGCCCTTGAGATTAGATTTCTGCAGAGTTCAATAAACTGAATTCAAGCGATGTCAGGTGAAACACCTTTCAAGATTTCCCAATCGGTCGTCTCAACTAGGTTATTTAGGATGTTGTAATATGTGGTAGTATGTGTTAGTTCTGTGTGTTCCTCAGGCTATTCAGCGTAATATACATAGTTATAAAATAGGGTGACATGATCGCTTAACCCCAGTGCGGTGTCCATAAAGGGCCCGTCTGTCATGAGTTTTTCGTTTCTAATTACGAGGTCAAGTACCGATGGTTGGTTATCAACTCTGTACCTCGTAGGGAAGCTGATGTGGTTATAGAGCGGGATACTTGCGATGAGGTCTTGCAGTTCGGCATTGTACGTTTGGCTGGGGTATGTCAAATTTGCCTAGTCGTGCACGTTTAAATCGCCGGAGGTAAGAACGTAGCTGTAAGTTGGGAGTATGCATTTCATCAGTGATGATATTAGATGGGAATCCATCTCTGGAGTGGATGCTGGGGAGTAAACTGAGACTGCCACGAAGCATTTGTCATTGTGTCTGAGCCGCAATCGGCATCATAGCGAATCCGTGACCAGCGTCTCCCGATCATCCAGTAGTTCGCATTGTACGTCGTTACGATAGTAGAGGACAGCACCACCTCCCTGGACGATCGTGTCGGAACAAGAACATCCCCTGAATCTCGATCTCGGCGTCTGCAACCACTGAGTGTAACCAAGTCTCGGTTATGGAGAGGAGATCCCAAGCATTTGTTGCCTGGCGCAGCCGAAGCTCGGGAAATGTGCTGACAAGGTCTTGGGTATTCGTGTACATGTAGGAAAATGTGTCATCCCTAAGCAACCATCCGCGACGGTTTTGTCTAGGATGTGAGGTTGTGACGAGCGTTTTATGGTCGGCTTCTAGCCGTTTTTTGTGTTATTATCGGCGTGTTGCATGGGGTTGGGTTTCGTTTCATCGTGAGTAGCGCTTCTGACAACACAGTTTGTACCTTGCATGGAGGGTGACTGCAGTATTGCACAGGAAGTTCCTCACTGCCTTCAGACCTGCTTCCGTCTGGAATTTTGAATAAGATCACTGCTTCATTTGCTCGCTGTGTTGGTATTTAATGTCGGACGACAGTTTCGCTCAAAGTTTTGAACCGGAGCTCGGTTGGCAGTCCGTTCCCAAGTGAATGCCAGCGTTCCAGTAGCGTAAGTGCGGTCCGCCTAGTTTGGAACAAAACATTACTTGTCCTCGGGCAGAATCCTTTGTAGCCTTCTGATATTGACAGCCTCGAGAGAGGATTAGCAACAACGTCATTCAAGCTTCTCATCTCTCGAATATAGCGCCACTACTCCTGGTCCTATGCCTTTGCTTCGCATTCATCGTGCTCGTGAGGCTGAGGGACAACGTGGATAAAAACGGTTCTGGCTGCTGTGTTTGGCCGGAACTCTTCTAAGCCCTGCCTCGCACGCTTGCGCTTGCCCCAAGGAACGTCTGGAGAGAGGCGGACCAAACCGCTTTCGTTTTGGAGACGAGCATTCGAAACTAATGCTGCTGCCACCTCATCGACAGAGTTTAGCATAATCAGAAGAAGCCTGTGTTCATCATTGTGCTTGGATTTAAAGGTGGCGGGTGATCCTCGTTAAGTTGTGGTGTTTAGAGTACTGAGGACGCTACTTATGGCATTACATTTGTTCAGGTCATCTACCCGTTTCCCCTTCCAACAGTTCGAGATTTACTCAGGAACCTTGGTACATATTATAGATAGGGTATCCCACGGTTCCTATGTCTTTTCTGGAAGTTGGGGACCCAGCGATGTGCTGTGTATGCGTGTTGCGTTGCCTTTCAACTTATTCATGTGTGCAATAATAGAAACTACGGCATCTGCTTTTTGAGTGCACTTTGATGCAACAACGGTCCCGTTGCCCCTGGGAAATGCATGGTTCCTGGGGTTCGGCGAAATCTGGTGGGAGGAAGTGGGTTTGTGAGCAATTGCTGTTCGGGAACGCTTGGGCGATTCGGATTATTGGCAGTGGTTGCAGGAGCAAAGTTATTAGTGTAGCATTCGGCGTTGTTGAGTTGGCTTGCAGTAGAGTTCGATTGAGAGGCCTGTGTCGAACATTGTGTTCTGTTTGTTCCTACCAAAGCTATTTTAGTGCCCAGTATATACTCAAATACGTTTGTAAGCAATTCATACTTCTGGGACAGTGCAGTTACCATTTTAACCAGTGGGACAATAGTACACTTCGCACAGAAGCGAAATGAGTCAGGCCCGCTGCTGTGCAGCTTGCGCACGCTTGGTGTGATTTTCCAGCCTTTCTATTGGAAATGGGTTAAGCACTTTCCGTAGGAAACCCCTAGGTTGACCCTTATGTTACACTTTCCACAGGCCCTTTCTGGCACAGCAGCTTGGTTATTTTCACCGCCACAGGAACGTGTGAACGCGTGGTAGTCCTACCCATAACCCTGGTTTAGTTGCTCCATGTCAAAATCGGCCTCCCGATGCAGCTGTGTCTCTCTTGCGGTCGCGCGCAGACAGCGGGATTCAGCGGTGCGTACACAAACTGACTAAGGCACAGCGCGTATGGAGGGGTGACGTTACACGAGGATGCACCCGGGTCGTTAGCAAACTACCCAAAGAGTCTCAGCCGCGAGGTATAGTAGGTGAGCGACGCACAATGTCCCTTAACTGTGCTATGCTGTCGTCTGTAGGGATGGTTACAGGGTCGTTTGAGAGTCCTCAGCTTCTTGTACCGAATGAAACCAAAATTACTCTTGCAATGACCGGGAGTGATGTGGTTTCACAAGCGAACTCGACGAAGTATGTGCCCAGTTTGAGAACGGGTAACGGTATGATCCATAACATTTAGTTCCAAGAGATGGAAGGCACTGAGTAGCGCTCCTCGAACTGGTTCGAAAGAGCACACGCACAAAAAATGCGTGCGGAGAACTGGAATGACTACAGCGAGTGCCGAGATAAAGTGTGGCAGTTACCTTCTCTATCCGTGCCTCGTACACTTATTTTTAATTCACATTTGTTGATTCACCACGTGTATTAAGTTATATGACTTCATAAACGCTAAAGAAAAGTGACAAGCTTTACCTTTTACAAACACGTAACGCATCTATGCAGTGCTTTGAAGCGACCACAATTAATTGATTATTAGCTGTAGGGTTGTCGGAGCAACTTGAGTAGCAATGTATGTGATGCTTAATTCCTTAACCAAGGTTGGCTTAATTGAAGAAGATGTGTACTATTACCTTCTCACATATCCGGAAATCCTTGCTTATCCTGAAAAAACGAGGCTGCGCTCTATGACATTTGCCCCAGTGCGAATGTGGGTGGGTTACGAGTTCATGTGCGCTATAATGCATGACCGCTCTTTGCTTCCGTTCACTCCGCGACTCTTCTAAAATTAGGACAGGAGTAGTTACATTTATCTCGAAAATCCCTGTCTGTGCGACCCTATGCTTATTCTTGTAACCATTGCCTTAACAATCTTTCGAAACATGGCAAGAATTTTCGTCTTCATTCGTTGTAGACCATTGTTACATCACTTCATATATCACTAATTGCGTTACACACACTTGGAGCGAGTTTTCTGGAGCTATTTGGGTTGTAAAAGCGCCTACCTTTTAGCAGCCAATGGAAAACGAAATGTTAACCGTTTAGCCGTACGATAATTTCATCCACTGTCTTGTAGTCCCAGAACGTTCTATAAAATGTACGTAGTTATGTACCACGAATTTATTGTTGCAGTGCAAAGTGACCAACTCATTCTCGTCCCATTAAACTAAAAATGGTATACTTTACAACTGCAGAACCGTTTAATTCACGCACATTTAATGGTCATAGAATTTCGATTCGTCAAGCTTGACTGCGCGCAACTCATGGACAAGCACCGCTTTCAGTTGTCATATAAAGTTATTCGCCAACAGCGAACCACTCTGTGGTGTCGGTGATTGGGTAACTGTCCGCAGTTGATTAGTGGAAGAGACGTGCTGCCATTATCTGCTTCAGGAAACGAATGAGTGCTTCATTTTTATGTACATGTTTACAATATTTGAAGGTCTTTAAGAAATTAGACGACAACGGTCGATCTCATCAACTACTAGCTTAAATACCTTAATAGTCATGCTAGCAGCCCTCTATGGTGTGTTTGAATTTGAATGTCGGTGCCATTAAATCAGTCTGATGGAAACTAGTAATCACAAACAGCTTTGTGATTCCACTCATTTGCGCCACAACGCTGTGGTACTGAGTCAGCGACAATGATGTCTCACTTATAGCGATGCTAGTGTAAGAGTAGCCCGATGGAATCCGAGTGAACAAATGTCAGACGGACGATCAGAGATGACCGGATAGTATAATACCCACGTGGTACGGCATACAGCATGTCTAAGAAAATCTAATTAGGTGGGAAGGCAAACGAAAGAGAACAGATTGGGTTATCTGCCTAATTTTGTGTTTGAAGAAGCAGTGCCCGAAACAGTAGGACAAGAGATTGACAATGGAACTCAACCTATTTTCTTACCCATTTATTCCTTTGCTGCGGAAGGGTGCGGGTAAGCGATAGGCGCAAATGATTCCAGGAGCTTGAACTGAACATATGCACTGATACATGAACAAAGCAGATAAGAATGGAACCATGGGTTTAAACGAGTCAAAATGTTAATGCTTAAAAGGTACAGTAAGATGTCTTTCATGAAACGGTTGCAGATCACATGAATATGAATTACAGATTCACGTTGCTTCCGTGAAATTGCGTAAGAGATGATTTCAACATGGAAATTTGGATAGTTGCCATACAAGCACAAATACGTGGAAAAGAATTTGTCATCCACAAGCGAGCTCAAGGAAAACATATTAAACAGGATAAAAATCGCGAACACTCAACAGCAAAAAGTATAAAGGCAAATATATAATAGTTACGCGTATATACATTAGCGTGTGATTAGCATTAAAAGGTTCAGGATTTGACTCTCAATGTGGCCAGCTACAGGACGTCTGCGCCTATTAAGGGACCTTGGGTGGATTGCGCTGCACCACCCACAGTTCCAATCACACACCACATATCCAACGCAAACCCGAAAGAATAAGACCGGGCGGCATGCGGATGGGAGCCACGTTACATCAACGGAGCCGGCCTACACTCCTTCACAGGCAAACACAAGCACACTGGGTTTGGGGAATCAAACGCACAAAAGGCAATGGCTGGATCGTAGTCCGCTCCAAACTGAGTGCATGGAAGCACGCTTTGAGGCTAGCATGGGCACAAGGACCGTGCACCCTGTCCTCTCCATTAAAGAACAACTGTCTCCTAAAGCCAGTATAGACGAGTCAGTGGGTAATAGACCGCTGGGCACCTTGTCAACATGCACATCAAGCGCTGCCATACTGGGGTATCAAGTAACAGCCAACGCCTTGAAACGACTATATCAAATAAAATAAATTGAATGATGCATACAGATACGGCGACATAACTCTTCAATAAATGAGCGTGTAAAATAAGTTGATTACGACCGGATCCGCAATAAGTTCGAGAGGTCACAAAAGATATTTTAGAGAAATGCCACAACCGCGAAGATGTTATAGAAATTGACTGGAGTTAGTTTCAGCGACGTGTGCAAGCTTATATAAGATAGTACGGGTAGAGATACAAATGAGAAAGAAAAGCACTTAGACAAACTTGCAAATCGACCACTTAAAATAAAGAGATTTAGCATGCAAGCACGCGGTTAGTAGATCGAATGCAGCGTACCGACAAACGCTGCGCCGTTTCTGTCTACGTCCTCTGCAAGAACTGTCGGCGTTTCGGTTGTGGCCCCGAGTGGCCTCGCTCACGGCTCACTAGGCCTGCCTGACTCAGGCACTCGCGACAGTATGTGCTACAGCACCATGTGATGGATGTCGATGGAGTACAACCCATAGGTGCTTGCCGCTTCCGCACTTGCCGCTTCTTCTCTACATGCATGAGGTCTTTCTCCCGCACTTCGACAACTGCCTTCGCGATCCGATCGCGCCATGCACGTCGATCAATTGCCTTCAATTCCCATGACCTGCAATCAAGAGTAGAACGTGAGAGGCTCACTTTGATCATGGCCTGGTAAGGAAGCTTCGGTTTCCCCACAGGCCGCTTCCCAATACTCAGCTGACCATCTAATAGTTTTTTCGGTATTCGCCTTGAATCCATACGGCTCACATGACCGAGCTACCTCAGGTGTCTCAACGAAAGTGTGCAGTCCACTGCAACATTTCCACTTCGACGCAACACTTCCGTGTCCGCAACTCTGTCGCACTAACCGTTGCGCAGAATCAGTCGCAAACACTGTTGATGGAACCGCTCGAGATATCGCACATCCCGCCGGTACATCGTCCACGCTTCGCGGCCGTATAGAAGAACAGACAGCACCACGGATTTGTACACCATCAGCTTCAGGTTAACAGTAAGCCGAATGCCGCAGCTGCGTTAGAGTTTCGGCTGATAAGTATATATATATATATATATATATATATATATATATATATATATATATATATATATATATATATATAGGGAGAGTATGGTGAGAGAGTCTATTGTGCGCTGAGGCTGGTGGTTGCTGGATCCTGACACATGGTCTACCTACTGTTGCTTATCTTGTACCATTGGCTCATATCCTTGACCCTGATCCTGGCAACAGCTGGGTGGGAGTTGTGTTTCGCCCTTCTCCCTGCTAAGATCCAGGACACCAATCCGCATGAGTCAGGGAACTGATCATGTGCTAGGCCTGCTGCATTTCAGGTGTACATTTAATCGAAGGCTTTGGCTGAGCATCTGATTCAATCTCCTCTCAGGTGTGGGCGCCCTGTCAATATCATAGTCCAACCACTTCGGAGGTTAGAAATTGGTCGGTGGCCCTCTTTCCGTAAAACCTATCCATGGAAGACAACAGGTCCACAGGTTATTAGCTCACAGCTCGATTGACTTGGAGCACGAGTGCCACGCATTGTCTGTGACGGTGGGAGGGCACCTCCGGGTGTCAACAGTTTGCTACTGCCCGCTTCAAGCTAGGTAGCCCCTGGTCAAATTGGTGCAAACCCGCCAAAACCCACCTGCGTCTGGCCGTGGTCGCATTTGCATATCCTACTACGGTCGCAAAACATATATGAGTCGTTCCAGTACCTCAAAGGCTGCGTGTGACGGCCGTCAAGCAGATCCCTATCTGTCTCTGCAATCACATTCTCGAAATGGATCTGCAGCTCACTGCCATGTGTGTCACGCTAATGAGCCAAAAGCTCCGGGCGGCATCCCTGAAGGTAACCTACAAATCACCCACTGCCTTGTGGGTCAGGCTATTGAGCCAAAGGCTCCGAGCAGAGTCCCTCAATCAAACCTCCGAAGCACATTCACTACATCGCTTGCGATTGCCCACCAATGCAATCGTATGCCTGCGCACAAAGCACTCAGCATCAGGTGTCGGAAAGTGCGCACACTACTGGACCGGAACTCCAGTGAGCGCTCCGAGGGACGCACTGCACTCGTCGCGATGGAGCTGGAGCGCTACAACATCGATATTGTGACGCGCAGTGAGACTCAAATCGCTGAGCAAGGTAAGTTGCATAATGCAGGCGCTGACTACGCATTCTACTGGGGGGGGGGGGGCAACGCCACCTCAGCTCCACGTGAACATTGCGTCGGATTTGCAATATCCGGTCGTCTCCATGGGCAGCTGGTGGGTGAACCAACAGGCATCAGCGCTCGACTGATGACCGTTCGCCTACGACTCGGAAGAGGTAAGTTTGCTACTTTTGAAAGCACGTACGGTCCGACCATGCGTTATCCTGATGACACGTGTGATCAATTCTACACTGAGTTATTCTCCGTGATACGGTCTGTGCCGAGGAGCGACCGACTATTTCTGCTGGGTGATTTCAACGCGCGCGTTGGGCGTGATGCATCGGTGTGGACAGATGTTATCGGTTCGCATAGCATTGGTTCATCGAATGCAAACGGTGACAGGCTGCTATCACTGTGTGTCACTCACGGCCTGGCGATCACGAACACTCGGTTTGCACTGAGTGCGAGTGATATAACCACCTGGACGCATCCACGGAGTGGTCACGCTCACCTGCTCGACAATGTCATCGTACGTCAGGGTGATATGCGTGAAGTGCGCTTAACACATGTACTGCGTGTAGCTGAGGGCGGCACTGATCACAACTTGGTGCGGACCAAACTGTACATATATTTTCGTAAATCAATATATTGCACTCCCGCCGTGAATCGGCGTAAATTTAACATTCCCTCCCTCGGTACTGTGGTGAAACGTACTGAGCTGGAGAAGGCGATGGATGCACGCCTGTGTGATATGGAATGCATAGCCACAGTGGGCGACCTGTGGCAGCACATTCGCGACCAGGTGACAGCTGCTGCCGAGCGGACCATCGGGCGGGCAAGCTATAAACGGCCTGATTGGTTTGATGAGAACAATGCGACGATCGGCGCACTGGTGTCGAAGAAGAATGCGGCATTTGCTGCACATGTTGCAGGTCCCAGTGACTTGGTGAAGAGGAGTCAGTTTCGCAAACTTCGACGGCGTCTGACCCGAGAGCTCCGTCGCATAAAAATTGCATGGTGCACGGAGAAGGCGAAGTACACGGAATGCTACATCGAAGTTCGCTAAGACAAGGCATTTTTCGATTCATTGAAGGCAGTGTGTGGACCGAGTTTGGAGCGGTTGAGGACGCTGATCTATGGTAACTCAGGCGTTACCTGCACACAGACTGCAGACATATGGCAGATCTGGCGAAAACACTTTGACTGTCTCTTGGACAAGCGTACAGAAATCGACTGGCGTATTTTGAACAGCCTGAACCAGCATGATGTGTAGGCGAGTCTGGCGGACACGCCGACACTGGATGAGACGCAGAGAGCACTTGCTCAACTGCAAAACGGCAAATGTGCCGGAGTCGACGGAATCTCGCCTGAAGTATTGAAACACGGCGGACTTGCGTTGGTGACTGCGCTGCGCCACTTGGTACGAAGTATATGGATTGAGGAGGAGGCGCCTCCTGAGCTGAAGGATGCTCTTGTGCCATCACTGTACAAGGGCAAACGAAGCAAGCAATGTTGCACGAATTATCGTGGCATCAACTTGCTGAGTTGTGTGGGCAGGATGATTGCTCGAATCCCGCTTAACCGCCTCGTCAGTCAGATTGTGGAACTTAAGGTAGCGAAAAAGCAGGGTGGATTTTGTTCTGGTCGAAGCACTATAGATATGGTGTTTGCGGCTCGTCAGTTACAGGATAAATGTAGAGAAAGTGTAGAGAGAAAGCGTTGGTTTCACCAAGCCGTTTGATACGGTGAACCGCAAGGTATTGTGGCTTGTGTTGGGTAAGTTTGGTTGCCCGCGTAAGTTTGTAAGTTTAATTGAATGTCTGCATAGTGGTATGCGGACGATGGTGCAGCTGAGTGGACAGATCTCGGATGTCTTTTCTGTTGTCTCTGATGTAAAGCAAAGCTGTTTAAGCTCATGCCCTGTTTAATATATATCTTCATGCAATGTTGTATTGTGCTTTTGATGCCGCTTGTGCTTACGGTGTTCGTGTGGAGCACCGTATTGATGGTGGGTTGCTGAACATCCATCGTTGCTGCGGTGCGAGAACTGTAGTCTGTGAGACAACTATCCGTATGTTGCTGTTTGCTGACGACTGTGCGTTGTTTTCACACAGCGCGGATGAGTTGCAGCACATGACTAGTGCTCTGGCTCTGACAGCGTCCCAATTCAAGCCCACGATCAACACAAGCAAAACTGTCTGTCTCTTTCAGCCTTCACCGGAGGTGCAATCTTCAATATTGCCGCGAATCAGCATTGGTGCTGATGTACTGAAAACCACCTCCCGCTTCCGTTAACTTGGATGTGTGACGTCGACAGACCAGCTGCTACACAGTGAGCTGCGTATCCGCGCCCCTAAGACAGCAGCGGCATTCGGGAAGCTAACATACCGAGTGTGGAACAACCGTTGGCTTATTGTTGACACGAAGCTGGTGGTGTACAAATCCATGGTGCTGTCTGTTCTTCTATACGGCCGCGAAGCGTGGACGATGTACCGGCGGGATGTGCGATATCTCGAGCGGTTCCATCAACAGTGTTTGCGACTGATTCTGCGCAACGGTTAGTGCGACAGAGTTGCGGACACGGAAGTGTTGCGTCGAAGTGGAAATGTTGCAGTGGACTGCATACTTTCGTTGAGACACCTGAGGTAGCTCGGTCATGTGAGCCGTATGGATTCAACGCGAATACCGAAAAAACTATTAGATGGTCAGCTGAGTATTGGGAAGCGGCCTGTGGGGAAACCGAAGCTTCCTTACCAGGCCATGATCAAAGTGAGCCTCTCACGTTCTAATCTTGATTGCAGGTCATGGGAATTGAAGGCAATTGATCGACGTGCATGGCGCGATCGGATCGCGAAGGCAGTTGTCGAAGTGCGGGAGAAAGACCTCATGCATGTAGAGAAGAAGCGGCAAGTGCGGAAGCGGCAAGCACCTATGGGTTGTACTCCATCGACATCCATCACATGGTGCTGTAGCGCATACTGTCGCGAGTGCCTGAGTCAGGCAGGCCTAGTGAGCCGTGAGCGAGGCCACTCGGGGCCACAACCGAAACGCCGACAGGTCTTGCAGAGGACGTAGACAGAAACGGCGCAGCGTTTGTCGGTACGCTGCATTCGATCTACTAACCGCGTGCTTGCATGCTAAATCTCTTTATTTTAAGTGGTGGATTTGCAAGTTTGTCTAAGTGCTTTTCTTTCTCATTTGTATCTCTACCCGTACTATCTTATATAAGCTTGCACACGTCGCTGAAACTAACTCCAGTCAATTTCTATAACATCTTCGCGGTTGTGGCATTTCTTTAAAATATCTTTTGTGACCTCTCGAACTTATTGCGGATCCGGTCGTAATCAACTTATTTTACACGCTCATTTATTGAAGAGTTATGTCGCCGTATCTGTATGCATCATTCAATTTATTTTATTTGATATAGTCGTTTCAAGGCGTTGGCTGTTACTTGATACCCCAGTATGGCAGCGCTTGATGTGCATGTTGACAAGGTGCCCAGCGGTCTATTACCCACTGACTCGTCTATACTGGCTTTAGGAGACAGTTGTTCTTTAATGGAGAGGACAGGGTGCACGGTCCTTGTGCCCATGCTAGCCTCAAAGCGTGCTTCCATGCACTCAGTGTGGAGCGGACTACGGTCCAGCCATTGCCTTTTGTGCGTTTGATTCCCCAAACCCAGTGTGCTTGTGTTTGCCTGTGAAGGAGTGTAGGCCGGCTCCGTTGATGTAACGTGGCTCCCATCCGCATGCCGCCCGGTCTTATTCTTTCGGGTTTGCGTTGGATATGTGGTGTGTGATTGGAACTGTGGGTGGTGCAGCGCAAGCCACCCATGGTCCCTCAATAGGCACAGTCGTCCTGTGGCTGGCCACAGTGAAAAGCAAATGCGAAACCGGATGCCGCTACAATATATGGAGGATAACGCATCGACTTCCAGCGCATGGTGCTGGAGGAAATGCCGTCGCGACTGCATAAGCGAAACCGCCTTGATAAGCCACCACCGTCGCACTGAATGTGCAATATGGAAGTCACGAAGTTCCAGTTGAAAAATAATTATTTTTAGCGCAGCGCGTGGTAAGTAAGCTGCTTTATTTTCGGTTTACTTTACTAACCCAGGCTAATAATGTGGCCGATATGGTACGTGCGCCACGTCAGCGCCACAGCTGCTCTGTAAGTTTGTTTCTTGTTTTGTTTTTAGCATTTCACAAGTTAACTGCTGATTCATATCCCCGGTGTGGTTGCGTTTGTTGTGAATGTTGACAAGGTGCTTTCCTGTCAACCCGGGTCCACCTTGATTACTGGCTTCAGGCGACAATGAACCGTTGCAGGAGGGACAGGATGCACGATCGTCTTGACCCTTGTAGACTCAAAGGGTGGTTCCATCCAATGTGGAGCGAACTACGGCCCAGTCACCGCCTGTGTACTTGTGGTATGTATGATTCCCTACACTAGTGGACAGAAATGCTCTTGCTGTACATGGTGAATGAACGCGGGCCTGCTCCGTTAATGAGACGCGGCTCCCATCCGCAAACCTGCCGGTCTTATTCCTTCGAGTTTACACTGGATATGGGGTGTTTTGATGGAACTGTAGGTGGTGTGTGGGTGGGGCATCACAATCCACTCATAGGCACAAGAGTGCAGTGGTTGTCTTAAGGAGGCGTCACTAACGGGCAACTACGCTTCCTGATTTGCTTGTCAGTGCAACTGCGAACAGTCCCAGGACGCCGTCGCATACTGAGACACCATGGGTAGCTTGCACGGTTCCATTCATAGCTCAATCCACAAACCACACAGACCGTGTTACTCTGGAGGAATAAGACCAGGAGGCATGTCGATGGGAGCGACGATTGATACAAAATTGACTTAACAATGCAACATGCATATTGCTCATGTGAACGAAGGGAAACTTTTAATAGGCGTACGCATAAAGGTAGATGGACTTTATCCCGTTACACACTGGAAGGAACTGCCCTTTGAGTTTAGCATCGTCATGAAGACTGTGTACAACATCTCCCACAACAAAGAGCAACCATTTCCAGAAGCCAGTTAAGCAGGTGGCGGTTTGTGACAGGTAGGTACCCTACGAACTTTCATATCAAACAGACCTAGACCAAGAATATCAAAGAAAAAACATATAAAATGGGAGGAAATAAACACAGGCACATGCGCAGACCAACTGCAGCGAAGCTGCAGCACACCTATCACATCAACCGCATTATTGACTTGGGTCATTAAATAAAACAGGAAGTAACGTACCTACCAGACACTGCAACTTTTATATTTTGCTTACCCCTCGTGGCCTCGTTGGTGACTAACAAAACCTGCTCGGTTGAGGTACACACGGTCACACATCCTAATGCACTATGTGCTTGAGATCGATTGACTTGGCTCTTTTGACGTTGGGTACCTCCGTAATCGGTGAGGTTCCACCTGACGCATCTGACCTCACGAGTGCACCCGAGAAAAGGCGTTCTGGATTTGAGAAGGCTATTAGCGTCGATCTATTCTCATCACCTCTCAGTACCTAAAAGCAACATGAATTCGTGATAAGCTCAACTTGGTCATGTCTTGGTTACATAGCATCAGTTTTCCCACATTCCTCTTTCATGCACCAAGTTGGCCGTATAGCAAGTGCTTTGATGTCCTCTTCAAAGCCATACTACTGACATGTCCGAGCCAACCCACCTGTCGCTGCAGAAGTACGCAGCCCGGTGCATACGTGACACTGCGGGAGAGCAGTTCCGTGTTTTCAACTCTGTCATATCAACGGATGCGCCGAAACCGACGCAGACACTTTTGACAAAGGCGCTTTAGGCTTTGTTATGTCCATCCTGTATAGCATTTGATTTTCGCTACCGTAAAAGAACGTAGAGCACAACCGATTTGTAAACCTCCAACTTGGTCTCACAAGTCAGCTGATGACTTCTCCACACTAGATAGTCCGCTTTTGCTAACTGCACTACGCACATTCCATACGCGGATGCGCAGCTTGCTGGTCATCTGCATGTCCATTGACAGTATGCTGTCAAAGTAGCGAACTTCTGATGTGGCCTCAAAAATGTCATCAGCAACCTTGATTGCGGGCCACCCAGGGATGCCACTTCTGGTGAGGGCTGAAAAAGACAAGAAGCCTTGCTTGTATTGATGGTGAATTCGTACTCGGCGGTCATTGAAGTGACGACCTTCGCCCTGCATTATAACTCATCTACGCTCTGTGTAAACAACACACAGTCAGTTGCAAACAACGTCTTTTGGATGAATGTCTCCTGCACTCGGGTTCTCACTCCGAAAAAGCGGATGTTCAGCAATCATTATCATTACGGCGCTCAAGATCAACACCCTATTCACAAGAGCTGTAGGTACTAGACCGTACGTCAGTTGGCTGAATGTTAAACAGGGTAGAAGTTAAGATGTATCATTGTTTCGCATGCGCGAAAATAAGTCATCCAAAGTTTGCTCACGCGTCTGCACCCTTACTTCTTCATGGTTGTGCGGTCGTTCAATGTGACTTACAAACTTACTCGCGCACCAAAATACACCCAAGATCCTCCGCAGTTCATTGCGATGCACGGTGTCAAATGCTATGGGAAGGTCGAAGGCTTCGCATACAATGGTTGGTTTCGCTCACGATATTTCTGCAACTGACAGGGTGCGAACAATCTATCCATCATGCTGCGACCCAAACAGCATCCTTAATATTTCCCAGCCACGTTTGGATAGAGGACCTAAGTGACAAAGCAGTTGAGCAGAATCCAAACAACCACCTTCCCAGCACAACTTAGCAAGGTATGTCACGATAAATGTTGGGAAATTGCTTACTTCATCCTTTATCCATTAAATAGCTCTAACACAAAGCCATACTTCGGCTCCGATAGCACCTCCTCTATATATTACACGCTTTGTGTCAAGTGGTGCAGCGCATGTTGCACTGGAGGTCCGCCGTTTTTCAACACTTCGGGCGATATCCATTCTGATCGAGTGCACCTGCTGTTCCAATGCTGAGTTCGTTATCTCTGTTTCACAGAATGTCGGAGTGTCGACAAGACCGTCCTTTACATCCTGTTGTTGTGTCACATGCAACTCAGCCCAACCAACATCCGAATGGTTGTTCAAGAGACAGTCAAACTGCTTTCGCCATACTTGCAGTGTGCGTGTAGGCAGCACCCGAATTATCGTCCAACAGCGTCCTCTTTGGCTGCAAGCTGGATTCAAACACTGCCTTCAAGGAGTCATAGAACTCTTCTTATCGCGGTGACTCTCGGCAGTGAAGTCCATCTACCCCGCTTTCTCCGCCCACGTTGTATTTTCTAAGCAACGAAGTCCCCGAGTAATCTGCTGACACACTTAACGAGCCCCAGCCTTCTGCAAATTGCTGGTGTTCTCCAGATGGGTATCAAAACCGACACTCTTCCCTGACACCGATGCGGCAGTGGTCGAGCTGTTGTCTTCACACCAATGGGACTGAAAAAATTTTGCAAGCTCGAGCGTTTTCTTGGCAACAGCGGTAACCTCTTCATTCAGGTGGTGTTATAAAGCGTTTCAGGAATCCATGTTGTCAACGTCACTGCATTACCCAGTTTGATCCATCCATCAACAGTACCTAGGGTTTGAGCATTAAATCGCCGCCAATTCGCTCTAAGCGAACATCAGATTTTCGTGAATATATACACCATTTCCTCCGCCCCAACTTGTGATCAGTCCCACACACAGTTTCACGTATTAAACGCGTCATGTGTACTTCACGCACGTCAAGCTGGCGTAGCTGACATCGTCGGCAGATGAGCGTGACCAATCCGCGGGTGCGCCAAATAGTAATAGTAATAGCAATCGCACCCAGTGCGAAATGTGTTTGTGCTTCTCAGGCCTTGAGTGAAACACACACCACCGTTCACTTTGATTGAGCCAATTCTATACGGCCCAAGTACGTCTGTCTAAACCGCAATGCTCGTTGAAATCACCTAACAGGTGGCTCCTCAGCACAGCTGTATCACGGGTGAGAATTGAGTATATACAGATTCCTTGTTTCATCAGGATACTACATGGTGCGACCATATGTGCTCCGAAGTCTCATCAGTTTTGGTTTGAAACCCATCGGCCCTTCATCGGATGGCCATTTAGGTGGTCAAATAGTGCAAATCCAACCCATGTTCTCGCACAGCATGTAGCCCCTATCATCCTTGTGCATATGTGCCTTGTTCAGGTCGGCTTTACCAGTGCGGTAGCGACCGAATGCCACGGCAATTAGTGTAGTGAGTCACTTGAAGCGCTCAGTAATATACCCAATTTCCAGTATCCCATCCAGAACGTTTTCCGCGATTATATACGTTTGCGCTGGGTAATCATTCGGGTGGCGATTAAGGACGCGGGAGTTGGTGGGTTAGGTAAATGCGGGTTGGGAGAGAAGGGTGGGGTTGAGATGGAAGACGAAAAATAGGAGGATTCAGCGGTAACATATCTTTACTCATCGACCTGCTGCGTGTTGCTGATAAGGCAAACAGTATCCTTTGTTTATGGCAGCCGATGCAGCGCCAAATTATTTGTAGTTGCGCGATTCATGTCTTACGGTTGGACTAATATAACATAAGGGCATCAACACCTGAAGAAGAAAACGACTATAATCGTCAGCTAATGACTTCAATAGAGCCAGAAGGGCGGGAAATGCACCACGAGTCAAACGACTCGCGCGAATGTGTAATATCTCTAAGCTAACGATAGTGAGGAGGCGTCCAAGACATTGGTTCATGGTTGAATTGAAGCAGCAACGGATCAACAGCTTCTCAGAATTTCGCTTTCCATAACCGCAACAAGCCATGGATTTGCTGTCATATATATATATATATATATGAGTTTAGTGGCAGAAATTTTGTGAACCTAAATGATCATCTTTCAGTCCATTATTTGAGGACGCTCGTTTAATACATAATGTACAGTACCCATGTTCACTGCAGCGAAAATGCTTAATCTCTATAGCGGATCACAGCCACAATTTAGGCTGTGCACCAAAGCGTCCTGTGAAGACGAATGGTACAAACATCCAATAATAACTCAGCTTGAGTGAACAACTGTTGCCGAAATACTACTCCATCAATTTATCAGCAATACATGTGATAAATAATGGGCGGACATCTTACTCAATGCCTGACTAAGCAGCAGTCACATTGTGCGGTACGTAATGTCAACCACATACCATCTGTGTATCAAAGACTACATTGTTGGCGTTTATGGTGAAGTGGTCGCATGTTGACTAAGTACTGCTCTACTTTAGCCTTTCCAACAGATGGATCAGACAGCAAGAAGTATAGAGTAAGCCAATTGTTGCCAGCCTAGCGGATACTAAAAACCCAACTGAAAGGCAGTAAAATGATGATGACTACATAGATTTTGCATAGCAAACGATCGATTCGTGAATTCCCGCCAGACGCACTCTCGATATGCCATTTACCTTCGTTTGTAAAGCTCAGTTTGCAATGAAGCTCTGAAAAACTTTCATGTCTATAATTTTCTTGTGAACAAAAGTCCCAGATCACAAGGTCTCAAAGGGGGAGCAAACTTTCATCAAACGAATGAGCATTGCTCCAGTCCTTTGTATAGAATTGCACCAAAAGACTACAGGGGGCACTCAAAGGTATAGTACAAATAGACGTTTCGATTGAATACTTTGGATACTACCGTTCAATTTCAGTCTAAAGCTTGTCCCAGTGGAAGTCGGTTAGTGTTGGAAATCGTTTCATTGTAGTTGTATGCTACTCAAGCTAATACCCGCTCCATTAACAACTTCGCCATGCTGGAGGAAGCGTTGGACGCACGCGGTCATGGTCAGACTGAATGTAGCGAGAAGAACCGATTCAATAAAATCCAAATGTTTCTGATCTGGATATCAGAGTGACTGGCTTTGAGGCAATACACTAAGTGAGACTTAGTTGGGCTATTTCTACCATTCACATCAGGGGAACATGCAACAAATTATAGTGAAACTACTCAAACTCATAATTGACTAAACTCGCCTAGGAGAAACTAAGTTTGGTTAATTAGAGATGTAAGAAGGACAAATGGGTCCGCTTGAAGCATTCTTGGTGTGAAAACGGGGACATCAGATCACAGTCAGGACAGGAAGTTACTCCGAAGTGAAGTTAATTCAGTTGCGTCACTGGGACAGCACGTGCAGCAACTGAATACTGGATGTTTCCCCCACCTAACGCTGCACTTCACGATTGGTTACCTACTTTTGTACACCCCCCGGGCTGGTGCTGACAATGGAAGATCAGTATGATATACTTTGGTCGAGTGTAACTTGTTTACGCCCGTTACAATGCACTCGGGAATGATGTGTCATGCATAAATTAAAATCTTATGCAGCCTGTTATAATTGCTTATTCAGACCATTGGTTAGTGATTAAGAAACTCAGCTCCGCAGGATAGTATCCATAGCATCCGATTACAATGCGGGCACGTTTAACCTGTTTGACGCAACTCGCTATCCCTTGAGTACGCGAGTACTGCACAATGAGGTGCGCATGTGGTGTGCACCACATTTACGATCAAGCAAGCCACGGATAGTGCCATAGTTCACAAGAAGATCTGAACCGATGTGTATACTCTGGATAAGATCAGCGTTCTTCATGCATGCATTAAAGTAGCGGTACGTATGAACTAGGCAGCGCAACTCTAGTAACCAGCGTAATAGAGTGGCCTTCTGGTCACATTGGTCGAACGGATTCGATTGGCAAAGCAGAAAATCATATTTGTGTACTTACATGGTTGGCAGCATGTGGTTTCGCATTTGCCTGTCACTGTGGCCAGCCTAGGACGCTTATGCATACAAAAAGACCATGAATGATGTGCGCTGCACCACCCACAGCTCCAACCACGCACCCCATACCCAGTGTAGACCCGAAGGAATAAGACCGGGCGGCATGTGGATGGGAGCCACGTTTCGTCAAAGGAGCTTGCCCACACTCCCTCACAGGCAAACATAAGCAAGATGTATTTGAGGATTCAAGCGCACACAAGGCGGTGACTGGACCGTAGTCCTCTCCACACTGAGTGCATGGAACTGCTCTTTAAGGCAAGCGCGGAAAACTGGACCGTGCACGCCGTCCCCTACAGCAACGACCAGCCGTCTCCTAGAGGCAGTATAAACGAGGTAGTGGGTAATAGATGAGGAGACACCTTGTTAAGATGCACCTACCTACACTGTCATACAAACGCGATTGCGAACTCCGCTACTGAAATTTGCTTGAGCGCGTGAGATGAGAAATTGAAAAGGTATATTGCTGCCGGTTGGAATTCCCTGACCACCTCTGCAATGACAAAAGAATCAATCAAGGAAGACCCAGAACTAGACACCATCTCTCAGGTGCCGAAGTGAGCATGAACCCAAGAGTATGCCCGAGCGCCCGACCATCTTGTGGATAACAACAGTAGAGAAAAGTCTTGGGTGGAATTACAGATATACATTTCTCAACCGGACTTGAACAGTAGCACCGCAACTGGACCGAGGTACAAATAAATGAAGTTGTTTGTTTCATGTGTGACGTAGCTGCAATGCAAAGTGAAAATAAGTGAAATTAGCTGCTTGTTCAGGTGTCATGGCGTTGTTTACAATGAAAAGACAACGCACAACCTGACCACGCGAGATGGAGTTTAAATGCACCACAAATTCAAACCTCCAGCTTCTTAACTTTAAGCACCCAGAGGCTAATTATTCGACAATATACTATTTGCCTAAAACGATCTCCAATGTCACAGTTAGTAGCACGATGAGGACAAATGCACCGGAATTGAACGCGGTGTACAAATAATGAGGTGCAAATTATTGGATTGAAATCTTTCATACCACTGCTGCGGCACTCGTTACAAAACGACGTGAAATAGCACACAGACGTACCTGCCAAAATTCCGTCCCACAATGCAGTGCCACGTCGGGTTGTAGCGTTTGTCAAACTCCTTCTTGATATGTGCAGCCACATCCTTCTCCACACTGTACCTCTGTATGGCTTCAGTGCAACAGTTCACCGCCTCCCGCTGCATCTCCTCACTCATATCGGTGTTTTTGATCACTGCCTTTGTGTCAGCCATGATTTCCTTTTGCTGTTGATCTACTTCTGTTGTTATCACGATCGTGGCTGATTGCAATCCGTAGGAGGAGTTTGCTTTTAAAGGCTTCGTGCTTGATGGGTAGTGCGTGAGTCTGCAGCGCCCACAGTAGCTTCACTTCAACTGGTAGACTCTTGAGATAAGAATTGACCGTAGTGTGCTTCACGTGCCTGCCTGTACACTCAGCAATATCTAGTATTGATTGCAAGCCTAGGTAGAGTGTTGGTGTGCATACCGCAACCGTTGTCAATATTCGATTCATGTAATTCTTGTGTGAGTGTTGAAGGATGATGCGAGCATTTAAAGTCACCTCGAATCAGCGCACATAAGGCTTTTCAAACGATTCACCCAGGTCCTTTTCGTGTCGCATTCATATAGAGCCAGCTGACTTGTGGAATGTAACCAACTGAGGCGAAATCCGTCGATCGATAGAACCCCGGGTTGTGATACAATGTAAAAGTCTGATGTATACTTTCTTAATTTTGTGCTGCGTGGTGCGCTTTACTAGCTTTCTGGTATTTGGGTTGTGCTAAGCGTTTTCATGCATTTCAACGAAGCTACTATTTAGAGATGTGGTCATATATTCTCAGCCACTATAATGTTATCGGTCAACTGAAAGCCAAGTGGTTGACCTTTTAATATAACTCAAATGTTTCGTTTGGTGCTTTGGTTTTCATATGGCATAGTTCGAGAACAGCTCAAAAATCGCAATTTGTATACAATTAGTGCCGTAAGTATACTTATCCATGTTGTCCCATCTAAGTTGTAATGATGTGCTCACGTCTTTATCTACCCTCCACTTCCCTGCAATCCGTCGTAGCTTAATTTTCATATATTCATTGTGTCGTGAAACAGAGAACATCCAACAAGGTGGGTATAAATTGATCATATCGCACAGAAAGGAGTATGTGGCATTCTGGGGGTTCCTCGGTTTTTCTGCGTATGTGATATAAAGTATCAAATAAGAGTTCGATACAGAATGTGGCATCGTAGGTTGAATCTATTTATCCGACTCGTGAGTAACACACATACACCGTGGCATCGCCGGGGTCAACAAACAACTGTATCGTGCGATACACAGACCTTTTTCCTGAATAGCACGCGTTGGAACGGTGCCGTACTTGTAGCCAATACAGAGTACCCTTATACAGCCAATTATAAACATGCGTCTTGTCGCTTTTGTGCCTTCTTTCCTACTACAGTGAACAGTACTCTTTAATAGCCAAGCGCACACGTTAAGTGTGTGTGTGTGTGGCTTAGACCATGACTCCGGTGCTAAAAGTACAAGCAGCCACCTGCGGTATGTTGAAAAGTTGAGGATTTACACTATACCCCATAGCAATGCGCTGTCGTCGCAGTCGGCTGTCTAGGCGCCTGATTTGAAATGAAATTCGAGCAGCCGACATGTGCCACCATTATCATTGTTATACGTATACGTTTGCTCACTCAGTTGAATATACGCACCAGTTGCAGACTTTTTCTTCTACCCACAAATCTATAAGTTTGTCAATAAAATGTTTGTATATTGCACAGCTCTACAACATTGGAACATGAACACCACATTAGAACAATTTGCTCTGCTTCATGATCGACAGTTGATTCAAGGCGTAAACTGACTTTTCCTGTCCACCATACGGTGCGCTATGCGCAGAAAGGTTGAAGAGTTCCCGATCCTCCCATTTATTTCTGTTCAATTATAGGTGTGCGACAGTTTCCTTCCTGTGATTCTTTAGCTTCGTCGCCCAAAATGCAGGATGCATGTAGCATAAGCTTTGTGTGAATTAACCTGCCCATTGTAGCAAGGGTTTTGCACAGCCGCAAAAACAACCTATGCTACTATAACCACTGCTACCTCTGAAGTAATCGGTGACGAACATTATGAATACTGTAAATCAGGAAATTGCACAGTCAAGGATTTTGTAATAAGATGTCATCCATCACTGTTTCTGTAGGCAGCGTTCCAAGCAACATTCGAGGAAGATTTCCATGATAGCCGTTTGGAGGCAAACATCTTAGTAAAGCAAATAAATATCTTACCACGGTTGTTAATTTTCTCTTTGTATTACAACCTAACTCTTAGAATTTTTGGCCCTTTTGGGGATAGGTGTGAGCCAAGACTGTATGTCCTGGGTGATAACGATGTGATATAAAGGGTAGTTGGCGTGGAAAGCCTGTATAAGGTTTAGGAAATTGAGATGCCAGAGTGTGGGTTCATTACTTATGAGCCTGCATTTATTCCCAAATGGGGCTAATTTCTGGCGCCCCAAATTTCTCTACATGTGAAAATTTTGGTGTACCGAAGAAGGAGCTCGTACGGACTCCTGCATTGAGCATAGAAATGTGTTAGTTGCAATGGAAATTGTTTTTTGCAAACAGACGCATGCCATTGTTAGTTGTTCTTGTGCACTCAAAAATATTCAAAATTTAGGCTAATTTTAAGCGCCCAGCAAAGGCGCCATATATGAACAATGAACATTGATTTATCACGAGATAAAATCAAGTACTTTACACGTCCCGTAGGATGGTTGGGGTGAATATGATGAAATCAAAATATATGTGAGTCATCTACAGAGGGTATACCGAGGTGAATACTTTGTTAATTAACGTCAGTGTAAAATAAAAAAATTGACTATAAGCGTGCAGAAAGACACTGGGATGCAGTGGTCGTTGATGTAAGGAGTGCGCAAAATAAAATATGGTCGCTCACTTATCCGCCGCCTTCTTGGGTCAATGTAACACATAAATCATGTAGTACGGCATGATTGGCATAATACAACCTGGCGTAACTTAAGTAACAAGGTGTTGGCAGCTAAGATCAGTATCCAACCGTTTTTTGCAAATGTCCAAAGTAGGGGAAGATACAACTGAGTCTGGTACTGCGTTCCAGGTTTGGCAAACCTAAAGAGAAAAGTAATTCCGTGGACACGCTAGTCAGCCATATTCCTCCCGCCATTACAAGTAGTTACCCCTGGGCTTCCTTTTGTGGTTAAGTTTCAGAAAATGGCGGCATATGTGGTTGGGATCACAATCTGATGGCCGCACAACCTTCGGCAGCGTCCCATGAAAACTTTTAGCAACTTCACCCTTCGGTGGTAAGAGTGAAAACGCAGGTCCCTTACATCCTTTTTGCTCTTCGTCGTGGTTTCTTTAATGTCTCTGTAGCGCTTCAGCCAAGGTTCTCAAACTTGGATAACATATTCAACTTGTGGGCGCACGTAGTAATTGTGCATCATTGGGAAGATTGATGCGTCAAATCTCGCGAATGCCCTTCACAGCTTGCCAAAGTGCTGGTTGCCACTTTGCGCAGCTACCTCAGCCTCTTTTGAACAGCTGAGGCCGCTCCGCACAAGCACACCTAGTTCTCCTTCCTGGGAGCTGGTCTGCGAAACTGTGTGTCCTAAGCAAATGCGTGTAGTCATGTCTATGACGCAATTGCACAACGCGACATTTGTCAACGTTGAACAGCAGGGTGTTTTGAACTGACCAATTCGACACCGTGTTAAAATCACACTGGAGCCGTTCTAGGTCGTCCGGGGCTCTGATCCTTTGTCAAATCTTGATATCATCCGCGAAAACAGAAAATCGGAGGCCATTGTTCACGTCAAATCGTTAATAAACGCCAAGAATAGACGAGACACGAGCACCCAGCCTTGTGGTACACCACACTCCACATCAAGTGTATCGGACAATAATTCTCAACAATTCTCCGACACGCACCTCTTGTCGTCGTTCGTGTATAAAATTGCTTATACAACTCAAGATTGAGTCGCCAATGCGGCAATTTCGAAGCTTCCGAAGGAGAATTCGATGGTCTAAGCGATCAAACAGTTTTGGGAAGTACAGATTGATGACATCGACTACTGCTCCACCATCAACAACTTCTGTCCAGCTATTAAGTGCAAGCAATAGGTTAGTATTCCACGGATGCTTGTGACGAAAGCCATGTTGCTCTGGGGCTATTAAGTTGTGGCTTTCCAGTTGCTGCATCAGCGCATCTGCGATGATTGATTCCATAACTTTGGATAGCACAGGAAGTAGCGTTATTGAACGGTAGTTGGTAGGGTCAGTGCGACTACTTTCTTTGTGTACAGGAGTGATGACCCCTAGCTTCCATACTGGTGAAATATGGTTCTCCTCTAGACATCGCTGTTAGAAAACAGCCACTGGTTCTGCTAGATCACTAGCTACTGCCTACAGAGCCTTCAGTCGGAGGTTGTGGACTCCAGGTGAACTGGATACGCAAGGATCCCAACTTCTTCGACACAAGTTCCGCAGTGAAGGCGATGTTGTCTAAACCCGACGGTGGAGTAATAGAAACGAGGAGAATATTTGGGCTCGTTACCTGCTGGAACGTTTGGGAGTAATGAAGCCGTAGGAGATCAGCTGCTCCCATTGCTGTCCGCGTCCATCCGTCAGTCGTGACTAGTGCTGGAATCCCCCGGTTCACCTTTCGAAGGCCGTTAACGTGCCTATACAGAAGCCTGCGGTTCGTGCAGAATCGCTTCTTTAACTGCTCCTGATGCTTGCTCTTGTCCACGCCGATCAGTTTCACGATGTTCCGATATTTCACGTATGCAGTCCAGGTTTCGGCATTCGGGCAGTCCTTGTGAGCACGCCATGCCAAGTCCCGCAGGGACATATATTTACGTGTTTTACTCCTCAGAAATGACTTATATTTCTTTTAGGTTGGCAGGACTTCTGTTCCGATGCGTGCGCTACCAGTGTGCTAAATGTCTCTGTAAACGTTTCTCAGGCAACGTCTGAAGAGTCTCGGTTAAGAACGTTCAAGACGTATCCTTAACAAGCGTAGATAACACATTATATTGCGTGACAGCATGCACTTTATCAACCTGCGTTTCTGGACATTCCGCATAACATATATAGCCCAAGAATAGAGTTACATGGTCACTGCGACCAAGTAACGTGCTTAAAACTAACCGATTGACTGTGAATTCTTCGTTAGTGAGCACAAGATCCAGTCTCGACGGCTCTTTAGCAGTTCCAAATGTAGTGGGCGTTACGTGGTTGCACGGAAGGTGGCTAGCAATTCGCTCTGGAAAGCAGGTTTTAAACGGTGCAGCGTTGGTTGCTGGCGTTTCCATGTCGTTCACATTAAAGGCTCCAGCGATAACAGCGTGGGTGTTGGACTTGTTCAAAGCAAACTAAAAGACGTGATTCAGTGTAGAGCTCCGAAGCTTGAGTTCTTACGAAACACTGCAATGGTCGTATACATGCGATAGACGCAATTGGAATAACATGCTAGCGAATGGGTAATGATACTGCAATGTTTACCTGAATGAATGAACTTCGTCTCATGCAGTACTAAGCCTGAGCACCCACCACCACCAGGAGATTGTGTAAACAGGAGACATTTCTGGCGACCATCGGGCCCCACTCAGGCATTGGAGCCGGCAGGGTTATTCCACGACATCAGCTTAAAAACTAACAAAAACGGCATTGTTTCATGAATCGCAAATAAGGAAAAAAGAAAAAAATATTCAGTCACTTGATTTTAGAAGCCACTGTGAATGAAAGGAACTTAGGATGATGTTGCGATCTGCCGCTTAAACAAAAATTCACATTGACGTTACCTTTTGGTAAACTTGGATGATCATTTCAAACTGAACTCACTGTTAAACAAAAATATTTATTTTCCGTAACAGAAAGGCCATTGAAGTTAACTCATAGAATACACTCCACTGATCGTACAAATGTATTCCGCTGTCACGTAGCGCATTAGGTTACATTTTTATAAGCTAATGACCATTTTCAGTAATCTTCAGTCCAGGTCGTAAGAAGCACATGTAAATATACTGAATCACAACATATATAATATGCATGTATGTGGCAAATAAGTTTAAAACGTCACTGCTACACTCCTCCCTAACGAGTGACTGAAGCTTCACACTGGGAAATGTTGACTTCGCCGAGACCGTCGCTTGTATGCTCCAATGCCCTCAAGCTTCAGAAACCAGCAACTCACCACTCACAGAAGCTGTGTACAGGGTGGAGCACGAAATGTCAGACCATTTGTTTTGTTCATTACGCGCGCAGTAGTACATATATATATATATATATATGTACTGTTAAAAACTCGTGTTCTTATAACTTTGTTAGGGGAAAACCCGGTATACATCACAAGAAGTTTATGTGGAATATTTTCCTAGCGCCAAGCACACTCAGCCGGTGGCCTGGTGGTCCGCGCACCTGGTTTGCAACCATAAGGTCCACGGTTCGCATCCGCGTAGGGATGGGCGTCCTTGCGGCATACTCAGCCGGCGCGCGACTGGTGGTGGTCGCACGACAGCGAAACGCGGTTACGGCGTACAGCTGGCACATTATTATTTCTTATTGAACAGATGAAAGTTGTACAGATTTTACATAAACGAGAAGTTTTGTAGTGATATAATGACGTTTTCGCAGAAAGTTTCGTAAAAATTGGCGCCTGTAAGACTATTCAGTGATTGTATCGTCAATCTGAGGAAACTGGCTCTGTGATGGAGAAGAATCGACGGCACAGACAAAGTGTTCGCACCCCTGAAAACATGGAAGCAATTCTCGTTGATTTGTCACGAAGTCCTAGCAAATCAACAAGAAGGGCGGCGGCTAAGTTGGAATATCTCGTTGGTCCATACGAAGGGTTCAACATTCTGAAATTCTAATGTTCCCTTACAAGACAACATTTGTCTATAAATTAACGGCAGCGGGTCAGTAATGAAGACATCAATTCGCATCTTGGTTAGAGTAAGAGAATCACGTGCTGTACAACACGTGGTATACAGACGAGATGCATTTTCCTTGAAGACATACTAGATTGAACTAAATTTCCATACTCATACAATTAATTCTGCACTAAATTTTAATATTTTGATGATAAATGCATGTGTAATGAAAAGAACGAATGATATGACATTACGAGCGCCACCCTGCAGTTACCACTGTAGCCCTGCTCCATGACTGTAATGTCTTGTGAAAGTGCTCACCATGTCCATCAATAACATATCCCCATTTAACGAAAAAAGCCAAGGTGGTTATGTAGAAAGCGAATCTTGAATGTTATTCGAGTTCCAACAGCCTAATAGTTTACAATGAGTATTTGTTATGTCTTCGTAGTTCACTGCCTTTGTTCTACCCAAAAATCCTGTACATACTACCTTGAATAAACGCCACGCTTCTAACTCAAATGAAGTCTACTGGCCTTCGAAAGCACTGTCCGCCATTATCCGGCAAATTTCATGCTCAGTATGTATCCCTTAATTGTACCGCATCACTTACCTCTGAAATTTGTGTACTGTACTGAAACGCAAAACCATCTCACTTGAGGGATTTGACGAAGATTTTACCCAATCCAAGATTAATGCGCAGGGGTGGTAGATAGCTATAATCAGGTTGCACAAGCCGTGTACGCCTTACACTCATTTTCCGGTGGCATATTCCGTCCTCTCTGGCCACTTTTCGGTTGTGTAATGCTGTTGAGTTTCCCTACTGTCTCATAAGCACAAAAAGCTAATGTTTTTTGATGCCTTTTTACATGTCCATTAGGAGTCCAAGGAATTGGAAGTCAGTACAGATAAGCTAACTGTACTTATAGTAGTTCAGTGCTACGTATAGCTCTTGCAAACATTCGTAAGTTTCTTTTATGTTGGTGGCATGCAACAAAAGCACATTTGGTACACATTTCCATCGTGGCGCAATAAATAAATAAATAAATAAATTTTTTATTCTCGACAAGGCGAGGCACGCTTTTACAGGCATGATCATAATGACAAAAATGCGTGGTCTAGAATGTGCAAGAATACATTATGTTTGCCGTAGCAGTGTATGTAACTATGTAACTGTGTGTGTGTGTGTGTGTGTGTGGGTGTGTCACTGTGAGGTTCCTGTGTGTAACAGTGCTGCTCTAACTTTGACTGTCATATCGTCGGCAATGCTCGAGTAGAAGATGGATGTGCGTGCGTTGGAAAGGATTATTCGGATACCCACGGGGCAGTGACTTTATTTTGTAGCGAGTCACATCCGCCACGTCACAGTGTTGTTAAGCAGACATTTGTGGCTTTTTATAGGGAGAACGCTTGCCAGGCGAAAACCCACCACGTCCTGGAACACTGCCGCCGAACTATTTGCTGGAACGGGTCAAACCCGAACCACCCAGCTGGCACCACGAGGAGGTTGTTCGGCTAGCCAGCCTTAAGACGGGTCAATGAGTAAACTGCAGCGGCCTGGAGATTTTCTAGTTTGACTGTGTAAATTACCATAAAATATTATAAAAGTATACTTTTCCTATGTATTAGGTAGATTGCTTGTTTCTACTTTGCTCCCGTTTGCTTAAGTCACACAAGCAACACGTGAGCGTTTGTTTTGCGACCGGTCGGAGGCCACCTACTGAGAGTCGCTCTTCTTCGCACTTGACACACGTCCATATTCTCCCTAGCTGCGTCTCCTCCAACAACCTATTTTAAGCTTTAGCGAATTTAGCGACCGGCTAATAAATTATTTTTATTATCGTGTGTTCTCCGGGGATTTTTCGGTTGGTCGTTTAGCCGCGAATCTGATATATAGCGCGTAATCGACGAGCCATAATTAGTGACCCAGCAAAAGTTGGTGAGCTTGTGTTAGGGAGCTGGCTACTTAACCCTCAATTTCATGAATTATGTTAGTTGCCTATTTCTTTGTTTTCGCAGTTGTCTGCTTCTCTGCTACATTTTGGACACGCCGCTTTTCCTCAGCCTCATTCGCAAGCGCTCACAGCTAATTTCAGCCGTCTCATTCTGTGGACATTCTGATTGGTTTCTTTTACTCAGCGTTCCTTAGCTTTTTCACGTGGATGTATTATTCAGCCGACACAGTTATTATACCTGTTTTTATTTTCCTGGTTTGTATCATTCTCACTATCAACTGTTCTGGCATTTGTTTAAACGCATCACTTCTTCACACTGATTGGACGCTACTCATCGTTTTTAATGGTCGCTCACCAGAAGCTTACCCCCAGGGATTAACTCCGTAGACACTATTTTCTTTGCCGCACTTCATTGGCTCGTACTTTTCGCGATTCTCATTTGCTTGTTCCATTTTGTGTTTTCTCCATGCCTGTTGAATCTCATGCGTTTAGTAGCTTGGATTCGCCCTTGTTTGTAAAGCTATATAACTGGTGCGGTGCTGTGATTGGAAATCTGTTCATCCCGGCTCATCTTGGACTTCTTCTTGCGGTCGTGGGGTGAAGGCGTACTGGGCGTCACAACAGTTTGTTATCGCTTTTGCTTTTTAGATCCGGTGAACTATTCCGTCTACTCTTCTAAACTTACTTTTACTGGGTTCACTTTCACTGGTTCCTTAATTTTTCCCATGTAGACCATTCGGCTAGATTTTGACGACCAGGTTAGTACAGCTAATCTACAAATTCCGCCCTTCCGTGAGAATAATTCTACGTCCTGGTTCGCCCAACTAAAATCCCAGTTTTTGCTGCCTGGTGTCAAGTCCGAATGGATTAAGTTTCACTACGTAGTAACGGCCCTTGCACCATCTGTCTTTGACGACATTGATGACATTCTGAACCTGCCAGAGGAGCAAAGATTTATGAGTTAGTCAAGATCACTCTTCCGAAAAGAACAGGCTTATCCGATAGCTAACGAATAATGAAACTCCTGAACAAAACAGCTAGACGATCTAAAACCGTCTCAGTTGTTGCAAAAAATACAAGTCTTAGCGAAACCACTGGCAGTAGGCGACGTTTTTCTACGGAAGGTGTGGTTGCAACGGTTACTTCGCGAGAGATATATGGTTCTTTGTGCGTGTCTAGACGAGCCATTGTTTCGGATAGCTGCAACCGCCGACTGTATTTGGTAATATGGCTTCCAGATTTCCCAGGTCCAATCCACCTTTAGTACCGAGCCGGCCGAACGAAATGCGCAAATCGTGGCGCTTACCAATCGACTAGAGTACTTAACACCTTCGGGATCCAACCGCTGAAATTGTTCTAGCCATAGAACTCGTTCTATATTACCTTTGCAATCACCGTCGATGCCAACCTATTTCTGGTATCATGAGCAATTCGGTCGTCAGACAAGATCGTGTCGTAAGCCTTGTTCCTTCAAGCGCAACACGAAGATAAACGGGCGACGGACTTTGCTGGCTGCCACAGTCGCCTTTTCTTCTTCACGGCTCAGGAAACAGAAGTTCGCTATTTGGTGGACACTGGTGTGAAAAACAGCGTGCTTCCTCACGTCCAACTAGACTCGAATGAGAAGGCGCTTAGTTTATTGCGCACAGCCAAATGTACCATCGTTCACGTGTATGACCAACGTTCACCCACGACTAACTTAAGCTACTACGTTCATTTTAATGGATTTCCCTTGTCGCAGGTGTTCAAACGCCAATTCTTGGCTTAAATTCCCTCCAACACTTCGAGCTGCTATTTGAGGCAAAGAAACTTCGTCTGATCGATGGCCAAACAAATCTGGCAGTCAGTTACTTTGACCGACAAGTCAATCATTCCTGTATACGCCAATCAATCGAACTCAGCTATCGATCGGATGCTTCTAAGCAAATTCCTGCAGGTCTTCCATTCAACAACACCGGTGTCATCCGCCATGAATGCTGCAGAGCATGATTAGTTTACCAAAGGTCCGGCCGTATTTCCTAAAGTTAGACGAATGACCCCTGATAAGCTAATAAATTGCTGGCGCAGCATTTGAGCACGTTCAAACTAGGCATCTTTTGCCCCTCTAAAACTCGTGGGCGTAGCCTCTTCACATGGTACCCAAAAGGTCAGGAGGCTGGCATCCATGTGACGATGATCGCGCGCTAAATAATATAACTGTTTCCGACCGCTATCCTATCTCTCACGTTCATGACATCACGGCTAGCTTATGTGACACCCGTGTGTTCGCGAAAATCGACCTGGTCCGCGCTTATCCCCAGGTATCAGTTGCTAAGGAAGATATTCCGTAAACCGATGGTGTCACACAGTTTGTGCTCTTCGAGCCTTTACCCATGCTTATTGGGCTTCGTAACATAGCCCAGACGTTCCATCGATTCATGGATTCAGTCGCTTGTCGTGATTCTGTCTATCCCTACATCCTCAATAGCTGAGTGGCAAGCGCTTTTGAAGTGCAACACGCACAACATCTCGTGAGATTTTTGGTAGGTTGGCCACTAACAGAATCAAAGTCAACGTCGACAAATGTCTATTTTAATAACCTTCCGTCGAATTCCTTGGCAAACAGTATGGCATATGTCCTCTAGACGATAAAGTCCGCGCTATCAGAAACCTCTCGGTCTTGACAACATTAGCTGCTATTCTCCCTTTTAACGGCATGATTAATCATTATGGATGTTTTTATCCACACTGTGCCTACTTGCTATCCACTAACCAACTTACTTCGTAGATGTAAAAAAAATCAGGTGAAACTGACTGCTGCTGCTGCCGAAGCATTCAAGGCCAGCAAAAAGGTCATTTCCGTTCGAACGTTTCGCTCAATGTTGCTGGTGATGCATCAGACACCGCCATTGGCGCCGTCCTACTCCAACTTACAGATAGATACAGGAAACCATTTGCTTTCGAATCTAGACGCCTAGAACCTCTCGAAGTCAAGTACTGCTCGTTCATTCGTAAGTGCCCGCCGTTTACACTGCCGTTCGTCAATTCCGGCACGTACTTGAAGGTAACACCTTCATTATCTTCACCGATCATAATCCACTTAACTATGTCTTCCCAACTCAATCGGCCCGACACTCGCCATGTGAAGTACGCCAGTTGGATTGGACCACCCAAAGCTATACTGATATCCGAAATATTTCTGGTCAACAAAATGTCGTCCCTGATGCTCTCTCAAGAATAACTGAGATCGGTCTTGCCGCGCAGGTTATCTCTCTGTCTTCTATGACCGTCGTACAATCAAATGACCGGAGCTTTTCGGAATCAAGTGTTTCTTCTTTGAAGATATCCCAACACCATCTGCCGTTAGCTGACGGTACAATTTTGTGCGACCCATCTACCGGACGACGACTCCTCCTTTCAGAAACTAGGCTCGTCCCCGCGAGATAGGTTTGGCCGGGGATGCAACGCGATCATACACGCTGGGCACACAGCTGTCTCCAATGCCAGCAAGCCGAGATCCAGCGGTACTTTTCCGCTCCGCTTGGTCGCTTCCCGTCCGTTTCAGCTTGATGTACTCATGTCTATCTAAACATAGTTAGACCCTTAGCACCGTCCAAAGGAAGAGCTTAAATTAGGACCATGAGTGAGCATTGCACCCGTTGGCCGGAGGCCGTTCCCATCCCTGACGTAGCAGAAGAGAACAATACACGCGTTTGTGTCGAGTGCTGGGACACTTCACCTGGCTTTCCAGCCATAGTGACTGCCGACCACGCTCCACAATTTACATCTTCTTAAAATCATTGGATGCCGACGCATTCGCACGACTACCTATCATCCACTAGCGAAAGGCATAGTGGAACTTTTCCACCGACAGCTGAAAGCCTCAGTTACCGCCGCCAATGCGCTGAGTTGGGTAAAGGTGCTGCCTATGATCCTCCTTGGCATTCGTTCAGCCTTAAAGACTGATCTACCTACGTCAAGCGCTCACATACTATATGGACAACCACTGCGTTTAGCTGGTGATTTCTCAGATAGTTCCAGAATTCCCCGTTATGACGCGTATTACACTCGGCAGCTAGTCACGAACATAGGCCATCAGAGGACAACGACGAAAGTTCTATGTTGCTACAGATTTACGACATAGTCCATTTGATTTTCGTCGTGTTGATGATCTATGCAGGCCACTTGTGCGACCTTAGGAAGGTACTTTCGGAGTTTTGCAACGTATAGACAGTAGATTTAATATTGCTTGTCATGGTAAACGAGAAACTTACGATTGACCTTCTCGAGTTTGACCACAGGGAACTGGATACCGGGGTAGACCCCTGTCCATCTTCTCCTAATGCATCGAAGCAGCCTACGAGAGAAGAAACACTTACTTCCGACGCCAATGACCCTAAAGAGCACGTTCCATCGGAATCAACAACCGCATCGCTACCTCTTTCTTCCGACCCGGAAGACACATCATTAGCCGCACCTTAGACTTGTTGCTATCCGACTGAACGTCCAAGCTGACAATGCGTCCGACCGAACATCACAAGTCAACCAGGGCCGGTAGGCAAGTTCGTTGGTCAGCAAGGTTGATAGTACTTTTCCTTCCACATTGCTTTTCTCACTTTCCTTTTCCTTTCTGGCCGTACCCGTGCGAAAACCGAAAAACAGCAAAAGCTTTTGAAAACACTAACATAACACCGACAAAGGTTTTTTAAAACTCAAAAGGAAAACAAAGCATTTCGAAAAACAATAAGTAAGAAAAGGTTTTTAAAGGACATTAACAGAGTTGCGTTTCGTTTGGCGCCTATCTCATCCGGCAAGTATCCTTGTTGCTTTTGCCCTCGCCACCACTGTCACTGCTCTTGTTTCCGTTTACCTTCCATGTACAAACCGGAGAAGACGGTGAGCTTGAAGCGAACATTTGACCCTCAAGAACTTTCCTTCCATTTGTCTTTGTCTCATCGCCGGACGCCCAGACGCTTGATTTGGGACTAAATTCGAGCGGTCGAGGAATATAATTTAACAGTTAGTAAATGTATACATTTGTGCTCACACATCACTGTTAACGATTTCTACATTACTTTACTTCGTTTACCTTAAAAAGATACTACATTAGTTTGTTTGAATGCACCATTATGTGCGCTGCCGTTGGTCGGTCGATACTCCATTGGATCACTATTTGTTACCCCAGGGTTTGCCATGGATGACAAACGGTTCACGTCTCGTGACGTTTGCTCTAGATCGAGTGTCCAGCGCATGATACGCTGAAGCGATCAAAAGGTTTTGTGCATGCTTTCATCCTTGGGTGTAGCACCACGTTTACACCATATCTTGTCACATGCGATTTTATTTGGCTTCGCCACTGCGCGTGCGCATGCTGAATCAGTTGCGTGATAAAGAACCTGTTGATGTTAGCACTTGCTTGGAAGTTGTGCTGGAACTGCCCGTTGCAACAGTAACAGAAACTGCTTCTGCCATATTCAGAGTACCGGATGAGCAATGAAGAATGATTTATCATGGGACCGGCTGCATGTATCCTCATCGCCACGTTGCGGAGAGGGCCGTTAGGCACATGGTTTGATTCGCGTTCTTTCATCCTTCTAGTGAAACAAACTACATCAAACAATGCAAGTTGGATAGCATGTCATCATGGCGTTTTTTGAATGGCGTTAATGCATGAGCAAGAATGACGTGAGTCGGAAGGACGTTCCAGGCACGGGACACGCGGAGGGAGAAAACCTTGCGTCGACAGTCAGATCGACTGTATGGCGTAGCCGGTTTAAACTGCTGGCCCCTCAGGTTACTATTTTGGCTCAGCTGCAACAGATTGCGGCATGGGTGAATGGGGTTCGTCAGTATTAAGTAAAGCATGATCAGGTCTCTTCGCTGACAGATTTCACCACTGTAGAATCTCAGAGACTGCAGTCTGCGCTAGTAGGAGAGATGAAACAATCATCTAACGAGTTTGGTTGCAATACATTGCGGAGCTACAAGTGCGTTGATGTTGTGTCTGTGCCAGGGACGCCAGACCTGGCTCGCAACTTCCGCCTGAGGCCTCACGCAGGCGTTCACCATTTGCAGAAAGCTTGCAGGCTGGAAATTCCCGAATGCCCTTCGTAAGCGTCCAGGCTGTTGAATGACTCTTTTCTATGCATTTCCAGCCTGTCTCGAGTAGCCATGATAGTCCTTAACGACCACCAGAGGCCCTTTTTTCTGGGAAGCATTTTGCAACAGTTCAGCCCCAAGTCGATATTTATAGATAACCTGATGGCGTACACTCAGGGCTTTGTACTTTGCCACGTTGAACTGGAGCAGGTTGTAGGATGACCACACATAAGGCTGTCGACATCGCTCTGCAGTGCCATGTGATCATCCGCTGTCCTTATGCCAACTTTACACATCAACTGTAACTAGGACGAAATTAGACTGTAGTACATTAGAAAGATTGTTAGTGAATGCTAGGAATAAACGTGGCCCCAGTACCGATCCTTCGGGCACACCATACTGGACGTCAATTGGATCGGAAATTGAGCTGTGAACTCTCACATTTAGCTGACGATGAGTGAGGAAGTTTCCGATCCAACCGAGCACCGCATAATCGATTCCATAGCTTCGAATCTTGTGCAGCAGGATACGGTGGTCAAAGCGATAGAAAGCTTTCGAGAATTCCGGGTAGACAACGTCAACTCCCACCCTGGCATTGGCTGACTGTGTCCAGCTTGCTCGGGCTAGCAGCAAGTTTGTAGTGCAGGATCGATTTCGGCTGAATCCGTGTTGCTGTGACACTAGGATGTTGTTGCTCTTAAGGTATCCCATGTACGCCTCTGAGATTATATCTGCCATTACTTTGGATAAAGCCGGGAGGAGAGTGACCAGACTATAGTTTGAGGGCTTCGCATGAGTACCACTATTGTAAACAGGAGTAACTAGTCCAGTTTTACGCATTGTAGGAACCTGCATTTCGTCGAGACAACGTTGCAAAAACCGAGCTAATGGTTCGGCAAGGTTCATGGCCGCTGTCTTCAATGCCTTCGGTTTGATGTCGCCCACGCCAGGTGAGTATGCACGTGCAATGACATTAACCTTTTCATTAGATTAGCTGCTGTGAACGTCACGTGGTTTAACCCTGGTGGCCATGGGAACTGTGTCAAAAGCTGGTGAAATGATGATTCCCTCTGGAAAGTGTGGATGCAGTGTCGGCGAAGCACGTTGGCCGCATCTTGTGTAGTGTGCGTTAGACCATCTGTTGCACATAAAACGGGGATCCCACGCTGCACTCTGCAGAGTTTGTTGACCTGTCGATACAGCAAATTGGGCTTTTACTAACTTTTGCCACTAAGTTCTGTTGGTGCTGGAGTTTGACTTCAATCAACTTGACGCAGTGGTTTCCGTTAGTTGTACAAGAACTCCAAGTCAGGTTACTTGGACGGATTTCGTAAGCGGGTAATGCCAACTCCCTTAAGCCCATGCGTCTTCTAGTACGGATCTTCAGGAACGAGTCCACGTGCTTCGGGCGAATGACCTTGCTTGCTGACGCATTTGTCACTAGTTCGGTGTATTGGGTGACAAACACCATCCAAGCGACATTAGGCGGCTGCGCGACCAGGAAGGACCGACCGGTTTCTTGAACGAGTTTGGACGAGATATCGTAATGTGTAACCACGAAGGTTTCCATGTTGTTCTCACTAATTACTCCGAATAACAGATGTAACGAAAGAGCAACATTGTGTGATTGCTACTGCTATGTGGTGCACCTATGGTCACGGTGTTGACCATCAGTTCCTCGTTGGTCAACACAAGGTCAAAAATGGAGGGCGTGTCATCCGTTCGGAATCGAGTGGGAGAGGTAACGTGGTAGCACATATGTACATCGGCAATCACCACTTGCAAGTCAGCCTTGAACTGTTCGCTATGCGATTTTGGGATTTCGAATGCGTGCAGATTGAAGTCCCCCACTAGAAGGACGTGGCTGTGTTGTATTGTCAGGACTCGCTTCATCTCAAAAGCTAGGCACTGACCCATTTCCAAAGTGGACATTGGAGGGCAGTAAACTTGCTAGTAAACACACATCACCCTGTCTTAGTTGCATAAGAAACCAAAGAGCGTCGACGACTTACGTTTCTGGGTCCTCAATGATATCAACGTGCATTCGGATCAATTATACAGGAACACTCCGTCTCCTCTGCTAGGTCGATCTTTTCGTATGGAAGTCATGCCGGGTAGAGCAATCGCAGCATCGGTGGTCTCCGTATTCAACCATGTTCCGGTGATCATAACTAGGTCCCAGGGCGTGGAGACCTGACGAATACGAAGTTCGGTTAGCTTTCTAAAAAGACCTTGTGCATTGGTATACAAACAGGTGAGGGCTTCAGTCGATAGAAGCATCTTTGTGCATGCTGATTTCCGGTGAGGGTCTACGCCGACCTTCGCGGGGTCGGCTGACGGTCGTTTTTGTAGGAACGATGACACAGGCCCTAGGGCCAGTTCAGGCTGTTGTATAGAGTTCTCAGCTCCAGCTCAATTGTGACCATCTTGTCCATCTTCAGGTGCCGATGTGTTCCTGCTATTGTCTTCGTTCTGAACTACACGGTGACGGATTTGTTTTGGTAAATTGCCTGCACAATGGTACCTTACCTATCTGTGTCTATCGCCTTTAAATGTATTTCGGATGGCAGCATTTTCCTATTTTTGTGCCACCTTTTGATCACATGTTCTGCACCAGTTCGGAATACAATGGTACTGCCATCAGTGTAGGACCACACACCTATGTAGTTAAGTGATAGTGGTAATCTTGATGTCTAATTAGCGATAACTTTTTCGAGTGAGAACACTTTACGAATAAAACGCCATTCATCCCAGTCATGAGTGTTGGCCTCTAGCTCGTTTAATAGCTGGAGCTCGGGGGCACCATGAACAAGGACAGATTTAGCGTCTTGTTGTTTATGGAAGTCATTTGGAGTTTGTTTGCGTTTCTGGTGTTCGCTTCAAGGAATATTTGGAAAAATACGTGCAGTGCATGTGGTGGTACCGAGGTGAGTGGCTGACAAGAGAACTGGCTCTGCATTATTATCTGACTGAAGTGTTACCTGGAGCAACCGCGATTCACCGTAGTGCACGGAGTTTGGGTGACGGACGACGAGCATCTTATTGACTGCTTTGGCTTGAACCCCTATTAATTGACACAGTGAGTTCCACTGTTTTCTGTCATCCAGTAGCTTATCTTTTAGTAAGTTGGTCCCGGTTTCAGTCACATTAGAGCATATAACAGTCAGCGAATTATGGAATTGCTGCATATTCTTTTCTTTGGAAGGCCTAATGGCTATGTTTTTCGTTTGCCAGCTGGTGAGGTCGTGAGTCCTGTGGTGGTGTTGGTAGTACTAACTCGTTTGGCAGCAAGCGGGGTTGTAATGGGAGGTGCCTCCGTCATATGGGTAGCAACAACGGACGCGTATGTTTCCGGCCCTTTAACAATGTTCGATGTCCCGAGTGGTTGTGGCGAAAACGATGTGGCGAACGCATCTTTATGAGTATTTGCTAGTGGTGAGGCGGTTAACTCTGGATCGTTGCTCTCATTATCAGCCAGGCTACACTGTTCTGGATTGGAGCTTGCTGTTAATCATCGAGTTTGAGGCACTGAGTTCTCTTGTTCCTGTGGGACAGGTTTCACGGCTGCCGCTTATTCTACCATCTTTGTCAGGTTGTCTCATTTCTATGCCAACTGTAGTGACAATGACATTTTACTCCATCAAGCATGGCCATCAGACTCGTACACATTTTGTTTTACTTTGCACTCCTCCAAAGCCTATATATACCGAACTGCATTTTAAACTAGGTCCGCCATCTTGCCCGCGCGCTGCCGGCTGTTGCGCTCCGACGTGGTATAACTCTGCTTCACCACCTTCTCCCACTGTCCTCAAGCTATATTTACATTGTTATTGTACTGTGCTGTTTTCGCAAGACAATCTTCATATCCTGTCATCTTCTGTCCTATGGTTCCACGGATTTCTTGTGTAGCATTCGTCAGGACGCTACACAACATAGTTATAAAGCTGGCGAGTGGAATAGACGTACACACAGTGCAGAACCGGAGAGAACAAATCGTACTATTAAGTTTTTTATCTGGCTGAGTGTAAGGCGAGCACATTGGGAGGATAATATTTTCAGAAACTTTGCGAGTTATCCCAAAGCATACAAGTTTAATAGTTGTGTGCGCCAAAACTAACGTTTAGTTCGGAAGCTTTAGGCTTAGCTTTCCGTGGGCAGTCAGTTCGTGCCATTGTGACCGCCAGTTCTGCGGACGTCTTTCGTTGCAACGTCGACACTAGTAGGCTGAATCCAAACGCTGTCGGTCAGGCTGGTGGTCTGACTGACACAGGTTAGGTTGCTATAGAATAAATCCAAGATGGCAGACACAGAGGGCGGATGGGCCAGTCAGTGAGATCTCTTACATTACCCAGAGAATATCCACCAAGATTGCCCAGATGGAAAAATACACCAAAAGAAACGTATTGGTGCACAATACACACAGAGCAAACACTTATCACACAGTAATCCAGAAGCAAAAATATATAATCCAGCACGGTAAAACAAATTCCGCGGCGTCCGTGGGTACAGCAAGCTCGGATATGGAGGATGTGGAGGTCCATGAAGTTAGGAGGATCTAGAGTGTGTTGCACTAATGTCACACAATACCGTAGATTACGGTGTACAAGTCGAGGAATTTTGGACAAGTTTTCATTTCTGTAGTGCGGCGGGGTCGGTTTATAAAAGGCCGTGCACAACTTGAAAAGATCACATGCAAAATCCATCCGGAAATTCACTGCTCATCTATGCCCCTGTCGTTCCTTAGTACCACTCGCTAGTGACAGATGGTATCCTAGGCGGGAATTTGAAGTGCCCATAGGTAGACACATTATTTTTGTGTCAAAAATTCTCGGTCTATTGCACATTTGACCCTGGCGACCGATGGCAGTAACAGAAACATACGGATTATACAGTATCGAACACCATCACGCACAATAACATTGGAAAAAGACATGACAGAACAGCACGTATCGGTAGGTTTTATAGGCTCACATACCCAAACGCTGAACAATGGTATTAAAATTAGTTGATTCCTTTGAAACTAGAATCCGAGTCAGAATCTCAAATAGCTTCTGGTACTGGTCTTGGGTCATTGGGACGTCAGGTTGAATATCGTCATCTGTGCGGTTAACAGCTTTGTTTTAATTGCTATAAACTCCATTACCTGTGATCATAGCACATAAGGTCGCCAGAGCTGCCCAACAGTAGAGAAGCTTGCGCTTGGGCACACTCAAGTGAGAGCAGAGTGTTGAAGTCAAACTCGTGAGAAACTATTCAGTTTCAGTTTTTGCTGCTTTTTTGGGGATCGGCTAACACATGGACTTACGAGTATGGACAAATATGAAGTTTCAAATTCATACTGTCGTCTTATACACGGATCGGCTTATACACGATAATATACGGTATTTTTGGTAGACATCCTCTTACGGCCTTCGGATAATATAACTTTCGAATAACTTCACTGCGATGGCGCTTTGGAGGCAAACCTCCCAGTTGCGCAGAATAACATATTACTGTGCCATTTCCGGTGTTTACATCCCGAGTTGCCGGCATCTTCCCCCACACTTATGAACACACCACGTCAGTACCAAGCACGCTTCATCCGTGGTGAACGGTACGTGCACTTTGGACTAGAAGCAGGATTGCGGCGCATTTTCCTGCGAACTATTGTTCCGCCACCGCAAAAGCTACCGCTGCAATTGCATGTCGATGGGATGTCCCTTTTCCGCAGTTCCGGACAACATTTATGGCCCATACTTTGTAGGGTGATGCAACCGCAATCGAACATCTTTGTCGTTGGCATTTACAGTGGCCGCAGCAAGCCAATAGACGTTCATGAGTTCCTGCAGCCTACCATACAGGCTTTGAGGAACGGCCTGTTCGTTCATGCAGCCGGTCCACTCGTCCAACTGGACCTTAAGTGCGCTGTCGCTGAAGCGCCAGCAAGCGCTTATCTAAAGCACATTAAACAACATTCCGGATACTTCTCGTTCGAAAAGTGCACCACCGTTGGTAAGTTGACATTTCGTCTCAACTTCCCATATTGTAGGCCTTCACCAAGATCAGCGGATAAGTTTCCCGGTGTCCTTGGAGGGCCTCCTGCGGACAAATGAGGACTTCGTTCCCGGCGCCAATGTATCACATTAGTGATTCGCCTTCGAAACCCTCGATATAGACAAGATATCATTCTTCCTTCTCAATCACATGCACAGAATGTGCATGGGAGTTCTGAAGCTGACACAAACGTTGTGGCGTTGTAGGCCCATTAAAGGAAAAGTTCGTTTTCCACCCAAATCCATCCATCAAATCACCAAGCGCTTGGGGTTGTGTTTTGTATTGTTGACTTCGGACTTTTTAGAACATGGGGCACTCTTGAGGATGTTTAAAGATGGAAGGAAACTGATTTCCGTTAGTACTTGTTATCCTTTGGGCAGGTTGTGCTACAAAGCGTCTTGCCTAGACATATGTTCCAAAATTTCATTAAGCTGTTTCTTGCAGCTTATGTGCTTTCATTAACTAAAGCTGGTGGACAAAACGCTGGGTAGAATTAACAATCAACATGCGGCAATCTACGGTGAGAAAGGGTTCGTATTTAACGTGCATAGCCTCCAGCACATTTGCAACGATGTGCGCCGATTCGGACCAATGAACACATTCTCGGCTTTCCCCTTCGAGCCCTATCTCCAGCGTTTACTACGCATGGTGAGTGGGCTGAAGATACCAACTTCGCAGATTTTCCGCCACATTGCTGTACATTCTGTACCATCCCCCACGAATGCGGAGTTGCCTTTATATGATACTGTTTTAGGGACAATTCGGAAGAGAGATACAAGCAATGCTACCAGGCTTTACTTAATGGGGCGTTGATTACTACTACTCAGCCCAACAACGCAGTAATTGCACAATGTGACCCGTCGATCGTTGCGGACATCCGAATCTCGGAGGTATGTGTCCCGTAGTACATGCACCGATAGGCACTATTCGACTAAGGCAAGCCCTCGGAAGTTCTACGTATCAGCAATTGCTCTGGTACACTCACGCCACCCAGGTGGATTCTTCAAAGCCATGTATCTTGCAAGTGTCTTGTCCAGCCACTAAGCGAGAGCACCGTTTTCTATCCCACATTGCGTAGTTGGCGTTGAAAATGTTGTTGCAGTCGCTGAACATAGTAAATGTTTGCATTTTCCGCATCAGAATACTTTCGCTTGCACTTCTTACTATCTGATTGTACACGCATTACAATTCGGACTACCCTTTACGGAAGTCGTGCACATCCAAATGGTCATGAGTATTGTTCACGCGTGGATGCATGACGGAGTAATTACAATTCGTTTAGTACTACCCGGCATGTGAAACTAGTACTGCCATCTACTTATTGTTATCAGACACTCCGTTATCCACGACCCTTGTACATTGATGGTTGTTGAACATTCACTCAACTGATGATTGCTTCATCCCACACCATCTTGGAAGACCTAAGCGCGCTTTGACGTCTCGTCCCTGGTAACGCCAACATCCGATATCCGAATGTAAATCGCATGAATCAGCCACAGAAAAATTTGGTCAATACTTTGACCACTACGTACCTATTCGTCTCATACCTATCATCATATAACAAGCGCTGTATTATGACCAGTCCGAGTAAATTCAGTTATTAATTACTAATGTGACGGTAACGGTTTGCCGTTTATCATTAGGTACTCTGGGTTATTGTTGTGCGTGAAGGAGTTCTTTACTCAACTCCATCGCTTCTTATTCTTTGCAGGCATGATGCAAGCCGCCGTGAGGCAGTTTTCCACAAGGTACCACAACGGTCCAGCGAAGGCAGCAAGATTCTTGCTTACCAATCAAATAACAGTCCAGTTATGTTTTGAAACACAAACGCATCTGTGCACTAACGACCGGCTCAGGTAGGCTGTTCCAGTGTAAACGGTTTCCACTAGTTCATCCGAGTACAGCAATCGACGTTGAACATTCTCAAACAACCGCACTCGGCTTTCCTAAGTAGGTAGGCCGCTGATGACCCATGTTCAAGGATTGATAGCACATGGAATGTGCTACTGGGGAAATCAACACGTTAACGTGTAGTTGTCAACTATCCCAAATAAACTACATATCAGTAAGTGAATATCATACCTCACTTTAACAGTAATAAGTGACATTGGATAACCACCAATATCGCTTAAGAAGGAAACGTGCCGCATTTGTTTCACTATTTCCCGCGTGCAGCAAAATGTTTCCCGTGGAAGTTACGCAAATTTTGCATGAATACACGGTGGTTGTGTTTCACATCTAATTTATATGCGGTGAAATCTTCAGTTTGCATGTTCTACGACATCACAGTGTTGAAATTGTTAGCTGCTGACAGTTTGGCGTTGGCTTTACGCGAGAAGACCTGTCTGCTTTTCGGCACTGTTACCAAATTAAACCACTAACTTTACTGCGTTTTTCTATCTCACCCTTAGTTCTACATACATGTGACCATTAGTGGAACTACACTTTTAATTGTAGCACGTGATTGAGTTTGAAGATGGCAGCTTCCCTGTGGTACATTCCATCTGAATGGTGGGTGAGGTGCAAGTTCGGTGGCCTAAGAGGCTTTTCAGGTATATGGAGACACCGTTACTAAACAACAGTCCGCTACTTACGTCAACACCACTGTACAAAGTGCGGACTCATAATGACATTGGTAAATCTATGCCATATCACTAAGTAACCACCTTTTAGATGACTAGACGAAAGCAAAACGCCTGGAGGTTGCGTTGCTTGAACTATCGGAAACACCGCCCACCGGCGATACTTGCTGCATAGAGCTAGGTGGAAAAAGTAATATGTAGACAAATTCAAATATGTTTATTTCAGTGTTCCCAGAATGTGAAACTCCTATAAAGAAGTCTCGTGCCATTGTCGCGTATAGCCTGGATATCGAATACTCATCACCACCACCCAGGTTGGAGTTGGAATATTCACTGCAAGCTAACACGCAAAATGAAGATTCCAGGCAAAAAAGGAGTTTAAGGTAACAACATTTCCCTGGCATAATGTCATAGTTGTGACCGTTGCTGTCAAACATTCTTCGCAACAGAGGAACTGCCCGACACATTGGAGCATTCTAATAAAGCTGTTTGTGGTAAGTAGTGATGTGTCTTTTATTAACCCGATACAGCCCGTCTTGAACACCTGACGAGTGAGTTCGTTCACATGCGCGAACAAATGCATGTCATGGAGTCGAAGTTAGACACCCTGGATCGCTTAGTCCATGACAAGAAAGGTGTCATCAGTCATATGCCTCAGCCAATGGACTCGCTTGATGAGCTCCTTACGCTGAACATGTGGCTGCAGAAAAGCGAATACATGGAAAACTTTGTAAGGACAGAATTCATATATTACGTTACGGACTGCCTATTTCGAGCAACTGGGTGGAAAGTCTTGGCGAAATCCTTCAGGAACGGAATGTTAGTGGTCATGGCGAAGTCCCTTGTAAGAAAATTGAACTGGCGAGGAGTATACGTAAGGCCAAGAGTTTCAGGCATGCCCCTGGCCCGTGCGATTATTATTAAGCCGTGATATTGCATAGTATATCAGTTCAAGATGCTGTAAAGCGGAAGTTTCGCCGGATGCACTGAAAGTATCATCGCCGATAAGATTCGCCGTTGGATACAGGGAATCGAAGAGTGAGAGCATTTCAACAGAACTTGCGTTTCACAACCGGGCCTAGTATTAAAACGG
>OX104063.1:132722747-132827747 GCA_944474145.2 Dicrocoelium dendriticum
GCTGCGGTCGTAGATGATTGACGTGTCTGGTCCACTTGCTCTTTCCGACCATTATCGCATAAGTAACCTTACCCCTCTTGCCCGTAAACATTTCCCTAGACCATCTTCCCGGGGTCTGGAAGTTTCGTGCGTACACCGAGTCGACGATCTTGAACCTACAAAGCCTATTATCCTTCTCCTCTCTCGTTTTTCTATTGCATTTGCTAACATTTTTGGTGAACAAGCTGTCAAACGCCCACTTAATGTTTCGTTCAGATAGACATCCAGCAAGAGACTTGCCCTCTGGCTTTTTTCGATATATCCTCAACAACGGCTGAACTGAATCTCGTGACACCCTCGTTCCTTTCGCTTTGAGAAGAGAATGTTTAAAGATAGCTGCAAACCGTAGCTAAAAATCTATTAGTTTCACGGCATATAACCGGTGTTTTGTAGGTGCAAGACACTCGGTGTGCCACTCCAAGCACATGGTGGATCCCGACTACTTACAGTGATGTTCTCCAGGTTATTCCTCTCTGTTTTCCCTGTGGTTGTGCAAACAAAAAACCCGAAAAGCTCTTACCGATAAGTTATATGTTAAAACAAAGTCCGTGTGGTGAATCTTCGTTGTGCATGTGCAACTCAAGAAGTTAGAACAACTTAAATATTGTTGTAATTAATTCACTAATCAATACCTCATGCTTGTTGCTAATGTCAGTTTGTGAAGCGTCCCATCATGAATTGCAACAGATACACTTCAGAGATTTCCACACGCATTGGATAAGCCTGTACGTGCCCACACTGATACCGGCGAACCTTGTTATCAAAGTGTTATGATCTATGCCTGTGCGACTCCGGTTGTACTGAACACGTTCACTACTAGCTGCGAACCTCAGCCGAGAAATCAGAAGTCAAAGCTTGGAGGCGAAAGCCTATTGCAGGACAAGCTACCGACCGGAGTAGAAGTAGTGTGGAAACTATTGAATATTTATTGCCCAAGACGGGTAGGTTCGCGGATCAGAACAGCCAGGTCAGATGCCCAGATAGATAGTTCAGTTTGGCTGTCCAATGGGGAGGTAGGTACGTGCGTAGTATAGACCGGAATGTTCTTGATGCAAACATTCCTGAAACTTCCTGATGTTTCTTTTGTATATCATTTGTTCGAATGATTTTTCCCATTGAATTAATGAGTTCCTCTGAGAGATGTTACCCTGCCTGATACAAAGCAAGTACAAGAGGAATGAAACACTAGTAAGGTTGCTTACCGTGTATTGCGCTGCATTTGGAAATCCCGACTTCTGACGAGCACCGGAGTGATAAATATGCGCTATCAATGGACGTGTCAACAAACGCGTCTTCATTGGGCCAGCAGTCTCAAAGGTTTTCGCGTGTATCTCTTCTAGGTAATTGTTTTGCACGTAAATGGAAAGTAAATAACATATTCCTACCAACTGCGGCTTGTGTGCAAAGCCCTGCAGCGATAGCTAAAGCGTTCAGTTTCTTCGCCGATACGATGATAGAGGCGGATGTATTGGCCACTGCGGTTGGTGACCGGTCATTACGGTAGCCATGAATTTCATGCAACTTGATAGCTTCTTGAGCAGCCGTCATCTGTTAAGCGTCACTTGAGTAGGTTTGGCATATTTGAAGTAGGCACTTGCCATCGCTTGAATTTAGTTTGCTTTTCGTATGCTCGACATCGGATCGCACAAGAGGATGTTTGTCTTCAGGAAAATAATGAAACCTCATGTGAATGCCTACGGTAGGTAAATGAGTTCCCACTCTGCGTCGACACCTAAGACGCAGAAAACTAGACGTTGTGACGCTAACATCCACGTATTCCTCCTGGAGACCGTTTGTATTTCGCGTCTTAGGCCCCGGAAGATACCGATCTCACAAGGTGCAATCTGTGAACAGGATGAAAGACCAATGACAGATTAAACTCGCGTTCTCATTGAAAATGCTACAAGGAAACCTTATGTTAAAAGTTTTACCATTGCGGCTGTCGAACCTTATTCAGTTAGAAGACACCTGTGGACCGAAATGCGTGGCGAACAGGAATAAATAACGTAAATGTGTTTCTTTGTTCAGATAATTCCTATTTACCTGAAACTGGTTATCACCATTGTGCACATTACCAGGTTGGACAAAGAAACTTGCACAACTGGTAATAAACAATGGCAAATAATGTGGACGGCCGATGGAAACTAGCAAGCAATGCAGCACTGCTTAAACTAGTGCCCTTGCGGAATTACGCAATAGAGTTCAAGTTCAAGTTCATTTGGGAACAGAACATTAGGATTATTCCGTGAATGTTCATTCTCCTGCCTACCGTTGAACCTTGCATGGATACAGCAGATTGAGAAGTTGAAAGGCCTAAAACGAAGACCGCATCACACCCTGTCCAACCCATTACTGCCCACATCTCCTGCCCAGCACTCCATGCCAGGCCAGTTTATGTGAAGTATGAAAGAGTGGAGTGTAAGCTAAAAAACAATAGAAGTACTGTAATCCAACTAATGATAAGACCAACGTAGGAGAAGAAATAAAAGACGAACAGAAAGTCGAAGATACAAATCGGTTAGGAGAAGGGGCTGCTTGGGTACTACCATCCAAGAGCACCTAACTGACGCTCGGAACCCTCAACCGTAGACTCCCTAACGACGTGCTCCGGAAGTGAGTTCCTATGCTCAAAACCCAACGCTACAAGTGAGTTTCTGTCCTTACCAGGTCAGAAGGCATTTTGTACAGCTTCAACGGGTTACCGCGGAGACTAGGCCGCTTAGCGGGACTAAATAGCTAGGACTGGTCTGGAACGATTTTACTCGTTGGGATGCGATAAGTGAGAAGAAAGTTTCATCTAATTTTCCAATAGTGCATTAAGTACATACCCAAGCTAAGTAAACGTTCGGGGTACTTTTGCCCTCGTGATCCTTGTACTAACCTTGTGCTCGCTCGCGAAGCCCTTTCCAGTTCATTTTGTCCCTTACAAAATGTGGTGGACAAGCATGGATACAGTATTCTATGTGGGGTCGCACAAAAGCTGAGATCAGCTTCACAAAGATATCGGCCGTTAGGATACCGAAGGAGCGGCGAATAAACCACATCGTACGGAACCCTAGATAAGTAGCCTACCTCAATTGACCCCAAAATGAAGCACTGAGGTGCAGACGATGCCTAGATCAACCTACTGAGTGACAACAGGGAATTCACTTCCACCAACTATATAGCGTATGGGAGACTAGCACCTTTAATTCACAGCACAAAACCTTCCGCCTGATTTATAGGCAGCAACCATAAGGTTGACCAATCCCAGAGCCTATCCAAGACACTCGGTGTTGCCTTGGTGTCCCCAGGGAGATAGAGAAGGTTCCAGAGCTTGAGGTCATCAGCAAACAATAACAACCGTACTTCAAGCTCCTGGGGTAGGTCATTGACATAAAGCACGAAAAGCGATGGCGCTAAAACCGGACCCTGCGGAAGACCACTAAGAACAGCTTGTCTAAGCTGAAAGCTACGCCCCACGCGTACACACTGTTCTCTCCCCTCTATGAAAGCAGAAACCCATTTAATGGCGGCTCCAGATATCCCATACGATCTCAACTTCATTGAGAGTCGTTGATGTGCGACAGCATCAAAGGCTTTCGAGAAGTCAACGGAAAGCACGTCAATGGCATGACCGTTGTCTACTGCCTCAGCCCAGCTTTCACTGGTTAAAAGAAAATTTGTCAGACATGAAAGTCCCTTACGGATTCCGTGCTGTACTGCACTGAGAAGGTTAAACTTAATCAGGTGATCCTCCATCAAATCCCTGACTAATTTTTTAAGTAACTTAACTACTACGCTTCTCAAGCTGACATACCGGTAGTTCGCGGGCAGAGCTCTGTCACCGCCTTTAAAAATCGGACAGATGATTGCCTCCTTCCATTCCGAGGGTAAAGCACAGCTATCGAGCGATATTGTAAACACGCATGTCAGAGGGTCACTTAGCTCGGCAGCCAATTCATGCATCAGCTTCGGATGAACTGAACCAAAGCCAGAAGCTTTGGAAGAATTTAGACCTTGCAATAGCCCGAAGACTTGTGTCTCCGTTATGCTGATTTCAGTTAGGCAAGAATCCTTGAGGACTTTTGTGACCAGCCCAACTTGAGGTAGAACGGTCTCATCAGAAAAGACACCAGTATACAGTTCGCTAAGTATACAAGCCTTATCATAGTCGGTATGCCCACGGGTCCCGTCCGCTCGTAGTAAAGCCGGTATAGACGAGTTTGTAGCGCTGTCTCTCTCTACGTAGGCAAAGAACTTATTTGGATTTGTTACGGCTGCGTTAGCCAAATCCTTCCCGTACTGAAGACGAAGAGTTCTAAGATGATGCTCACATTTATTTCTAACCGCTCGATAGCTTTCATAAGTGCTGTTTGCTGAAGCCGCTTCGTAAGTTCGCCAGCACTTAGAGCGCTTCCTGAGCAGGTAATTACCTGTATGATTTATCTATAGAGGCTGTGCCCGTGTCAGCCTTCTCTTAGTGAGTGGGATGTGGGGAGCAGAGATCTCGGTGAGGTATGCCTTAAATTTCTCCCAAGCTGTCTCAGAGTTGTCAGCCACGGTGATCGCACAACGCAGAACTGAATCTTCATCTAGCATTGCGTTAAAGTCCGCGCACCAAATATGTGGCCATGCCTCAGCAGTATCTTGATGATACTTAGTTAGAGCACCTCGAGAGGATATGCAGACTTGATCACTGGCTCCTAGAGGACAGCCGAATGTAATACCGCTTACGAAATCGGGTGACCGCAGAAATGAGATCCAAGTTAAACGGAAGCTGGTTGCTCACGTATCTAATCGGAAGTTCCACGAGCTGATGTGAAGACAATTGCAACGTTATCTCGAGGAGCTCCGAACCAAAAGTGCCCACCGCCGAAATGCAACATAGATTATCCCAACAGACAGGAAGTTTGAAATCCCCCAGTATTAAATATCTGTAGGCAGCCAGAATAAGAATAACCTCAGTAACTCTCTTTGAGATAATTCCAGAACTTTGAAATCCAACTAGAACTGTAAACGGGGTAGAGGAAGTGCATACAATAGTCAACCGTGATTCATCATTTTGATCCTGGGACCGGAAAACACAGGTCCCCAACACATAAAATTTACAGCTCACATAAATAGCGACTCCCCATATTGGCAGCTAACGGTGCAATCACATCTAAGCAGTGCTTAGCCAGTTAAACATGCTTCACTGTGATATCTGGGGGAAAAACCTTACAGCGAAAGCAAGTATGTCCGGACGCGATTTGTCTACAAGTAGACTTACTTCGTGTAACTTGTTCCTTATGCTACACAAACTGCTAAGCAGCACCCGAAATAACTTGGCACGACCAGCTCTGGGTCGTACGCTATCAGGAGGGGTTCTAGTAAGGCAGCAAATGACCTCCGCCTGAGCACCAGAAAACCAACAAGACGGAGGCCTTACTCATCACCCTCTCGCCTGTTCTTCGTGTTATTGATGGCTTCCTTTTATTTCAGTCCATTTGCCAGTGGGAGGGCCAGCTGAACGTTTACATAGCTGTCCTTGTGTATGAATTCAAAGCGCATTAACGCTTTGTGTTCCTCCTTGGTTAAGAGGACTAGATGAAGTAGTCGGGGTCGCGGATTTTCCCTGTCGATAGGGACGTTCCCCAGTCTGCCTGGCTTTCCAATAGTGACAAGAGGGAAATGAGGTGGGAGCATCTTAATGACGCAGAGTTTGAACGACTGGAGGTCATGCAGCATGCGTTCCGTAGGAAGAGCTGCCACGGATTCAACAACGTTATGAGAGTGTTGGCGCTGTTATGAGTAAAGGAGTCACCTCGATGAGACTTATCCACATGAGGTGCTTTCGACTAGAAGCCAAGTTCTCTCGGGTTGGCACAAGGTTATACAGCGGGTGTCCATCAAATAAGCTGGGGTAATTGGGAGTGGTGTTTTGTGCCTGACTTCCAATACCTACAAGGGTTCAGTAGGTTCAGGCTTTACGAAGGCCTTAAGGCCTTCTTTCTCTCTCCCTTGCTTTTAGTGAGTACAGAGTTCATTAGATCCGTCTAACCTTGAACGATGTCTAGTACGATATCTGAGGCCTTGTTAAGAGCGTTCTGGGTAGCTGGGGCGCACGGTAGCCATCACCTTAGTCGGATTCTCATCGACAGCAGGTGAAGTTGGCAGTGTGGCTTCCTCCAATGAGCTGATGTCAATAGAGACTCCCATACTCTTCAGCAATAACTCCAGTTTACAATCAAGAAGTGCGAGAAAAGACCTGATATGCAAGTTACTCAGAACGACGTTCCCCTTTGTCTTCTCTGGGACCTCAAAACGCCTATATCGACTACTACAGCATATATGACATTTGAACAACATGCTATTGCTAGTCGAGAGCAGTGCGTACTAGTCCGAGCTGAACTCGGCACAGGTATCATGTAACCATCAGTTACATACATGGCACTGTGTACCTGTAGACTCGTCCGTCCTGGGCTTTGTGCAGCTCCTACTGGATGTTCAATCGTAAAACTGTGAGAACAAGAGAGCCGGGTGCAGCAAACAGGCAACGCTTTATTTCATAAAGACAAAATGTATTCGGTATCTACAATTTTGCGAATTATGGAAAAATCCAAATAAAACCAGCCCTGATGGCACTTTTGGTCACTCGAATGACCGAGGGCAATGCAATTTCGGTCGCTCGCAATTTATTGCATCGATAGGCGGTAACATTATCTCGCAATGTAACCAAAACATTATGTCGACCGGCCACACCACCAGCTTCGGCCATGAACGAGCTTCAGCAGAAGCTCAGTTGGTGGGGCATACAGGACAATTTCCGTGTGGCTCGACACCTTTTACCCGAGTCGTTAGTGGTAAGCTGTGTAACAGAATTTACTACCTCACTTGCAGCTGCCATATTGCGTGTGAGTTTTGCTGGATGCACCAAAGTCATCATCGTGCAGCAAGTATGTCCATGGATTCAGCGAGTGAAGGAATGCACTGGTAGCATACCAGAGTCGCTATATTTACCCTTGTTACAGCCGTGCACAAATTGCCTTTAGAATTATGATTCTGGCAAATCTGAGTACCTTAAACCGCTCTGTAGCGACCTGGAGATTCCCCTGTTTGTCTAGATAAACTAGTATTTAGTTATAGCATATTTTTGTACCTAGACATTGTAGGAAGCTTTCCTGTTCGATTGAAGACTAGGTATGTTTGAGTGAAATAGACGGATTGCATTTCGCGCGCTTCGGGCTTTTCGGCTTCAGGGAACGTTTGCTGCGTTACGGCTGGCGACTATACCTTTGCTTTAGCTAGAGCCGTTTTATGGTGCCTTTAACTTGCGCGATTGCACTTTTCGACAATAAACGTCTACCTCGCCCATAAATTCGTCTTTTTACAACTTTTCCTTGCTGCGGGAAGAACCTGATTTTATAACGACCGGGGAGGTCCCCTATAGCTTGTTTTGTCTTCATTAAGCGTGTTAACTACCGGATGTCGACGTATTAGCCTAATGGGAATATTTGAGAATTGCCATAGTATCAGGGGGCTTTGGTGCAAACCTTTTCTGGGTGACCGCACTGTGAACGAAATTTGTTTCATTGGGAGCTTTTGGACACCTTTCGTTCACCAAACGGAGGAAATTCGGGCACAGTTCGGATGCGTTTCCATTACTGGTGCCAGCAGGATGTTTCTACTTTCCGCTAATTGCATTCTTGCTTTCAAAACAACTGCCAAAAAGATAAATGCAAGACCGTGTATATAAGTATATTTTAAATAATGTGCGCATCTAATTGGCCAGAACTAAGCACATGCCTAACGACGGTTATGATGTGCAATCTGAAGAACCGAAAAACAGGTGTTCTATGAAAACGTTGCCGAAAAATGAAATATCAGGTGTAACTTTGCATATTTACTAAACGAAAGATTTGGAATCTGATTTAATGCGGTATTTCTGGAGTCAGCGTAATTGTTCCAGTATAAGAAGGCCGCTGCGTACTTGCTATGGAGATAGTGAGGTTACGCTTGATGCTTTAAAAGTTAACGTTACATTCCGTATACTTTACAATGGTTGGGAGTATTGTGCCATGGTAACATGAGTCTTATCTACTTAGAAGCGGCAGTCCAGCTGGATATTCATTTGGTCAGGATGAGTTCATCCAGCCTCAATTTTTGCGGTACAGCCTGCAAAATTAGCAACTATTTTTAGGTTTTATTTAACTAGAAAGGTAGGTCCACTCTACCATTAAGGTGCAAAGCATAAGGCAACTGTAAAGGCATATAAGAGAAGGAAAAATAAGAGGCAGTCAGTACTATCTTCAATTTCACTGAAACCGTTAACTGGGGCCTCGACAACCATGGCTATAAGGCGTTAGGAGTTGACTGTGTGGTGCGATGAAAGTTCCGCCTCGAGTTGTGGTGCGCAGTGTGTTCATCCGTATAAGCTTTTTTGATGATAATCATTACTATTTTGGGGCCTAACGCAAGTGAATCAACGTCTAACAGCGGAGGATAAGCTAAGGTTGACCAGCATTAGATATGGCTTGGAAGCAATGCCTGCAAGCACAATTGTGCTTTTAATGACTCTTGCAGTTCTACTAGGACAGGTATGATGAATGAATACTATGCTGCTTAATTAAATAAATAGTTGTTCTTGAAAAAGCGAGACATGTCTTTGATACTAAGGTGACACGTATCCTCGTGGCTCTCGCCTTTTTGTGGACCATTCATCACCATTTCACTGCATATCACCTAGCGTGCATTCATTCTACTCGGAATCATCTTCTCTACACGGTGGATCCATTCCACCCGGATTATTCCCATCGCTTCAACCTCTAGCTTGTGTCTGTGTTTTTCGCGGAGTTTGCCGGGGAATTCACACGCAAAACCTCGCCAGTCGCAGCTTTTCGCGGATTTTTTACAACCCTTCGGATTTTTACATCATTCGATATAGAAATCTTTCCGCTTGGTAACAAGCCTTCAGTCGCTTCACAGCACCACTGTGCATAACAGTTACAGAATAAATTCTTTTTTAACTTGCGCACTCAAGCGCCCAGCAAACTTCACGATCGCCATCACATCTCGGCCAGATCAATTCACTCACTCAGACTAACCTAGCACGTCCTACACGGCCTATTCAAACGTGACTACAGGACGCACAGGCCCATCACGCGTAAGTCGATCAACGTGTCCTCCGACCACAAGCGGACAAGACGGCGAAGCACACCTACCACGCACGACACCAAACTAGCCCGTGAACCGGGCCGTGACCGCATGACGCACAGGCCCGTCACGCGTAAGTCGATCATCGTGTCCTCCGACCACAAGCGGACAAGACGGCGAAGCACACCTACCACGCACGACACCAAACTAGCCCGTGAACCGCTGCAACCGACCATGACCAATGTAACACGGAGAGAAGTTACAAGTGGAGCTGAGTCACATGCCCAGACAGTGGTATCGGGCCAGCATTGCGCGTTGTGTTCCGTTAATCATAGTCCGATTACTGAGGCTAACAAGCACAACCATCTGTCCGAGTCTGTTTCGTTCTGTCTTAACTGCACAACGGTTCCCATAGTAAAATGCGTAATTGCTTTGTTGAAAGATTACGACCGTCGGATTGCAGAAGTAGAATTACGTCTAAATGAAAGAATTATTTCCTTAGAGGCTATTATAGCAAGGTTTGTATCTCCACCATCTCCCGTACTCACCGCCACTAAACCGAAGAAAAGAGCCAGACGTTCTCGCGAAATCACAGCGGCGAATATCTTGGGAACCCCGAACCAATCAGGCATCACGTACGAACAAAACATCCTCAGTTCCTCAGCCATTCCGCCCTTATCCAAAGCCTCAGTAAGAACCAAACTTCCGACTGACCAACAAAGTCTGAGTATCTCTAAAGGCCAATCAACTTACGCAGCGACTATTGCTAGAGACACTGTAAACAAGACTTTAAGCACAATATCTGCGACATGTGTAAAAGACCAAGCACGAAATTCAGAGACTTGTTTTAGTCCATCCATCACGACGTCTCCCACATTACCGAACACCAAGGGGAACTACGGTGCTCTAACACTCATATGCACCAACGTTCCTGAATCCAAAGCAAATTCTCTGAGAGGTAAGCAACAGGATGATCTGAACCATTGGAATCTCATTTGCGATCGCATAGGTGCTAGGGTCAAGCCGACTAACATCACGCGTGTGACGAGACATCCAAACTCCGCTCACTATGGTGAGCCCAGAATTCTGCGGATAACACTGGCATCCACTGACGATGTAGAGGCGGTGCTCTTATCGGCATATCACCTCCGAGGTGAAGACAGTATGATCCGCATCTTTCCGGATGTTCCATGGAGCGAACGTCAGCGAGAAAAAAACAATTTAGACGATCGCAACACGGCCAGCTGGCGAAATACCATTTTAGTTGATGGTGTGCCCGAGCTACCAACAGCTAGGGAAGAGGAGGCGCATGCTCGCGATCTGGAAGAATGGCGGTACATCCGTGAAACTCTATCTGCAGGCGACGTCATCCTTCAGTCGATTTCTAGACTGCCCGTTTCACCTCATTACAAAGGTAATGGTCCAAGGATACTGAAACTTGTGGTTCAGTCCCAGCAGATGGTGGCTAACTTAATGCGTAACTGGCATAAAATGCACAATGCACTGCCATCAGAACTACGATTTAAGGTACCATTTATTGAATCGAAGCCACCGGAGGATGTGACACCATCTGTGGCTCAATGTGATAAAATAAACGGAGCCGAAGACACTGCATTAAGATTATCAACCACTGAAAACGACGCTATTGAAGAGCCTTCTGCGTGTGCAGGAACGACGTTAGGTGGGCTGCAGGCCCGTGCAAAATGTTCATCGATAAACTGCGCAAAAAACGATCAGGTGCCGGCCTTTCATCGGCCGGCTTAAATCCAACTTCATGTAATCCTCCACAAGCTCTTTTTGTGCTCAAGCAGCTGTCCTGTATATACACTAATGCCTAAAGTTTACTTAACAGACTACCCGAACTGCGACTACGTCAAAGGTCCAAATCGTGTGACCTCGTCGCTATAACGGAGATGTGGTTGCGCCCGGATATCACAGACACGGAGGTCGAGCTACCAGGCATGTCCGTCGTTCGGCGCGATCGATCCAGTAAAGGGGGCGGGGTGGCTCTGTACTACCGCAGTGACCTCCAATGTGAGCCCATAGAAGACGTGTACAGTAACGTGCAGGATACTCTTTGGTGTCGGCTGCGTTTAACAGGCAACGACGTCTGTCTGGTGGCGGTCGTTTATCGACCTCCATCCTCTACACCCGAGATGGACTTCAATCTCGCGTCTGCGCTGAGGCTTGTGATCAGCAGGAGATACAGCCATATTCTTATCGCTGGTGACTTCAATATCCACGCTCTGGATGTCCAAGCAACACCTACGGAACAGTTCAAAGCGGATCTACAAGACCTTGTCTCCAGTTTTCCGTTTTATGGCCATATCGACAATCCCACCAGATTCAGAGCAGCAGAAAGTCCGTCTATCCTGGACCGGATATTTATCAACGAAGAACTCATGGTCGAGAAAGTAATCATCGACGCTCCTTTGGGTTGCAGCGCTCATGCAGTTTTACTATTCGATATTATATGCTACGCAGAATACCCTGCGGATACTACACGGGAAAGCCGAGTTATCATACGGTACGATGAGCTGGCTCGACTTGCAGAGACAGCCAACTGGAACTTTCTGACAGACGAAGTACCGACAATCGCATGGCCACATTTCGTCAACCAATTTAGCACTCTCGTCGAAGAGGCATCCGAAACTAAGGTTGTCCACTCGAAGAAGACTGTTTCATTTGTGCGAAGTAGGACACGGAAATGTATGACAGTGAGGAACTCGGCCTGGCGGATCTATAAGAAACACCCGAGCACGGAGAGCTGGACGGCCTATGCAATTCAACGTAATCATTGCACTCAACTCGTTCGTGAGGATAAACTGACATACCAGCAGCACCTGACGGAGCGCATGGTTTCGAATCATAAGCTGCTCTACCAACATGTAAACAACCTGCGCAAGGTGCAACGGGGAATCCCTCCTCTTCAAACGCCAGATGGCATGACGCTGACTACGGAGGATGCGGCGAACGCCTTGCGGCTGCAATATGCTTCGAACTTTCAATGCATTCCTTGGTCATCTGTTCCTTTGTCAGCAGCTGTTATACAACCAAAACTTACGCACATAACTTTCACGGCGGGGATGGTATTAAAGAAGTTGTTGTGTATGCGTAAGCACAGCTCTCCTGGAATCGACAACATTCACCCTAAGTCCCTTGCGGTAATGGTAGAAAGTTTAGCGGAGCCTCTGGCACGATTCTTCCAACGCTGCTTCGATCAGATGTATGTACCCGAGATGTGGAAATGTGGGATCATAACCCCAATTCACAAGGGCGGTAGCCGTTCTGATCCAGCCAACTACCGTCCTGTAACCCTTCTCCCGGTCCTGTCGAAGGTTATGGAAGCTATTGTTGCTGACGTACTAACAGCCTATCTAGAAGAGTCTGCCTTCCTTGCACATGAACAGCATGGTTTTCGACGGAATCGATCGTGCACCACAAATCTGCTGCTAGCAAGATCAAGTTGAACCAAATTAATTGACAGCGGTGCAGGAGTGGACGTGGTCTACCTAGATTTCTCAAAGGCCTTCGATCAACTAGACCACGGAATCCTGATCTGCAAACTTCAGAGCTTCGGCATTGGTGATCCGCTCCTAGGATGGATCACAAGCTTTCTTCTCCACCGCAGCTTAGAGGTAAAAGTGCGTGGGTCCCGGTCCCATCCAATCCAAGTCGAATGTGGTGTACCACAAGGATCGGTACTGAGGCCACGATTGTTTTTGATGTATATTGACGACATAGCGGCCCGCATTCTTTCCAACTGCCTACTCTATGCCGACGACATCAAGGTCTGGAGAGCGATCAATACACCCGACGACTCCGCAGTACTTCAAGAGGATCTGGATAAGGTGTATGCGTGGTCAGTTCAGAACAAACTCCCATTCAACACAGAAAAATGCAGAGTATTACACTTTCGTCACCAATCAGCATTTTCCTATAAACTGGGTGACCATGTGCTTCACACAACTGCTGAGGAAAAGGATTTAGGAGTCTTAATTCAGTCCGACCTTGGTTGTTCAGCCCAGGCAAAGAAAACATCGAACGTGAGCATTCGAAATTTGTGCCTTCTCCGGCGCACATTTGGACGCTTCGATCCATCCGTTTTTCACCAACTTCTAGGTGCATACATACGACCACACGTGGAGTATGCAATACAAGTCTGGCAGCCGTGGCTGAGGAAAGACCTCTCTGATTTAGAGAAACCTCAACGACGCGCAACGAAGAACGTGAAAGGTTTAGGCCAGTTACGCTATGAAGACAGACTGAGATCGCTCAGGATATTTAGTGGTCAATATCGAAGACTACGGGGAGATTTGATTTTGACTTATCAGATTCTGACAGACCCCAATCATATCTGCCGCCATCTGCTGGAGCTCAGTAACAACAACAACCTGAGAGGCCATCATCTGAAGCTGGCAGTGCAGTACAGCCGTTTGGAATGTCGACGGAATTTCTTTTCCGTGCGTGTTTGCCAAGCCTGGAATGCTCTCCCAGAATCTGTAGTCAGTGCACCCAACCTGATCGAGTTCAAAAATCGAGTTGATAATGCCCTCACTTCATTGCACTATCTCCCATAGTACAGTCTAAGTTTGAGAGATCCAAAATCCATACTTTAAAAATAATTTTCCCCCACGCAAATTTCAACAGTGGATTTATATTTTGACGCTTCAAACTCAAACACTTTGCCCATGCGAATTTCAAGGGGCAGTGACTCTTTTAACCAAATACTCCATGCCTCATGATTCCCTCCGAGTTATAGTGGACTATTATTTTGACACTTCAAACTCGGTGAGTCCACAAACTTGTAGTGACTCGTTGTTAAACGATTTTACTGAATTGGTTTCCATTGAATTTTCCACACTTCTATGATTTTCGCACTGATCACCCTACGGGATTTGGCAAGCTTTAGCTTTTATACCCGCATAAATCCATTGTTCCATTGTTCCATTGTCAGGATAAGGCAATGGTGTACATAACAACATCATAAGCAGATCAAAAAACAGAAGAGTTATCGATGTAGTCAATTATATTTCCCTTGTGGCCCAATATCTGAATGGAGTATATTCTCGGGTATATGGAGGCACGCCTCGGCGGGCCAATACGAAATTGCACAATCAAAATGGTTTGCAGTGAATGAGTGTGGTTTCTAGACAAATTACCAAGGCCGCTGGAATAAAGAATGTGCTGGGGAGGAACTGGTCCGTTGATGTATTGCTCATAGTTCGGATCAGGTAGTGCAACATGAGGACCAAACTATAAAAACACTGTAAGAGTCATGGTATGCTGCTGTTCAAATGTGAGTGTGGGTGGGGGAAGGCGAATATATGTGAAGAATTTGTGAATAGTGGCATTGGTCGACTTACCAATACGTAGTAGGTGGGCAAGGACATTATTTTGTAACGAGTTACATCCGTCACGTCACAGTGTTGAGAATCAGATATTTGTGGCTGTTTTATATGGTTACGCTTTCCAGTATCTGGTTGTAAATCACCCCTGCGCATGAGTCTCATCAGCTCATGGTGGGCATTAGATCCTAGTAAAAGAGAATTTTCGCCAAGTTGGAACAACAGTACAATTGTTTATTACGAGTACAAAAAGCAATGCTTAAAATTTCCCGTGAGATAAAAATTATGGGGAAAATAATATTCATGACAAATTGGAAAGCGTTCTGGTAGACTAACCATAGAAATTTGTAGGTAGGTTGAGGTATTCGCAAAAGAATAGTATAACTCCAAAAACGCCTTGATTAGGATTTTGAAAAACACCGTTTATTTGAGTTTTCCGGCCTCCTGGCTAACACGAATTAGAAAATGAAATGCCAGTGAGACAACGCATAGTCAATTAGTTAATAATTATCATTAGGATGGGGGCAGGGACGACGTATTTTGCGAGAGCGTTCCGAAGTTGACGCACTCGGAGGGAGAGGCAACTTTTACGGGTAAAATATACAGTAAGCTGCATGCTTTCTAAATTTGTTGCGGTCACTGCGTCCAGACTTTCACATACTGATCCAGTGAGTGCCTTATTGACTGACTTCCCTGAGTGTATAATGGATAGGTCTAGAACTCGGATTGGTACATTTGTGATTTTAATCATTAGGAGCCGCTAGGGAAATTGAGTAGCTCACATTTCCATGAGGACCCCAAATATTCAAGTTTCTCGTGTCCTCTAGAATTGGAGTGCCAGTTAGTAAGTACTTGTGTCTACCGTAGCCCATCTTCTGCGCAAGTGGAGGAAAAAGAACTTAGTAAAGTCAAACCTGTCCAAGACGACAACTCAAGGAACTGACAAAAAGTGGTTGCCCTGCACAGGTGGTCGCCATGGACAGTTTGATGCCTAGACGACACTTCTCATGATCGACTTCACATGCGTAATAAACTTTGAAATCGCGAACTAGATCTGTAAACAGACAACTTTTACAATCAGTTTTAGCTTCTACGTAAGGCACCAACAGGAGTTATATATAATGTGGGATAGCTAGATAATAAGAATGTAATAAATTTACAGTTTATGAGTCAACATTTTAAAGCTGACCTGCAATTCATCGAAATGCACAACCTTTGAAAAAATCGTTCACACACATTTCTATAGTCATAATCAATTTCCACCAAACGAACAAAATAAAGTATAGTTGTCTGTTGCTTAGCAGTTGAAAGGAAAGACGAATTTAGTTTTTTCCTCACGTTCATGCTAAGTTCAAGCATGTCAGTGTGTCCGCTGTGTGTGCGTAAGAGCGTAAAATAACAGCAGCACCCAGCGTATCTGTGAATGTATAGGCTTTTAGAGCGTCTGTAGAGTCCTGTTCCTGCTCGTCATCTGATTCACTGTTCACCTTCTTGGCTGCTAAAATTGATGTAGCAGGCAGGTACCCGTTTATTTCTGTGATCTCACAGTTTTGGAGATAAGAATCAACCATATGACTGTCAGCCAGTTGACATCCAAACAATTCCTTTGCAAGTATGCAAAGCAATAGAGATTGAAGGAAGTACAAGTTGTTCCTATGTCTCAGGTCCAGTTTGCATTGCTCGCTCAGATTCTTTTTCTGCAGGACAAGGAAATCCCTTAGAGATTGTTGAGTGCTGCACCTCCTTCCATTCGGCAGCTATCCAGAAAACCAGGTTCAATAAGTTTACTGGTTTCATGAGTTCACTTTTGTACACAGCTTTGTAGGATTCCAGAATCGTAATAAGATGCGGAAGTCGTTTTTTCCTAAACTAGTTAAGCGCTTGAATGACACTGTGGTCGAGGGGTTGAACTGACGCAGCGGTGCTGGGTGGCGGAAACTGGAAGTTGACAATGAGTAGCTGAAATTTGGGATGGCAAGTGGCGTTGTCAATAAACAGTATGCTCTCGCGTTTTTTCTGCATTTTTCTGTCAAAGTTTGAAGCCAATCTTTGCAAATAGCTGCAGTCATCCATGCCATTTTATTATTCATGTACACTATATGTAGCTTTTCCGTGTTGTTGCTTCTGAAAATTCGACGGTTGGTTGAGTTCCCAATCAATAAACCTGGTTCTCCCTCCGCCAACAGTTAAGTGCGCAGCATACAGATGATACCATACTTGGTTCTTTTACCACCTGCACATTGCTCTCCTTTGAGTAAAAGATGTATTATCCGACATTCCTTTGAAAAACAAACCAGTTTCCTCTAAACTAAAAATGTCTTGATATGTGTAGTCAGCATATGTTTCGGGTCATTTTGCTGTCTAGTCGAACGCGGCACACTTACCTGAGTCACGACTTTCGCCCGATTGATTACCGTATACAAGGTTGTCTACAAATGTAGGCCCGCAGCCGACCGTTTGACGCTTTAAAGTCGGGGTTTTGTAATTCTTTTGCAAAACGCAATGCTCGTTCTTGAATCATTGGTTCAGATAAAAGGATTTATCTCGCCGGTGCTGACTTGCACCATTTTCAGCAAAGTGCGTTTGTAATCCGTACCCATTTCTTTACCAATCTTCCTTTTAGTCTTGGTGCGTTGTTCTTAACGCCATCCAAAAACTAGGCCTTCCCCTTTAAAGTCAGAAGGATTCGTGTTTTTACTACTCAGAAATTTTCCGCCAATATGCAAGAACTTGACTTTGTCGAATCCTTGATATTCTTTTTTCAAGTGGTAATTCCTTTGGCTTTGCTGATTTAAAAGTAGTCATTTTTTCATTTTTAAGCATCTTAATAAAGAACTACAAAGGCGAAAAGTCATCTTCAGTAAGGATGTGCCACAACAGTACCGTACAGTGCTGATAACCCACTAGTTACACAGTAAACAATGCACATATAAAGTGAAAGGCACAGTAATGTGACTGTACAACAGAATCACAAAATCCGGTGCTCGCGAAGAGAGTGCCACGGCTCTTTTATTGTGTAAGATGGCTCTATCTAATTGGTTCACTGCACAACCGATAGCGGACTACATGCGTTAGTTACATAGGTTGATATCAAGGGAGTAAGGTGGCACTGGAGTAGTCTGGTGCGAAGGCAGTGTGACCCCTGGAGTGAGAATAAACTGGTGGTATTGGGGAGTTACGCAACGTGAACTGGTCAATTTGGACAGTAGGAGCATTAACAATCCTATAGGGAATCGAATAGCTAGACCCAGAATGCGTGCACCTGGGCGATACTGAATCACTGCAGGGCATGTGGTGTGGTTTCTTGGGCACTTGTGACACCTTGGAACGAAATCTAAGCTATCTGTGCGATATGGTGGCAGATTTTCATGCTACCTCTATCCGCAGTCTCGGCCAGTCGTGCTGGTCGTCTTGAACAGGTCCTAGAACTCCTGCGGACCACAAAAACGCCCTCGCGCTTGCGTTAGACAGGTTGACAGTAACGGCAGGCTTAGGTACATGAGAAAATATAGGAAAGCCTTTGGGGATAGTTTTGACTGGTCGTGACGGGCAGGTGGTCGCCATGGCAGGTTGGACTGTAGCTTGCTCAGGTAATTAGCTGCAGCTACACCAAGCTTTGTGATTAGCAGTTAGTTGAATCACCTACATGCGGACTGGGTGCATAAGACCAACACTGTAGACGGATTAAAGGCGGAATTGGTGGAATGGGTGCACGTGGACCTCTTTGTTTAGCAGGGGAAATTTCTGACGAGTGGACGCATGTGCTGCTATCCTTCGATCTTAGATGCCAGAAAAACCATATTTTGTCACTTGTCAGAGATACAGGCAGAAACTCCCATAGACAGGCATGGTCACTGCGTTCCTTGCCTTCTCATTGAATAATAAAAGCTTTGACAAAATCTGGAAGAGTGAAGAAATTCGGTGGCCTCAACCCTAGTCGTCTAGATTACAGAGCGCCAAGGCGCATCCGGGTTCCCGAACAAGGGCAAGCCAGGTTAGAACAGCGGTTCAGCCTAATTAGCGATGGGATTGTTCAACTTCTGGACGAGTTTACTCCGTTTCACCGTAGGCGAAATATCAGTCGACCTCATTTGTGGCGTCTGTAAATTGATCGGGCTATGAAAAGGCGCAACAATGCTTGGAAAATAATTTAGGTTTTCGAAGTGTCTAAGCTTCGCTCATACTGTAAAAATGCCTGAACTTGCAGTCAACTTACAGTTACACGTGAAACACTGCCATGAGTTCAGGTTAGCTCTGAATGCACAAGTAAGCCCCAAGATGCATTATAGTTATATTGAACTGAATACTGCCTTGAGAGATGGGTTGGTACTATAATGGCGGATGTGGGTAGTTATGTAACTGGGGATGTGAAGAAGGCGCAGGAAGTACTGTGCGTGTTTCAGAACGTAGATATTGAGAATAACTGGGGTCATCCTCTCACAGCTGCATCGTCAAGCTGGCTGTATGAGGTTCTAAATGTCTCGGGTGTTTTTAAACCCCTAATAATCGGCTTGAGGCGAAAATGTATATCCTGCCATTTTCAAGCCACCTACTGAAATAATCTAGCCTATTGTCTTGGACCTTTACAATATTTAACACCTCGGGAATGCAAACTGTCACAAGGCGGAAGAAATGCGACTGCTGTAGCAATTACTAACTAAGTAAATAGGTATCTTATCCACGATAGAACGAGGCACATCACGATACGGCAGGATCACGTACAGTGCTCCAAACAATTTCTGACATTATAAGCCTGTCACACCGACCAGAGCTCTGCCTAAATGCTTGGAAAAGCTTGTCAGAATCCGACTTTGCAGGCACTTAGTTGTTCACAACAGCATAGAAGCGGAGCAGTACGGAGTCCTTTAAATGATGCCTTGTATCATCAACGCGCTGTGTTTTTTAATGGGAGGACCCGCTGTCTCGGCGATGGGTTTTCAGTAGCATTTTGTTGTCTTGAGTACAGCAAGACAGTTGACCCTGTTAACCACCGTTTCCCGCTAGGTCATCTGACATTGGTTGGAATATATTGCCACCTATTGAAATGGTTAGCAGATTTCTTTGCTGGAGTACCTTCTATCTTAGTTTTGGTGACTCCACTTAATACGCAGGCATCGCTCATCACTGGGTCCCCAAGCTCTCTGTTTTTGGACGGCTATTGCTCTTTATGTAGGTAAATCACTTGGTTTCTCTCCTTGAACTACCCTGTTATATATTTGGGGACAACGTAAAACCCGTAAACGGGTCATTCTACCCTTGCCATTGAAAAAGTTTGCACTGAGTCGAGGTGGTCATCCTTGTGGGACTCGCCACTTGATGCCAACGTACCCTAACCATGCTCTTCCCGCAACGAAGAAGTTACAGTGCAAACAACTACCGGTACTTTGACGTTAAGGTGCGTTGATTCAGCATATGATCTGGGTACCACTGTGACGAATATGTCTAAACAATCAGCACAGTGTCAGTGCCCCGCCAACAAATCACTTCAGAAACGATTCCATCACATGTGAGTGCTACGCAACGCTAAGCATGCCGTTAACCTTCGCGTATATTAAGCGGTGGTAGGGCCTCCGTTAGCATACTACGTACAGGCTAGGCCCCGGTATCTCCGGAAAGAAGTCGCTTGCCAAGAAAGGGTGCAAAAATGGGCTACTAGGATGATTAAGTGCAGTATGGAAAGTCATATAATGAACGCCCTAAGAGACTGGAAATATTTCCATGGAATGGGCAGTTTGAGAGGTGACCTGATGGAAAGGTTTGTGATTATGTAGGGCCTCAGTGGTATTAAACATTCCGATCTGTATGAGCCATCTTTTTAAACCTTGTGCGATTATCCGAACTTAGGTTGTAGCAGCAGTGGTCCTCGCTGAAAAGTAAATAAATAAATAATATTATCTCGATTATACACGGGACACACCATCGAAGGCATGAGCAGCTATTTATAAGCATTTATAAGTCCACCACAAATTGAACGGCAATTAGACTTTTTGTAGGAGCCATAACGCTTCATGATATTCCAATGCGTAATCATGTGAGCAGTGATACTATTTGAAGAGTACATTTCAGTTTCATTTTATGATTGCAGTGTTCTGCGAGTTAGGAGTACACAGTGCTGTGGACTTTTTGGCTGTAACGTATCATGCCCACGAAAAAGATTATAGATTGGTAGTTTTTAGTACAGTCATTTTCGTCTGTTAAGTTATGGTGGCAAAGAATAGATTGGTGGCGCGATTGTTTGCAGCCATCAGAGACCATTTGCAGTTCATTTGTTGGATGGCTCCGTCAGATTACTATAAATCTTGAATATGGCACCGCAGTTGACGGCTTGTTTAACAGGTTCTTAAAACTGCCTTGCGGTGTAGAATCCCCTGGTCAGGTATGTTTTACAGGCAGTCCTCCATACTTATCATTGGCGTTTTATTGTGAACTTTAAAGAGTCAATAAAAGGGAAAGATGTAGAAATTCCGTCAAGGAAATTGTTTGGGACGTAAATGAAAACATGGTACTATGTATGTGACGGACAAAAGCCTCGTATGGATACAGCAAAAATATTTTTTATGTTTGATGCATTTTCTGGTACCTTGCTGAATCAGGCGACAATGCAGTGGTTATGAGTCTGTTAACTGGATGTTGTGTGATGCGGTGGACGAGTTGTTACGGTCGACGTTGGAGTAAAGTTGTACTGCAACTGCAGGGTAATAGACCAGCATGATAGGAAACCGGTAATTAAAACATGGATAAGGCAATAAAGCCAGAGGAGCACATGTATACAGAATTGAAAGCATTTCTAATTTAGAAGGGCAAGGAGAAAGACAATGAACGTATGAGCATAACTATGCAAAATGCGAGGATGAAGAGGATGCAGTCATAAAAATGGAAACGGAAAGCAGCGCGTCTATTGGCATGCATGTCCGTGCCCTCCAATTGGCATGGTTCGAGGTCGGCAGATTGAAAGCAGAGACGAATTACGGTGTTGAAAAGGCAAGCAGGTTTAAGAAACCTCCAGGTTAAGGCCTTGCTTCGCGCTATATAAGTCAGTCTCATTAGCTTTCAAGAAGAAGAGAACTAGGGCAGCTTGAGATGTTAAAAACCAGTTGTGAGGTTGGGTAAGTTTACTGCCAGGTGTTAAGGCATTATTGAAGGTACGTAATCTTGAGGAGGTCGGAGGCAACGACACTGCGTCGCGCTTCTGTGACAGTCATCTTAGCTTACTAAGCGAGGAAAGGTAAAGTAGTTTGATTAGCCAAAAACCAGTGGTGAAATTGGGTGCAGTTAAAGCTGGATGTCAAAAGCCTTTCAGCATAGAAATGGTTAGTAAGAATGAGGGGATCTGAGGCTATCTCGCTGCGTCGCGTGTGGCAAGTCTGTCAGCCTTGCATGCTAGGGAAAGAGAGCTAAAGCATGTTGAGTAGTGAACAGCCAGTGGTCAAGTTGGGTACAAATTACAACCAGATATTTAAGGCAACGGAGCATTAATCATCATACCTAAGCAGAAGAAGGTAGTTGGCTAAGGCGATGCGCCGCGCTTAGCCATTCATCTATCCTTGCATGCTAGAAGAGGGAAGCTAAAGCAGGCTAAGTATAGGTATATAAGTATATATAAATAAACAAATGTTCTATTTCTAGACTGACTGGAAGCTATGATGTGAGGGATCAGATCAGTATATACATAAAGCACATGCTCCCGCAAAGAAGAACCTACGGTTAAAGCCTCTGATGTGTGCGTACCGTAAGGAACAATGGAGCGATGGAATATATTGGGTCTGTTGCGGCACATGAAAGTTATCTGTTGTTATAGAAATTTTTCAAGCCGACAGCTTCGCGCTCAGGATGATTTTGAACTGAACTTCATCGGCAAATATTGATGCACATTGATAACAGCAACGAAGGTCCGACCTCCGGTGCAGTATTCATCCGGTTTTTTAATACGCCGTTGGGTCCATTTCTCGAAGAAATTTAAGCGAAGCCATTAACTAAATAAATAATACATTCTCGTGAATAAACGAGACACACAAGTGAAAGGCATGATCAGCATTTACAACCAGATATAGGTCGATCAAAAGTTGCTCGGAAGCCATCCTTGTTAACGTGACGGATAAGATTCAAAATGTTCCAAAGTGCAATGCGGTAGGTTGCGATAACTTTTCGAGATCACATTTAATTTTCATGTTCTTCATGTATTGCCTTGACAAAGCTAGGTGTACACAGCAAACTTGATTGCATGACCGCAGAGTGTCATTAGCAAGAAAGGTAATATAGATGGCAGTTCATTTTTTATTGGTTTTGATTATGCAAGTTGTGCCGCCATCGAAGGGATTCCTGGCGCTACTTTCCATTCATTTGTTGAGTGGCTAGTGGATTAGCATAAGTGTTGAAACTACCAATGTTTCCGGAAATATAGATTGTTCATGTCTGGAGAAAATAAGGTTATATTAAATGTTATTAAGACTGCATTCCGGCGCGAAACCAGTGAGGCAAATAGAAGTAGCAGGTAACCACGACAATAACCGTTGGCTTCGGATACCAACCTACAGGTAGTCGAGTAAAGAAAGGAAAGATGGAAAAACCAGCCAAGGAAATTAACGGGGAAGATATAAGTGAAAATACCGTAAACGGGTGTGGTGCTACGAATTAATTACCAACCAAGATTCATGGCTACGAGAGAAGCAGTAAGAAAAGAATAATGTGGGCAAACGTACGAAGAAGTTAACATCGTAACAAAAAATGACTAAAATTTATGGTTTAAGAACGGAGAAGTAATAATGGGGTGTAGTCAAGTAGAAAATTATAAACAACGAATTTTACCGATATTTCTGTATTAAACATGACCTCCAGCACGACTACCAAAACTGGGCCAAAGCTCTCACAAATGAAAAAGAAAACCCAATTAATACCAAACATTTGCTATAATTAAAAAACATATAACACAGTCGTGACAAAAATCTGCTAATGAACACGGTAAGATCAAAATCTTTGAGATACGTGCAGCAGTTAGCAAGTTATGGGCTAATAACTAGCCGTCCACGAATAATGCCGTTTTGTTTCGCGAAAAATTGCGCGAGTGAGTAAGGAATAATAGAAAAATGATAAGGGATGAGCCATATGTTATAAATTCTATACTGGACGATGTATCTAGTAATGCTAAGTATTAGCTTTGAGTAGCAGAAACTAAAAAGTGCGACATGGGGGTCGATAAGCAGATTTCCTAAGCGTACGTGGTGGGAATTACATATTTATGCAAGATCTTTACGCGGTAATGCTCGAATATTGCTACTGGAAGTTAAAAAGTGGCGAATTCTCAGGAGATCTTCGCAGTTGACCCATGGTCAAAGGGTCACAACGTGCAGTTTTCCGTGGATGAAAGCGCAAGCCATCCACTGTTAATGTAGAGTCTGGTAAAATTTATCTCTCTAAGTGGTTGTGCATATTCCATCAAGAACACATCAGCTAGTTTGTCATGGTTGTACATACAATTCGGTTGTTCTTACTACGAGTCGAGGCTAGCTTGGTTGAAGTCTAATCCTCTTTCGACTCCGAACCTATTATAAGTGGCGCCGTGGACAGGGTGGGCGCCTTGTTCTGTGTGTCTCACGACGACTCAGCAATGCTGAAAAGTGGTATGCTCATTCCCATCGAGAAGCCTTGGTTGCACAATCGGCGGTCACTACACTTCACAACTACTTCTTGGATCGCAGATTTACTATTGTGACAGCTCATGATGCTCTAAAGCTCACTTACAATCCTGCTGGTTCTTCAGCTTAACCAGCAGCAGTTATGGTACAAAGGTAAAGTTTTGCTCAGCGCGTACAACTATGTGGTTGAACACAGTAGTACAAAAGTTCAGTCCTGGCATCGACTACTCATCGTGAAATGCAACGGTATTCGAAGTCGATTTTGAGATGAGTTGTTTACTCACCCAGGTGCCTCCAATCTATCTTTCAGCTCTTCGCAAGCAGACAAGAAAGGATTACGGGTTTTTGATTTCTGCTGTTAAACGAGTATGACCTGTTTCTCCAAACCGGAATTTCCCCATGTTTTATTTGCTTCGTGAAGAGTTGCGTGTTACAGCCAATGGATTACGGTGTGTGAATGACCTTGTCTTTATTCCGCCAACTTTGTGGTCGGCTGTTCTGGTGGATTTACCATCTGGCCATCTTGGGGTTGAAAGCATGAAGTCCTTAACACCATGCTTTTGCTGATGGCCTTAATTAATTGCAGTTAGTCGACGTACTGCTTCTGACGTCCGGAGATGTAAACACAAGATTCTACAGAAGTCATGCAGCTAAACACCAAGACAGATGATATGCGAGTCCTGACAGAGTACATTTGGATAACTGTGGATTATTTCTGCAGAAGTACAATGCATCTCTGGCAGTGGATCCGTAATCAAAGTGGCAGATGCTACTCCTGGTTGACAAACCAGTGCTGATTTTACTGTTCGCGTCTTGAGGAAAGTGTTTTGTAGGGAAGGAGTCACGGTAGACAATGTAAGTAACAATGGTTCACATGTTTTAGCTTCGGTTGTTACCCATTAGCTGCAGCATCTTGGGTGGCATCACATTTCTACTGCTCCACGACATCCGTTCTCTGATGGCCTAGCTGAAAACTTTGTTGCAACTTTAAAACGTTATGTTACCTCCTGATCCTCTATTACTTTTGATGCCCCTTATCGCTGTGCTAATAAAGTCCTTCTTCAACCCCGTAGCTGTGTGTATTTCACCGCTGGAACTACGTCGGGTAAGTTGTGTGAATCCAGACCATTAAGTTAGAACATGCTTGCTTTGAGAACCGCTAAAGTATCTTATTCCAAAGCTAATCATATACGCCTTCCAACTAAATAATTAAATCAGTGAGTATATTTTTGCATTCAGCTTGGCACACCAAATTAGACATGCTCCGGGATATTGTTAACTAGCTTGGAAGTGGCATCGTTAAATGTTGGATCGCAATGATTTCTGTGTACATAAACGGCAGGTTGATCAGGTACTACACAAGGATTCTGGTCCGTTGCCATTCGATTCCATGTGCACTGAAAATACTAACAATCAGTTTCAGATTCCCATGAGAGTTCTGAACAGAGCCAGCCTCCAGATTGCAACAAAATTAAAGAAACCTGGAGGAGCATTCATGCTGTGGAGGAGGTGCTAATGGTACGTACAATCCTCATATATTGATTATTGTTATTCCTACTCACTAATAGACTTAGAATATGTACCCGCGAAATTGGAATTTTATCTCGGTTGTGCTTACTATGAGGCGAGACTACTTTGGTTGGAACCAAATTCACTTGCGATTCCGAACCCGCTACATTAGTCTATATGGATACGTAATGACGAATAAAGATTCAATTGGCCCATATTCGCCTAAAATTCACTTATTTCTCAAACAAATTCTGCTATGTTTAACAGTTTTATCACACGGTATAAAGCGACAGAGTAACACCAAGCTGCAAATAAGTAAACAAGGTAATTCAACAATAATAAAGCAATGTGTGTCCGGAAACTCCGCAAAATGCCTCTGAACATGCTGTTCACGACAACAAGATTCGTATGCTGTTATATATGTAACTGTGAAAAGCCAGTGGGGAATTTAGGCCAAGTTACAGCTAGATGTCGACTGAACTGCAACATAAGCAAATTTTATTGTTCCTGAGAACGACAACAGCATTGGCGCTGCTTTGCGCAGGGTAACTAAGTCTTCCAAGCTTGCCAGGAGACAAGAGCAAAAGGTTGATTACTGAAAAGGCAGTGATGACTGGGTCCAATTTACTTTTAGGTGTCAAAGGCATTGCAACTTTATTGAAGTAAGTTTGCAGGAACAGTTCTGAGGTTATGACTCTGCGTCGCACGTTTAGATATTTGTTATAGCTTACTTGGTTATAATATATTGTGCAGCTTGCCCATTAGGTGGTCAGAAGCTCAAGAGAGAGCACATCCTTTATTGATAGATAAAGCCGGTTGCTAGTGAATCACCGAAAGCAACCATGGAACCGTTACAAATTCGTCATTGGATTTGCTTTCTACTAGCTCTTGCTACCTCACTGCTGTCTACCCTGCGCTGAAGATGCAACCTTGTATGGTGGCGAAACCTTCGCAAGCAAGTTGCCCAGCGCGGAAAACGCCATAACAACTGAATTGCCCAATCTGTCTGACAGCGGTTGGTGTCAAGGTCATGGAGAAAGTCAGCAAACACGATCTATAGAAGCAATATTTTAACCTTTTCATCAACTCCATTATACATCACAGCTTTCAGAAGGGAAGCTTTTGCACTATCAACCTACTGCTGGGTGAGCAAACGGGCAAGTTTAATAGGTGTCGGCAAAAGCCTATAGGTTGCCTACGTTGACTTCAGCAAGACGTTTGATAAAGTCCTACATCAGCAATTGTTGTACCGGTTCCAGGAAATTGGTGTCAGTAGGCTCCTATACTGATGGATCGCCAACTTCTTGGGAAAGAGAACTTTGCAGATGCGAGTGAATGAAACCCTTTTTCATTTAGTACTAAGGACCACCGTGGTCCCTCAGCGATCTGACCTCGCACCTAAACCTTCCATTCGGTTCCTCAACGACCTTCCCAAATACTTCAAACTGGATGCCTGCTTTATACCGATGACCTTAACGTTGTTCGAAGGTTTCGGAGGGCGATACTGTTGCTACACTATAGGCTAAACGGGCTCTACTACACGACTGGTCCACCAAGCGCGCTCCACCTGTCAACTCTGCCAAATGTTGTCCTCCAGGTTGGCGCTTCTGATCCACTTGACATCTATCATATTAGGAGTTTCTTTCACAAGGAAGCCGCCCGGAAGGGAGATCTAGAAGTATTAAATGCAGCGGACCTGAACACCACCCAGGACAAACTAAGAAGTGTAGCCGCTGCACAGGAGGTGCTTAGCCATAGGTATAAAAAATGACATCTATCTTCATACTGGTATGTGTGGCTCAGTGTCCTCTGAAAATGGGACCCGGTGTCCTCCTGTCCGTGTGGTAATTATAAGTTGTCTTGTAGCCTCTTGCGTATATAACGTTACTTACAGACTTCCTGGCGTTTTCGAGAACATACTCTCTTATTTTCCTATACGCGCTAAGTAAGCACAATATCGTTGCTTTTCGGGCAGTTGCGTCATACCTAGGTATAGCGGTATATTTCATGTGATATAGGGGATTTCTAGATAGTTTTGCCTATTTAGAACGTATACAGCCTCGCCACTGTTACCTGTACTTTTCTTTCTTCTTATATCTGCTTGTAAAGCAGAAAGACATTTTTAGCGAAATAAAATGATGTTGTTATTGGTCGACTGCCATACAACCACGAATAACTCGCCAACTACTGCAGCTTGCATTTACTTTAACGTAAACAGCGGTTAAAAATTGTACTCTTCAGGATATTCTTGTTATAATTTTTTCAATATTTCAGCCTTGGAAATAGTGTTCTACTTTGTTCTGGGAGTTACTTAGTTTGAATATGGCGTTACTAAAATTTATGATACAAGAAGTTTTGGTTATCTTGTAAACTAAATTGTATTGTTTAGTAAAGTACGCTGCCTTAGTATTTAGCCTGAAAACGCATTTTATTTTTAGCAGCCTTTCTAGAAAGAAGTTTTAACCTTATTTTTGCTAATGCAACCGCTCTTATTGCTTTCCATGCACCCACCTTTAAATAAGACGGTTGAGCGCGCCGAATTATTCCAAAGCATGTATGTTGTAGTTTGAGGAGCATTAGATCCTGCCTCTAAAGAAAACGCGCTCCAGTACGTCCCTGCATGAACCTTTGCCACTAGTAACTCAAGGAGTACAAAGAAGAGCCACACTTTGGGAGCGTACAAATCCTTCGACTCTACCCTTATAAATGCCTGTGCATTCGTTTGTTAACCAAGAAAGGTATAATCTCAATGTTCTGACTCCATATGCATCGGGTTTGTGTAAATATGGATCTGTTCTCTTGCGGGCCCAGCATCCAACAAGCCTAGAAATATATCTGTATCTACTTGTTTATTTCTAAGCTCATTCTCTCGGGTGACACCAAAGGTCTTCAGGCTACTATTCACACCATACTTGCAACTTCTTGAGTATGGTTTGCCGCCTACGTTTCCGCTTCCAGAGTTAGTATTTACCGTAATAAAAAGGGTCCAGAGACAAGGCTCAAAGTGTGACTGCGGATCTCGGGATTTCCCCTATCCCTTGCTACGCCATGCGATGAATCTCTCCTCACTGGACTACCGTCGCAGTCATGGAGCCCTCATCTTCACCAGAAGCATACTAAGAGGGGAAGTTAGAAATGAACTGCGGCAACTTTTCCAACTCAACGTAAGTGTCCCAACCCGAGGTCAGAAGTAGACATTATTTAAACCGAGGATGTTCGGGGTCCGCGCAACCGTTGCCTTTTCTACCCGGGTGGTACACGACTGGAACAAACTCCCAGAAACCGTAGTCAGCGCACGGGATATAGAGCGTTTTTAGCGGCTTCTGGATTCCCGTCTGCGCAAGATGCCTGGACAACCCTGTTCCTTTGTGACTCCCTCGTCACTTATGGACTGTTGAGTTGTTAAAGCACACTTGCTTCTCGTGCTGAGCTGGCGGCGACGTGGCGAACATTAGACTGCCTTTCCGACCTCTACAAATCAGTTACCTGAAGTAGTAAGGGTAAGTGCTTATGAAGAGGTCCAAAGCTAAGGCGCTACAGCTCGCTCAATAGGTCAGTCGTCCTAGCTTCCAAGTTAAGACTGCTAAAACTAGTTGGGTTCTACAGAGCCAGTGGTGAATCCGGGTGCATTATTTTCGCTAGATGACAGCTACATCGTAACCTAAGTAAGCCTATGTAGTACTCAGCAGGTATGAGGCAATGGCGCTACACTGCGCGAGGTAAGTCAGTTAACCTAGCTTACTACTGAAAGAGAGTCAAATCAGGTTGTGTATTATGGAGGTCGTGATAAAGCTGGGTTCAATTCATATCTGGATGTCAAATGCATTGCCACATTATTAAAGCTAATTTGCCCTGAGTACTACCGAGTCTAATGCGCTGCGTAGCGCTTGGTGCATCAGTAATCCGAGCTAACTTGGAGCAGAGGACTATGGCTAGTTCAATCCTACATAACCATTGATGAACGTAAATAAATATTTTATGCTTTAAAGCAACGAGGCACCCTTGTCATGCCTGATCAAAGTTTTACACCCAAAGTTTCGTATTAGGCGCATTGCGTTGCATGCTGCAGCAACCCAAAAGGTATTTGTTATCTTATGCACCCTTTTGTTACCCAATCATACAATATTGCTTACTGTGTTAATTCCGACGCTACGACCACCCTTACCTACATCCGGCTAACCACGTGTCTCCACGGTGAGTTCAGACATTGGTTTACGCTCCCGTCGCTTCATTCGCTTTTCGTTCGACTGTAGCCTTTCTCGAATATAATCCATTTTGTCCGTTCTTCTAGTTTTCTGTTATCTCACCAGAGCGCGAACACTCTCGGACGCGTATAGACTAGTCCTACATTTTGGTGACCCCGATTCGCAAGTGAGAATTTTCAAATTTTTTGGTCGTTTCGTTTTCGGTGGGTTCGTTCCTAGTCGTTTTTCTTTAATAACTGGTAGATTATTTACCGCCCCATTTGTTTTTAATAGCCACTCGTATTATTCATATACTATGTTTGATACCGATGTAAACTCGGATCGGTCGGCCTCATGAATTTGTCCACCTTGGCTATTCCGGATTTTATGGCACACAAGCCCAGCTTCTGGTTTGTCATTTTTCAGATAGAGCTAGAGAACCGAGGGATCTCTGCCGACCAAGCTAACGACAGCCAATTCGTCCCATGCCTACCGCAACAGGTGGTGAAGCTGGTTGAAGATGTACTGCTTCATCCACCGAGAGACGGCAAATACGAAGCAATGAAGCAATTGATCCTACAGGAGTCGCAACCCAGCGCTCGTGATCGATTGAAGCACATCATTCATAGCACCAAGGTGGGCGGTCGCAAGCCTACAGATTTGCTCCGCGCTATTCAGCAGATATCTGGCCCTTCGTACATGAGTGCAGGAGCTTTAAAAGGACTGTGACTCTCACGCCTACTTGATCCTCTTCCTTTAACGCTCGTAGCTTACCCAGATAGATCACTCAAGGAGCTGACCATAACCGCCGACTCAGCCGTTGAGAGAATCCCTCGGCACACGAAGGCATCCAGTAACCTTTTCGTCGCATTAGCTGATAAAGACTTGAGTATGGAAGCGTCCGCACGAGCAGACCTCGGAGGCGAAGGGATAGCCGAGCTTCGCTGTGAGTCACCAACAATGCCGTTAGGAAGACAAGGCTTACTAAGACCGTACATCAACCACGAAGTAGCCGCCATTCGTTACGGCGGCTATCAGTCCCGAGCTCGACCGTACAGATCCAGGTCACCGCGCAGACGCGGTCCATCACACCCACGCAGCCGAGCCCGAAAGGCCAATTTAATGAATGATTTGTGTTGGTATCATCGCCAGTATGGTGATAATGATCGGGGTTGCCGTTCACCTTGCGCCAAGCGTGGTGTAGTGGCACTGGGAAACTCGTTCCCCGGCACGTGTATGCGGCCCACGAGTCCAGCAGCGACAAAACAGGTCGTCTGTTCTACGTCAACGATAGGCGCTCCCGCCTCACTTTCCTTATAGACACAGGAGCCGAATTGAGCGTCATCCCTGCCGGCGCGCAAGACAAGCATTCGAAGCACACGTACAACCTACGGGCAGTCAACGGCTCACCGATAGTTTCGTACGGTCAGTGTGGGATGAATCTGGATTTAAACTTCCACAGAGCCTTCACTGGGTTTTAACGGTTGCGTCGGTATCTTTCGCAATTATCTTCATCGATTTTTTTCTCCAGTTCGGATGGCCTGTCGACGCCGGTCGCCACAGAATTTTATTTGTACATACATAACTAAGTTTTGCTGGCGTCCTTTCAGGTTCCTCGATAATCTGCCCTGTAATTCGGATCGCAGACGCACCGTCAGACCACTTGAGCCTCCTCGCCGAACACACGCGACTGGTTCGACCGGCTGTAGAGCTTCCACCAGTCACGACAGAGGTCGCGCACCACATGGTCACGCGGGCAACCAGTTAGCGCACAGCCAAGGAGGCTTGCTCCAAACAAACTACGTGCAGTACGAGCTGGATTTGACCACATGCTTCAGCACGGTGTCGTCCGACCGTCCAGCAGCCTATGGACGTCTCCTCTGCACATGGTCACGAAGAAGGTCATGGGGGACTGACGTCCTTACGACGACTATCAAACATTTCATACGTTTACCACTCCCGCTCGATATTCGATCTCAAACATAGTGGAGCTCCCCGCCAGCAAAATAGACGTGGTACGCGCATTCAACCAAATTCTGGTAGCCGAAGTGGATATCGCTAAAACTGCCGTGCCGACTCCATTTGGTTTGTTCGAGTTTCTGCACATGCCATTTGGCCTAAAGAATGCCGCGCAAACTTCTCAGCGCTTCATCGACCAAGTTTGTCGCGGCTTAGACTTCGCATACGCTTATCTCGACGACATTTTAATCGCGAGCTCTTCATGAGAAGAGCACATGCACCACGTAGGAACACTTTTTGATCGTTAATCTCAACACGGGTTGACGAGCAAACCAGAAAAGTGTTTGTTTGGTGTCGACTCAGTCAACTTCCTCGGCCATCGTATCTCCTCTGCAGGCGTCGTACCACTGCAGGACAAAATCCAATCCATCATCGACTACCCCAAGCCTCATACTTCAAACAGCTCAGGCGTTTTGTTGGGTCTGTCAACTTTCAACGACGGCTTATCCCAAACTGCCTCTGGCTGATGCAACCCTCACGGACCATCTCTGAGGGAAACTCAAGAAATTCGAATTTCCTACGGTAGCACGCGCTTCTTTTAAGTCGGTGAAAGTGGCCATCGCCAACCTAAGTCCTATAGAGCATCACGATCCGGCAGCCCACTGTCCCTCAATACGGAGGCCTCGGCGTGGCAGTCGGCGCGGTTTTGTAGCACCGCGTAGCCGACACGCGGCAACCCTTAGCCTTTTTCTCCAAACGCCTACAACCTAGCGAATCCCGCTACAGCACGTTCGGTAGAGAACTATTAGCCGTATATTTACCGAAACCACACTTTCGACACGTCTTAGAAGGCTGCTCCTTTGCCGTCTTCACCGACCACATATCCTTGACTTACGTGCTTTGCTCGACTACCGACCGATACTCGCCCAGAGAGTCGCGCCAACTTGACTATATCGCTCAGTTTACGACCGATATACGGCATGTCTCAGATGTGCACAACGCCGTCGCCGATGTACCTTCCCGCATCCAAGCTATCTCCGCCGACGCTGGCACTGCTATCGACTTGACAGCCATGGCCACAGCACAACTCAACGATCCTGAGGTTGATCCACTACGCAGGTTTCCCTCATTGAACATACGACCCGTTCCGCTGACATCATCAGACGGAGCGATACTCTGCGATTTATCTCTGGGCACGCCGCGCCCAGTCGTCCCACGCGAGTTTCGGCAGACCGTGTTCGACTCGTTGTACTGTTTGTCTCATGCAGGCGTTCATGCATAGGTTAAACTCATAACCACAGGATTAGTTTGGCGCAATGTTAATCGGGACGTCCGTACTTGGGCAGTTGCTTGCCTTCCTTGTCAACGCGCGAAGGTGCGCAAGCACACGAGCAGCCCATTATGCACGTTTCCGACGCCAGGCGCATGTTTTCATCACGTGCACACGGACCTGGTAGGTCCTCTGCCGCTTTCGAAAGGCTGTGTGTATCTACGAACCTCTGTCCATCGGTTCACTAGGCGGCCGGAAGCTATTCGCATTTGCTAACTGCTTTTCGGTAACAGTAGCGAAAGCTTTTCCGGAGCTCTGCGTAGCTTAATACGGCCATCCGCCATCGTCACTACCGATCGAGGGTCACATTTCTCGTCATCATTTGCTACGTTGCTTAAGGATTTAGTTTGTCGCCACGTACAGACGACAGCGTATCATCCGGCCGCTAAAGGCATGGTGGAGCGTTTTCACCGCTGGTTGAAGGCAGCGCTACTTGCGCAAGCAGATCCTTCATTGTCTGAAACATATCCCTTCGTTTTCCTAGGCTTAAGGAACAAGGTTTGCACTGATTTCGACGCCACACCAGCGCAGCTAGCCTACGGTGGCACGCTGCGGTTGCCCGGACAGCTGGTAGCGCTATCCCCATGTACGTCCACTTTTGATTACGGAAGGTACAGTGATCGATTAGCTCACTTGATGTGTGAGTTACGTCCACCCGCTCCTCGATCGCAGAAGACACCAGTGTACGTACCCGAGAAGCTACCTACGTGTTCACACGTCCTTCGTTGCGCAGACAGTGTACGACAGCTTCTTCAGTCGCCGTACATAGAACCTTTCAGAGTGCTATATCATGTGTGTAAGGCGTACAATATTGACCGCGGTGGTCGACGCGAAGTCGTCACCATCGACCGGCTGAAACAGCCTTTATGGAAGAAACCACCTCGCCTACTTCGTCTAGTAGTGCTTTGTGCGACGTCACAACTTACCGCACCAGCTTTCGGCGTCCTAGAGCAGTGCAACCAGACTACGATCTTGATCTACAAGCTTCAGTCATTCCGACATCTCCCGAATCTAGCCCGCTGCCTCGCAAGACCAATCGCTGTGGTGGGGAAGTGAATAAGCCGGTTCGTTTTTCCGACTATTTGCAGTGTAAATACGTTTAGCTTTGTAGATATTGTATACATTTGCTCCATTTTGGTCGATTAAAGTTTTGAAAAAACAAACATATCAAAAACTGAAAAGTTTTAAAAAGTATTCAAAACCAAAAAATTAAAACACGCGGAGTATACGTTCGTTCTTTTGAGCGTTTTCTGCGCATGTTTTTAACTTTCTCGTCACTACATGCCCAACCCTGCCCTTTGGTCATTTCGCCCATACGAGGAATGTTTTCGAGGACACTGACGCGAAAGCTGATCGTTTCTCTGCGGGAAGAGTGTCGCTTCTTCGCTATACTAGGGTCGCTTTGGCGCGGGGCAGGGGTGCGGCGGAGGAGAGGCCACTCCTAAGCGCACCGTTTGGCAGCAGCGGAGGTTAAGGTCCTGTCGGCGTTTTCTGGACTAGCCAGTTTTTTGTAGTCCGACAAGCCCGCTCCAACAGCTCGCCGAAATGCACCGTGCCCGGCAATCAATAAATAATAAAGACCGGACGGCACAGCGGATACAAATTTTCGGCTGCATTTATTTCCGAACACGAACAGACACTTCTTTGCTTGCGAAAACATTTTGCGTACTTCGATCCACCGCCACTATTATTTCGAAGGCTACTTCGTCAGCCTTCTAGGTGGGGAGCTCTGTAGCAGCCCAAAATATATTTTTTATCTTATATACCATTTGGTTGCCTAATCATACAATATTGGTTTTTGTTTTAATGCTGACTCTACGTCGATCGTTACCTACCTTCGTCTCACGACGTGCCTCCACGGTGCGTTCCGACACTGCCGTACGCTCCCGTCGCTTCACTCGCTTTTCGTTCGATCGTAGCTTTTCTCGAATACAGAACGTTTTGTCCGTTGTTCTGGTTTTCTGTTATCGTACCAACGCACGAACACTATCGGACTAGTATAGACTAGTCCTACCAGGCACACATGGTAGAAGTACAGGTGAGGCTATCATCACCATTGAAATGGCAATTTTTGAGTCCAGGTGGATGCAACGTGGTGCAGAAAGTTGTAGCTGTGACTCCGTCGGATCAGTCGTGTGCGTCTCGCAGGTGATAGAATTAGATTTCTGAATGCGAAAGGTCTTTAGCCATTCCTGAATTGCTTCTTTTCCCTCCCTGACACGATAACCCAAAGCTGCATGAACCAACCGATATCTACAACCGTCCGGATTTCTTTTCTTCAATGAGCACCTTGACAATGTTTAAAAGGTTTAAGAAACAGTTTAGCCTAGCCCACTGATTGGCAGGTTTCATAATCTGTAGGTAGTTCTCATATAGGATATTGCAAGGCAATAACGATGTCAACCGTGCAAGCAAACTTCGATCCTTAGATATTATCTATACCTTCATTCCATGTCTTCAGCTTTACACTTCAAGACTTTCCAAATCCTTGGAACACTGGGTACGAGGAATATATATTAGACATCTGATATTGGAGGTATGCCTAGTAAAGGTACCTACCAGACCTAAGCCTTTTATAACAGTAGAATGCTATGGTTGTTGTCGCTACACTTAAGCTTAGCAATATTATTGTCCAAAACATCGTCTAAATACCAGCATCAGATGTATCTCTATGTACCTCCGTAAGCGTCAGTTGCTAATTGGTCATACTTGATGCGTTTTCATTAAGCCTGAGTACTAGATACTTCACTCTGTCGTTTCTAACTACAATCAGTATGCTTGCTGCAAAATAATATATATATATATCTTCCATCCTGTCGATAAAGAGCCCACTTTAAAAGTTATGGGCACAAGAATCAGACATTTTGCTCTCCACTAATCTTCTCTTGGTCACATACATTTAGCTTTATCTGTTATACTTAAGCCTATAACTAATTGAAACACTAGTAAACAGAATTCATGTAAACCAGATCCGCTTCTTTAACTGTTTCTGCTTAAAAGACCTTCGTATTTCCAGATTCTGTTTCACTGGCACGTAACCTAAAGAGCGAACGAGAGGTCCCGGTCACACTGGCTGACTGGACTTACAGAAAATCCTGACCACCACGTCGACTTATCTCGATCGCCCGTGCTCTATTCATCTCTTACATGGCTCCTAAGCCTGCCATGCGTTATGCGAAATGGCGAGAGAACAACCAACTCCCCCTTTCTGTTACTTGCTATCCTACTCTTGCTTTACCTCAAAACTTTCTTGGGGAGTTAGAACAGCTGTTGCAAGGATAACTACCAAGGAACAAGGCGGTGCGACATTACAGGACTAGTTAACATTGCACCCGAATAAACATCGCCGGTACTTGCTTCAGAAGTTAAAATTGGAAAGAAATAGCTCGAAAGTAACCAACGAGCTGCACAATAGTGTGCAGCAACACATGGTGCAGAATAATCCCTTGACGTTCAAGCAAGCGCAAGCCATGCAGTAGGGTCGCTAACGTCCTACAAACGCAGACCTACATGGATTTCACGCCCAGAAGCATTTTGTTAAATTTTGCTGAATTTCCGATACTCGTTCCTTTATTATTAGGGACTGGTTCCGCTAGCTCAGTGGTTTTGGAGACAGCCCTATAAATAATGAAAAGCGGCTCTATGAAGTAAAGCGCGTTAAGTCCCATAAAAAATGCTTACCTTTTTCAGGTCAAAACGCGTCAAATGAGCCTAAAGCTCTCCTGTATTCTACAGGTAGACCTAGTTCATGCAGCCGTTTGTTTGCACTAACGCAGTTAAATTTGAATTTCTGTGGTGCCGAATGGTGCATCCGTTTGACGGCTTAAAATTTTGGCCACTGAGTAATATGGATGGTTAGCTAGTGTTACTTGGGATATGACGTGTAAACATTTTCCTGAAGTAAAATGGTTAAAATAAGGCAGGTCGTAATGGTGGCGGGAAATTAACGAACGCGAATGCGTTGAAAATGCGTTCAACAAATGAAGCGTTATTATTGAGTGGGAAATGCTTGGAAATGTTGCAGTCATTGATACAGAAACTGTCCGTGTATTATAAACGAAATCACATTTTACGATGCAGCAGGCGAAAGGGTGAGAAATCCACACGGAATGTTCATTGCATTAATGATGTACATGGATGACATGAAATGCAACATTTTAAGGCACCCCATTGATATTAGGTTATCCAAATAAACGAAGATGCGTAAATAATAAGTGTGAACCTTACGGATTTTGCTTGGAAGATAACCTGGAAATAAATGAAATGTTGTGAATCTGCAGAAATGAGAAAGGAATAAATGTAATGACAAAGGCATCATTATGTGCTTGGTTCATAACATACAGAGTAACATGCTAAAATTTGATAAGGAATAATGGCTGACCGACATCTTCTATTACGGTATTGGTTTGCCTATAAATGCGTAATTAGATATGAGCATGCCCTGAATGGGTTTTGTTGTTTGTGTCCGTGAAGATGAATATTTACAAGTGTGAAAGTTGTGTTGGTGGGTTTACGTATTTGCAAAGCTTTATCCTAATAAGAATAAGTTAGTATGTGCTCAGATGCCAAGGTACAAATGCCAACAGAATATGAAAAGGCGTACATGTGGGCCTTTTACGTATATATATATATGCATATACGAAACTATATGTATATATGGCGGGAGAGCCTATGGTGCGCTGAGGCTGGTGGTGGCTAGATCCTGACAAATGGTCTACCCACTGCTGCTACTGTTGCGCCATAGTCTCATGTCCTGGGCGCCTCCACGTGGCGACCGCTGGGTGGGAGTTAGGTTTCGCCCTTCTCCCTGCTAAGATCCAGGACACCAATCCGCATAATTCAGCTAACTGACCATGTGCTACACCCGCTGCCTTTCGGGTGTTCATTTAATCGAAGGCTTTGGCTGAGGACCCGAGTCGTTCTCCTGTCAGGATTGGGCGCCCTGGCAGTATCCTAGTCCATCCTCTTCGGAGGTTAGGAAGTGGTCGATGGCCCACTTCCCGTAAAACCTAGCCATGGGAGACAACAGGTTACGGGTTATATTCTCAATGCTCGACTGGCGTAGAGCACGAGTGCCACGCATTGTCTCTGACGGTGGGAGGACACCTCCGGGTGTTCAATGGTTTGCACTGCCAGCCTCAAGCCGGGCAGTCGCTGGTCAAATTGGTGCAAACCCGCCAAAACCCACCTGCGTCTGGCCGTGGTCGCAGGTGCGTATCCAATTACGGTCGCAAAATATATGATAACTGTTCCAGAACCTCAAAGGCTGCGTGTGACGGCCGTCAAGCAGATCCCAACCTGTCTCTGCAATCACATTCCCGAGCTGGATCTGCTCTCCACTGCCTTGTGGGTCAGGCTATTGAGCCAAAGGCTCCGGGCGGAGTCCCTCAAGCAAACCTCCAAACCACCCACTGCATTGTGGGTCAGGCTATTGAGCCAAAGGCTCCGGGTGGAGTCCCTCAAGCAAACCTCCAAACCACCCACTGCCTTGTGGGTCAGGCTACTGAGCCAAAGGCTCCGGGTGTAGTCCCTCAAGCAAACCTCCGAAGGACAACGACCACCTCGCGTTCGATTGCCCACCAATGCAATCGTCTGCCTGCGCGCAAAGCACTCAGCATCGGGTGCTGGAACGTGCGCACACTACTGGACCGGAACTCCAGCGAGCGCCCGGAGCGACGCACTGCACTCGTCGCAATGGAGCTGGAGCGCTACAACATCGATATTGTGACGCGCAGTGAGACTCAAATGGCTGAGCATGGTAAGCTGCATAATGCAGGCGCTGACTACGCATTCTACTGAGGAGGGGGGCAACGCCACCTCAGCTCCACGTGAACATAGCGTCGGATTTGCAATATCCGGTCGTCTCCATGGGCAGCTGGTGGGTAAACCAACAGGCATCAGCGCTCGACTGATGACCGTTTGCCTACGACTCGGAAGAGGTAAGTTTGCTACTTTTATAAGCACGTACGGTCCGACCATGTGTTATCCTGATGACACGCGTGATCAGTTCTACACTGAGCTATCCTCCGTGATACGGTCTGTGCCGAGGAGCGACCGACTATTTCTGCAGAGTGATTTCAAAGCGCGCGTTGGGCGTGATGCATCAGCGTGGAAGGATGCCATCGGTGCGCATGGCATTGGTTCAGCGAATGCGAACGGTGACAGGCTGCTCTCACTGTGTGCCACTCACGGCCTGACGATCACGAACACTCGGTTTGCACTGAGTGCGAGTGATATAGCAACTTGGACGCACCCACGGAGTGGTCACGCTCACCTGCTCGACTATGTCATTGTACGTCAGCGTGATATGCGTGAAGTGCGCATGACACGTGTACTGCGTGGAGCTGAGTGTGGCACTGATCACAACTTGGTGCGGACCAAACTGTACATATATTTTCGTAAATCGATGTATTGAACTCCCGCCGTGAATCGGCGTAAATTTAACATTCTCTCCCTCGGCACTGTGGTGAAACGTACTGAGCTGGAGAAGGCGATGGCTGCACGCCTGTGTGGTGATGTGGACTGTATAGCCACAGTGGGCGACCTGTGCCACCACATTCGCGACCAGGTGATAGCTGCTGCCGAGGAGACCATCGGGCGCGCAAACTGTAAGCGGCCTGATTGGTTTGATGACAACAATGTGACGATTGACGCATTGGTGTCAGAGAAGAATGCAGCATTTGCTGCACATGTTGCAGACCCCAGTGACTTGGGGAAGAATAGTCAGTTTCGCAAACTTCGACGGCGACTGACCCGAGAGCTCCGTCGCATTAAAAATGCATGGTGGACGGAGAAGGCGAAGCAGATGGAATGCTACGCCGAACGCCGTCAACACAAGGAATTCTTTGACTCCTTGAAGGCGTTGTATGGACCGAGATTGGAGCCGCTGAGGACACTGATCGATGGTAGTTCAGGCGCTACCTGCACCCAGACTGCAGACATAATGCAGATCTGGCGGAAACACTTTGCATGTCTCCTGCAAAACCGTTCAGAGATCGACTGGCCTACATTAAACGGCCTGAAACAGGACGATGTAAAGGCGGATCTGGCGGATACGACGACAATGGATGAGACGCAGAAAGCACTTGCTCAGCTGCGAAACGGCAAATGTGCCGTGGCCCACGGGATCCCACCTGAAGTATTAAACACCGCGGACCCGAGTTTTGGACTGCGCTGCACCACTTGGTGCAACGCGTGTGGATTGAGGAGGAAGTGCCTTCTGAGCTGAAGGATGCCCTTGTGCTACCACTGTACAAGGGCAAAGGTAGCAAGCAATGTTGCACGAATTATCGTGGCATCAACTTGCTGAGTTGTGTGGGCAAGGTGATTGCCCGAATCCTGCTCAATCGCCTCGTGAGTCAGATTGTGGAACCAAACGTGGCGGAAGAGCAATGTGGATTCCGTTCGGGTCGCAGCACTATAGATATGGTGTTTGCGGCTCGTCAGTTGCAAGAGAAGTGTAGAGAACGACACCAGCCTTTGTACTCGCTTTTTGTTGATTTCACCAAGGCATTTGATACGGTGAACCGCGAGGTACTGTGGCTGGTGTCTGGTAAGTTTGGTTGCCCGCGTAAGTTTGTAAGTTTAATTGAATGTCTGCAGAGTGGTATGCGAGCGAGGGTGCAGCTGAGTGGAGAGACCTCTGATGACTTTACAGTTGTCTCTGGTGTGAAGCAAGGCTGTGTGTTAGCTCCTGCCCTGTTTAATATATATCTTCATGCAATGTTGTCCTGTGCTTTTGATGCGGCTTGTGGTTACGGTGTTCGTGTGGAGCACCGTATGATGGTGGGTTGCTGAATATCCGTCGTTTCGGTGCGAGAACTGTAGTCTGTGAGACAACTATCCGTATGTTGCTGTTTGCTGACGACTGTGCGTTGTTTTCACACAGCGCGGATGAGTTGCAGCACATGACTAGTGCTCTGGCTTCGACAGCGGCCAAATTCGGGCTCACCATCAACACAAGCAAAACTGTCTGTCTCTTTCAGCCTTCACCGGAGGTGCAATCTTCAATATTGCCGCGAATCAGCATTGGTGCTGAAGTATTGGAAACCACCTCCCGCTTCAGCTACCTTGGGAGTGTGATGTCGACTGATCAGCAGCTACACGTTGAGTGGCGTAATCGCGTGTCGAAGGCGGCAGCGGCATTCGGGAAGCTTGAGTACCGAGTGTGGAACAACCATCAAGTTACCACTGGCACGAAGCTGATGGTGTACAAATCCATGGTACTGTCCGTTCTTCTATACGGCAGTGAAACGTGGACGATGTACCGTCGGGATGTGCGATATCTCGAGCGGTTCCATCAGCAGTGTCTGCGACGAATTCTGCGGATCGGCTGGGGCGACAGAGTTGCAGACACGGAAGTGTTGCGCCGAAGTGGGATGTATGCAGTGGACTGCATACTTTTACTGAGACACCTGAGATGGCTCGGTCATGTGAGCCGTATGGATTCGACGCGAATACCGAAACAACTTTTATACGGTCAGCTGAGCATAGGGAAGCGGCATGCTGGGAAACCAAAGGTACGTTACCAGGACATGATCAAAGTGAGCCTCACACGTTCTAATCTTGATTGCAGATCATGGGAATCGAAGGCGGTTGATCGTGGTGCATGGCGCGATCTAATCACATAGGCAGTTGCTGAAGTGCGAGAGAAATCCCTCATGCATGCAGAGAAGAAGCGGCAAGTGCGGAAGCCGCAAGCACCGATGAATTGCACTCCATCGACATCGAGCGCATTGTGCTGTAGAACATGCGGTCGCGAGTGCCTTAGTCAGGCAGGCCTAGTGAGCCATGAGAGAGGTCACTCGGGACCACTGCCGAAGCGACGATGGGTCCCGCAGTGAACGTAGGCAGCACCGGCGCAGCGTTTGTAGGCACGCTGAATTCGATTTACTAACCGCGTGCTTGCATGCTAAGTCTCTTTATTTCAGGTGGTGGGTTTACAGTTTTTAACATAATGCTTTTCTTTCTCATATAAATATCTCCCTGTACTCTATTCCATTAACTTGCACACATCGCTTCAGCCAATTGTATTCGATTTCCATAACATTTTTGTGTTCGTGGCATTCCTTTAACTATACCTCCTGACCTCGTGCACTTAGATAGGATCTGTTTGTAAACAAATTATTACATATGCTATTTACTTAAGGTTTATATCACCGTTTCCTTATGCAATAATCGAGTTTTTCTCTTTTTTTCTCTCTCTCTCAAGTGATTGGCTGTTGTTAGATATCCCCGGTGTGGCTGCGCTTGATGTGCATGTTGACAAGGTGCCTACCTGTCTATTACCCACTACATCGTTCATACTGGCTCCAGGAGACAGTTGGTCGTTGCTGGAGGGGACAGGGTGCATGGTCCTTGTGGCCGTGTTAGGCTCGAAGAGTGGTTCCATGCAGTCAGTGTGGAGCGGACTACGGTCCAGCCACCGCCTTGTGTGCGGTTGATTCCCCAAATACAGCGTGCTTGTGTTTGCCTGTGAAGGAGTGTGGGCCGGCTCCGTTGATGAGACGTGGTTCCCATCCGCATGCCTCCCGGTCTTATTCCTTCGGGTTTACACTGGATATGGGGTATGTGGTTGGAGCTGTTGGTGGTGCAGCGCAAGCCATCCAAAGTCCCTCTGTAGGCGCAGGCGTCCTGTGGCTTGCCACAGTGACAGGCAAAACCAAAACCGGATGCCGCCAACCATATGTATATATGCGTATACACATGGATAAATACATGGATAAATACAAAACCACATGTAAATATGCGTGTATATATGGTTGGGCGGGAGAGCCTATGGTGCGCTGAGGCTGGTGGTGGCTAGATCCTGACAGATGGTCTACCCACTGCTGCTACTGTTGCGCCATAGTCTCATGTCCTGGGCGCCTCCACGTGGTGACCGCTGGGAGGGCGTTGGGTTTCGCTCGTTTCCCTGCTAAGATCCAGGACACCAATCCGCATAATTCAGCTAACTGACCATGTGCTACACCCGCTGCCTTTCGGGTGTTCATTTAATTGAAGGCTTTGGCTGAGGACCCGAGTCGTTCTCCTGTCAGGATTGGGCGCCCTGGCAGTATCCCAGTCCATCCTCTTCGGAGGTTAGGAAGTGGTCGATGGCCCACTTCCCGTAAAACCTAGCCATGGAAGACAACAGGTCTACGGGTTATAAGCTCACAGCTCGATTGGCGTAGAGCACGAGTGCCACGCATTGTCTCTGACGATGGGAGGACACCTCCGGGTGTTCAATGGTTTGCACTGCCAGCCTCAAGCCGGGCAGTCGCTGGTCAAATTGGTGCAAATCCGCCAAAACCCACCTGCGTCTGGCCGTGGTCGCAGGTGCGTATCCTACTACGGTCGCAAAACATATAATAATTGTTCTAGTACCTCCAAGGCTGCGTGTGACGGCCGTCAAGCAGATCCCCATCTGTCTCTGCATTCACATACCCTAGCTGGACCTACTCCCAACTGCCTTGTGGGTCAGGCTATTGCGTCAAAGGCGCCGGGTGAAGTCCCTCAAGCAAACCTCCAAATCACCCACTGCCTTGTGGGTCAGGCTACTGAGCCAAAGGCTCCCGGCGGAGCTCCTCAAACAAAACTCCGAAGCACAACGACCACCTCGCGTTCGATTGCCCACCAATGCAATAATATGACTGCGCGTAAAGCACTCGGCATCGGGTGCTGGAACGTGCGCACACTACTGGACCGGAACTCCAGCGAGCGCCCGGAGCGACACACTGCACTCGTCGCGTTGGAGCTGGTGCGTTACAACATCGATATTGCGGCGCTCAGTGAAACCCGACTCGCTGAGCAAGGTAAGTTGCATGAAGCAGGTGCTCGCTACATATTCTACTGGATGGGCAACGGCTCCTCAGCACCACGTGAACATGGGGTCGGATTTGCAATATCCGATCGCCTCCAGGGCCAGCTAGTGGGTCAACCAACAGGCATCAGCGCGCGACTGATGACTGTTCGCCTACGACTCGGAAGAGGTAAGTTTGCTACTTTTATAAGCACGTACGGTCCGACCATGTGTTATCCTGATGACACGCGTGATCAGTTCTACACTGAGCTATCCTCCGTGATACGGTCTGTGCCGAGGAGCGACCGACTATTTCTGCAGAGTGATTTCAACGCGCGCATTGGGCATGATGCATCGGTGTGGACAGCTTTTATCGGTTCGCATTTTATTGGTTCAGCGAATGCGAACGGTGACAGGCTGCTCTCACTGTGTGCCACTCACGGCCTGACGATCACGAACACTCGGTTTGCACTGAGTGCGAGTGATATAGCAACTTGGACGCACCCACGGAGTGTCATGCTCACCAGCTCGACTATGTCATTGTACGTCAGCGTGATATGCGTGAAGTGCGCATGACACGTGTACTGCGTGGAGCTGAGTGTGGCACTGATCACAACTTGGTGCGGACCAAACTGTACATATATTTTCGTAAATCAATATATTGCACTCCCGCCGTGAATCGGCGTAAATTTAACATTCTCTCCCTCGGTACTGTGGCGAAACGTACTGAGTTGGAGAAGTCGATTGCTGCACGTCTGTGGCATGTGGACTGCATAGTCCCAGTGGGCGGCCTGTGGCACCACATTCGCGACCAGGTGACAGCTGCTGCGGAGGAGACCATCGGGCGCGCAAAATGTAAGCGGCCTGATTGGTTGGTTGAGAAAAATGCGACGATTGGCGCATTGATGTGCGAAAAGTATGGATAAGACGCAGAAAGAAATTGCTCAGCTGCGAAACGGCAAATGTGCCGTGGCCCACGGGATCCCACCTGAAGTATTAAACAGCGCGGACCCGCGTTTTGGACTGCGCTGCACCACTTGGTGCAACGCGTGTGGATTGAGGAGGAGGTGTCTCCTGAGCTGAAGGATGCCCTTGTGCTACCACTGTAAAAGGGTAAAGGTAGCAAGCAATGTTGCACGAATCATCGTGGCATCAACTTGCTGAGTTGTGTGGGCAAGGTGATTGCCCGAATACTGCTCAACCGCCTCGTGAGTCAGATTGTGGAACCAAACGTGGCGGAAGAGCAATGTGGATTCCGTTCGGGTCGCAGCACTATAGATATGGTGTTTGCGGCTCGTCAGTTGCAAGAGAAGTGTAGAGAACGACATCAGCCATTGTACTCGTTTTTTGTTGATTTCACCAAGGCATTTAATGCGGTGAACCGTGAGGTCTTGTGGCTGGTGTCTGGTAAGTTTGGTTGCCCGCGTAAGTTTGTAAGTTTAATTGAATGTCTGCAGAGTGGTATGCGAGCGAGGGTGCAGCTGAATGGAGAGAACTCGGACGACATTGCAGTTGCCTCTTGTATGAAGCAAGGCTGTGTCTTAGCTCCTGCCCTGTATAATATATATCGTCATGTAACGCAGTCTTGTGCGTTTGATGCGTGTTGTGTTTACGGTGTTCGTGTGGAGCACCGTACGATGGTGGGTTGCTGAATATCCGTCGTTTCGGTGCGAGAACTGTAGTCTGTGAGACAACTGTCCGTATGTTGTTGTTTGCTTACGACTGTGCGCTGTTCTCACACAGCGCGGATGATTTGCAGCACATGACTAGTGCTCTGGTTTCGACAGCGGCCAAATTCGAGATTACCATCAATACAGGCAAAACTGTCTGTCTCTTTCAGCCTTCACCGAAGGTGCCATCTTCAATATTGCCGCGAATCAGCATTGGTGCTGAAGTATTGGAAACCACCTCCCGCTTCAGCTACCTTGGGAGTGTGATGTCGACTTATCAGCAGCTACACGTTGATTTAGGTACTCGCGGGTCGAAGGCAGCAGCGGCATTCGGGAAGCTTGAGTACCGAGTGTGGAACAACCATCAAGTTACCACTGGCACGAAGCTGATGGTGTACAAATCCATGGTGCTTTCCGTTCTTCTATACGGTAGGGAAACGTGAACGATGTACCGTCGGGATGTGCTATATCTCGAGCGGTTCCATCAACAGTGTCTGCGACGAATTTTGTGCATCATTTGCGGCGACAAAGTTGCTGACACGGAAGTGTTGCGCCGAAGTGGGATATATGCAGTGGACTGCATACTTTTACTGAGACACCTGAGGTGGCTCGGTCATGTGTGGCGTATGGATTCGACTCGGATACCGAAACAACTCTTATACAGTCCGCTGAGTATTGGGAAGCGGCACGTGGGGAAACCAAAGGTACGTTACCAGGACATGATCAAAGTGAGCCTCACACGTTCTAACCTTGATTGCAGGTCATGGGAATCGAAAGCGGTTGATCGACGCGTATGGCGTGATCTAATCACGAAGGCAGTTACTGAAGTGTGGGAGATAGACCTTATGCATGCAGAGAAGAAGCAGCAGATTTGGAAGCGGCAAGCACCGATGAATTGTACTCCATCGACATCGAGTGCATGGTGCTGTAGCACATGCGGTCGCGAGTACCTTAGTCAGGCAGGCTTAGTGAGCCATGGACGTCTTCCAGGACTTGGTGGGTCTTCGCCTGGCATGCGTTTTCCCTACAGAAAGCCACAAATGTCTGTTTAACAACACTGCGACGTGGCGGATGTGACTCGCCACTCAATAAAGTCACCGCCCCTAACATTTGCAAGTTGACCGACACCATATTTACAAGTTCTGTGTATATCTCGGCTCTCGCACGAACACGCCTACATATCTGATTAGTGACATACCACTATTCTTAAGTATTTTTCGCCCGTTTCCTCATACTTCACTCACTGACTTACATTGCTTACAGGACCTCATCGGAATAGTTCCTCATCAACATACCATATAAGTGATCTGATTACTATCTTTACCTCTCGCATTCTGTGTACATAGACTACATACAACATTTGGGCTCTATGGGCCCACACTACTGTTTCCAACTGTACTACTCCCACTGTTGGTGCTGCTCATTCCGCTATCATGTACAATAATGCAATATGCTGATCATGCCCAAAAGGTGTATCTCGCTTAGTCGAGAATAAAATATTCATTTTTTTATTTTTTTATTTATTTATGAGCGAGGCCACTCGGGACTACTACCGAAGCGCCGACGGGTCCTGCAGAGAAGCATTCAAAACCGGCGCAGCGTCTGTAGATACGCTGCATTCTTTTTACTAACCGCGTGCTTGCATGCTAAGTCTCTTTATTTCAGGTGGTGGGTTTTCCAGTTTGCCTTGATGCTTTTCTTTCTCAAATACATGTTTACTTGTACTCCATTCCATTAACTTGCACACCTCGCTTAAGCCAAATTTATTCGATTTCCATACCATTTTTGTGTTCGTGGCATTTCCGTATAGTATGCTTTCTCACCTCGTGAACATATCTAGGATTTGTTTGTAAACAACTTATTTCATATGCTCAGTAACTTAAGGTTTATGTCACCGTTTCCGTATGCATCAGTTGATTAATTTTCTTTCAATCTCTCTTAAGTGTTTGGCTGTTGTTTGATATCCCCGGTGTGGCTGCGCTTGATGTGCATGTTGACAAGGTGCCTACCTGTCTATTACCCACTACCCCGTCCATACTGGCTCCAGGAGACAGTTGGTCGTTGCTAGAGGGGACGGCGTGCACGGTCCTTGTGGCCGTGTTAGGATCAAAGAATGGTTCCATTTACTCATTGTGGAGCGGACTACGGTCCAGCCACCGCCTTGTGTGCGCTTGATTTCCCAAATACAGCTTGCTTGTGTTTGCCTGTGAAGAAGTGTGGGCCGGCTCCGTTGATGCAACGTGGTTCCCATCCACATGCCTGCCGGTATTATTCCTTCGGGTTTACACTGGATATGGGTGTGTGTTTGGAGCTGTGGGTGGTGCAGCGCAAGCCATCCATGGTTCCCCTGTGGGCGCAGGCGTCCTGTGGCTTGCCACAGTGACAGGCAAATCCGAAACCGGTTGCCGCCAACCATATATGGTTGGAATAAGATCGGGAGGCACGCGGATGTGAACCACGGTTCATCAACGGAGCCGGCCCACACTCCCTCACAGCAAACCCAAGCATGCTCTATTTGGGAATCAAGCGCACACAATTCGGTGGCTGGATCGCAGTCCGCTCCACACTGGCTGCATGGAACCACTCTTTGCTCCTAACACGGCCACAAGGACCGTGCATCCCGTTCCCTCCAGCAACGACCGACTGTCTCCTGGAGCCAGTATGGACGAGGTATTGGGTAATAGACAGGTAGGCACCTTGTCAACATGTACATCAAGCCCAGCCACACACGGGGGCAATCAAACAACAGCCAATCACTTGAGAAAACGAGAGACAAAGAAAATAAATCTATTGATGCATACGGAAACGGTGGCATAAACCTCAAGATATTGAGCATATGAAATAAGTTGTTTACAGAAGAATGCGAGATAAATTTACGAGGTGAGAAAGTACACTTTCCGGAAATGCTATGAGCACAAAAATGTTATGGAAATCGAATGCAAATGGCACAAGCGTGTTCTGCAAGTTAATGTAATAGAGTACAGGTAGATTTTTATACGAAGAAGAAAAGCGTTTATACAAAATTGAAATCCCACCACCTGAAATAAAGAGACTTAGCATGCAGGCACGCGGTTAGTAAATCCAATGCAGCGTACCTACAAACACTGCGCCGGTTCTGAGTACTTCTCTGCAAGACCCGTCGTCACTTCTGTAGTGGTCCTGAGTGGCCTCGCTCATGGCTCACCAAACCTAACCCATATCAATTCTACCTCAGAGGCTGTATTGCAAAGGCTGACTTCTCTACGCAAACACAGCTCGCCGGGTGTCGACGCCATTCGTCCTGAGGCATTGGGAACAGCAGCAAACCAACTGGCAGGACATTTAGCTCAGTTTTTCAACACTGCTTACACCAGAACCAAGCTCCTGCCATGTGGAAGCTTGGAATAATAAGCCCGATTCACAAAGGTGGAAGCCGAACTGATCCTTCCAACTACCGCCCAGTAACCCTTCTTACTATACTCTCCAAAGTCATGGAATCCATAGTTGCCGAGGCATTGGTGTGCTATCTGAAAAACTGCAACCTCATCACTCCTGCTCAGCACGGTTTCCGTCGACAGCGGTCATGTACAACTAATTTACTAATTGCACGCAGTAGTTGGACCGAGGCAGCCGACGCTGGAGAAGGTGTTGATGTGCTCTACCTGGATTTTTCCAAGGCGTTCGATCGTCTAGACCATCGGATACTACTATCCAAGCTGCAGTATTACTGGATCGGCGACCCTCATTTAAGCTGGATCGCCAACTTTCTATTTCAAAGGCAATTGGTGGTCAGAGTTCGGAGCTTTTATCGGACCCCATACAAGTCGAGTGTGGTGTGCCGCAAGGCTCGGTTCTAGGTCCACGTTTGTTTCTGGTGTTTATTAATGACCATGCACAGGGAACCGCTTCAAACTTCCTAATGTTTGCCGACGATATCAAGATCTGGCGCAGGATCCAGGCGAACGCCGACCAACATGTGCTCCAAGTGACTTAGATACAGTGTATCAATGGTCGACCCAAAACTTATTGCATTTCAACGTCAGTAAATGCAAGGTGCCTTCCATCCGACATCAATGCAGCTACACATACCGACTCGGAACGGATGTACTGCAACAATCAATTCGCGAACGTGACTTGGATGTCCTGGTTCAAGATGACCTGGGTTGCTCCAGGCAATCCGAAAAGGCCTCGAAGACCGGGAACCAACACATCGGGCTGTTGAGGCGGGAGTCTGGACAAATAAACAGCTCCATGTCTCGACAAATGCTCAGTGCGTATGCTCGCCCCCATGTCGAATATGCAATTCAAGCCTGGCATCCATGGCTGAAACAAGACCTTAATGCACTGGAGCAGCCACAACGCCGGGCATCTAAGGACGTAATTGGAATGCGCAGTCGATCCTACCAGGAGAGGCTGCGACGACTAGGATTGTTCAGTGGAAGCTATCGCAGACTACGAGGCGACCTGAGTATGACATACTTGATTCTGCGAGACCCACATCATGTGTGCCGCCCTTTACTTCAACTCAGCAGCAATACCAACCTGAGGGGCTACTCAATTAAACTCGCAGAACAATACAGTCGTCTGGAGTGCCGCAGAAATTTCTTTTCCATCCGTGTCTGTCACCCGTGGAATGCTCTCCCAGAATCGGTCGTCTCTGCACCGACACTAACAATATTTAAAAGACGGTTGGACGATGCACTCATCCACTTACGCTTTGTTACTTAATACTATGTCTCCATCCTACACCTGGAGTTTACCCTGGAATTATTTGTTGGTAACTGTAGGTGTTGTGAATCTAAGTGGATCGCAGGACTGCAGCGAAGCAAACGATAAGTCTTTATTTTCGTATTTAAAGTATTAAATATTTTACTATCCTTTTTAGCATAATTGTTATGTTGTTATCCCCACCAACTATCCAACGGGGCTTGTAAAGCAACGCTTTTTAACCCGTATAAATTCATGGTTTATTGTTCATTGTTACGATATGACATACCACCCTAAACTCTTGCTTTTATTTGTATAAATATGGTTGGCGGCATCCGGTTTCGGATTTGCCGGTCACTGTGGCCAGCCACAGGATGCCTTCGCCTACGGAGGCACCATGGGTGGCTTGTGCTGCACCACCCACAGCTCCAACCACACACCCGTATCCAGTTTACACCCGAAGGAATAAGACCGGGAGGCATGTAGATGGGAGACACGTTTCATCAACGGAGCCTGCCCACACTCCTTCACAGGCGAACACAAGCACGCTGTATTTGGGGAATCAACCGCACACAAGGCGGTGGCTGCACCGCAGTCCGCTCCACACAGACTGCACGGAACTACTCTTCGAGCCTAGCAGGGCCACAATGACCGTTCACCCCGTCCCCTCTAGCAACGACCAACTGTCTCCTGGAGCCAGTATGGACGGGGTAGTGGGTAATAGACAGGTAGGCACCTTGTCAACATGCACATCAAGCGCAGCCACACCGGGGATATCAAACAACAGCCAAACACTTAAGAGAGATTGAAAGAAAATTAATCAACTGATGCATACGGAAACGGTGACATAAACCTTAAGTTACTGAGCATATGAAATAAGTTGTTTACAAACAAATCCTAGATATGTTCACGAGGTGAGAAAGCATACTATACGGAAATGCCACGAACACAAAAATGGTATGGAAATCGAATAAATTTGGCTTAAGCGAGGTGTGCAAGTTAATGGAATGGAGTACAAGTAAACATGTATTTGAGAAAGAAAAGCATCAAGGCAAACTGGAAAACCCACCACCTGAAATAAAGAGACTTAGCATGCAAGCACGCGGTTAGTAAATCGAATTCAGCGTGCATACAAACGCTGTGCCGGCTCGTCGTAATTCTCTGCAGGATCCGTCGTCGCTTCTGTAGTGGCCCCAAATGGCACAGCTCATGCTCCACTAGACATTTATATGAGAAAGAAAAGCATTAAGGTAAAAACTGTAAACCTACCACCTGAAATAAAGAGACTTAGCATGCAAGCACGCGGTTAGTAAAAAGAATGCAGCGTATCTACAGACGCTGCGCCGGTTTTGAATGCTTCTCTGCAGGACCCGTCGTCGCTTCTGTAGTGGTCCCTAGTGGCCTCGCTCATGGCTCACTCGGAAAGGGTGACGTATTTCTTAAAGTAATGAGCATCTAAAGTAACTGGTTTACAGAAGAATGTGAGATAAGTTCACGTGGTCAGAAAGCAAAATTTACGGCAATGCCACGAACACAAATATGTTTTCGGAAAGGACTGGAATTGGCTTAAGTGACGTGTGCAAGTTTATAGAAGAAAGTACGGGTAGACATTTATGTGAGAAAGCAAGGCATTGGGACAAAATTGAAAATCCACCACCTGCAATAAACAGATTTAGCAAGCAAGCAAACGGTGACATAAAGCTTACATTAGTGAGCATATGAAATAAGTTGTTTACAAAAGAATGCGTTTACAAAAGAATACGAGGTAAGTTCACGAGGTCAGGAGGTTTATTTTACGGAAATGCTACAAACACGAACATGTTATCGAAATAACTGCAAATGGCTTAAGCGACATCTTCAAGTGTATAGAAGAGAGTATAACTAGGCATTTATATGCGAAAGAACAGCATTAGGGCAAAATTGAAAACCCACCACCTGGAATAAAGAGACTTAGCATGCATGCACGCGGTTAGTAAATTGAATGCGGCGTACCTACAAACGCTGCGCCGGTTCTGCCTACGTTCTCTGCAGAACCCGTCGGCGCTTCGGTAGTAGTCCCGAGTGGCCTCGCTCATGGCTCACTAAGCCTGCCTGACTAAGGTACTCGCGACCGCATGTGCTACAGCACCATGCACTCGATGTCGATGGAGTACAATTCATCGGTGCTTGCGGCTTCCGCACTTGCCGCTTCTTCTCTGCATGCATAAGGTCTATCTCCCACACTTCAGTAACTGCCTTCGTGATTAGATCACGCCATACGTGTCGATCAACCGCTTTCGATTCCCATGACCTGCAATCAAGGTTAGAACGTGTGAGGCTCACTTTGATCATGTCCTGGTAACGTACCTTTGGTTTCCCCACGTGCCGCTTCCCAATACTCAGCTGACTGTATAAGAGTTGTTTCGGTATCCGAGTCGAATCCATACGCCACACATGACCGAGCCATCTCAGGTGTCTCAGTAAAAGTATGCAGTCCACTGCATATATCCCACTTCGGCGCAACACTTCCGTGTCAGCAACTTTGTCGCCGCAAATGATGCACAAAATTTGTCGCAGACACTGTTGATGGAACCGCTCGAGATATAGCACATCCCGACGGTACATCGTCCACGTTTCCCTGCCGTATAGAAGAACGGAAAGCACCATGGATTTGTACACCATCAGCTTCGTGCCAGTGGTAACTTGATGGTTGTTCCACACTCGGTACTCAGGCTTCCCGAATACCGCTGCTGCCTTCGACCCGCGAGTACCTAAATCAACGTGTAGCTGCTGATAAGTCGACAGCACACTCCCAAGGTAGCTGAAGCGGGAGGTGGTTTCCAATACTTCAGTACCAATGCTGATTCGCGGCAATATTGAAGATTGCACCTTCGGTGAAGGCTGAAAGAGACAGACAGTTTTGCCTGTATTGATGGTAATCTCGAATTTGGCCGCTGTCGAAACCAGAGCACTAGTCATGTGCTGCAAATCATCCGCGCTGTGTGAGAACAGCGCACAGTCGTAAGCAAACAACAACATACGGATAGTTGTCTCACAGACTACAGTTCTCGCACCGAAACGACGGATATTCAGCAACCCACCATCATACGGTGCTCCACACGAACACCGTAAGCACAACACGCATCAAAAACACAAGGCAACATTGCATGACGATATATATTATACAGGACAGGAGCTAAGACACAGCCTTGCTTCACACCAGAGACATTATGGAGCAAAGATCACTTCCATACGCGTCGGCCCTTGCAATGCAAGTGAAGATCCACGGACTATATGTGAGACGTTCAACTCTTACTTCAAAGAGTCCCAGTGTAAAGAACTGTCCCTGGTCACCACTGAGCTGGATGTGTCCACAAACCTGCTGCTCTCCACGGTTCAGTTCGATCTAAAAGGCATCCGTTCCGCTATCAAATCCATAAAACCATCCACCAAACTCGGTCCTGATGGAATTACACCCATACTACTCAAGAATGGGGGCGATGACCTTTCCATACTCCTCTTGAGACTCTTCACACTCTCTATGGAGAAGGGCCAATACCCATTGGCTTGGAAGCACTCTGTCATCACACCGCGCCATAGAGGTGGCTCCGTACAGGAAGTCAGCAACTACCGACCCATAAACCACACATCTATTCTCTCACGTGTGATGGAGAAATCGGTTAAGCGTGCGCTTATGGCCTGCTTGAATGCAGGAGGCCACGTTAGCAAGTCACAGCATGGTTTTCTAAGCGCACGATCCTGCGCAACCTGCCAGCTTGCTTTTCTCAACCTAGTCACTGGCGCGATTGATTCAGGTCTGGTGATTATTACGCTATACCTCGATATGCAAAAGGCGTTCGATAGGGTCCCCCACAAACGCTTATTATATAAGCTCAAGGCTTACGGTGTAGTCACCCCTCTGCTTGACTGGCTTAAATCCTACCTAACCGGGCGTACGCAGTCCGTGGAGGTACCACACTTTGAGTCCATCCCTGTCACAGTTTCCAGCGGTGTTGTGCAAGGCAGCGTGCTTGGACCAACCCTGTTTTTGATTTATGTGAACGACATCTGTAGCAGCCTGCGCCATGGTCGTCCATTCCTCTTTGCCGACGATATAAAGGTCGTATATGTCTTCTCACTAAGCGCCAAAGGATCCGCACTACAAGAGATCCGTGAAGACCTGAAGACCTTAGAGTCGTGGTGTCAAAATTGGCAAATGACATTCTCTGCTGCTAAATCTAGTATTCTAACTCACAAATGCTCCATATCGGATGGTGCGTTTACGTTGAATGGTACGCCTATCCAACTAAAAACGTTAGCTACTGACCTAGGTGTTCGCTATTCTATGACCCCCAACTTTTCAGAGAATGTGCAGTATCAGGTAGCAAAAGCACGCAGAATGGTCTTCCACATAGGCCGCCACATTAACTCGGCAGAAGCACGGTTGGAGCTTTACCGCAGTCATGTTCGTCCGCAGCTGGAATACTGCCCCTTCATCTTCAGTAATTTGCGGAAATCAGACCGCATATTGCTCGAAAAGGCTCAGCGGTGGTTTACCAAAATAGTAGCCCCACAAGGCCTAGCACTTAGTTACCTACAGAGGTGTAACCATCTCAAACTCCAGCCTCTATGGCTGCGACGCATTATCTTAAACCTGTACTTCTTACATAAGTTAATATACCAAGCGGTGCATAGTGATATCCCCAGCCTGACACTGAGAAAAGGATCAGAATTCAACCTCCGGAACAAGCACTGCACAGTTGCCCCGCTGCCAGCGAGGAAGAAACTACCTTCAACTTTCTTCCTTGTCGCTTATGTAAACCTCTGGAACGAATTACCTTCACAGCTGCGGGAGATTCACAATCCACAGGCTTTCAAGCAGGAGGTACGAAAGTTTATGTGCCTGGATAACATAAGACGCCTTTTCAACATCTGTGATTCTGATGACAACGTTTTTGAGACCGGCTCCGATGGGACATAGATCACATTTTGGTCAGCTCTGGCGCAACTTTGTATTGCGCTCAACTAGGCTTCATGACAGGAGCATCTTGGGCTCACAGGTCCTCCCCATACTTTGCGGTCCCTGTCACACCACGTGAGAGATCTTGTCCCGATCAGTTGCATGCATCTTACAGATGTTAGGACTGCTAATCCGACCACAAAAGGTATTCACCCTACCCCAGTAGTAGCTGAGCGCTTTACTGGCTCCCACCGACACTTAGTTAAATAGGAAGTCTTGAAATAGTAGACGATACCGCAAAGGCAACCTGGAACCACTAATCGGTAGCTCAAATCCTTTGAAAGCTCCTTCACGACGTCCAGTTTCTTACCGCTCAACAGATCAGCACGTAAAGCAGCCTTGTACTATTGAATGGGAGCATCGTAAGCCTGTAGGCACTGACCAGGTAGGATATTGCATAGCAATGGGGAAGCAATCCGAACGGACAAACTTTACTTTACTTCTTCCTTCTCTTCTACACTTTGGTTCCTTCGTCTCCATCTTTACCCCTTAGTATTTTCCAAATACCTAGTCCACTTGGTCTCTTGCGAATACTTATACTTGTGACCCATGAGTCTCGTCTACTAAAAACATGTTAACAACATTAAGCCTCATGTGAAATGCCAGGTTCTAGCGTTGTTGTCCACACATATGGTGCACCCGTATGTTACCAGTTATCTGTCTAAAATAGTCGTATAAATTGCCTGCTTTATAGGTATTTCTACTAGCCTACGTAATCGGCATCTACTAGCTGCCCATAACCGATGCCCTCCCCTAGGTTTAAGTACTCGCTACTTTACACCGCTGATTATACAACAGGGCCACCTACCCACGTCGAAGGCAATATCACTATAACCTATATTCAGGCATTTAATCTCCACTTAAGCTTTCTTGGCCCGTACATCTAGTTTTATCTGAGTTATACGTATGCCTATCACTATCGGAAACGCTGGTAGACAGGCATTATGAAAAACCAGATCATTTTCTTCCATCCTTCATGCTTGCACAACAATTGTTCCGGATTCCCTTTCTCTGGCAAAAAGCTAAACATGCGGCAGTGAGGTCCCTGTCACCTGGAAAGCTAGACACCCAGATATTTTGACCACCACTTCTTCTTTCCTTGGCCGTTCGTAAGTAATTTTAACCTTTACCTGGCTCCAAAGCCTACCATACGTAATGCGTACTGGTGAGTGAACAACCAGCTCCCACTTGTTTTCCGTTATCTTCTTTGCTTGCGTTATATTACTGTTCATTCATTTTGCCTGACAATGTGGAAGCTTCCCACCAGGAAACATCCAAGTTAATAGCTGTTGTGATCTCCCAGTTTTCTATTACCTTACACTGGTGAATATCACTTGCACTTGCATCGGACTCCCAACCAAGAGAGTTAGAGCTCAAAATAGCAATGCGATGCAGAAATGGTGTGCTTTAACACATTAGGCCCAATAATCCGTCACAAATGAGAAAGTGCAACCTCTATAGGATGAGGCGATCATGCCTAACCAAAGCGGCATTCGTGGTAATTCCCATCTGAATGCATAACGCTAATTTTTTGGACACCTATTTCTCTATTATCAATAGAAAACATCTCCAGCTCATTAGCATTGGTGGCACATCCATTAAGATATATAACATAACCTCAAAGTGCTGAAACTGATGATGTTTCTCCAGGGAACGATTGCGTTATTCTGGTCCAACACCACAGGCACTTGCATCCGACTCTCAGCTAAGAGAAGTAGAGCTGTAAACTAGCAACTTAATGCACAGTTGTGTGCTTTAGCACCTGTGGCCCACTAATCGGTCATGCTTAAGATGGCGCAACCCCCAAAAGAAGTGGTATTCGTGTCTAACCAAAGCGGAACCCAAGGTGCTTCTTTATAGGGTTGCCTATTCCGGGAGCCCAGAGAGCGATTCCAGAAGACAGATCGAGTTGCAGGGAAACTTTTATTGGTTCAGCAAAAGATTCCCTGTTAGCTAGCTATAAACGAACGACACCGTGTACGCTCTAGCTAGGGAAACGGATCAAAAACAGCACACAGAGCAGTCGCGCGTTGCAACCGAAGCGAGCGCCAAGCAAAAATGGCGATGAGCAAGTAAAGCATTCGAACTCAGCAAGCAGTTCAACAGACCATACCGGTTGCCTAGGTGTACAATTAAAGAATTTTGGTTAGAATTTTACACAGGCAAACCGGGGAATCTCCAGACTGCTACACTTCTCACCTGGACACATTTTGTGAATTTTCTCACATTAGTTTTTTAATTATCACTGGAAGACCACCCAGGCTCATTAGTGTCAGTGATACAACCATAATGACGTATAAAATAGCCTCAAAGAGTCGATACTGGTCATATATTTCTGTAGGAAATGCTTGCGTTATACTAATTCAGACGGGGCAAATGAGTTTTATGTTCCCTTGTCTTATCCATATATACTCAGCTCATGCGGCTTTGGTATAATTTTCGCATCCACATCGGAGCATTAAAAACTTTGAATTCCACATTCATGGTGGATTCTGCGGCCCAATATACACTGAAAATCGCACATGGTCGCATTCTGGCTGTGGGCTAGCTACACCATATCCTGTGCCGTTCTACCTATATAATAATTCTTACTGCCTACCTAATATTTCCCTAAAACCTTTCCGTCTGTTTTCCCAACGTTTACTACGTTTACTGAGAAAGTATGCCTTTCGGCCCACTGCGTCATACTCCGCTACTACAGCGAATTACACGTTAACTTAGGCATTCCCAGTTACTACTCCATATTCGGAACTTATTACGCCTATCCGTTTTTTGTAATATTTCTTTCTTTTTTCTGTATCTGCTTCCAAAGCAGAACGTGAATTTAGCGGAGGCTCGAAAATGGCGCTATCCGCAGCCGACAGCTAAAAATGAGAATATCTCCATAACCACTGCACCTAGCTTAATTATTTTACCTTTGTCGTAACCAGCGCTTAGGGTTTGTCCTAGACCGCCCATTGCTGTCCCGTTTTAGTTAACATTTCGGCTCCAAAACGGCGTTGATTACGCTTGTTTGGAAATTTACACTTTGAAATTCGCGCCAGGTTTGCGGTTCTGCTATGCTGCTTCTGGGCCATATTTTGGCTCCATTTTCCAATATTAGTGTATTAGCCAGTTAAGCGGGCCGGTTTTTCAGTTGCACTTTTCTAAGAAAGGCTAAATTGTTAGCCACTATTGTTATTTCCCTTGTTTCCACTCTCCACTTTTACGCTCTAATTTTGGCTGCTTATTCCTTTCCATGAGCCCGCTACTAATGGATGCTCGAAATGCGGTGATGTGACCAAAGAAAATGGATCAAATTTCCTCTAATTGATAGTTTACTAATGGAATCAGGCACCTCAAGGTTTGGCAGCGGTAGCCGGTCAAAAGCGCAGAATTCGTACATAAGCTACGGAGACCAAAAAACTGCCTACAAAAATGTCGAGGTCTACGAAACGATTGTATTTATCCCTGCTTTACTGTTCGGAAAGATAAACGCGATCAAAAGCAGTTGTTAACGATATTTCTTCTCCATGCATGAGCATGGATGTTATGTACAATTTGATCTGATCCCACGCAGGAACAGCATCTAGCGTTTGTCTAGAAATATACCTATATTTATTTAACAGCCATGTCATACGAGCTCTCTCCATTCAGCTGCACCCTCGCTCGCATACCATTGTGCAGACATTCAATAAAACTTACAAACTTACGAGGGCAACCAAACTTACCCAACACCAGCCACAGTACCTCGCGGTTCACCGTATCAAATGCCTTGGTGAAATCAACAAAAAACGAGTACAATGGCTGATGTCGTTCTCTACACTTCTCTTGCAACTGACGAGCCGCAAACACCATATCTATAGTGCTGCGACCCGAACGGAATCCACACTGCTCCTCCGCCACGTTAGGTTCCACAACCTGCCTGACGTGGCGGTTGAGCAGGATTCGGGCAATCACCTTGCCCACACAACTCAGCAAGTTGATGCCACGATAATTCGTGCAACATTGATTGCTACCTTTGCCCTTGTACAGTGGTAGCACAAGGGCATCCTTCAGCTCAGGAGACACCTCCTCCTCAATCCACACGCGTTGCACCAAGTGGTGCAGCGCAGTCCAAAACGCGGGTCCGCGGTGTTTAATACTTCAGGTGGGATCCCGTGGGCCCCGGCACAATTTCCGTTTCGCTGCTGAGCAAGTGCTTTCTGCGTCTCATCCATTGTCACCGTATCCGCCAGATCCGCCTTTACATCGTCCTGTTTCAGGCCGTTCAATGTAGGCCAGTCGATCTCTGAACGGTTTTGCAGGAGACATGCAAAGTGTTTCCGCCAGATCTGCATTATGTCTGCAGTCTGGGTGCAGGTAGCGCCTGAACTACCATCGATCAGTGTCCTCAGCGGCTCCAATCTCAGTCCATACACCGCCTTCAAGGAGTCAAAGAATTCCTTGTGTTGACGGCGTTCGGCGTAGCATTCCATCTGCTTCGCCTTCTCCGTCCACCATGCATTTTTAATGCGATGGAGCTCTCGGGTCAGTCGCCGTCGAAGTTTGCGAAACTGACTATTCTTCCCCAAGTCACTGGGGTCCGCAACATGTGCAGCAAATGCTGCATTCTACCCCGACACCAATGCGCCGATCGTCGCATGGTTCTCATCAAACCAATCAGGCCGCTTACAGTCTGCGCGGCCAATGGTCTCCTCGGCAGCAGCTGTCCGCTGGTCGCGAATGTGATGCCACTGCTCGCCCACTGTGGTTATGCAGTCCACATCACGCATGAGCGCAGCCATCGCCTTCTCCAGCTCCGTACGTTACGCCACAGTACCGAGGGAGAGAATGTCAAATTTACGCCGATTCACGGCAGGAGTGCAATATATTGATTTACGAAAATATATGTACAGTTTGGTCCGCACCAAGTTGTGATCAGTGCCACACTCAGCTCCACGCAGTACACGTGTCATGCGCACTTCACGCATATCACGCTGACGTACAATGACATAGTCGAGCAGGTGAGCATGACACTCCGTGGGTGCGTCCAGTTTGTTATATCACTCGCACTTAGTGCAAACCGGGTGTTCGTGATCGTCAGGCCGTGAGTGGCACACAGTGAGAGCAGCCTGTCACCGTTCGCATTCGCTGAACCAATAAAATGCGAACCGATAAAAGCTGTCCACACCGATGCATCATGCCCAATGCGCGCGTTGAAATCACTCTGCAGAAATAGTCGGTCGCTCCTCGGCACAGACCGTATCACGGAGGATAGCTCAGTGTAGAACTGATCACGCGTGCCATCAGGATAACACATGGTCGGACCGTACGTGCTTATAAAAGTAGCAAACTTACCTCTTCCGAGTCGTAGGCGAACAGTCATCAGTCGCGCGCTGATGCCTGTCGGTTGACCCACTAGCTGGCCCTGGAGGCGATCGGATATTGCAAATCCGACCCCATGTTCACGTGGTGCTGAGGCGCCGTTGCCCATCCAGTAGAATATGTGGCGAGCACCTGCTTCATGCAACTTACCTTGCTCAGCGAGTCGGGTTTCACTGAGCGCCGCAATATCGATGTTGTAACGCACCAGCTCCAACGCGACGAGTGCAGTGCGTCGCTCCGGGCGCTCGCTGGAGTTCCGGTCCAGTAGTGTGCGCACGTTCCAGCACCCGATGCTGAGTGCTTTGCGCGCAGGCAGACGATTGCATTGGTGGGCAATCGAACATTAGGTGGTCGTTGTGCTTCGGAGTTTTGTTTGAGGAGCTCCGCCGGGAGCCTTTGGCTCAGTAGCCTGACCCACAAGGCAGTGGGTGATTTGGAGGTTTGCTTGAGGGACTTTACCCGGCGCCTTTGACGCAATAGCCTGACCCACAATGCAGTGGGTGGTTTGGAGGTTTGCTTGAGGGACTCTGGCCGGAGCCTTTGGCTCAGTATCCTGACCCACAAGGCAGTTGGGAGCAGGTCCACCTCGGGAATGTGTATGCAGAGACAGATGGGGATCTGCTTGACGGCCGTCACACGCAGCCTTGGAGGTACTAGAACAATTATTATATGTTTTGCGACCGTAGTAGGATCCGCACCTGCGACCACGGCCAGACGCAGGTGGGTTTTGGCGGATTTACACCAATTTGACTAGCGACTGCCTGGCTCAAGGCGCTCAGTAGCAAACCATTGAAAACCCGGAGGTGTCCTCCCACCGTCAGAGACAATGCGTGGCACTCGTGCTCTACGCCAATCGAGCTGTGAGCTTATAACCCGTAGACCTGTTTTCTTCCACGGCTAGGTTTTACGGGAAGTGGGCCATCGACCACATCCGAACCTCCGAAGAGGATGGACTGGGATACTGCCAGGGCGCCCAATCCTGACAGGAGAACGACTCGGGTCCTCAGCTAAAGCCTTCGATTAAATGAACACCCGAAAGGCAGCAGGTGTAGCACATGGTTAGTTCGCGGACTCATGCGGATTGGGGTCCTGGATCTGACCTCATGAATGTATCTCGTATTGGTTTGTGAACAACTTATTTCATGTGTTCATTAAGATTTATGTCACGGTTTCCTTATGCAAGACACGGTTAACTTTGTTTGTTATCTGTCTCACCAGTGATTGTCTGTTGCTTGGTATCCCCAGTTTGGCTGCGCTTGATGTGCAGGTTAACCGTGTTAAACACCGTGCCCTTCTAACATCTTTGCCACCTCAGACACTTCACATGATGTTCTATTTCGATGACGTAGGCGCAGATTACTCAGATCCTTACGGGTTACACCTTTGCCGTTCTCCTGATAGATGAAGCGCCTCAACTCCGGCGTCTTATGAAAACTGTCCATCAAGCGCGGAACCTCCTTCTCCTGCCGCGGTGACAGCCGACGGTGGCATGAATACAGCCAGGGGTTAGCCAAGAGAAAATCATGAATTGGATCTTGAAATAACTTCCCACGACATGTTTCCCTCCTTTACAACCACCGAGATTCGAGCCTTGATTTGTAGGATTTGTATTTACATGCGTTAATTTCCGTGTTGCAAAATATTAACTCACCGCTTGCCACGCGATCCTGAACGTTCACAATGTACGCAACGGTAAAGGATGTAACCGTAGCCGTCCGCATCCGGCAACTGCTTCCGCCTTCCACGCTGTTACGCCGCAGCAGACACGGATGAAACTCGGGAAAAACTAGTCGCCACTTTAACCTAAAAACGTCCCAACTGCTCCTCAATGTCTTCAACGCTTTCCTAATTCCCAATGACCAGAGACCTGAATAGCGCACTATCATCCACAGCCATAGCGGTAGCAGAAATTCAAGTATGGCCATCGAAATAATAAAATAATCATCATACATATGCATCCTTTACCGGTAACATTTTCTATGTTCCCATAACGCACACACAATCCTATTCCCTCCACTTATTCTAGCTATTGCTAACTATTTGCACAGTCCTCCTCCTTGGAAACGTCAGTAGGTAACCTTGTAGCTAAGTCCATTTGTACCAGGGAGCGTCCTAAAGAAACAAAATTTTCCAATAGTGCAATCAAACGGGATCGTCCAATCCGCCACTGTCGCGATTTTGAATGCGGTTGTTGTTCATTAGGACAGCCGGCTTCTACTTTCTAAAAAGTAAGGTTTTTATTGGGTAAACTTCTTGCGCAACGTGTTTGTAAAGAAGTCAGTACCTCCGAACATCCAACAACTCGTATGTACAATTCCCAGTTTGCAAAGTTGAATAAAAGTGTTAAAGTTGAAATATAACGGTGAATGGTTAAAAAGAAAACGGAATGTAGAAAATGGTTTAAGGAAGCCTGCGATATGTATTTCAGCAAGCATCCTGTATTATTAATAAACATTACTGTGGGTTCAATCGTGTGTACCGAAACCACACTGCCGAAAGAACATTATTTCCAAGTGGCGGATACGATGCTCTGCAATCGAACGCCCCCTGCTGCCTTTTTAGGTTTTAATTTCAAAAGACAGTTCCGGGACAGTGTTTACAAGTGTCGTGCAACAACTTTGACTTTTGTCAAATTTAGCTTGATCCAAAGAATTTGGGATCATCGTTTTGTAGCGACCTGGAGATTCCCCCGTATGACTGTGTAAACTATTCTAAAATATTGAAATTATAGCTTTCTTATGTATTAGGGAAGTATTCGGTTTGCCTGTTGGAACGTTGCTCCCGTTTGTTGAAAACACGAACAGGATCTCCGCCATTGGCGCCGTCCTACAGCAACACACAAATGGGAGCTGGAAACCTCTTGCATTCTACTCTAGACGCCTACAACCCGCCGAAGTCAAGTACAGCACGTTCAGTCGCGAACTGCTAGCCGTTTACTCTACAGTTCGACATTTCCGACACGTCCTCGAAGGTAACACCTTCATTATCTTCACCGATCACAAGCCGCTTATCTACGCATTCCGAAATCAATCAGCTCGACACTCACCACGTGAGATTCGTCAGCTGGATTTCATTGCTCAATTCTCGACTGATATCCGACACATTTCTGGCCAACAACATACGAACCCCTCCAAAGCTTTTGAAAACGACAAAAAAACCGACAAAAGTTTTTTTTTGAAAACCCAAAAAGAACGCAAAATGTTTTGAAAACCCGAAAAAGAACAAAACGTTTTGAAAACACAAAAAGAGCTACGTTTTGACTGACGCCTACCTCATCCGGTAAGTGTCACTTTTGCTTTTGCCCTCGCCCCCACCGTCACTGCTCTTGTTTCCGTTTATCTTCCATGTATGAACCGGAGGAGATGCCGAGGCTGAAGCGAACCCTTGACCTTCACGAACTCGCGAACATTTAACGCTTGCGAACTTCCCCCCTTTTGTGTTTTTGGCACCGTTAGGGAGGACACGGGTGGGAGCCCGCTAGGGTCCGATCGCCTGGTTCTCCCCCAGCAGCTGCATCAGGTTTCACTACCTGGTCTCGCAGAAGCCTGGCCCGCGACGGACAGTCCTCACGTAGATCGAAGGGTCACCCACGGTTTCCCTTCTAGGAGGGGGGCTGTGTAGCGACCTGGAGATTCCCCCGTATGACTGTGTAAACTATTCTAAAATATTGAAATTATAGCTTTCTTATGTATTAGGGAAGTATTCGGTTTGCCTGTTGGAACGTTGCTCCCGTTTGTTGAAAACACGAACAGGATCTCCGCCTTTGGCGCGCGCGACTCGATTGCGAACGACGCTCTGTCAACGCACTCGACGCCATCGACATTCTCCCTAGCTAGCTCTCTCCGGGTGCCCTATTTTTAGCATTAGCTAACGCTCCTCCCGTTCAATAAACTTCTTCCCTAGTTTACTTTTGTGTCTTCTTCCCACTACTTTTGGTTGGTCGTCTAGTCCCGTACCGGATATATATAGCGCACGATCCACGCGCTATAGTTTTCCCCGGATTACGTCGTACCCGTTTTCGGGTACTTACCAAAGTCGTCCATCTTTTTCGGGTTCAGCCTCTGGCTATTTCTCCGGTATTTTTGTGTTTTTAATCCGTTTTGCACCTTGTTTAACCCATGACTGTTTCTGTTGTCTGCTCTGCAGGTAACAGCTTGTCGGTTTCACGTTTTCATACTTGTTTCAAACTCTGAAAGCGTCATATCGGATTCACTGAATACCGGCTCTAATGTTTCTTCGGCTGCATTGCTCATCGAATCTAATGCTGTATGCGTCAGCGGGAGCTGCTCACAGCCCGTGACGGACGAGTCTGGAGGCATGCAGTTCTATGTATGCAACTGCTGGTACCATGAGAACTGTACCGACTTGAGCCCTTATCAGTACGCAATGCTTTCGACTAGCGATGGCATGCTGTTTAATTGTCTTCTATGCCGTCGCCATCGATCTACGGGTCTTGAGGTCACTGAGGAGATATCAAGCTACATCTGGCTGGGTAATCAGCAGTTGTGGTCCTTCTTCATATCTCTTGATCGGAAAGTGGCGTTACTGATGAGGAATATGGGAGTCTTTATTTATGTTGACTCATTAGAGGAAGACACGCAACTAACCTCACTTGCTGTGAATGAAAATCCGACTGAGGTGATGACTACCTTGTCGTGTGTCCTAGCGGTCCAGAATGCCTCTAAAGGGGCCTCTGATGTCGTACTGGAAGCCGTCCAAAGCGAGACCGAATTTTTGGCCCCCGGGTCTAATAAAAACAAGAGGAAGCTGGCTAAGAAAGTCCGTAAGGCTGCCTCAAAGCCTGAACGTACTGAAAGCATTAAGGTATTGGAGGTGGAGCACAAAACTCCAACTCCGATCACCCCAGTTCCATTGGCGAAGCAACGCGCCGTGTCGACTTCGGCCATACCCGCAAAATCTGAAAAGACTAGACCGGTGAGGGAGTTGGAGACAGAGAATAAAGCCTTAACCTCAATTACTCCAGCTCACTTGGCGAAGAAACGCGCCGTGTCATCTGCCAAACCGGTCGAAACTGAGGTTGCGTCGAAGACACGTGGAGTAAATACGCCTCGTCGAGATGATTCTTTTACTGATAGTATCGTTATCTTTCGTAACGTTGCTGAATCCGCGGCAGCTCTTCCAAAGGAACTCATGCTAGATGACCTCCAGTGGTTCAAGTTCTGCGTCAATAAGATGCTTCCACCTGGTTTCCCCGGTGTAATTATCAGGAAATAAACCAGATTGGGGAACGTCCCTGTAGACACGCCGACTCCGCGACCCCGACTACTTCGTGTATTTCTCTCTACCCCAGAGGAACGCAAAGCGTTAATGCGCTTTGCATTCAAACTCAAGGGTAGTAATGTCAGCGTTCAGCCGGACCCACTGGCAGATCGACTGAAATTAACGGAAGCCCTCAAAAGCCTAAAGAGCAGGCGGGCGGCTGGTGAGCAAGGCCTTCGTCTTGTGGGTTTTCAGGTGGTCAGCCGGAAGTCAAACTCTGCTCTACCAGAACCTCTCCTGGTAGCGTACGACCCAGGGCTGGTCGTGCCGAGTTCCTTCGGGTAGTGCTTAGTAATGTGCGTAGCCTAAGGAACAAGGTACACGAGATGGGTCTACTTGTAGACAAATCTCGTCCCGACATACTTGCTATCACCGAAACGTGGCTGTCCCCGGATATCACCGACGGTGAAGTATGTTTCCCTGGCTACGCACTGCTTAGATGCGATCGCTCCGTTGGCCGCCAAGGTGGGGGCGTCGCTCTTTATGTGAGTTGTAAACTCGATGTGTTGAGGACCTGTGTGTTCCAGTCGCCGGATCAAACTGTTGAAGCACTCTCAGCTATTGTGTGCACTTCCTCTGCTCAATTTACAGTTGTAATGGTATATCGAAGTCCTGGTAGTATCTCCAAGCAGGTTATTGAATTTATTCGTACTCAGGCTGCCAATAAGTGTCTAATACTGGGTGACTTCAACCTCCCTGAAGTCTGCTGGGCTGATCTATCTTGCAGTTCGGCGGTGGGCACTTTTGGTTCGGACCTCCTCGAGCTAACATTGCGACTACCTTTGCATCAGTTCGTAGACCTCCCGACTAGATATATGCGCAACCAAATCCCGTCTACCTTGGATCTCATTTTTGCGAAGTCACACGATTTCGTAAGTGATATCCTCTAGGAGCCAGTGACCATGTCTGCATATGCTTTTGATGTGCTCTAACTAAGTGTCATCAAGCTACCGCTGAGGCATGTCCAAATATTTGGCTAGCAGACTTTAACCTAATGCGGGACAAAGCTTCAGTTTTGCGTTGTGCGACACCGTGGCTGACACCGTTGAGACAGCCTGGGAGAAATTTAAGGCATACCTCACCGAGATCTCTGCCCCCACATCCCACTCACTAATAGAAGGGTGACACGGACGCAACCTCCTTGAATAGATCATACAGGTAAATACCTGCTCATCATCATCATACACGTTCGCTGGAGGTAAGAATCACCTCAGCTACTGTGCCGCAATACACAGAAAAAAGAAAAAAATGCAACTGGTGCAAGCCGGCTGAGCTACCGATAACGGATGGGCATCGTACCAGTAAGCGACCAGCCGGCAACTGTGCATCAAAAAAATTACTATGCTAAATTCCATAAAATTAAATAATGAGACCGTGATTGGAGGCGGTGGGGTGGGACCAAGAAACTCACAGCACGAACGCCACTGAGGTCGGCTCCTAGCCATATCAGCAAGTGTGTCCAACCAAACGTGTTCATCGTCTTTTGGACCCCAACCAGGGAGCCGAGACGCTCCCACCGAGGCCAGCTCAGAAGTGAGGGCCTTCATTCCTCTGGACCAAATCATCGCTTGGCCACTTCTCCTCTTCTTCCATTCACACCTCCGGCGCGCAAACAACGCACGTCGCGGGAGTCGTTCGGCTGGCATGCGTAACACGTGGCCGAGCCATCGGAGCCTTGTGCGGGTAATAACGGTGCTGAGCGGTTCAGAACTTTTTGCTGGACCGTAAACAAGGCGTTGAACACGCTCGTTGCTCACGCGGTGTTCCCACCAAATGTGAGCCAAATTACGAAGGCACCGGTGGTCGAACGTAACTAGCCTCTTCAAGTCCGCTACTTTAAGCGGCCAGGTTTCACAACCGTACAGTAGGGTCAAACGTACTGCTGCATTGTACACTCTACCCTTCAGGGCAAGAGTGATGTCGCGCCGGCGCCATAAGTGGCGAAGGTTAGCAAAAGCGCCCCGAGCTTTTGCTATACGATTCGTAATCTCATCTTCAATCCCACAGGCGCTGATACAACTTCCCAGGTAGTTGAATTTTTGAACGACTTCTAGCTGATCCCCACCAAGGGTCAGCGTAGGGGGCGGTCCAGACCAATCTTGGAGAAACGCTTTGCACTTCGACGGTGCGAAGCAAAGCCCGAAGTGACGGACAGCTAGTGCTAATCTGTCCAGTGCCGCTTGGCACATTTGTGAGCTGTCACAGCTTAGGGCAATATCATCAGCATACTTTAAGTCAAGAAGTCGTTCTCCTGGGAGTAGCTCCACACCTTCCAAGTCGTGTCCTGTGAACGCGATTTCCATGACTTCGTCAACAGCGAAGTTGAAGAGGAAAGGTGACAGCGGGCATCCTTGTCTCACGCCGCTGGAGATATTAAAGGGCGACGACAGTTTGCCGTAAACCCGTGCTACGCGCACATAATGCTTGGATAATATTCACATATTTCTCGGGCACACCTCTCCTGAGTAGACAGTCCCAAAGTGCATGTCTGTCCACCGAACCGAATGCACCTTTGATATCGAGGAACACGACAATGGTGAGCCGCCAATATATGTGACGGTGCTCCAACAACTGACGCAAGGTGAAGATGTGGTCAATGCGGCCACGACCTCGACGAAATCCAGCTTGCTCTTCACGAATATGGCTTTCACGATTACCAGTCAGTCTGTGAAGGATGACAGAAGCAAGCAATTTGGAGGCGATGGATATCAGACTGGTTTCTCTATGGCTGTGGCATTCCGATCGTGAGCCTCCTTTGAAAATTGGGACTATGATGGAGCGGCTCCAATCGGTTGGGACAGTTTCCTGCTCCCACAGCTTGACCAGTAACTCGTGTAAATCATCCATAAAATCAGGTCCCCCGAATTGGAAGAGGGCTGGAAGATCATCTGGTCCCGCGGCTTTATTTAACTTCAACAGTTTGATCTCATGTTCGACTTCTGAGCGAGAGTGTGGATCCAAAGGGACAACCCAGGGAGTGGGGCGATCAGTGGCCGGCGAGAAATCTAACCATTCAGACCGATTAAATTGCTTTTCAGAGTGCTCAGCCCAACGGTTCAAGCGTTTTGGTAAGCTGTGGATAGGCTGTCCACTCTCGACACAAATTGTTTCACTAACACCAGGTCTCCTGCTGCCCGTTTCCCGTATCAGACGGAATAACTCACGATGGTTACCAAGGGCAGCGACCATTTCCATCTCTGTTGCACGACGAGACCACCAGGATTCGCGGTCTCTCTTCAGGCTAGCACGGAGTTTTGCCCGGAGCTCTTTGCGAGTTTCATTGTGTTCGCTTCCAGCCGGAATCTGCCGGCGAGCATCTATAAGTTCCAGAGACTGTGAAGAGACCCAATGTCCATGTTGGCGATTAGACACCCCGAGGATTTTCCTGTTGCTAGTAAGGTCTGGTGAATATGAGACCAGTGGGCTTCAATTGCATCCAGTGAGCGTTTATCCAAGTCGCATGACAACGTACTTTGATACGCATTCAGAACAGCTGGCTTCGCCAGTTGGCTGGTGTCAATGCGCTCACAATATCGTCGTGGGCGTCCGCCAAAGCACATCCGCAGGTCAGCACACACAAGTGCATGGTCGGTGTCCACACCTGTGTTCCAAATCGTGCGACAGTTCTGGACGCAGCCTCTCCAGCGGTAACTGATAACAATGTGATCGATTTGCGTCCATAGCTGGTTGGAGGCTGGTGGGCGCCAAGTCACCCTCCGACGGGTGCTGTGTCGGAAATTAGTGCTCGCAAGAAATAAGTGAGTATCCTCACACAAATGAAGTAACCGCTCACGGTTATCATTACGGGAGCCTATACCATGTTGGCCGCCCAGATGCAGCTCATCTGTGGATAATTTTCCAACTTGAGCGTCCAGATCCCCAGCCAGCACTACAGTGTCCGAGCTTCTTCTGTGGCGAAGGAGTTCGTTCAGTTGGCGATAGAAGTCGTCTTTTACCGAGTCATCGCTACAGTTTGTCGGTGCATAGGCAGCGATAACGAATAGACACCTGTCAGTCCCACGCGACTTCGAAGTTTTGAACGAGCCAGCCAATGGGACCGCACACATCCGGCTACTGATTGGAATCCAATCAACCAGAGCAGCTTCAGTCCGGGGACTCAGGGCAATACCAACACCGGCTTGGCCGGTGCTCGAAGCTGCATCGTCACCGGATAGGCGCAATGAGAAAGTTCTGCTAGTGTCACCTGAAGAGGATCGCAGAGTGAGTACAGAGCTCGAGTCTTGCAGGCGGGTCTCCGATAAGCAGCAGATATCGATCGAGAGGGTCTCTAATGTTCGGGCAAGTGCTGCCTGTTGACCGATCTGAAGCGGCTTCATCAACCAGCACCTACGAAAGCTATTGAGCGGTTAGAAATAAATGTGAGCATCATCTTAGAACTCTTCGTCTTCAGTACGAGGAGGATTTGGCTAACACAGCCGTAACAAATCCAAAGAAGTTCTTTGCTTACGTAAAGACGTAGCGGTGCAAACTCGTCTATACCGGCTTTACTATGTGCGGACGGGACCTATGGGCATACCGACTATGATCATGTTTGTATACTTAGCGAACAGTATACTGGTGTCTTTTCTCATGAGTGTCTACTTCAGGTTGAGCTGCTCACAAAAGTTCCAGAGGATTCTTGCCCAACTAAAATCAGCATAACGGCGACACAAGTCTTCGGGCTATTGCAAAGGCTAGATCCTTCCAAAGCTTCTGGCCCTGATTCAATTCATCCGAAGCTGATGCATGAATTGGCAGCTGAGCTAAGTAGCCCTCTGACATGCATGTTTACAATATCACGACAGCTGTGCCTTACCTTCGGAATGGAAGAAGGCAATCATCTGTCCGATTTTTAAAGGCGGGGACAGAGTTCTGCCCGTGAACTACCGGCCTGTCAGCTTAACAAGTGTAGTAGTCAAGTTGTTTGAAAAATTGGTCAGGGATTCGTTGGAGAATCACCTGATTAAGTTTAACCTTCTCAGTGCGGCCCAGCACGGATTCCGTAAGGGATTTTTATGTCTGACAAATTTACTTGTAGCTCGTGAAAGCTGGGCTGAGGTAATAGACAACGGTCACGCCCCTTGCGTGGGGGGGGGGGGTGGGGCGGTGGGGGTGGGGGGGGGGGGGGGGGGGGGGGGGTGGTGGGGGGGGGGGTGGGGGGGGGTGTGCGGGGGGGGGGGGGGGTGGGGGGGGGTTGGGGGTGGGGGGGAGGGGGGGGGGGTGGGGGGTGGGTGGGTTGGGTGGGGGGGTGGGGGGGTGTGGGGGGTTGGGGGGGGGGGGGGGGGGGGGGGGGGGATCGGAGGGGGGTGTGTGTGAGGGGGGGGGGATGGGGTTGGGGTGGGGGGGGGGGGGGGGGGGGGTGGGGTGGGGGGGGGGGGGGGTTGGGGGTTGGGTTGGGGGGGTGGGGGTGGGGGGGGGTGTTTTGGGGGGGGTTGGGGTGGGTTGGGGGGGGGGTGGGGTGTGGGGTGGTTGGGGTTGGTGTGGGTTGGTGGGGGGGGTTGGGTTGGGGGGGGGTGGGGGGTTGTGTAGTGGGGGGGGGGTGGGGGGTTTGGTTGTAGGGGGGATTGGATTGGTTAGGGGTGTGGGAGGGTTGGGGGGTTAGGGGTGGGGGTGGATGTTGATGGAGGTTTGGGGAGGGGGGAGGGGTGGGGGGGGGGGGGAGTGGCAAAAAATCGAGAGTGGGGTGGGGGGGATGGGTATCGAAAGGTGGATGGATGCAGGTTGATCTAGGTATCACCCATACCTCACTGCTTCACTCTGGGGAAAATTGGAGGAAGGCTGCTTGTAGAGGATTCCGTATGATGTTGTTTATTTGCCGCTCCTTCGGTGTCCTAACGGCCAATATTTTTGTGAAGCTGTTCTCAGCTTTTTTTGCAACCCCACTTAGAGCACTGTATCCAGGCTTGTCCACCTTGTCTTGTAAGGGACAAAATGGAACTGGAGAGGGTTTTGCGAGTGGGTACAAGATTAGTGCAGGGGTTACGGGGGCAAACTATCCCGAACGTTTGTTTAGCTTTGGTATATACTCAATGCACTACCGCAGAATTAGATGAGACTTGATTCTCACTTACCCTATCTTAACGGGTGAGATCGGTCCAGACTTGTCCTGGCTATTTAGTCCCGCCAAGCTGCCTAGTCTCCGAGATCACCCGTTGAAGCTGCACAAACAGTTTTCTGACCGAGTAAGGACGGAAACTCGCTTGTCGCGTCGAGTTATTGAACGTTGGAGCTCGCTTTCGGAGCACGTGGTTAGGGAGTCTACGGTAGAGGGTTTCGAGCGTCAGTTAGATGCTCTTGGATGGCAGTACCAAACCTTCCCCTTCTCCTAACCGACTTGTGTCTTCAACTTTCCCTTCGTACTTTTTTTAATTTTCTTCTCACCTTGGTATTATCATTATTTAGCAGACATTCCTCCTCTTCTTTTCTTAGCTTACCCTTCACTTTTTTACTTCACATAAACCGGCCCGGCAGGGATTGCTGGGCAGGAAAATGTGGGCAGTAATTGGTTGGACAGGGTGTGATGCGGTCTTCGTTTTTGGCTTTTCAACATCTCAAGCAGACCTGTCAATTCCCGATCTGACGATACGCAAAAGAAGGAGCATTCACGGGATTACCCTATCGTTTCGGTCCCAACTGATCTTGCACTTGAACATTGTGAAAATCTCATTGATCGCCATTGGCGGATCCGATGCTCTGGCCGTCACAGACGATAATCAACAGCGCCTTATCTGCTGCATCAAGCAGGGTGGATAGGCTTATGGATGCTACTGCTCAGACCTTCCCGTCTTCTTATTCCCCTTCTTGCGCTTTTTCATCCTTATCGTCCCGCTCCAACTTTACTTTTATCCCCCATTTCCAATCCCCCTATTCTTGGCCCTCCCCCACCTTGCTTCAATAGTCACTTGTCTTCTAGTTTCAAATCACAATCGCAGCGGATCGCTCCAATTCAGTCGACACGTCCAAGTTCAACCAAGCGGACAACGTCGGTTCATCCGCTTCCCTTTGGAGTCCTCGCTAAGACTTGCATGCCTCAACGTGCGCACTTTGCTACAGACTGGCCAACAGACAGCACTTTCCTGCACACTAGAGACCCTATTGATCGATATTTGCTGTTTCTCAGAAATCTGCAACATTCGAGCTCTGGGCTTACTCTGTAACCCCCGCTCCACATGCGACACTGGCGGCATATTCTCATTGCGCCTGCCTAGCGATGATACAACTTCAGATGCCGGTCAAGCTGGCGTCCGCGTTGTTTTGAGTCCCCTTTCTGAAGCTGCCCTGATCAATGGGATCCCAATCAACAGTCGGATGTGCGCCGTTAGATTAGCTGGTTCGTTCTATGCTACGAAGTCGCGCGGGAACAAACTGCCTGTTTGTCATTGCGGCCTACGCCCCCTACAAACTGTAGCACTAACTTCACGATTTTCTTCGTTACAGAAGAAGCACAGGTACTGTAGTATTGGCTGGCGATCTAAACGCCCAAGTCGCAAAATTGTCTTCTAGTGAGCTTCATCTAGGCGGCCAACATGGTGCAGGTTCCCGTAATGATAACGGTGAGCTATTGCTACAGCTGTGTGAAGATTCTCGTCTCTTTATCGCGAGCACAAACTTTCGACAGCGCCCGCAGTACAGCGACTTGACGGTCACTGACCACGGACCAGCCGGGGATGCAAATCGATCACGTCGCGAACACTTGCCGCTGAAGAGGCTGTCTCCAAAGCTGTCGTTCGATTTGGAGCACGATCATGGACTCTAACCACGCACTTGTCTGCGCCTACTTCCGAGTGCGTTTCGGTGGACGTTCGCAGTGTCAATGTGAACAGATTGACACCAGCCAGCTGGCGAAGCCGGGTGTTCTGTGTGTGTGTGCGCTGACATCCGGACTGAGTAAGCACACACTGAGCATCGTCGATTATCACTGGTCGCACATTCGTCAAACATTACTATCAGGAGGCGTGTCTTCATGTAGCAAATCAAATTGCCAACCTAGACATTGGGTCTCTACACAATCTGTGGAACTTATGGATGCTCGCCGACCTATTCCGGCTGGAAACGAATACAATGAGGCTCGCAAAAATCTCAGGCAAAACTACGTGCCAACCTGAAGAAAAACCGCGAAGCCTGGTGGTCTCATCGTGCCTTCGAGATGGAAACAACCGCTACCGTTGGTAATCCTCGTGTTTTTCCGTTTGATACGGGAAACTGATAGCAGGAGACGTGGTGCTAGTGAGACCATACGCGACGAGAGTAGGCAGCCGATCCACAGCTTGTCAAAACGCTTGGAATATTGGGCTGAACACTTTGCAAGGCAATTTAACCAACCTATGTTATCCTTTCTTCTTCGGCTATTGATCGCCCTCCTCCCTGGGACGTCTCCTTAGATCCGCAGTCACGCGTAGAAGTCGAATATGATATCAGGTTGTTGAAATTGCATAAGGCCCGAGGGTCAGATAGAATTTTCCCAGCCCCAAATTCGGGAGACCTGCTCTAGTATATGATTTACACCAGTTGCTAATGAAACTTTTGGAGCAGGAGACTGCCCGACAGACTGGAGCCACTCCATCATTGTCCCAATTGTCAAGGGAGGCTGCCGTTCGGAATGCAGCAATCATAGAGGGATCAGCCTGGTCTCCATTGCCTCTAAATTGCTTGCGTTTGTCATTATCCACAGACTGACACTCGTGAAAGCCAGATTTGTGAAGAGCAAGCCGGATTTCGTCGAGGTTGGGGCTACCTCGACCACATCTTCACCTTGCGTCAATTGTTGGAGCACCGCCATGTTTATTGGCGACCCACCGTTATCGTGTTTCTTGACATAAAAGGTGCCTTCGACTCAGTCGATAGATGTGTCCTTTGGGACTGTCTGTTCAGGAAAGCTGTGCCTGATAAATATGTAGACATTATCAAAGTACTGTACGCACATAGTTCGGGCGGGGTGAGGGTTTATGGCAAACTGTCGCCACCCTTCAGTATCACCAGCGGTGTGAGACAAGGATGCCCGCTGTCACTTTTCTTCTTCAACTTCGCTGTTGAGGAAGTCATGGAAACATTGTTCTCTGGTCACAACCTAGTTGTGGAGCTACTTCCTGGTGAGCAACTTCTTGACTTGGGGTACGCGGACGATATTGTCCTAATCTGTGACAGCTGCCAAACATGTCAAGCAGCACTGGACCGATTAGCACTGACTGCCAATCCTTTTGGGCTATACTTTGCTCCATCGAAATGCAAATACTTTTCTAATATTGCCAGGGACCCACTCCTGCACTGGCCCTTGGTGGCGATCAGTTAACTCGTTCAGAAATTCAGGTACCTGGGCAGCTATATTAGCGCCCGTGGGGTCGAAGATGAGATTAAGAACCATATAGCATAAGCTCGAAGTGCTTTTGCTGATCTCCGCCACCTGTGTTGCAGACGCGACATTACTGTTGCCCTGAAGGGCAGAGTTTATAACGCAGCCGTCCATTCAACCCTCCTGTACTGTTGTGAAACCTGCCCCATCAGGTCGACAGACATAAAGTGGCTCGTCACATTCGATCATGGCTACCTTCGTAGCTTAGCTCATGTCTGGTGAAAGCACCGCGTGAGCAAGGAGCTTGTTCGGCGTCGTGTATTTGGTGCAGGAACAGCGAGTGAACTGCTCAACGCCATTATATCACGCACCAGGCTCCGATGGCTGGGCCACGTGTTGCGCATGCCAGCACCTCGACTCCCGCGACGTGCATTGTTTGCGCGCCTGGGGGTGCGATTGGAAGAGGAGGAGAGGAGGCCAAGTGATAACTTGGTCGAGAGAAATGCAAATCCTTAGTTCGAAGTTGGCATCGGTTGGTGCATCCCGACTGCCTGGCTGACTTCCTAAGGATGATGAACACGTTTGGTTGGACCCACTTGCAAATATGGCTAGGAGCCGGCCCCAATAGGGTTTGTGTTGTGAGTTCCTTCGTCCATCCCCCTCCTGCTTAGTCTCCCCCTCCAATCACGATCACATTCGCTAGGCGTAATACAACTCTTTTTGCGGTACGATAGCCGGCTGTTAGCTCTCCGGAACGATGTCCATCCGTTACTGGGGACTTAGCCGGCGTTTCACTGTTGTATTTTTTCTTCTTGTCTTTGGTATTACTGCTGCACAATAGCTGAGGTGTTTTCCACCTGCAGCTTACGTGTATAATGAATGGTTGAATCAGCTTTTTCATCCTGCTTGCCCAAGTTGTAGGCCGTCCACCACACTGCCCCCTTCCAACCTTGTCCAGAGACCTCGAACAAGGCACGATGCGGAAGACGATGAACAGGCATGCGCATTACGTGTCCGAGCCATTGTAGTTGGCGCCTCGTAGGCGGTAGTCCGGATGCATTGACATCCGAGGACTTTGAGAAGATCGTTGAAAGTCGAGGATTCGAACTGCGGACCGCGGTCGGTAGTCACGGTGGCTGGACAGCCATGTGAAGCGACCCAGCGCTCAACGAAAGCGCGCGTTACGGTGTCCGTGGATACGTCGGGTATAGGTACGGCCTCGGGCCAACGGTTGTATCGGTCGATCATGGTCAGCATGTAGACCATTCCTCTGGATGGTGCCAAAGGTCCAACTATGTCGAGATGGACATGGGCGAAGCGAGCTGAGACTTGCAGAAAACGACCAAGCGGAGCAGACACGTGCCGCTGTATCTTGGCCTGCTGACACGTTAGACAACCGCGTGCCCAGCGCTTAAGCTCGCGTTGCATTCCGAGCCAAACTTATCTCTCGGATATGAGCTTGATCGTGGCTCGGATGCCTGGATGAGCAATGTTATGAAGTGTGTCAAAAACTAGCCGTCGAAAGGTTTCTGGAACGACGGGTCGAGGTCGTCCAGTAGAAGTATCGCACACGATTGTGCCATCAGATGTCGGCAGTGGATGCGGTGTGATTCGTATCGAAGAATCTTGTTTGACGTTATGACAGTCAGTGTCGGTTAGTTGCGCGGTAGCCATGGCAGATAAGTCGATTGCCTGGCCAGGGGTGTGGATTGCGGAGACGCGCGAAAGAGCGTCAGCAACGACGTTATTCTGACCTGAAATGTGTCGGAGGTCAGTAGAAAATTGAGCCACGAAATCCAGCTGACGAACCTCACGTGTTGAGTGTCGAGCTGATTGATTTCGAAAGGCGTAAATAAGCGGCTTATGATCGGTGAAGATAACGAACGAATTACCTTCTAAGACGTGCCTGAAATATCGGACGGTAGAATAAACTGCCAACAGTTCGCCGCTGGACGTGCTGTACTTGACTTCTGCCGGTTGTAAGCGTCGGGAGTAGAAAGCGAGTGGTTTCCAGCATCCCTCAGTGGATTGCTGCAGGACGGCGCCAATGGCGGTGTCCGATGCATCGACTGCAACGCTGAGTGGAGCTTTGGGGTCGAAATGGTGAAGCATAACGGTTTCAGCCAAGGCCTCTGCACTTTGAAGGCTTCGGTTGCAGCGGTCGTCAACTCGACGTTGCCGTTCTTGCGTCCACGAAGTAGGTCGGTCAATGGACTGAGCAAGTCGGCACAACGTGGCAGAAATCGACGGTAGTAGTTGATCATCCCACTAAAGCGGCGGATGGCGGCCAAAGAAGTCGGAAGGGGAAGTCCTTAATAGCGCTGACCCGGTCTTCGAGCGGCCGTATGCCATGCTGGTCAATTCTATGACCAAGAAATTCGATAGATGGTTGCTGAAAGATGCACTTGTCAGCGTTGACAGTAATGCTATTAGAGGCTAATCTCTCGAAAAGCATCTTGAGGTGCTCCGCGTGCTGCTCATCGGAAGAACTAGCTACTAAGATGTCGTCTATATAAGGATAAACGAAGTCGTGACTTCTCGTGACAGAGTCCATGAAGCGTTGAAAAGTTTGAGCTGCGTTTCGAAGACCGAAGGGCATGCGCAAGAATTCGAAAAGTCCGAAAGGCGTGATGACTGCGGTTTTCGGAATGTCATCCTCGGCTACAGGGATCTGGTGGTAAGCGCGAACCAGCTCGATCTTCGAGAACACACGGGCGCCACGTAGGCTAGCCGTGATGCCCTGAATGTGCGGAATTGGATAGCGGTCGGAGACAGTAGCGTTATTGAGAGCGCAATAGTCGCCACATGGACGCCAGTCTCCTGACATTTTAGGCACCATGTGTAGAGGCGATGCCCACGGGCTCTTAGACGGGCGAATAATGCCTAAGTCTGGCATGTGCTCGAATTCGGAGCGTGCAATTTTGAGCTTGTCGGGGGTCATGCGCCTGGCTTTTGTGAACACAGGCGGACCTTTCGTAACGATGTGATGTGTCGCGGCGTCGGTTGCGGAAGACAACGGGACGGCAGGACGGAAGGCCTGCGGAAAACAATCGAGCAGAGTTTGCCCGACGGGTGAACTAAGTTGAGTCGCGAACACGGGACTGATTGACGCGGTGTCGGTCAAAGTCCCAATGACTGCGAGATTCGTAAGGCGGTCGACTAGATGGTGTCGCTTAACGTCCACGAGTAGGTCGTAATGACGTAAGAAGTCGAGACCAAGGATAGGCGTTTGAACATCCGCAACGGGGAATATCCATTTGGAAGCGCGTCGGAGGCTGAGATTTAGCGTGCGCGAGCGTTAACCATATACCCGGATAATGGTCCCGTTAGCTGCGCGCAATGAGCTAGTCACCTTATCAGTCTGGTCGTTTGGATCTCGCGGGAGAACGCTGACTTCTGCGCCAGTATCGACGAGATAGCGAACTGCGGTTCTACGATCGGTGACGAAGAAAAGGCGAGTGCGTTGCCCAGCTACGTCCGTCGCCCCTACGTGCTGGTCCTCCCGTTTCCCTGCTGCTGTAGTTTGAAGGAACAGGGCGGGCGACATGACTTAGCTTGCTGGCCGAATCGTTCGTGGTACCAGCAGTAACCGTTTCTATTCGGTGATCGCGAAGGAGACTTCGAAAGTGAACGCGAACGGCTCCTAGAGCATCTACAGCGGTTATGTCCGGAGGCCGAAACGTCTGCGAATTGTCGAGTCAGTGTTGCCATCTGGGATTTAAGCGTGGCGATATCGTCGTCCGGTTTCGGCTGGACCTGCGAAACCTGGCCGTACGACTCCCAAATTCGGTCGGCTGTATCGGCCAGTTTGGATAAAGGTGCATCCTCCCTAGCACAGAGGATGTGTAGCATCTCGCGCGGAAGTCATTGCAACCACATTTTTCGAAGAAAAGAATCATCTATCGAAGTGGGTTTAGCGAGGCTCTGCATTTTTCGAAGCAGCTGAGACGGCTTAAGATCGCTAAGATCGGTTTCGTTCAGGAGTTTCGTAACTTGTTGTAGATCGGATAAGCCTGTTCTTTTCAGAACAGCTATCTTGACTGCATCGTAAGTCTTTTGGTCGTCAGGAAGATTTAGAATGTCATCAGTGTCATCGATGACATTTAGCGGAAGCGCGGAAACGACTAGGTAGAACTTGGTCTTTTCGGACCTAATACCACGCAAAGAAAATTGCGATTCGAGCTGACCAAACCAAGATTTAGGATTAGTCTCGCGAAAAGGTGCGATAGGAAGCGTAACTGTGCCGATCTGAACGTCAAAATCTAGGCGATCAGTTGCCATAGCGAGCAAAACAGCGAGCCAGCGAGATTAAACCGGAAAATGAAAAGTGAAAATAAGACGGGTTAGCGAAAAAATGTGGTCAAATCTGAAAAGAAAGGTTAGCGAAAACTCACCGGATAATGACCAAACGTCGGGGTCACCAATAAAGCGCGTAGCAGAATCGGTACGCTTTAGAACAAATACGCAGATATAAGGCCAACCTCCGGTGAGTGGAGAACACCAAAAGCAACGCTAGGAAAAATTTATTAAGGGGGCGAAAGGCTATCTAGTGCTAAAAATAAGGCACCGGAAGATAGCTAGCTAGGAAAAGGTGTGGTCGCGTGCGCGGAGAGCAAAGATGGCCGCGGAGCCGATGAGCGTCGCGCCGTTCGAAGGCGGATGCTATGTTGACTCAAAAAACGCGAGCAACGTTCAAACAGGCGAGCGGCTAATTTGCTATGTACATCGAGAAAATATAATTGTGATTTTGTAATATTTTACGCAGCATGCGGCAGCCAAACAGGGGAATCTCCAGGTCACTACATTATTTTGGATCCGAAAGAGGGTTTCCTTGATGCCATGGAGACGCTCAAATTGAGGTTCCGCCGCCCTCACTTGATTGCCAGAGCTTACATCGAAAGTCTAGTCAAAGGACCATTGATCAAGGCGAATGATAAGGAAGCGCTCCACAGATTAGCCGGGCAGAAGAAAACTTGCTTAAATACGCTGCAACAACTAAATTACGAGGCCGATCTGAACGCGACTGTGACGGTGTCGGCGGTGATTAGGCGACTGCCTTACTCACTTCAGCTCGATTGGTCAAAGAAAGCTACCAGTATCCTCCGCACTTGTAGAGGGCCCGCCTTTAAAGACCTGTACCAGTTTGTTTGTGACGTGGCTGAGACTGTTACTACTCAGGCAATGTACTCGAATGAAATCATTAGAAGGACTGAAGGACCCTGCACGGCAGAAAGACGTCAAAGCCTTGGCAATCGCATAACCACCTTGGCAACCGGTGGAACAGTGCCGCAGACTCAGAGACGCGCGCCCTCGTGTGTCGTGTGCACAGCGCACCATTACCTTGATCAGTGCCCTCGATTCCAAGCCTTTGATCATTCCGAACGCTTGCTGCTCGTTTCTGGAAAGTGTCTATGTGAATTGTGCCTCAAAGCTAACCACACGTCTGAGCTTTGCAGATCCCGAGTCACGTGCGGATTCAACGGTTGCCAGTTGAAACATCATCCTTTACTACACGAAGCCAAGACGAACCAACTAACTTCACCAAGAGCTGTGGTAAACGAAACGAATGTGTCGTGGGGTCGAATAGCTTTAGGGATTATTCCTATTCTGCTGCGTGGAAAAACCAAGTCACTGGTGACCAATGCTTTACTTGACCCAGGACCTGATTCTTCACTTGTCGATGAACAGCTGTTGCAAAGGCTTGACTTACCAGCCAGACCGTCAGTGGTACAAGTAGCTACGGTTAACGGTGATTCAACGATGTGCTCGCAAGTTGTACGCCTGGAGTTGCAACCGCTGGAAGGAGGTAAATCACTGCATGTGGATCATGCGTGGGCCGTCAAAAGGATGCCTAAGGTACAGAGGCTAATACCGGAGCCAGAACGCCTGCGCAGTTGGGAACACTTAAAGGACCTACCGTTTATCGATGGTTGTGATGAAGGGGTCGGAGTGCTTATTGGTATGAATGTCCCGGAAGCCCACTGGGTGCTTGAGCATCGGTATGGAAAACAGTCAGACCCCTTTGCCATACGCACACCGTTAGGTTGGATCCTGCTCGGTCCAGTTGGGGGGAAAGGCGTAACGAACATTTACACCAACTCAATCAGTGTAGAAGACTCTACTTCGAGCTCTCTTGAAAGGATGTATGAGTTGGAATTCACTGAGCCATGTAGCTCAAGACGCGGAATGTCTGTTGAGGATAAACGCGCATTAGAGCAGATGGAGTCATCTATCGTTAAATGTGGTTCACATTATCAACTCAATTAACCATGGAAAAGCGCATGCCCAAATTTGCCAAGCAACTATCCTGTCGCTTACCGAAGACTGATGTCATTGCGCAAAAGGCTCCTTGCCAACTCAGAGTTACATCAGATGTACACAGCTGCCGTTGAAGAGTACGCGTCGAGTGGATTTGTGGAAATGCTTGACCTAGGACCGCTTGGTGATAAAAAAAGTCGTTTAGTATATGCCACATCACACTGTGACGCACCCAACAAGCCCGGGAAAGTCCGTGTCGTTTTCGACCGTGCTCAGCACTCTCCCCTTGTGTCACACACTCTGCCACGAGGCGTCAAACACGCCAAATCTTCCAGAAAGCCAAATGAGCAGCCTATGAGTCATCCTCGTCGATTTAGCTTCGCTGGCTCGATACCGGATAAAACTTATGCACCCAACCTTCACGTGTGCCTTTAAAGCATCCATCGGTTACTCGCGCTTGTATGACGACAGAAGAAGTTTTACAGCAGTCATCGCCGAAATCTAAGGGGGTGTCCTTTGGTTCCGCTTTAAGGCCCGAACCGTTCCATGAAGGTTTACCACCTTCTACCCCATTAAAGAAAGGTGGTATCCATGTAACTATTTTGACGACTCCGAAGTTTGCGTCAAACACTAAACCTACCCAAGCTTCTGATTCCGAGTCTTATGTACTTCTTAATGCGCTCTCCGACGTCCGCTCATTCAGTTCACCCGTGGCTGCAGCAGGCACCCCCAGTAGAATATCGGCAGTTGTTTCTGTGCCTCCGACACCGGATTCAAATCTACTTGATTCATCTGTTGAATCCCCAACACCCTGTTCATCTCCAGTGCAGAAAGTCACTGGTCGTCATTCGGCCCCCCTTCTTGCAACAACTTCGGTGCATCCATCCAAGAAAAATTTCATGACTCGAAGTTCCTTCATGTCTAGGTCCGCAGACAACAGACGACTTACTCGTCTACAAGTACCAAACTCCCCACCTTCTACACCTGCATCTACCGTTCGCCGAATCAGTAGGACAGATGAGAAAATAGTCAGCATGGTTTCTAATACCTCTAGACGATCAAACACTACTGCCCGGACGCCGAGTTCCATAACCAAGAACAGCCATCTGGCCACAAGCGTTTCCTCTCAAAGGATACGTATGCATTCCCCTACACACAACTATCCATCCTCAGAAACCCCTCTATCGATAAACAAAGCAGAAAAGGAGTGCGCGATTACAGCCAACGTCATGATACCGCTCACAAATACACCGGAACTTCCTCAACGAACCGCTAGACTTTCTAAATCGCCCTCTGTTCCGAGTACGCGCCTCCCTGCTGTCCCATCTATGTTCGGTGCAGGTGATGTAGCTGTGAGTCCGCGACGAAGTGTTGGTCGTCCGAGGTCGCCGTCTACATCTCCAAGTAGATCTGTTTCGAATGAGGTTACTCCATCGAGCGTCCGGCGTGTGAAAGCGAAGAGTCCTCGTTTGACTGGTGTTCGTCGTCTGATGCGTACGCCTAAAGCTGTTCCGAGTCCACGCCTCTCTGGTGTCGCATCTATGTTGGATGCAGGTGATGTAGCTGTGAGTCCGCGACGAAGTGTTGGTCGTCCGAGGTCGTCATCTGTTCTTTCAAGTCAATCTGTTTCGAATGAGGGTACTCCATCGAGCGTCCGGCGTGTGAAAGCGAAGAGCCACCCCGATGAGTTCGGTGCTATATAAATAAATAAATAAATAAAATGTGTATTCTCGACTAAGCGAGGCACGCCTGCGCAGCGCTCAGCCAATTATTGACCTTAATAGCAGACAGGGCACTGAACCCATAGCAGGCACGAATTCCCCACAGGCTGACGAGACAATGGCGCCAAGTGCAGCAGCTGTCCAATGAATTTTCGAAAAGGTGGTTAATTTGTTATTTGCCGATTTTGCAGTTTCGTCAAAAGTGGCACACAAAGAGGCGCAGTTTACGGAGAGGTGGTCTTGTTCTAATCGCCGATGTACGCACGCCAAGAGGTCTGCGGCTAAAGGGCATAATAGAAGAAGCGAAGGCTGGGCGCGATGGACTGGTCCGGGAAGTTCTGATACGTACAAACAAAGGAACATTACGGAGAGACGTACGACAAGTGTGTCTATTAGAGGAGACTTTGAACGAAGAATTCAGCGAAGCAAAGGTGGTGAAGGAGTGTGAATTCTAAATTCTCGATTCTGAACTATACCACTGCACATTTACCAGTAGTTCAATTTCTTTATCTTTTTCCCATTAGAAGGTGTGGTACTCGAGTTTACCTGTTCATGCACAAATGTTCGGCTTTAACAAACTGATAAAACCCTGCAATTTTTCTGCATTTATTATCTTTTTTCTTTGCTTAATTGTTGTGAACTTACGGTTTGCGTCTCATCGGTTGTAATTTGTTTTACTGTGCCAATTTTACGGACTATTCGCCATTTGCGCAGACTTAACTGCTGACGTGGAATAATTGGGAGCTGGGCTCTAACCAAGGGCGGAATTTTGGTTACGGGCCGAGGTTAAATGGAACAGCCTGTATCAATTAGGCAATGGCGAGCGTTAACAAATAAGTAATGAGGTTTCAATAATAAAATGGAATGCACTCAGTATATTTATAGGGAGGTAAAGTTAAGTTAAGTAAATTTTGCACCGAGTTCGAGTAACCACTGACCGCTTATAAAAGGCCGTCGCAGTAGCCTGCTGAAATTTCTTCACATCCTATTCCATGTCCGCAAATGTACGCGAATATATAATTTCACCAAACGATTAAACGAAAGAAGATCGTGCACCATGATGGCAGCTTACAACGACGCGCCGCGGCTCATAACTGCACTTCGTTAGCTACTTGAACAACAACAGTGTTAAAATCTACAAACTTTAATATTACCACGTACCATAAATGCTCCTGAAACGCTTCAGTATACACCACACAACATCAATAAGCAACATAGTCCACATGTAGCCTGGCGTACCAAACCACCCTCACCAAACTATCAACAAAGCACTTTGGTTAGAATCCCGGTCCGGGAATAATTGCTGCCCGAATTAGCGAGTCGCATTACCTATTCGTGAGTTAATTGGATTCTTTTTTTGTTTATTACTGCTATTGTAGAACCACGGTTATTCAGTATACTCATTCCGCCCACTGCTCTGCATTTTAACTGCCCGGACCGTGCGTTAGTTAGGTGATACGATTAGCCTCATACTCTCTGCCGTAACAGTTACCCGTGTCCAGTTGGAAAGTAATGTGGCTATCTACATGCACACCTACAGGAAGTTATCGAAATGTCAACGAACTTGGATACAAAGGAGTAACGGTAGATTTCTCACATACGTAGTAACCGGAATGCTGCTTTACTTGTCGGATGGATGCATTAGCAGGAGCATCCGTAATCACACACTTCAGGGTAAGTATCACCAAAGAACCTTCTGGAGATATGCGGATTACTGGATGCATGCCATCCCTCAGCTCAACAATGCTTGGTCGTAGGAACCCACGTACATCTGCAGGTTTTGACAAGCCGAAATACAATCCGACAATGAAAACGGATGAAGGCGGATCCTTAAGTCTAGCCAAGACAGGTTATAATAATTTGCGTGAACTACGAAACAGGGTGAGTCCATATATTTGCAGCTGCAGCTGCAAATTCGACATGACAGTGGCCGCACTGGCTTGCAACACGCGACGTATTCCTGTACTCTGTCCAACGTGCAAGTAACCGCCACCCATAACAACGGTATCCACGTGGTGCACCGAGCAATGTGCGCGAATCGCACGACAATTCAGGGTGCAACGCACGAAGGCGCCGAAGCATCATGTTTATCGATCTAGCTGGTAAATATCTATCAATCGCGATACCGAGGTAGGTTGCATTAAGGCTTACCAACTGCGGCGTTGATATCACAGGTGGTAAACGAGCAGGCACTATTTTAAGCATGTTACACCTTGGGAACATTCGCCTGCCAATAATTGACTCCAAGGCTTGCGCCTGTAAATCATGTGAACCAGAAAGAATAATGTCCACAGAATCCGTTAATGGCTGTGTGCAGGTCCCAGTAACTTGTTCAAGGCTTCCGGAAGGCGTGGGGCACACAACCGGTCGGGACCTGATTGCGGAATTATCTGCAAACACGTTAACCAAAGGAACACATGTGCAGACCGAATGTAGCATTGTTTTGGATTACGCTATCGTTAGCATGTTTCATGAGTCGATAGATGTTAGACCGATAGCAACCAGTATAAATGCTTCGAGGTCGGCGAGGCATAACTACAAACTTTCTCTGCGATAGCGACGGCGCGATAATGTCCGATATATGATTTTCTGGTACCAACCAACAAACCTTCGGTGTGGGAATAAGCAAAGGTGTAACATTCATTGAATACCATTTTGTCTTATCAATTTTATAGCAAAACAGACTGTAAGTTTCCTTCACATTTAGTCACTATTTTGCGAGTAACCAAAAAGACTCCTAGAGGGGAAGCTTGACCGTCCACCAGTGCGGACAAGCTACGGCTCAGCTGATAGCGGCTGAAGAGAGATTCGAGAAAAAGGTTCCTAGAGCAATATGCAGTCCAGGAACACTAATTTTTTGACCTATTTCGCTTTCTCTTATTAGCTTAGGTCCAAAGAGTACTGTGTAGTGATAATAAACAGCTCAGCGTGCCTAAGGTGTAAGGACCAATTCATATCTTATCCCCTACGGTTAGTCTTCATCATTGGCTACTTTATTGCGACTACATTACGGCACTTCGAAAGTTGCAGTGCGGGATCCCACTAGTTACTAAGATTGGCGGGTATACACACACAACAAAAAGGCGGCCAACTCCTCACGGGCCCAGTACTGGCCTACTTTCCAATGGTTGTTATACTTGTTATACTTGCTTGTTATACTTGCTTCTGTTACCACACTACCAGTGTTATCCAGAATCATATTCACAGCAAAATGGCTCGGAAAAAGCTACTATCCTTCTGTACACATAGCTCTCCTATTGTTCATAACTTTCATAAATTACGGCAGGTAGTAGCCAATCACTTAGCCCAACCACTTGCCGGATTCTTTCAGAGTTGTCTAGACGGAAACATAGTTCCGTTAACATGCAAACGAGGTATTATAACCCCCATTCACAAGGGAAGAAGTCCCTCTGATCCTGCCAATAACCGTCAGGTAACACTGCTTCATGTGCTCTCCGAAGTCATGAAAGCGATCATTGCTGAGGTAATAATGGGCTACCTGGAAAGCGTCGGCGATCCAGTAGTAGGATGGATTGGTAACTTTCCCCGCGAACGACCGTTGGAGGTTAGAGTCCGAACATCTATGGCCGACCCTAATCGAGTGGAGTGCGACGATCTTGCGAGAGCCATCGCCTCAAAAATTTTACTTTTCGTTTATGACGGTAAACTTTGGCTGGCGACCAAGGGAATAGACGACCACAAGATCCTCCATGTGCGACCAAGATAGGGACTGGTATTGCCCGGTGAGGAAAGCATTACCATTCAATGTGGACAAGTGACGCGTCGTCCACATCCGCCATAGACACGCTTATCTCCACAAACTGCAGGCGTACGATCTGCAGCCAAGCCCACAGGAACGTGACCATGATGTGCTGGTGCAGGACGACCTCGGTTATTCTGGCAGTTGGAATCCGTTTCAAAAAGTGGTAATCAGCAAGTTGTTCGCTTACGGATGGTATTCGGAAGTTCAAATTCATTCCTCTTCTCTATGATGTTCAATGCCTACGTGCGTTCCCAGGTCGAATACGCAATCCAGGCTTTGCACCCTTGGCTAAAGCGGGATCTTGCAGAGCTCGAAGATCCCCATGGTCGAGAAAAATAAACTCTCAAGAGATTGCGCAACTTTCCATACCAGCAGTGAGTAAAGTCACTCGGAGTGTTCACAGTAGAGGCTACAGGTGGCTACGTGAAGACCTTATATTAGTCTACCAGATACTGTATGGCCCCACTCACGTACGCCGCCACCTACTGCACCTCAGCCCGAATACCAATCTCAGAGGCAATAGCCTGAAACTGAGGCAACAACACAGTCGGCTTTTCATTAATGCTGCACGAACTTCAGCTCATAAAGACTCAGTGATTCTGCCATAAGTAGCCATCAAACGTTTCATTGCCTACGCTGTTTAGTTACTCAACGACAGCCTGGACGTTAATAATTCTATCCGACCAAATGCAATCTTATCACCAGTTGCTAGTGGACCAATTTAGTCTTTAACACATTGCTGAAAGAGGATAAGTATAGTAACCGTAATGTGTTAGAACGATCATCTATGCTAGTGCAGTGTATGCCCATAATGTATGCCGGCGTTCTGCTTGCAGTACAGAAACCGCTTGATGCAGTTGGCGAGCAACCTAGCCAGTGTATCCCTCGTGATTTCGCGACATTCTTTCAGAATATTTGTTTTTAGTTGGTCCAATGTACATGACTTTGTTTTTACACTTGTTGTTGCAGATAGTCCCATGGAAGCAAATCCATGGGTTCAAATCTGGTGAGCAAGCCAGCCACTCCATTGGTCCGTCGCGTTAGATCCAATGGTGATCAAATTTGTCGGTGAGGCAAGCACGCACTATTTTAGCAGCATGTGCAGGTGCACCATCCTGCTACCACTAAACGCTACTGCATGCCTCTTCGGCCTCCAGGAGTGGATGCAAAAGTGTCTGCAGCATTTCCATGTTCAACGATGCTAGGAAAAGCTAAGGTTTTAGTGCTTCAAAACAACAACCTACCGGTCATCTTCCCGGAAAAGAAAGACGTGCTCAAGATTTTCTGGCTTGTTAATTCAGCCCAAACCATCAGTTTTATACTGTGGTGCATACGTGTTCTGGTATCTTCTCGTTGGTTGTTGGTAGCAGAATACTGTTTCATTGTTCCATGCAGATGAAACAGTGCCTCAACTGTAAGGATGACAGAATAACTATTCCCGTGATTCAGGAACCAGCGGCAAAATTCTTGCCGCTTCTCCAGAGTGCAGTGTCCAAAACCTGCACTTGAAGTCCATGGAATCTTCGAAATTTTCGTTCCTGTAATAACCGGTGTACCGCGTATCGCAGTCCTGTGAGATCCGCCGAATGCTGAGATCGGGACTATTTGATACTTCAGTGACTACAGCGCAAGCTGAACTGTCGTCCGTGGTGATACGAGGCGGTCTGTTTCTCTTCATGTCACAAACTCCCAGGTTGCTCAAACTTTTTCTAGTTTAAGCGCGTACCGGGCAGTGACAAGACACATTCCTTTATTCATTGCATTTTTTCTGGTAGTGGATACGGCGTTTAAACCGCACTCATTACACAGCCGAATACTCAGCCCGGGCTGATAAGTAGGAACGCTACGTGCTTCCGGCTGCAGTATCTGGTCGGGTTCCACATCCTGAGGCAGTGATTCAATAAGCTTAACGTGACTTGCATTGCCTAATATCATCCTTACCTTATCCAAAACACGCGGTTCGCTGAGATGCCATCACGTGCGCACATTCACGCCGCAGTTTTGGCTGCGCATTTCAGCTTGCCTAAGCCTACTTCGCTTTGGCCGACGCGACACACAGATAATCATCGATCGCTCCAACGCCTACGGTTAGTATTGACCTTCAGCACTCAGCGCGGTTAGCTTACAGCTGAAGACCGACGGAAACGCGTTGTGGCTGTCTATACTCATCTCGCTCGATGAACAAAACAGGCTAATATGGACTGTCGGTCTGTCCTTCCCCAGGTTACGCTTACAGTTAGCTGATCCCTGCACTAAACCATTCGTCTGCCGCAAATTCCGTATGTCCTTAACACTAAGGCGGTAGAGAAATTCCTGCTACTGCATGCGTGCACCACAGGTGGTAGGCATTTTGTAAAATTCGCTAAACATTGGATGGCTATTGGACGGTGGGGACAACAACCGTAAATGACTGGCATTCACTATAAGCGAGCTACCGTAGATCCATGAACCGCGCTTCCCATTCTGGATCGCGTTCATCGGCCTTCTTCCGCTTTGTACACTTACGCCATAAACACGACTACACATGTTGGCTTGGGACACACGGCTTGCAGACCGGGTTCCAAGAACGTGACCTTGGTGCGCTTGTACAGCACGACCTCAACTGTTTAAAGCAGGCTGAGGCATCTGCGAAAAGAAGCAACCAGCACGTCAACACGCTGCGAAGGGCATTCGGGATATTTGACCCATCAAGCTTGCGAAGGATGCACAATTCTCACACATGCCCGCATGTTGTATGTGCTATCCAGGCTTGACAACCTTGGTTGAAGCGCGACCTATAGGCGTTAGCGGCACCCCAACGAAGAGCAACAAGGGATGTAAAGGGCTTGCGCTCTCACCCTTACCACCGAATTCTGAAGTTGCTGGGAAGTTTCAGCGGACGCTACGGAAGGCTACTTGGCGATCTCATATTAGGGTATCAAATATTGTGTGACCCCAACAGCGTATGCCGCAACTAGCTGAAACTTGGCCACAACACGCAGCGCATGGGTAAATGCCTGGATTAAAGGAACGATACAGCCCCCTAGAGTGTTAGCGTAAGCACTTTTCTCTTCGGGTTTGCCAATCCTGAAATGCACTCTCAGACTCATTTATTTCTTTCCCTACCTTATGCGTTTAAAAAAACCCTTAGATCTTGCTCTTAGCTCCCGACACTTTGTTACCTAAACTCCTCTATTGCGGATTACGCCAATCATGCTTTTCTACAGGATTTATGTATAAAATAGACCCAAGTGCGCGACTATTTTTACTTTTCTCACACCTAATATCAGCGACCACTGCACCCCAGTGTATTTCTGAACGTTTACACTCGATTTTTTCTACATTTACGTTATTTAGCATTGTATTCACCACGGTAGACGTTCGGTAGATGACCCACATATATCGCGATTTCACCGTATTCACCCCAACCATCCTACAGGACGTATCAAGCACTTGCTTTTATCCCGTGCTAAATCATTGTTCATTGTTCAATGCCTGCGGTACATCAGTACTCTTGGAAAGTGTGCTGCGGTGTAACCTGGAAGGAAATGTAACTTTCACACAGAAGAGAATTTTGCATACCTGCTCCTCTGTAGACAATTGGGTGCGAGATGTGGAAGCAGCAGGACAGCAGCGGATGGTGTGCAGCCAAAGTCAAACTGCTTCTGCGATGGCGAGGTTCGTTGCACCTGATTTGGCTTAGCGGGCCAAGAAAACGGCTGAAATGTTGTTAGTAAATGACATAGAGAATTCACATTGCACTACCGTGTACACGTGTTTTCTTGAATGCCAGGCGTCCATGAGCAGCGCAGAAGTTAGTGGACGCGGCGAATGCTCTGGTCATGACCCCGTCCATTCCCCTAAGCGCGCTATCCGTAATAGCTGATACACTTGTAGAGGCTTATGCATGACACTTACCAATATGTTGCGCATATCGGCCTGGGCTACCCCGTCGTATAACTTCTATATAGCTTCGCATTGTGTCACCGGAACAGTGAAGGGTATATCCTCAGTTGACGGTTTCTTTTGCGCCGATTCTGATAGAGCCAACAGAAAATCCAACATGTGAGGTTGATCACTTTGGCTTCCGTGTAACACATCCACAATGCATTGGGACAGAATACCGGAACATTAGTTTCAGCATACACAGCAAACGGTCTTGCGGCGATCAGAAATCAGTTATTCCTTCTGCATGGAAGGTACCTTCTCATCAGTGTTTAATGATTTACCAGGCTCCGGGTTACATGCGCATTGTAATGGGACATTTGCTTCTGCGCCAAATACGCTGCAGCTGTTAGTATTGAAGTCCTTAAAGTAGTTACCAATACGCACCGGAGGGATTATGGGTGATAGCGGAGCCATGGGACAGTTGCACCGAGGCCCGTGTCTTACTGTAGCCCATTTGGAAGGTTGGCTTAGTAAAGGCACGGACGGTGGAACTCCGTGATGAAACTCTTGAGAGGACCTCCGACGCTTGCGTTTATCTGGCTCCGATGGGGATAAGGTTTTAGAAGGACGTCAGAGCAAGGCAATGCTTGTGAGTATGATAATTCGCTTACACGATGCGAGTCCGTCTTGTAACCATTGCCTCTGTGTCCCCACTGTCCTTAGAAACACTTAGCAACCTGTCAGGCTGTGTCCGCCGTTCATCATCTAAATCCCCTAGGAAATCAGTATGTTAGATGGAAAACCACCTTGCGAGAGACCTGGCACGACGTCACGGAGGACCGTCATTCCCTGACAAAATTATAGAAAATGTCCGCATTGTGGTAACTGGGTTTCCGGCGGTATCGAGCGTAGTGGTTCCAGATGCGCTAGTTGATTTTGTGAGGATTTATCCATTGATATAACTACAAATGGTTTTTGCAATTTTTTACACAATCACCGCTTTCTTTATGCATGTATGTCACATTAACGTTTACATAAATGTTGATTTACAGCTATCCTGCATGATCCGATGACAACAAAGGACGCCGTCGTTTTACCTGCAGTTAGGGACTGTGCAGTGCACTGAAAAACAATAGCGTACGGTAACGTTATGCAACGTCTAAAAACAGTGGTGACGTAAACTGAGGACAAAGCGGTATATCTCAAGCAGCCTCAGAAGGAAAGGGACGGAGACTAATCGATGGTATGAATGTAACACTGGGATGATGAGGTTATGGTGCTGAACTTGTAGCCGAATGCACTTGCTTGTAATGTCCTATATGCGGAAAACTCTGGTCTTCTCCGACAGGTCGTTCGCGAAGGTGTACACATCAGAGGACGACATACTGTGGCAGAATAAATCACTGAGACCAATAAACGCATTGCAAATGAGTTCACCTAAACCGTCATCCGTTGGCATAATCACCGTGATGACGTACGCCTGGCCCTCCAACAAAGTGCAATTGTCCGGCGACGTGTTGGTATACAGGATGTTGTTGTGTTGGAAAGCCAAATCTTGGCTCCGGTGCACGAAGAGGAAACCACTTTTATTGCTCAGCACGTGTGGCGTTGACATAGTCTCCAAGCACCTGTGTATTAACTGCGCAGTGGGATTCTTCACATTATGAAGCATTCGTTTCAGAGCGTGGATGTGTGATTCAAAGCGGAAAGCTAAGAAATCACCAAGCGGTCCATGAGACTCAACCACTTCCGCTGAATGTATCACCCTGTGCACATTGAATGACATTTCACTTTTCCCATGCAGCTTCGTGTATATCCTGGCAAAAATGCAAAGCACATTTTAAGCGAATTGGATGTGCTCACCTGTTGCCATAGGGTGAGACAATAAATAAATTGCTACATGCGAGTCCAGGACATTCTTGTAGTTCTTCATTTTTAGAACACCTCGAAGAATAGCAAGACCAGCGTACAGTATGAGGTTGCGAAATTCAGTAGGCTTTTAATAGTTCGGCATATTTAAACTCCTGCAATGTCGTTTGAACTCTTTCGGCCAGGAATGCGCGTTAGCACTAAGTGCAACGTTCACCTGCGTAATTTCCTCCTCCTCCAATAGGAATTCTTGCCGGAAAAGTGCGGACAGCCATAAGATCAACATGCGCCTCATTAAACCAAGGCAAACGCAGTGCATGTAATCTATGGGAAGTGTGCGCACCAGGTCCAAATTCGAGCTCTGGAAAGGCAACACGTTAAGCCGATGGCGCGCTCTATAGACGTTGTCTGTACGAGGAGTGCACTTTATTGCAGGAAACGTCACCTTGCGTATACGGTAGGCACCCAGCTGCACACAATTATCACAAGTACTGTAGCCTGTGTGTCCCTTGGATCGTTGACAACCGCTCTAGCCGGGGCATCGCATACAACAGCCGTTAATTAAGTGGGTTCATGGAGTCAACACCTAGAAAAGCGACGCAATTGCTTAGCTCCAATAATTCAGAGATAAGAGGTCCCAGCTATTCATTAATGTCGTCCAGCTTCTTCTCACCTTAGTAGGGACCAACGGCAAATGATGTGGAGGCTATGGATGGTATGCTGTGGCAAAGGATTGGCCATATCTGTAGTTCTAAAGAGTGAAACGGTCGGAAGCCAGCTTATGTGAAGCTGGATGCGAACAACCTCTGTAGGTGGCACACGTGCACCCTGGTATATACAGGCAAGACCACGTCTTAACCCCAAAGGACCGTACAATCCAGGGTGGACATAGGTAGTAACGGTGCTGCGTTGAATGCGCATAAGCGTGCTGTAATCTTTTGGTAACGCAGGTAGGTACTTCCGAATCGCGGCCAAAAGCTTGTTAACCATGGGGCGGAGGGGCGGTTTTGAATAACCAGTTACGCAGCTCCAATTTCACGGCATCATCATCAGCAGCAGCAGATGTAAGATCTACTATGGACTCCATGGGCAGTGCCCATGATATTCACTTTCAAGTTCCGAGAACACATACTCAGTGCTTGAGAACTCTGCCTGGTTCTCTGATTTCGTATTCGAATTTAAGGGACAGGAAGACACTAAAAGTGAAATGCGGCAGGGTTAACCACATTTGCGACCGCATTACACGTTTCCGTGTTCACTCATCCCATTAATCTCCAACCTTGCCTATATAAGGTGGATGCATGAGGCATAATACTTGAGCAGGTGCGATAAGTCACACGTCTAAACATTTGCTAAGCTAAATATTAAGGCAACAAGTCAGGAAACAGCCTACCTACCGGACGTATAAGGTGTGAAATGGATAAGCAACAGCAACGTGCACGTTACGCAATTTCTAGTGAACTAGCAGCTACACTTGCACCTTATATACACTGCATATCCGCATAATAAGCGTACATGGCAAGTACTATGTATTTAAACGGATAACAACAATATCTACGTCAGCACTTGTTATGTCGCATACCCAGAGATGAGTGTCCGTGACAGTTAAAAAGGGCAACGCAACAACAAGTAACAGCGCGCTGCACGTAATTTGTGTCACGGGGCTTCTGTGCTCGAGGCGTACGTTGGTCGTTTTAGACAGAGTAGGGCCCTGATAGCACACATCCAGTTTCTTACCTGATTAGCGCACTAAAATTTATGGACCAAGCTGGACAGGAACGTGACGGTTACGACGGCAAAAACAATTTTGTTCAGTTTACTTTTCATGAACGAATGCCACCGTTTCACGGGCTACTCTGTACGCGTTCTGTACATGGCGAGCTTTACTCTACCATACACCAAACCGCACAGCATACTTTCGGCATATTTAGAGTCTGTTGTTTACGCACTTTGCACCGCGGTAGGAATTGCATTTCCAGTACAGGGATACAAATGTTCATCGGAGCCGAAGTCAGCATACCACCATAGCTCCGATGAGATTGTCCCATCTTCTGAAAAGACTAGTTGCCACCGATGGCACACCAATCGCAACTTCCAGTGTGAAGAGGATAACGCATAACCTAGGCGTTCGGCGAACTTTCGCTGTAGTGACAGTCGTCGCTTTCACTATAATAGCATATGCTTTCTTTTGCATTTCGTATTTATCGTCGGCACTAAAATGTAGAATTAGGTAGACTCTCGGACACACCTCAGTGTTGCCAAGACTAGCATCTAGGTAGCTGCGACCATTCAAATTTCTGACAAATCTCAAGCTTCACAGCCTTTCATAAACCTTTTCAACCACCACTTTAAGCTCGTACGCATTCAGAACGACTAACTTCAATGTGTTTCAATGTCATACATTATGTGTGCACTTAGGGTGCGCTTTTTTGGCCTGCGCTCGCAGAATGGCTCCGGATCAGCTCAAGGCGACTAAGTAGGGATTCGAGCAAAATGTTCCTAGTGCAATATGCTATCCAGCATCCCAAATTGTTGACCTGTTTTTCTTTATTCTATTTGCTTAGGTCCAACGGGTACTGTGTATTGATAATAAACACCGCAGCGTGTCTAACTTGTAAGGGTCAACTAGTATGTTAAACCCTAATTCTAGTCTTATTCAGGGCCTACTTTATTATGGCTTAAATACATCAACAAATGAAACTGTCCTAGTTTACTGACCTGCAGCTTTACAAATTCTATGGCTATGTTCATAGTGTCTCCCTTGAGACATTACCGAAACTCTCAGCGCAGTCAAACGTTATTTCTTACCCCCTAGACCTATCCATGTCCCCTGTATCAATCTGCAACATTACTACTTACAAATACTTCAAACACTGAGTTTGAGACTTCCGAATAAAACTACAATCTTTGATATTGTTTTTAGACGTCAGCGTTTTGCATCTATTGCTGCTGGAAGCTCAAATCGTCCAACTAGTACTTATCGTATGAACGGCTCGAAAATTTTTGATAAGTTGTCACTGAATTAGACCTACTTCCATGGGTATTGTTATCTGACAGGTGTGTAGTGGTAAAGACTGCACAAAATGGCTACGGTAAGCTCAGTCAGCCATGTAAGCAGTTAGTCTAATTCTAAGTGTCCGAAACTAGCCGTGTGCCTCGACAAGTAGGCAATCCGACTCAGTAATGGTTTGCTTCACCAGACACCGAGCAACAACGCCGAACAATCACGCAGAACGCAGGCGCAGCGGGCCGAAGTGTATTGTGCAATGCTTTTAGTAGAAGCAGGGAAGACGCAGTGGGTCAGGATCGAACACAGTGAGATCGAGATAGCTGCACTTCACACGCGTGTGTCGAATCGGGACTCAGGATGCCTCCGCGTTCGTCACCAGAAACCGATGGGGGTTTCAAAGTGTTGCATTGATGCTTCCGAACACGTTACAGAAATTCGAACGCCGAACGAAATTCGAATAATTATTATCTCCTTTCAGATACTTAAAACAACTGTATAATAAATGATTAAAGATGAAAAAATAAAGTACAATTACAAATGAATAAGTTAACAAGCGCTCCATGTGCCAGTTACCCCTCACTGATTCCTGTATTAGGCTTAGGAACCGGCTATCTAAACTCTGCTGTTTTTAAGTCTACTCGATATTTCAGAAAATATGCCCCTACTGGTCGACAAAGCGATCGCTGTCAGACCCATGTTTATCAAAACAGATATTTTACATTCCCCTTTCTCCTCTCTCGGCCTTGCATTCCTTAGCTACTATATGGGTTTAACATTCGCCAGCCACCATTGGAAACCCTGGTAGACTGGCAGCATGAAATACCAAATCCGTTTCAACAGCCGTTTTTGCCAGCTTGACATTCACCATTTCATACTTCACTATACTCACACGAAGGATAACCATGTGTCATTGAGGGTCCTGTCTTTCCGCCCAGCTAGACAACTAAAAGGTTCTGTCCACCAATTTGTCTTGCCTTGGCAATCGGTGCGAAATTTCACTTCTACCTGACGCCAATGTCCAGCACGCGTCATGCGCAGGGGGTGGAAAAGCAGCTCCCATATTTTTTGCATACTTCGATACTTATTACTTATACTAGTATTCGGTTATGTCGCCTGGCGCACTGGAGCAGCTGTCGTCGGAACAATCACCAACATGATAGCTGGTCTCATTTCTAGGTCTTAGTGATGCACGGTGCTGCAGCGTCGTGTGTCCCCAGGCATGGGTACAATAACTCTTTATGTGTGAAAGGTGTCAACTCATACAACCAAAGTTGTTAGGGCTTTACTAATGCAAGCTCCTGTGCATTACAGGTTTAAAAGCATTTTAGTATTTTATCGGATGCTCCTTTCTTTATTATTAGTGGTTAACTTGTGTAGCAGATTGGTATTGGTGTTTTAAATTTATGGACAATTAAAATGGGCTCAAATTAATAAATCTTGCAGTTTTACCTTAGAAATTTGCGGGATTTATAGGCTGATATAGGCAAACAAACCCTGAGCTGTCCTGAACTATTAATGTGGACCTAGCCCATGTTACTCCCAGACAATATTTGCAAACACTTGGAGGTATAAAACTAAGGATTCTACCTATTAAACGATTTGGCTAGCCAATATCCTCTGAAAACTACACCCTGAGACCTCTTGACCGCTCGCTAATTCCAAAAAGTCCAGAACTATTTTGTTAATATAGCATTCTTTAGTGGTTGCCCCGCCGAACAACCTCTCCGTGATACCATCTGGGTGGTTCGGGTTAATCTTGTTCTAGCGAATAGTTCGGCGGCAGTGTTTCATGATGTGGTGAGTTTCCGTTTGGCAAGCGTTCTGCCTATAAAAACCACAATTATCTGCTTAATAACACTGCGACGCGGCGGATGTTACTCATCACTAACTAAAGTCATTGCCGTGCACACTCCAAGGACGCCAGTCATCCAGTACAAAACGTTTCCCTTTCACCCCTTCTTCAGCAGACGGCCCGACAGAACATCATCACAACTACGGCGTCACGTCAACCAATTCAAGCAATACCACTGCAGACATTCATACCGGCGTCCACACAAATATACACCACAGATCCAGTATGTAACTGTTAACGATGCAACGTTATTGTACATTTGTATATCATCCTTGTTGGCGTTACTATGATCATGCCTATTCAGGCGTGCCTCGCTATGTCGAGAATATCCTATTTATTTATTTGCATATGTTCCAGTGTTTGTCCATTTTTTAATAAGTACGTTTAAAACACCTTTGTTTTTCGGCCCCTACGTCTTACCTAAACCCACCACTAATTGGGACCCCTGAATGAATTGAAAAACTCCAATGGACCGGAATTGAATATTGTCGAGTTGGACCCTGCGGCGTTGGCGTGCCGTGACAGGAAAGTGCACGAGTATACCCCTGTGAACTGAAATCCGGTTGATAATATTGTGATGCGCTGAGATCTACTGATGGAATCCAGCTGGAAGTCACCTAAAAGTGATGATGCCTGTTTATGCTTTACGGCGGCGACAACATGAATGTTACAAAACTACTACGTGCTACAGAAAGTAAGGTAAAACTTATTGCTCCCCAGACTGGTACGGTACTTGCTATCGATATGAGTACACCTTTAACTATTCATTATTCATGTAAGTTCATGTGATTCGGGTATATAAGAATCTTATCACTCGCGGGCACTACTAGCCAGGGTCTACAATTATTATTTAGTTATTTATCTTCTCGTGAAACTGCATGCTTTCGAACTATGGTTTTCTGTTTGTCGTCACGATTTCTAGTTAACCGTAGGGAGAGAGAGCCAACATTTCATGAATGCCCGAACGATCTACGCTGTACTAAAGTATGGCAGTGAAACTGCTTCTGGCCACCTGGTAAAGCGATCGATTCTTGCCAACAAGTAAACCATGCCGTTTGGGGGCGGAAAGGGACCAACGAAATCCATGTGAACATGGGCAAGTCGAGAGCTGACTGTCGGGAAAGTTGAAAAGGCGTTGCGTATCCTGGATATCCGAAGGGGAAAACATGTCGTGGACAGTCAAGTGGACTTTAGTGAATAGCCAGTTTGGGATGGCTAGTGTTGTGACTGAGTAGCAACAGATTTCGGCAGGCGTGATTTAGGCTTGGGAGCAATAGGTAAGCCATGATGAGGTCTTGTCGCTGATGACGATATTCACCCCCGTTCAATCTCTCGTCTTACAGTCTGTTTTGGTAGGGAACGTGAAACAAAACCCTAACGAATTTCGTCGGTCTGCATTGTGAAGCTTCAGTCGCATCAATGTCATGCTTGCTGCTGGGACGGAAGCCTCGGATAGTGCACTCCACGTAGAGCCTCCTATAGGTGATCAGCATTTGCGGGGAGATCGATAGCACGAAATTTAGGGAGCCCTCCGTAAGAGTCCAAGTTGCTGACAGGCTTTTCTCGATGCCCTTTCAGCTTGTTTCGAGCAGCCAGCGTCATTCTGCACGACTAGCAGGAAGTCACTTTCCTGTGAAGCACGTTACAACCTTTGACACCTAAGTCGGTGCCCATAGATGAACTGATGGCGTATGCTCACTACTTTGCATTTCGCCACGTTGAACTGGAGCTGGTTTTCAGATGACCACATATAAACCCTGTCAAGCTCGCTTTGCATTGCCACGTGATTGCCCATTATCTTGATCTCATGCTAAATGTCGAGTGCTCCATTTAAGACAGTGAATGGTTCACACAAATAAGCAACACTGTTCTCTGGAAAACGATACCGGTATGTTGGTCCAGGAAGATCCAGGCTGCTCAGAGAAGTCCAAATAGGTATCGAAGGAGGGCATGCAAATCGTGGGGCTTTTACGAAGAGCTTTTGGGCAATTTGAAACGTCGATTTTCTGCCGAATACTTCCCGCTTATGCACACCCACATGTTGTATATGCCATTCAAGCATGATACCTATGACCAAAGCGGGGTCTCACGGTCTTGGAGCTTCCACAACGTCGGACGATCAAAAATGTCAAGGGGTTGCGTCACTTGTCATACGAACAGCGCCTCAGAGTGTTTGGCATTTACAGCGGACGTCATCGCCGTTTGCGTGGACACCTAATCATGGTTTACCAAATAGTAAACAACACTAATCACCAGTGCCATCATCCATTGAAGCTGAGTCACAACAGCCAACTCTGAGGTCATAAGCTCAAATAGGTAGAACACTACAGTCGGTTGGAGTGTCGAAGAAAGTTCTTCTCGCTGCATGTTCGCCACACATATAATACTCTCTCAGAAGCTGTTATTTCAGCCTCCAAATCAGGCGCGTTCAAAGCATGAGTCTACAGTGTACTGGTCACACTACACCCTTTCACGTAATCCAAACGACCCGAACAGACAGCAGAGAAACAAAAACAAACGAATCCACATCCATTTTTGACCGAACACCACAGAGGATAATCTTGGATAGTGCACAAAACGAACGGGAACGCTGTAATCGGCAAGTTCGCAATTTGCAGTTGTTCTCTATTTCTTTCTGTCATTTTTGCCTTTGTTTTGCTCACCCCTAACCGATCATCCGGTGGTACATGTTAAGCTTCGGCAATTTTATCCGTAATATACCATTGACCATTGATCATTGACATCGTCTGCACATAATAAGAATTACGATCGAACCACACTGGCAAGCTCGTTGTTGAAGACTAGAAACAAGCGTGGACACGGCACCCATCTTTGGAGAAAACCACACCGGAGTTCGCTTGAGTCGAAAATTATGCTGTGTACTGTCACATTCAGCTGAAGTTAAATGAAGAAGTTGCTTATCCAACCGAGAACAGGGTCGCCGATTCAATACCTTCAAAGCTTGTGAAGTAGAATGCGGCAGCCCAGGCGGCCGAATGCTTAAGAGAAGTCCAGGTAAGCGACGTCAATTCCCACTTTGACATCGAGTAATTTTGCCCAGCTTGCTCTGACTAATAACGTGTTTGTACTGCAAGACCAATTACGACGGGTTCCGTGCTGCTGTGACACTATGATATTGTTGCTCCCAGTCTATCCCATAGGCGCCTCTGTGATTATACCTTCCAGTACTTTGGATAACACTGGGAGTAATATGATTGGACGGTAGATAAAGGGCACCGCGATTCCCACTCTTGTAAATAAGGGCGACGATTCCATGTTTCCTAGTGGTTGGAACCAGCATTTTATCATGACATCGTTGAAAGAACCGATCTAACAGTTTGGCGATATTCATGACGACTGTCTTCCACACCGGAAGAGCTGTGCACACGCTAGGGCAATAGTCTTTTCATCATAGTTGCTACCGTAAATGATACGTAGATAAACTAGGGGTAGTGCGAGCTGTGTCAAAAGCGGGTGGGGTGACAATTCACTCTGGAAAATGCAAATAAAGTGTTGCCGAAGCGCGTTGGCCGTTTCTTTTATGTTAACGCAGGATCATCTGATGCACGTATACCGGAGATTCCGTGCTGCACTCTCTGAAGTTTGTTTAATTGCGTGTGCAGCATTTTAGGAATAAACCCGAATGTCGCCGCTAAGTCCCCTTGGTTCTGGAGTTTGTCTTCACGGACAAATTCGACGCATCGGTTTCGGTGAGTTATGTAGACACCCCAGGCAGGCACTCTCGGACACACTTCGTAAGTATGCCAGGTCGAATTCCTTATGGCCATGTATTTTTGATTCTAGCCCCTCATGCAGGACTTCGCATGTGTCAGGTGAAAAATTTTGGCTTCTGACGCATTTGCTACAAACTGCTTGTAATGAGTTCTACCACCGCATTCCACTTCGTGTTGAATTTGTGGCTCCAGAACTTACCAAGAAGTTGAAAAGGACTGCTGCACCTACAGGCATCTCAAAAAAGGAAGCCACTAAACTTCATAAAATAAAGAAAACATTTGGGAAAACAAACGATTTTACTCTGCTGATGCTCCACAACAGATTGCTTACAGCGTTATACCAAGACCACCACAAAATTCTTTGCTCTGAGGAAGTAATGGTACTAATGGGCGCCAACGTGGTAGACTGCATCTCAAAACTTGGACCGTAGGCAGAATAGAAAATCAAGTTGTATAAACAATATTGTAAACTCTGATGGAACTGCCATAACCGATCGTCGCAACGAGACTGGACCTTAACTTGGTGCGACAGTTTGCGTACCTCATTGACCCATTGAGCTATACTGGGTGATGCCTCCGAGCATCTTGAGAGCTACTCCCACCAGGTTGGTCAATGGTGAGAGGTCAGACAAACTCAGTCTCCTGGTCCTCCAGGTTGGGGGGTTGAAATGGGATGGCGTCCATTTCTGTAAAACTAAATCATTGCCACCACCCCGCTGCCTTGCGGACAGGCTTTTGAGCCAAAGGCTTTGGATGAGGATCCTAATCGTCCTCCTGTCTAGGTCTGGGCGCCCTGGCGGTATCTCAGCCCACATACAACCATGACATTTTCTTCAAACATAAACTTCATCCTGCATCGGCCGTGGTGCAGATTATCAAGGGTCGCCTTATCTGCTGCATACAGCATGGCGGATAAGCGACAACATGCTATTGCCGCCGTCTCCCTTCTTTCTTTTCCACCTTTTTCTCTTACTCCCGTCCCGGCCCCCATTATTAACCTTCCTTCTATAATTCCCAGCTTAACTGACAGCAACCGAAGTGCTACTGGAGTAGAACCATCTGCAGCCAACATCACACAGCACCTATCGGACGCCTATCGGCAAAAGTTCCTTATAAGGCCACGCTGTCCCGTTTCCATGGCGACATTCAACGTCCGCACTCTAAGACAAACAGATCAGCAGGCTGCACTCGCACACACCTTGGACACACTGGGTATGGATGTGTGTTGTGTGTCCGAAACTAGGATTAATGACCCTAACGGGGTTACTGAATTGACTACATCCGGCTTATCCTCTCGTTATTGGTTGCACGCATCCGGAGACACCGATGCGGCACTCACGGGTCAAGCTGGTGTTGGTATCATTCTCAGCTCCAAGGCTGAGTCATCGTTGGTTGATTGGATTCCGGTGAACAGCCGTTTATGTGCAGTCCGTTTGACGACATCAGCTAAGGTGGATTCACGAAGTAGTACAAAACGCTGTTTGTTTGTGATTTCCGTTTATGCTCCCACCGACTGCAGTTCTAATGCTGCCAAGGACACATTCTATCACGAACTGAACGCGCTACTACACAGTGCTACTAGTTCAGACATAATAGTACTTGCAGGGGATACGAACGCACAAGTAGGGCGTCTGAGCTCTTCAGAAGCTCAGATGGGTGGTAAGTATGGACTTAACGCCGAACGGACTGACAACGGCGAGCGTCTGCTGCAACTGTGTGTGGAGCACCGGTTGTTTCTTACTAGCACTGCTTTTAGACACAGTGGGCGCCGAAGTGCCACTTGGCGTCCACCTGTAGCTGGCCAGCGATGGACCCAAATTGACCACATAGCCATAAGTTACAGATGGCGCGGTTCCATCTTGGATTGTCGCTCGCACTGGAGTACCTGTGTCGACTCTGATCATGCCTTGGTGCGCTGTCGTTTCTCCATGAACTTTAGCGGAAGGCACGCAAAGCGTCCCCTACGATTGGCAACGGAGAAATTGTCTAAGTCCTCGGTAAGGCAAGCCTATCAAGAAGCACTGCATAGCGAACTCCCGCTGTCTTGTCCTAATGACACTGAACTTCAGTGGAATAGGATCTCGGCCGCTATGCACGACGCAAGAGCATCTGTTTGTGGCACTATCAATCGTCACTGCACCAGTCACTGGGTATCCGAGAGGTCCGTGAACCTGTTGGAAGCTAGAAGACACCTCCCGGCTGGTTCTGAACACAATGTGACCAGACGGGCTAGTAGGCGTTAACTAAAGCGGAGCCTACGCGCTGACAAGGAAGCCTGGTGGACCAGTCGGGCTCAAGAAATGGCGGAGGCAGGAGCAGTAGGCAATTACCGGAAGCTCTTCCAGCTACTCCGCACCCCTGGTCCCAGAAAACCAGGCGTCAGTGAGACGCTCAGAGACCACGCGGGTGCGCTGATACACAATAAGGAGCGCCAAATGGCTCGTTGGGCTGAGCACTTTGAACATCAGTTCAGCTGGCCTCTTGCTCCCGGACCTCTTCCTACTCAGCTGATGCAGGACGTGCCACGGACGGTTATTTTAGAGCCTCCGTCGGAGGCCGAGGTCCGAAACGCGATCACAGCCCTCAATCGTTTTCGTGCCGCTGGCCCGGATTCCCTCCCACCTGCACTATTTAAGGATGGAGGTGAAGTCCTCTGCAGGGCACTGACCTCCATATTCGAACGTATCTGGAACGAAGAGAGTGTTCCGGCTAATTGGAGCGAATCGATTATGGTGGCAATATACAAGAAGGGCAGTCACACAGACTATGCTAACCACAGGGGTATTAGCCTAACGCCAGTTGTGGCAAAATTATTGGCCTCGATTCTTCTTCATCGCTTCACTGTGGAACGGGAATCTCGGATTATGGCATAGCAGGCTGGTTTCCGCCCAGGGTGTGGCTGTATAAAGCATATATTCACTTTGCGGCAGATGCTAGAGCAGCGCCACGCATACCGCAGACCGACAATAGCTGTGTTCCTCGATTTCAAGAGTGCGTTCGATTCAGTCGCTCGATCGATTCTGTTCGAAATACTTGCGCGAAAAGGAGTCCCCGCGAAATATGTGAACTATCCGGGAATCAGATAAAAACATAAACGAAAATAGGGGTATATAATGATGATTGAAAGCTGGGCTGAAGGGAATCGCCTACCCCGTGCGATCGATCAGGCAATCGATCGAGCGGACGAATGCGTTTTCAAACGCTCGGCTAATTGGACTTTTGCCTCAGAGTTGAGAGGACAGTGTTTTTCGGCGGCATTTATTTGGCTACGTTGGCAGAGTTTTTGTTAACACGTCTTTCGTGGTCAAGGCTGTTGGAATTTTGATTTTTCTTCGGCTGGGCTAGAATTGTTGCGGAGAAATTTCTGGGTGGTTAAATCGGAATAGCGAGAAAAAGTGAAGATCTAACATGAACATCCTTTGTGCTCTATACTCGAACACTACAGGCCGCGTCAGGGTCTATGGTATCCTATCGGATAGCTTTCCGACTACAAGTGGTGTTCGTCAGGGTTGTCCGATTTCCCCGTTTTGGTTCAATTTCGTCGTGGATTCTATCATCTAGTGTTCCCTTGCAGAATCTCACGACGTAGGCATTGAAGTGCTGCCTAGTGAAAGGTTAGTTGATCTAGATTATGTGGACGATATCGTCTTGCTTTTTGACATTGTTGAGGCGGCACAATCAACCCTGAATAGCCTGTCCAGAGTGGTCCCATTATTTGGTATGCACTTCGCACCTTCAAAGTGCAAAGTGTTGCTGCAGGA